>CM072511.1:146981885-147689385 GCA_036898135.1 Oncomelania hupensis | reverse complement strand
TGATGATGATGATGATGATGATGATGATGATGATTATGATGATGATGACGATGAGGATGATAATGATGATGATGAATGAATGAACATTGAGGTTTAACGTCTACAACCACCATTGGCGATATGGCAGACGGGGATAATCATACCAGGGAACAAGGAGTAGGGACCTGAATCAACACTGAACCACCAGAGCAATCATACTGCTAAAATGGACAGTGAAAATGGCCACTTTTTATTTCTCCCACCACGGGATTCGAACCTGGGTCATCGGTGTGCAAGGCGAACGCTCTACCAATTGAGCTACGGCGGTGGGATGATGATGATGATGATGATGATGATGATGATGTTGATGATGATGATGATGATGATGATGATGATGATGATACAAATTTCAACCCGCATAGCCCGAATGGGTTTTATAGAATGAAAACCTATTTCTGCAATAATTGACGATCCGTCAGCTGCAGCTTGGTTGCACAATCGGCAAATAAGCTGAGGTTGCGTGAACAGTATTTGTCAGATGTCATAACGAAGACTACAAAGTATGGAGATGAGGTGCTACAGAAAACTTCTGGGCATTTTTTTATACCCAGCACATCACCAAACGACGAACCCGACAGACCATCGCACAAGCCATTGGAAAACACGATGACCTGCTCACAGTGATGAAGAAACGGAAACTCCGATGGTACCGATGGTATGGCCGCGTCACCAGATCATCAGGCTTTGCAAAGACCATCCTGCAAGGCACAGTGCAAGGAGGTAGAAGATGAGGGAGACCGAAAAAGAGGTGGGAGGACAACATTCAAGAATGGACTGGCTTGACACTGAGCGAAGCCATGAGAGTTTGCTGAGGACACATAAAGATGGAGTATGCTGGTTAAACGATCATCTGTGGTGCCCAAACGACCTCCGAGTTGTGGGATAGGATAAGCCACAGTGCAGTGACACATCGATGCAGTGACACATCGATAGAGAGGAGGGAAGGGAGAAGGGGGGGGAATAAGGGGAGAACGGAAAGGGAGAGACAGATAGACAGATTAACACACAGAAAGCAGTGGGTTAGAAGACGTTTAATATTCAGTGGTTGTTGTTGATGTTTCGGCATAAGTTTAATATTATAAGTTTTTCCTTTTAGTAGAGGTTGTAAATTTTCAGTTTATTTTTTTTATACCTTTTTTCCCTTCGGTATAACCTTTTCTTTTCATTTTAATGCATTTTTATGTGTTCCTTAAAAAAAGCAAAAAAAAAAAACCAACATTGGCATTAATATAGCTTTTACTTTAATTTGGCGAAAGAAGCAAAATGTAGAAAAAAGGAAATTAAAATGGGCAAATGCAAAAACGAAACTGAATTAAAAAAAAAACTCGGAAAACGCACACACGGACACACACACGCACACACACACACACACACAGACCTACACACACACACAGATATGAAGCAAAACATTCTACATGGGGAAAGAGAAAAAGTAAAATTAATTCTGCCGTGAACTGACAAAACCGAGTAAGTCCACAAAACCTACTTTCGAGAAAATCGACGTTTTGTGTTGCGCTATATTACGCGATCGTTTCTGGAAGTTTAAGGGCATATTATAATGCAATTCCTCGATTTATGAGTGCATACCTTGAATGTTAAAGAAATGTTTGATAGATTTGATGTTTTAAGACTATTTGTGGACTTGCTTTGTTTTGTCAGATTATTCTTGAGATAGATCTTTGTTGAGAACATGACAAAACCAAGCAAGTCACCCGCTTGGTTTTGTCAGTTTATTATTGAATTAAATCCTTGTTAAAAAAAATTCACAAAACCAAGTAAGTCAAATCCGCTTGGTTTTGTCAGTTTATTATTAAGTAAATCCTTGTTTTCAAAATTCACCAAACCAAGTAAGTCCCATAGGCCGTTTCGTTTCTTTGTTAAAAAGTCTGACGAGATGAGTCACATAAGTTGGGTCTTGTAAGATGTTGGTGCGGCAGTTACAGTGAGTGTATATGTGTGCCTGTTTATTGTTTTTAGCCATTCTTCACTTAATATTCCTGTGTTGGTATGCAGGAGTCATGGGGTTTTTTGCTCTCCCTTCAAAATAATATTAGATGCAGCCAATTTAATTTTAAAAATACAAAACTATTTTCCTTTCAGTTTCCTATTGTAGCGATCTTCCTGCCTTTACACCACGTGTATGTCTTGTATTTTGTTACCCTTGTTGTGTGTCTGTAATATATTTGTTGCTGTTTGTTTGTGGGTTCGGGCACTGAATAGAATAGGCCCAACGTTTCCCGGCGTGTCGTAAGAGGCGACAAACAAGGGTAATGTTAGCACGGCATCACTGGGCGAAAGTCTTCTACACAGAAGTCACCGGCCAGGGCGAGGAACCTCACGTTGCTACAGGTTTAACGACCACGTGCTCGGGGCCAAGGCGAGCCACACTGTATTCGTGGATTTCGGCTGTGCCCAACAGCCTGGAGAGGATATTGGGCACCGCCAGGTCCTTTTTTGCCCAAGACACACTACATGCATGATGACACTATCCACTAATTCCATACCGGATAGGTCGTCGCCCGGCTCAAGGACCGCGCCTTCCGTTGGCCACCAGGACGGAGGTGTTAAGTATGCTACTGATGGACAATTTAGCAAGATCCGCACGAGAAACAACATCGTCATAGGAACCTGGAATGTCAGGACCCTAACTGCGGAAGGAAAATTAGAAGAACTGGCCCACGAGTTGGACCGCTATCGATGGAACGTTCTAGGCATTAGCGAACTGCGCTGGAAAGGCCTAGGTGAAACAACGACAGACAAAGGCCACAAGCTCTATTTCAGCGGTAGAGATGACAGGCACGAACACGGCGTTGGATTCTTGGTCCACAAAAACATTCTAACCACTGTCATGGGTTGCCGCCCAGTAGACTCATTACCATCCGCCTGAGAGCAGCCCCTATCAACATCACCATCATCCAGACCTATGCCCCAACATCAGACTATGACGACAGCGAAGTGGAGGATTTTTATGAAAATCTACAGGCGGTCCTTGACCAAGTGCCGAAGAAGGACATAGTCATAGTGCAAGGCGACTGGAATGCCAAGGTTGGCCAAGATGCGCACCACAACTGGGGAGACACATGTGGACCCCACTGCAACAACGAGACAAATGACAGGGGTCTGAGATTCTTGGAGTTTGCCAGATACAACAATCTGGTACTGGCAAACACGCTTGGTCTCCACAAAAACTCCAGACGATGGACATGGCACAGTCCCAGGGGGAGCATCACAACCCAATAGACTACATCATGGTCAAGAAACGCTTCAGATCAAGCATCAACATTGGCAGGACACGCACTTTTCCAGGAGCAGACATCGGAAGTGACCACGATCTCTTGATGATGTCTTTCCGGCTCCACTTGAAGAGAGTAAATACTGCACTAGACTGAAGTTCGACCTGGACAAACTGCAAGACCCGGAGGTGGCAGAACTATTTCAGGCCACAATTGAAGGGAAATTTGCACCACTTCTCATTTTGGGGGCTGGTGAAGTAGATGTCAACACCATGACCACCACCTTCAACTCAGCTGTGACAGATGCCGCCAGTGAGATCCTTGGCAAGCACCGACCAAAGAAGAAGCCGTGGATCACACCTGAACTTTTGGATCTGTGTGATAAACGAAGAGAGATTAAAAAAAAGAAAGAAAAAGAACACCTCACAGGGAGCTGACGTCTACCGAAAAATCAACAATGACATCCGAAAAGGCATGCGCACAGCAAAGGAGAACTGGATAGAAGATCAATGCCAGGAAATAGAGAACAGTCTGAACAAGAACAATAGCAAGAAGGCCTACCAGACTGTAAAGCGGATGACAAGTTTCAAACAGCCCAAAGTCTCCACGATCCAAAGCAAGTCTGGCATATGCCTTACAGAAGAACAAGAAGTCTTGGACAGATGGACAGAGTACTGCTCTGACCTTTACAACCATAACCAAATGGAGACCCATCAGTTATAGCATGTCCCGAGAACAGAGAAGAAGAAATCCTCCCAATTCTCCGGGAAGAAGTTGAGGCAGCAGTGCAATCGCTAAAGAAAGGGAAGTCAGCGGGAGTGGACAACATACCCGCGGAACTGCTACAAGCAGGAGGAGAAGCGATGATTGATGCCCTCACCATTATCTGTAACAAGATCTGGCAGAGTGGAGAGTGGCCTACACCATGGGCCCAGTCGCTTGTCATCACTCTTCCCAAAAAAGGTAACTTTCAGGAGTGTGAAAATTACCGCACCGTCAGCCTCATCATCCTCATCCAGCAAGGTCCTTTTGAAAATATTATTCAACAGGTTGAAACCCCAAGCTGAACAATTCATAGCTGAAGAACAAGCAGGATTCAGGGCAGGGCGAAGTACCACTGAACAGATTTTCAACCTCAGAATAATCTGTGAGAAATACCTACAGCACCAACAACATCTATATCATGTGTTCATAGACTTCAAGAAAACGTTTGACCGAGTCTGGCATGCAGCTCTATGGGCAACAATGAAAGCGTACAACATCAGACCTAAAATTATTGAAGTCATCAAAAACCTGTATGACAAGGCTACCAGTGCAGTCCTCCACAACAGCGCCATCGGGAACTGGTTCAGAACAACAATCGGTGTGCGTCAAGGATGCCTACTCTCTCCAACACCCTTCAACATCTTCCTAGAGCGCATCATGTCAGATGCTCTTGCAGATCACGAAGGCACAGTCAGAATAGGGGGTAGAGCAATCTCCAATCTTCGTTTTGCGGATGACATTGATGGATTGGCTGGAGAGGAACAAGAACTTGAACAGCTGGTACAGAGGCTTGACACCACCTCCAAAGCTTGTGGAATTGAAATAAGTGCAGAGAAGACCGAAATGATGACCAACAACACCAATGGCATCAACACGGACATCAAAGTCCAAGGCCAATCCCTCAAAACAGTGCATAGCTTCAAATATTTAAGAGCCATTGTATCAGACAATGGGTCCCGACAGGAAGTCCTCTCCAGGATCGCACAAACAACTGCTGCCCTGACAAGGTTGAAGCCATTTGGAAAGACAGGACCATCATTCTACATTCCAAAGTAAGACTGCTGCGCTCCCTTGTCATCTCCATCTTCCTATATGCTTGCGAAGCATGGGCCCTCACAGCAGATCTACAACGAAGAATACAAAGCATGGAGATGAGGTGCTACAGTAGACTTCTGGGCATTTCCTATACCCAACACATCACCAACGACGAAGTCCGACAGACCATCACACAAGCCATTTGACAACACGATGACCTGCTCACAGTGGTGAAGAAACGGAAACTCCGATGGTATGGCCACGTCACCAGATCATCAGGCCTTGCAAAGACTATTCTGCAAGGCACAGTGCAAGGAGGTAGAAGAAGAGGGAGACCGAAAAAGAGGTGGGAGGACAACATTCGAGAATGGACTGGTTTGACACTGAGCGAAGCCATCAGGGCTGCTGAGGACAGAGAGAGATGGAGTATGCTGGTTAAACGATCATCTGTGGTGCCCCTACGACCTCAGGGTTACGGGACAGGATAGGATAGGATAGGATAGGATAGGATAGGATAGGATAGGATAGGATAGTTTGTTTATTTCCACACCTCGTGGAAGTTGCCGCGAAGGCGGAAGATCTACAGGATCCTTCATGGTGGGCAGGAAAGTACATGAAGAAAACTCTTTTTCAAAAAGCCGAACACGTCCTTTGCTGACCGAAATTTCGTCATCATTTTCACAGGAAAATAATATTGCACAGCAGCAATAACATGGATTCTCACTGGTCCACTTCATCTTAAGGCGCTTTCTCATTGGTCGGGAGGACTTACTTTTCTTTGTCAGGTTATTGTAGAAAATGACGTCATCGTGCCAACTCGAGCATCAGCCAGAGGATCGCCGAAACTAAATCGCAGGGGACTTGCTTGGTTTTATCAGTTTATTCCCCCACTTAAATTTTTTTTAACAAGGACTTACTCTATGATATCTCCAAATCTAAACATAGTTCGGATTTGATTTTTACAGGTAAGATGCGTCATTCTCTTGCAAGTTTGATGGCGCAAAAAAACTCATTTTCGACCTTAGGTGGACTTACTCGGTTTTGTCAAATCACGGCAGAATTATCTTAAGAAAATTAGGAAGAAAGAAAGACTGAAAAAAAGAGAAAATTAAAAAAAAGAAAAAAATAGAAAAGAGACAGGTTTGGAGAAAAGGGGAAAAAAAGGAAAGAATAGCTAGAAACGTTTGGTTTTTTGTTTTTTTAAGTTAAAAAAAATCTACAAGTACAAATTTCCAGCAGAGAGAGCAATGTTGTTAATATCTTGTCTACGGTCCAAGGGGAAATAAGAAGCGATTTTGTGGATAAAAAGCTTGCCATTTTCTTTCTGGAAAGCTTTTTAAAAGGTTCATTTGCGAGTCGATATCTTTCTAAAAGCTGAATCGAAAATAAAAATTAAAAAAAAGTATAAAATGTCATTTTATGACACAACGGAACAGGCCTTTTATTAATATTTTTGTTTGTTTTCTTCTTACAATAGGACGTCATTAGTAAAAGCGACGTTTGGAAGAAGAAGAAGAAGAAGAAGAAGAAGAAGAAGAAGAAGAAGGGATATTTTATTTGAAAAGAACAGATTACGACTGTGGGCTGGGATGGAGAAAGAATGGTTGGGAAGGGAAAGTATACAGAATTTGAGAAGAAAAAAGAACCACAACGACAAAAATATTTGTTTTTTTAGCTCAATTTTTTTAATGCGTAATTATACTATCATGCCTTTTTCTCTTTCTTTTTTGTTCTGACGTTTCTTTTGATATTTCCAGACTTATCTAGAAAAACTTTGAAACAGTCGAGAATCAGAACGAACCTGTCGGGTGGTCAGTCCGTTGGAAGCAACACCTCCAAAACCAGCTAAACGGATTTTGACCTAACCCCATAGGAACATTACGAGTAGACATCGGAAGTGACCACGCTCTCGTAATAATGTCCTTCCGGCTCCACTTGAAGAGAGTAAACACAGCAAAGTGCATAAGACTGAAGTTCAACCTGGACAAATTGCAAGATCCAGAGGTGGCAGATATATTCCAAGCCACAATTGGAGGAAATTTTACAGTATTGCTCACTTTGGGAGCTGGTGAACACCATGACCTCCACCTACAACTCAGCTGAGATCTTTGGCAAGCACCGCCCAAAGAAGAAACCGTGGATCACACCTAAACTTTTGGATCTGTGTGATAAACAAAGAGAGGTGAAAAAGAATACGAACAACTCTCATGGAGCTGATGCCTATCAAAAAGTCAACAATGACATCCGAAAAGGCATGCGCACAGCAAAGGAGAACTGGATAGAAGATCAATGCCAGGAAATAGAAAACAGTCTGAACAAGAACAACAGCAAGAAGGCCTACCAGACTGTGAAGCGGCTGACAAGTGTTAAACAGCCCAAGGTCTCCATGATCCAAAGCAAGTCTGGCATATGCTGAAGAAGGGGAGGTTAGCGGGAGTGGACAACATACCCGTGGAATTGCTTCAAGCAGGAGGAGAAGCGATGATTGACGCACTCACCATTTCGTAACAAGATCTAGCAGAGTGGGGAGTTGCCTACACCATGGATCCAGTCGCTTGTCATCACTCTTCCTGTCACAGGCGGACTCTCTAGCTCTGGCCCTGCTCGCGGCAATCCTTCCCCCTTGGCCGCTGACCACACGATCCAAGCCCCGCCCCTCCGTATAGCCCCACGTGATCCGGGACCGAACCTTTGCAAAGTTATGAGATAGCTTAGTCAGTCTACTTTTGCAAGCCCTAGACAACACATCGCCTGCTGAGACACGTCCGCTTCCACGTTGCGACCTCTGAGCTCAGCCATACCCTTGTGTTTTCGCCCGTTCTCTGGTCAAGGTAAGAGTGGAAATTTATCTCATATCATCTAGCCACCCATCACCCGTCGATTTCCCCACATGTTCGTATGCCTTGTAGATATTTACGTCCGTGTCTGTGTTTCGTCATGATGAATTGTTTGTGATATACCATTTTGCTTTATGTACCCATTATCTGTAGATTGATTGTTGTACATAACCATGCCATGCTTGTATTTATACATGTATTTCCCCCTATCTACATTCCTGTATAAATCCCCCATGCCATGATTGCCCTGTTGCTTAGACTAAAGTACCCCAGTTAATCCCCATTGCATATTATAGCCATTGCCCTGTATTTACACCTTTTTGCTTCACCCCTGATCCGAATGTGTAAATATCCACCCCTGTTGGTAGTAACCCCTCTTAGGCGCCGAAACTCTAATCCATTATCGGCCGCCGTTAAATTCTCCCAACCCCTAGTAGCCATTGTTGTTATAGATGGACAATTGGAAAGCACCGGTCATTCCTGACCAGGGCTTCCAAATTCAAATCTGACTGGCATGCGCGCTGAACGGCGCGGCATCCAGAGTGTGGGTGCCCCTCTGATGCAGAGAAATAATCATTTGCAGAACGGGTTCTTATACGGGCCTCTGCGAGACTCAGCCACGCTGCGTGTCACCCATATCCTCTGGCTGCCACTGAGAAGCGTGAAGAAAGACTCAGCCCCCACCTGCCAAAGGCAGATGACCGGTTCCAACCCAAGCCAACTGTTGCACAACGACTCGACCCAGTGACCTAGACTGGTCAACCCACGCGTTCGCCTAGCCAAGCCATTGCACAACCGCCATCCAGTCGCCAGAGGCTACACCTGCCGACTTATCTTCAGTTAAGTCTGTCCTCTGTGCATACCACAACTCTGCAGAAACTCTGTAGCTATCTGGCTACCCACGCTTAGCCAACCAGCTATCCCGTGCCACATGATGAAAGCAGTCCATATTCGCCCCTATTGACTCTCTGTAGATAAACCAGAATAACTCCAGACTACTCTGTACGTTACTAGACTATCACTCGTGATTCAGTTGTAAACCAACTTACCATATTTGACCTACACCCAGATAATAAATTGTTTGATATTGTACTATACTACCCTGCTTCCCTTGTTTAAGTTTACCACTATTTTATTCTGTACACCTCTCGTCTGTCCTTTATAACTCTTTAGCACTCCCAAGCATTATTCCCCTGAACGTCACCGCACATCGGCCTATTACAAGGGAGGAGATACAGCGCGGGGGAGTAATTGCTAACCCACACCCCCACACCCCCCTATATTCGTGACACTTCCCAAAAAGGATAACTTTCAGGAGTGTGTAAATTACCGCACCATCAGACTTATTAGCCATCCCAGCAAAGTCCTCCTGAAAATAATACTCAAAAGGTTTAAAACCTCAAGCTGAACAAATCATAGTTGAAGAACAACCAGGATTCAGAGCCACTGAACAGATTTTCAACCTCAGAATAATCTGCGAGAAATACCTACAGCACAAACAACATCTATATCATGTGTTTGTAGACTTTAAGAAAGCGTTTGAACGAGTCTGGCATGCAACTCTGTGGGCAACCATGAGAGTGTACAACATCAGCCCTAACATTATTGAAGTCATCAGAAGACTGTGTGACAAGGCCACCAGCGCAGTCCTCCACAATAGCGCAATCGGGAACTGTTTCCGATCAGCAACCGGTGTGCGCCAAGGATGCCTACTCTCTCCAACACTCTTTAACATCTTCCTAGAGCGCATCATGTCAGATGTCCTTACAGATCACGAAGGCACAGTCAGCATAAGGGGTAGAGCAATCTCCAATCTCCCTTTTGCGGATGACATTGATGGATTGGCTGGAGAGGAACAAGAAATTGAACAGCTGGTATAGAGGCTTGACACCACCTCCAGAGCCTATGGAATGAAAATAAGTGCAGAGACGACCAAAATGATGGCCAACAATACCAGTGGCTTCAACATGGACATCAAAGTCCATGTACGCTGGTTAAACGATCATCTGTGGCGCCCCAACGACCTTCGAGTTACGGGATAGGATAGGATATGAACATTTAATTCTTTTCCCCACCATAATAGACCGTGTGTGCGCGTACACAAACCCCAAACCCGCCTCAAATGTAATGTGTTCAATGTGGAAGTCTTGAAAGCGTAAAGGGACCCACATTGACCACCACCCTACCCCACCCACCATCCCTTACAACCACCCTCGACAGACCCTTTCAACATTCACAGTAAGTGTTGCCCCACTTTCAAAAAGTAGTTGTGCCTACCACCGTTCTTGCGCTAACAAACAGCTTCTAGCAAAAACCGGTAAGCGTCAGAACCCATAAACCAAGTTGCTCGGTAAAGTGTCTCGTTATAAGTTGATACAATAGACCAACCAAACCCCAGATAACAAAAGACGCACTCTTGAAGCTTCTTGGTTCATCCAAAACTAGGGTCCAAGATCATACGGCTAAAGTTTTGGTGTACCTTTAAACAAGGGAAACCACTCAGAACAGACATGGACAAATTCAAGCTTTAGCGGTGGGGTTTTTAACAACGAAGCCCCACTTTCCTATTGTTTTAATGTAATGACAATGCGAAATTATAAGGGAAAACCCGTTTTCGCCAAAAGGAAAACCAAACCTTCGGATTACGGCCCATTTAAGCTAGTACCGTGAGGCTTGCGTTCACCTCGGACTTGACTAGTGAGAGGTACTCGAAGAGTTTCATCTACGGTGTGTGTGTGTATGTGACAAGTCATTCGATCAGTAATTCCAAGGTACAAAAGTATATACAAATAGGCCTATACACAAGACCTGTATTGCGTTGCATCAACACTATTACTCAAAGAACTTTTGTGGGTCATGGTTACTGGGTTTCTTCCACATGGCTGATCAAAGCATCAAGCTTTACCCTTTCCTTTCCCCACCCCCCACCCCCTTTTTTTTTAATGATCATCTGAGACTATTCGCTTCCAATTCTAGTTATTTAAAATTGGGAGCGCAGTTGGCTCAAGGGTGTACTCCGAATACTCGAATGTCTGGCGATAGCATTGCAGCATAAACAAGGCAAAGTGACGGCCTGGATTTAAAAAAATAAAATAAAATAAAAAAATTAAACAAATTTACCTTGAGAAGCTGCGCCTCTACTCCTTCTGGTGAGAGTATAAACCGAGGTCTAGTCCGCGCACGCAGGCATTCCATCGAACAGACTTTTAAACATCCTGACGCTCATATCCTAGACGGGTGAGTGCCCGGCTACACAAAATTACACCCAGCTTTCATTGGGGCCCTTCTTACCTAATACCCAGTCGCTCAGGATGGTGCTCAGCTTGTCTGGGCGTCAGGATATGCGCCCAAAGCTTGGGAGTGGGCGCCTCGGGCGGCTTGAGTTAGATCCTGTATCGACCAGCGCGCGCCTTGAGCGTGCAGCTCTTGAAATGGAAGGGCGCTATATAAGAACGAATAAATAGTGACTAAATACATAATAGTGGAGACGGAGGCGAATGTTAGGTTCGCACAGTCTCAGCCACGCTGTGTGAAATTGCAGTTAAAATAACAAAGTGCCGTCAATGTGGACGATTTATTTGTATTTATTTTTTGTTCTTTTTGCTTAGTAATTCGATCAACTCCTTTTGAAACAAAATTTGTTTTATGCCTCGGCGATCTAATCATCGAACGGAACATAGTTTTAGCTTTCATAAAAGCATGTTAGAATACTAATCTTGGATAATTGAATAATAATGGTTCCTTTGTTGTTTTTATTGGCTTTTACGAAAGCAATATTGAATTATGTAGGACAATAAATAAATAGACATGCCTTTATCAAAGCATTTTAGTCTAAATAATTTCCGGGAGAGGGCAAGAGTTTGGAGGGGGAAGGGGGAAGAATTTTTCCTTTTTGTAAATTCAATTGTGTTTTCACTAAAAGCAGTTTAGAATAATAATACAGAAGACAATCAGCGTAATATTGTGGTTGCGTATTAAAACTGCAACGCGAAAGAAATTAGTTTAAATGTCAAGTTTGGGAACGATAAAACATACAAAAAAGAGGGTTTGAAATGTGGGTTTCTGTCACGTGGGGTTTATGGGTTGCTGGGCTCTGCACAATGGAATGCTGTAACCCTCACGCTTTATTCTATGGGAACTGCTAGTTAGTCACCCGATGAATTACTTTAATACATTTATTTATTTAGCTCGGTCTGTGTTAAGGCTGGGGTACAGAGATAGATAGAAAAATGGTAAACGATCACTGTCACACTAGCTTTCACACGGCTATGAATCATATAATTATAGTCCAGCCACTTGATAACAGTTAAAATCACACATTTATTTCTTCTACTCTATACAAGATTTTCAATGTACTAATCTACCTTAAAAAGTCACAAGTCAATGCAAATGATTCGATCGCTGATAGTCTAGGCAGCGGTTATGTCTTCATAGGGTACTGGCTACTAGAGTTCATGAAGATTGGACTACTGTGGTCCGTTTTACTATAGTTTCTGAAGAGTGGACTACTGTGGTCCTTTTGCTATCAGTTTTAGTGCTCTATTTCCTGGGCACTTAACTTCCGTGTGGTGTGTTTGAAGCCCTTCGTTGAAGTAGCTTCTGGTACACGCTGGGTCGTCGTGTAGTTTGGTTCCTTGACAAGCTGTGTTGTCTTGGAGAGTGTTTTCCAGGGTTGCTCTCTCAGTCCTGTACTGTAGAGGCTAAACAGCCAACTCGTCGTTTCTGTGGAGTTGGGCGCACGGGATATCTCGCCTGCTCGTCTGTAACATAAAAGACGAAATTCTGCACAACCTTGAATAATAGGTCTGTGCAGAGCGTCTCACTGAAAGCCAAAGTAGCCCTCAGTGATAGCTCCACATCTCTATACATAAGCGACGAACATTCTGCTACGTCCGTGGTCCACTGGAATCTCAACTCTAATTTCCTATACATACATAAATATAAATCGTGGCTAATTATACACATACAGCATTAATAATATTATAAACATTCACTGGTACAGCCACTGGTCTGTAAAAATGCATATAGGTTAAACAACAGTGGTTCCGTCAGGTTGTTACACTCCGTTTGAGGATGGTGTTTTTCTTTCAGTATCTGATTCAGCCCCGATGCTTGAATTCCTGATAGGCGTGTGTAACTCAGATTCGTTTATTCACGCAACCCGCTCAAACAGCATACAAGTCACAAAGTCGACGTATGAAGTTTTCCACTTTTATTCAGCACACATCAACAACTGCATACAATCGCCTTTTCACTCTCAAATTTCACTTTCCAACTCACTATCAACAACTATCCGACTTTTTTTAACAGTGCGGCGCTTATATAGTCTCTACATACACTGGAACAAACGAGAATAATCCTACATAAAACACCACAACCAATCAAAATTAATTTCATCATCACGTGACTCACGTCATACAACCTCATTTGGAATGGAAGCTTCCATGGTAACCAACAGAATAATCCACACGCTTCGATCGATAGTAAACAACTAATTCTCGAAAATTCTCAAACAATATCGACCAACTAAAAACACTAACGTTACACAAAGCCTCTACTAATAACAACGCAAAATCAAATCAAAGATAAATACACTCTATTACTGCATGCGTTGCAAAAATAAAACGAACAGATCTATCGCGTGCGTCACACACAAGCCTGCCATTGCACGCGCTTCACACATAACATCGTGCGCATTTCATACGCACCATTCGCGTTTCAACGTAACATAACCCCCCACTCAAGAAGAAATTTACCTAATTTCTTTCAACAACGTTGAAACGTAATGCACAAACAAAATCAGAAATTAGAACTTATTTCAGACTGTCTCATTTACTGTCAATGTTCTCAGTTTATATACACAGAGTCCATGTTTTTCATCCGCAAGTCTTTCTGGATACTGTCAATGTTCACAGTTCATTCACACAAGGTCAATGTTTCTCATCTGCAAGTCTGTTTAGATATTGCCAATGTTCTCCACACAGTCAATGTTCTTTCAACCGCAAGGAAACGACGCCCTCGTCAGTTGCGGTCGTCATCGGCCCAGGGTCAAAGACAGTGATCTCGTGGGCTTTCCTGGAGTCAGTGCATCCTCCGTTGTCTTCCTCTCCCGTCGGATGTCCGACGCAGTCGACGTTGTCAGCTCCCAGAATGCATTCGCTGGGTCTCACGGTCAGGTTGGCTTCTGCGGGACGGTGGAACAGCTCCCTCAAGGTCTGCAGATGCTCCTTCCAGGTCTGGGTGTGGACTTCATGTTCGACTAAAGTCGTAGAGCCTGGGACATCATTGAAGCTATGGGGAAACTCGCCCATAAGGTCCTTGAGCTCCAACTTTTGACCTTCCGTCAAGCCTGGTCCTAGCTTAACATCGTCGATGCCTTCTTTGCTGTGGAAGTCTCCAAGTTCCAACAGTTCCTCGCTGTCAAAGCTGTCGTCTATCTCAGTTGCTTTCGCTGCCTGTACAGTCTCTGATGGCCTTTCCATGTACAGCTTAAGGAGGTTGGCGTGGTATATCTTGGAGTGCTGGCCGACCTTCACCTTGTAGTCGTTGATCCCCACCACGGTCTCCACTTCGTACGGGCCTTTCCACTGCATCAGCAACTTATTGTGATCAGTAGGTAGCAGCACCAGCACTTTGTTGCCAGGTTTGAACTTCCTGTTTACAGCCCTACGATCGTAGTAGTGCTTTCCACAGTCCTGGGACTTCTTCAGGTTTTCTCTGGCTATCTCGAGAGTCTGCTCCAGCTTCTCCCGTAGCTCAAACACGTACTGGTAGCTGTTCTTCACCTCTGGGGTGTCTCTACTTCTTTCGTCCACAGTTCTTTTAGGATGTGCATCGGCCCTCGGATGGTTCTTCCGTACAGCAGCTCGAACGGAGAAAAGCCGGTGGACTCCTGCGGTACTTCTCTGTAGGCGATAATTTGATGTAGATGCCATTGTCTGGGCTGCTCGCTGCACAGTTTCTTCAGGGTGGACTTCAACTTTTCGACAAGCCCGTTGCACATTGGATTTAGGTGTCGTAGTCAAATGCCGGATGCTCAGTCTGTTCACACCTCCTTCAGAGAAGATTCTTCAGGCACTCCAAGTCAGAAATACTCCATCCACAGTTTCAGTGTCAATCTCTTCTCAGCACTTCTTCTGGGTACCGCATAGTCTACTAAAGTCAGTACCCATGATGACCTTCTTCACTCGGAGGTCTTATTTCGCCGATTAAGTCTAAGGCCACCACCCTCTGAAAGGTCGGTCGATCAAGGCATTCATCTCTGCATAGGCACTTTCGGGACCTTCCTTAGGTATGGTGTCCTATCACAGAGAAACGGCTGACGTCCGCATGTCCTGGCCAGTAGAACACCGCATGAAGTCCTGTATACACCGCCTATTCTCCGACGTCTTCTTGATGCTACTCCCATGATTGAGCGCTACTTCCATCACCTGGCGTTAGGGGTAACGGTACCAAGACTTGACGTAGTGGTTTCCCTCCGTTGACCCTCGGGTGACCCTCGGGTGCTGGGTACAGGATCTTGGCCTTCACCTCAAAATAGACCGTGCCACTGTGGTCACGTGGTGGTCTGGCGGTTCCTGTACTTGTTTAAAGTCTATCAGCTTCCTGGAGCTGGATCAGCTTATCTCTGTCCACGATGGCAGCTTTAGAGTTGTCGGCGACCTTCAGTGGCGTAGACGTCTTGTCTCTCTTGGCCTGGGCCCTGGTAGTAACAGCACCGACGATCTCTGGTCGGCAGGGCTGAGCCGGAGTAACCACATTGTCCCGTAGCAGCTCTGTAAGTCTCCATCGGGAAATGGCAATGGATCCTCCTCCACAACTTCGACACGTTGGGTTGAGGCAGGACTCCATTCTGAATCGGGGTCGTCGGGTCGTCTCGCGCCGTCGATATTCCCGATCATCAAATCATACAGCGGCTTCTTCAGGCAAACCGCTTCGACTTCGCCTATGTAGAAAGGGGTGTTGACATGAATCTTCGCAACTGGCGCTCTCACACATTTGCTGTCGGCCATAAGTGTCCATTTTGAATCGCCAGTGAACTGTTCTTTAGCGATTAGGTCTTCTCTGACGATGACCCCACTGCAGCCAGAGTCTCTTAAAACAGTCACTTCATGATTTCCGACGCGTCCCTTGGAAACAGGCATGTTCTGGACGGTCACAGCTGCGCTGGCGACGACGGGGATGGATTTCCGTTGGCAAGGAGAAGTTGGCCATCGGTTATGCACTCTTGCACGTCCGGGAGTAGCTGCGCGCTCGGTCTCACTCGGAAGAATGACGCTCCCGCCGCACACTTGATGGTCAGATCTACTGGTTTGCCGTTGATTGGAGAAACGTCTCTGTCGGTTGCCCGCCGCTGCATTGTCCGTACTGCTCGCTGTCCGCTACTTTTGTTTTGAGGACAGTTAGCCGCTCTGTGGTCTGTAGCGTTGCAGGTGAAACAGCCTCTTGAATGCCCTTCCCTGGGAGGAGGCGTGGAGTCCGTCTGTCTCTGGCTCGTCTGGCTCCCCTGGATCTGGTTCCCATGGCTTGCCGTCTTCTGAAAGTGTTTCGTCGCGCTGGGTGGCCCCAACGTTTTCTCATGAGCGATGAGATATCTTTCAGCAGCCTCAGCAACGTCTTTTAGCGTCTGCAACTTTTGTATTTCCAAGTGGATCGCGAGGTCCTTAGGGCAGGCGTTGAGTAATTGTTCCCTCACGATCAGCTCATGGAGACTCTCGTAAGTCTTCCCTTTGCCTGATAATCCACCCACTTGTGTAGGTATGATGACAGGCGCTCCACAAATTGCTTTGGTGTCTCGTCTGACAAAGGCCGGCATTCACGAAAGCGTTGACGGTAGCCCTTTTCTGTAAAGTTGTAGCACTGCAATAGGGCCGCTTTCAAAACGTCGTAGTCTTTGGCGTCATTATTCGACAGTCTACTGTAGACATCGAGCGCCTTCCCCGTCAGTAGTGCGCTGAGTATGATCGCCCAGTCTTGACGTTGCCATTTAGCGCTTTCGGCGAACCTTTCAAACCTCGCTAGATAGCTGTCGATCTGGTCCTTTTCGTCGACGAATGCTGGCAATTTTGGAGCTTTGAAGTCGCTGATAACGTGTGGCGCGTGCTGCTGTTGTTGGATGCGCGCCATCTCTAACTGGAACTGACGCTCAGCTTCCCTTTCTTCACGCCTGCGTTCCTCTTCTCTTTCTTCACGCTGCCGCTGCTCTTCTCTTTCTTCTCGGCGACGTTGTTCTTCTACTTCTAGACGCTTCTCTTCCAATTCTCTTTCTTCGCGGCGACGCTGCTCTTCTAATTCTCGTTCTTGTATTCTCTCCTGGGATTTGACGTACTCCGTCAGCTGCTTGCCTTTTAGATTCAGTTGAATCCCTTTCTGCCAGAAGTCAGACATCTTAATGCTTTTCTGGAAAGTTCTTTTTCTGGAAAGTTCTTTACTGTGCTGTACCTTTCTAGACTGTTCTAGAACAGCACGCTTTCTGCAGTAGCGCTGATGCTTGCCACTAGTCGCCTTCGTTGACGCAGGCCCCGCTGTCCTCGTCTTATGCGACGCTGCACCACGCTGGTGTTGATGTATACGCTCCTGTGCTGAAGTAGACGCGACGTCCGCTCGTCGCTCTCTCTAATACTGGTGATGTAGCTCCGAGACTGTCCCTCGACGTAGTCTTACGGCAGCCACGTAGTCCCGATCTGTTGTTCGCTCACGAAGCAACTCTTCAGCGACTACACGCCCTTGCAGTCAACCCGAATCTATCGGTGATGTAGTCCCAGTATGTTGGCCCCTCTCGACGCAACTCGTTGGCGGCTACCCTCGATGACTGCCTCTCGTAACGTTGACTCGCTTGTTGTCGCAGTTGAACCCTTGGCTATGGCGTGAATCGCGGCTTGGCCCCCAAAATGTTACACTCCGTTTGATGTTGGTGTTTTTCTATCAGTATCTGATTCAGCCCCGATGCTTGAATTCCTGATAGGTGTGTAACTCAGATTCGTTTATTCACGCAACCCGCCTCAAACAGCATACAAGTCACAAAGTCGACGTATGAAGTTTTCCACTTTTATTCAGCACACATCAACAACTGCATACAATCGCCTTTTCACTCTCAAATTTCACTTTCCAACTCACTATCAACAACTATCCGACTTTTTTTTAACAGTGCGGCGCTTATATAGTCTCTACATACACTGGAACAAACGAGAATAATCCTACATAAAACACCACAACCAATCAAAATTAATTTCATCATCACGTGACTCACGTCATACAACCTCATTTGGAATGGAAGCTTCCATGGTAACCAACAGAATAATCCACACGCTTCGATCGATAGTAAACAACTAATTCTCGAAAATTCTCAAACAATATCGACCAACTAAAAACACTAACGTTACACAAAGCCTCTACTAATAACAACGCAAAATCAAATCAAAGATAAATACACTCTATTACTGCATGCGTTGCAAAAATAAAACGAACAGATCTATCGCGTGCGTCACACACAAGCCTGCCATTGCACGCGCTTCACACATAACATCGTGCGCATTTCATACGCACCATTCGCGTTTCAACGTAACACAGGTATACAACATGGCGGCGCAACCGGTCGTGTTTCGCCACGTGGTCACGCAACGTTGGACGAACAATTCAAATCTATGCATAGCAAATTCCACAAACATAATTTCAACAATAATATAAATATATCACGATGAAACAGAAGTATGTTCATTTACCTGTTTGACAAAGTCAGGCTCGTGGCTACTTGATTGAATTCTAAGTTTCTCAAGTCCTGCTTCCTGGTCTGTTCAGGAGAGATCTTACTGCTAACTGTGTAGCTGTGTACTGCACCTCGTCTCAAACTCGACTGCCGTTCTCTCTCTCTATTTGAATCAGCCAGACCTGGCTGAGTCCATTATGAACTGTGTTCTCATTGGCGGATAATCGACTGCCGTTCTCTCACTCTATTTGAATCAGCCAGACCTGGCGGAGTCCATTATGAACTGTGTTCTCATTGGCGGATAATCGACTCGCCTAACGTAGCTATGATGATGTCATTGCCTGCGCTCTACCGTCAACTACCACTGTGTGTAAACGGCAGTATATCATTGCTACGCTTGATTACTTCCATCGTCTGCTGCAGCCTAACATTAACATTCTAAGATTACATTGACTAAACAAGGCTAAATAGTAAAGTAAGCAGGGTAAAACTAGTCATATTGCGACAGTTTCATTAACAAGCGAGGAAGCATAAAGAGCCCATGCGCGTTCAGTCCGGTTTATAACGATTAGTTGAGTCTCCTCTCTGAAAATCCTTACCGGGAAGAGAGGGGACTATAAACTGATTAAAAAAAAAAGTCCGGTTTGTGTAACACAAGTTATTCATCTGTGAAACAAACTAATAAAACGAACAATTAGCACACTTAAGCGCTCACACAGCACACGCCTGTACAGTGTATATACACACACACAAACACATTGGCGCGCGCGCGATCGAAGTAGGCGGGAGAGAAAGGGGGAGAAAGAGAGAGAGAGAGAGAGAGAGAGAGAGAGAGAGAGAGAGAGAGTATAGGGGGAAGGGGGTGGAAGGCGTCGGGAGTCGGAGCAGCAGAGGGTGGGGGGAAGGAGTGTGGGGGATAGGGTGACAGCGATAGAAGGACATGGACAGGGAAACAGACCTATGGGGAGAGCAGGAGAAGAGGAAACGGAAGAGTAGCAGGGGAGAAGGAGAAACCGAGTTTGAGGAAGAGGTAGAGAAGGTAGGCATGGAGAGAAAGAGAGAGAGCAGAGAGAGAGAGCAGATAGAGAGAGAGAGAGAGAGAGAGAGAGAGAGAGAGAGAGAGAGAGAGAGAGAGAGAGAGAGAGAGAGAGAGAGAGAGAGAGAGAGAGAGAGAGAGAGAGAGAGAGACAGAGAGACAGAGAGACAGAGACGCTGAGCCGGAATACGGCAATTATTATAAAAGCACTAACATTCAGCTGGTCGAGTATAGGGACGACACAGGTTCCTTTTTCTTTTTTTCTTTCTTCTTTTTTTTCATGTATCAGAATTCTGCTTTTTGCTGAATATAACGAAGAAGATCGTTTCAATGCTATCTATTCAGTCTTTCCGCCCTCGACCTGTTCTTTCTACCATTTTGTGCACCCACGATTGCGCGTGCTGTTTGTTTGTTTTTTATATTTTCCCCTGCCTTGAAAACAGATGGCTTCTTATGCATTTATTTTCAGTTTCTTTATAAGAGATGTCGCGGCGAGTCCCGCTATCTGTAAAGCGTGAACGGTGATTTGAGTACAGTTCTTTTGATCGGCGAGATAATACCTATACGCAGGCACCCCTTTCTCTCTTTTCCAGACCTTTTTTCTCTTCACCTCCCCCCCCCCCCCCCGCCATCCCCCTCCTATTGGGCAATTTTCCAATTCTCACGCGCGTAATCTCCAGCAAAAAGAATCATTCACACTGCAATATGCGTAGCTTAGACTAACCGACTTTGAATTACATTACTTTACATTACATGATTATAGCTTTAGGTCCAGCGGACTTGTCCGAGCGAAATCAGGACCGGACAACCCCTGATCCGCATAAAAGATCTGCTGAAACAACCCTAGTGGTAAAACTGAAAGCTCTCCACCAGCCAGTCACTTTACAATAAAGACATCCCACGCAGGGGACGCTGAGGCTATACTCTAATTTATCGAACCTTCGTTTACAAAAAACAAAATAGAATACAAACATCGTTATAAATTATAAACAAAACGCATACATATAAAATGCCTACATTGCTAAATAATAACATCATAGGAAGCCCTAGTGACCACCTGGCAGAAAGCCTCCAATATTCCCAAGCTGCTCCAACAGACCTCACACACAAACAAGGAGTCTTGTTTTGGAAGAGTTTTCAAGGAAAAGGGTAGATGACTGGTCTAGCGAAGAAGAATATAATATAGCAGATTGATAGAACAGAGCAGGAATGAGAAAGAACAAATAAGAAAGACAGCGACAGTGGGAAATTAAAGCACTAAATTTCCAGAAAGTGGGGATACTATTTATACTGAAACCCCGGCACCCCAACGGGGAAAACCGACTTTGAATATAAAGCGATATTTGAATATAAGCGATGGGAGGGGTG
Source organism: Oncomelania hupensis (assembly GCA_036898135.1). Classification (NCBI taxonomy): domain Eukaryota; kingdom Metazoa; phylum Mollusca; class Gastropoda; order Littorinimorpha; family Pomatiopsidae; genus Oncomelania; species Oncomelania hupensis. The sequence continues at coordinate 147,668,367 of CM072511.1, read as the reverse complement.
TGGGGGTGGGAGGTGGAGTGGGGAAATCGCCCGAGATTGACGCGAATAACGGTGGCAACTCAAGAGAATGTGTAAGTTTGATTTTTGCGAAAGGCCAGGGAGGAAGGGCATTTGCTGAATAGGAACGATCAGGGACAGATAATAGAAAGATAATATATACATAAATCCAGAGAGAGAGAGGGGGAGGGAGAGAGAAGAGAGAGAGAGAGAGAGAGAGAGAGAGAGAGAGAGAGAGAGAGAGAGAGAGAGAGAGAGAGAGAGAGAGAGAGAGGAACGACTGTTAAGAGAAGAGACCACAGCTAGGGAGATGGATGAAGAAATGGATGTGTTAATTCGAGAAAAGCACCCCGACAGTTATCTGACGCCACGATTCACGATCCTATCCTATCCTATCCTATCCTATCCTATCCTACCCTATGCCGTAAATCTGAGGTCGTTGGGGCTCCACAGACGATCGTTTAACCAGCGTACTCCATCTTTCTCTGTCTTCAGCAACCCTGATGGTTTCGCTATGTGTCGAGCCAGTCCATTCTCGAATGTTGTCCTCCCACATCTTCTTCGGTCTCCCTCTTCTTCTACCTCCTTGCACTGTGCCTTGAATGATGGTCTTTGCAAGGCCTGTTGATCTAATGGCGTGGCCATACCATCGGAGTTTCCGTTTCTTCACCACTGTGAGCAGGTCATCGTGTTGTCCAATGGCTTGTGTGATGATCTGTCGGACTTCGTCGTTGCTGATGTGCTGGGTATAGGAAATGCCTAGAAGTCTTCTGTAGCACCTCATCTCCATGCTTTGTATTCTTCTTTGGAGATCTGCTGTGAGGGTCCATGTGTTGCAAGCGTATAGGAAAATGGAGATGACAAGGGAGCGCAGCAGTCTTACCTTGGAATGTAGACTGATGGTCTTGTCTTTCCAAAGGGGCTTCAACCTTGCCAGGGCAGCAGTTCACGATCACAATTAATTATTTCTTACACACAGGCTATCCGATTCACTCAATCCTCAAGCAAAGAGAATCAGGTCCTTCAACTGGATGGAGTTTGCTTATTATTATTGCAACGCGCTCCTGTCTTTGTATTTGATGCCACGATCTACATTTTCTTGCCTGTCCGTAAATCAGAATATTAATACACTAGAACTTCGTTCATTCGCTTGATTTTTTTTATTTATATATTTTTTTTTTGGGGAGGGGGGGGGGGGGCCGTGGGGAGGTGGGGGCTAAAGCACTGCCTATTTCTAGAGCATCAGTAAGCCATGTGATTTTTTGCAATAGGCACCTCATTTCAGGGGAGGATGAAATTGGGCATCGGTGCAAATTTGGATGGGTTCGAGTCGCCTGCCATTCTTGTTGGTCCTAATTGCCCATGTAATGCCGCTGTTGTCCTTTTTGCCGAAAACACCGATCAGATTATTCAAGCTTTAAAGGGACCCAATTTGACCACGCCCCTCGACAGATCCTTTTAACATTTACCATGAGTGTTGCCCCACTGAAAAAATAAGCTTTCAACAAAAAATAACTTTCAAAAGTATAGTTGTTTTATTAATGAATAAATTCCATAGATTTTTGCGCCTATTAATGGCAAGAGTAGTTGACTAGCCAGCAAACCGTCTGAAGCTAAAAAAAAACAAAAAAAAACCAAAAAAAAACCAACACATTTTTAAAAAAGCAGCTATCAAAGCCTGTCAGAAACAGGACCCGTAAAAACAATTGCTCGTAAGGTTTTTCCTTTTAGGTTGATAAAATAGACTCTATGCTACCCCCAGACACCAAAAGGGGCATTCTTCAAGCCGCGTGATTCACACAGAACTAGGTCCAAAAGTCACCCGGCTATGGTCTCGATGTACAGTTAAAACAAGAGAAATCATTCCCTGTCACAATCGCAATGGAAAATTTAAACTTTAGAGGTTGATTTGAGCAATGAAAGCCCACTTTATCATTGTTTAATAATGTAAACCCATTTTGGACAAAAGTAAACAAATCCTTCAAATTGGGACCTTTAAAAAAGACGATGCCTGTTTAACTGATCCAAGGTTTACATGTATAATGTTTAAAACATGGATTCGTATCTACACCCTCACCCCCCTTCCCCCCAAAAAATAATAAATAAATAATAATAATAATAAGAAGAAGAAACTTTAAAAAAAAATAATTAAAAAAAGTACAGAGAACAGGAGGTGTTTATATATCACCCGATAGATTCCAACCTTTAATAAGATTGTGGCAGAACATTTATTGTGTAAAGTTTAAGATTTTTTGCAGAAGTCGGCTAGTACCCCAACACACAAACCCAAACTTTCGGAGTGCCGCTCTCTTACTAATGTGCAATAGGTTTTGAAAATATGGATTTAGGTTAAAACGGATTGTTTTTTTTTTTTAATTATTTCTTTGTGTTACATAATGATGTTGCTTCTCCTGCTGTCTATCCGACCGCTTCTATCTCACCGATGACGAATTGTGAAGGTATCACTGCCCATCTCACAGCGTGTGCTTGTTTTATGTTCTGCATGTTTGTTCGTCGTAGCTCTATGATACCCCCGCGTGCAAATCATTTTGCGTTTACACCGCTACCCAGGCTATTTTTAGCTTGTCAGCGTCTTATAGCGTGTAATCGCAAGTGCTTTGTAAATATTGCGTCTTGTTGCTTATGTGGGAAAAATCGATAGATCAGAGTTGTGCCTCTTTGTGATAATGCATGGAGAGCGAGAGATGGCTTTTGTTACACGGATATTGGGTTGTTGTGTTTGTGAGTATGGTGTGTGTGCGCGAGCGTGTGAGTGTATGTGTATCATTTTGAAACAAAAATCATAGGTTTCCATTGGCTTGTTAGGGCTACTTCCCCCCGTTGGAGTGCCGGGGGTTTCTATAAATAGTATCCCACTTTCTGGAATTTAGTGCTTTAAATTCCACTGTCGCTGTCTTCATCATTTGCTCTTTCATTCTGATCTGTTATCACTCTGCTATACTTTCTTCTCTTCGCTAGATCAATGACCTTCCTTTTTCTTGAAATCTCCTGGCAAACTCCTTGTTTGTGTATGTCTGTTGGATCAGCTTGGGAGTGTTGGTGCTTTCTGGGGTGGTCACTAGGGCTTCCTATGATTGTAATATTTCGCACTATAGGCATTTTATATGTATGTGTTTTGTTGATGATTTATAATGATGGTTGTATTTATTTGTTTTTGTAACTGTTCGCGTAGTTGAGGTCAACCCTCAGCCGTCCCCCGCGTGTGATGCTTATTGTAAAGTGATGGCGGTGGGGGCATTCAATTTTCACCTAGGTTGTTTCGGCAGATCTTTTGCGGATCGGGGTTGTCGGTCTGATTTGCTCGGAAGAGTCCGTGGACCTAAAGCAAACAATCAATCAATCAATCAAGTTAGGGGTACTGCACAAGACGTGTGTGCCTGGGCTGCAGGTCATTGGACTATTTACGGCGGCAGAGTAAAAAGTCTTGCTCAATACTTATCAGTTAGTGTCACGATCGCGCTCGGGAAGAGAAGAAAAGATTCAGGACAGGGGTGGCGTAAAGGACGAACTGTGCCGAGTTCAATACAACGTTGTTAAAGTTAACGGTTTTGTTGTAATAATATGTGTACTCGGTGTGTGTGTGTGAGTGCGCGCGCGCGTACTTGTGTGTGTGTGTGTGTGTGCGTGTGTGTTTATGTAATTTACGAGTGAGGAAATGGAGAAGCATATGACCTGCTTATACATTCATGACTTTCAAATCAAGGGACGCGTGTTTTCGGTGATTCGACAACGCGTAATGCCCAGATGCATCTGTATGATCCCGTAGAATAATGTCTCTTTTATGCTTTTCCAGTTTCTGGTTTTACCAATTGACAGAAATACCACGTACTCTGGGTCCGCCGTCATTTGCACACATCTCAATCAAACTGGACGCACATCGGCCTACTGAAACGCACCAACGCCTGTACTGGACACGCAAACGCGATTCAAGTTCTCCAAGTAGAAATGCGTAAATATTTGTTTTATTTATTTTTTCATTTTTACTTTTATTTTAATTTATTACTTTTTTATTTATACTTCTTTTTTTTCTGGGGGGGGGGGGGGGTTTGTAGGGGGGTGATTGGAGGGCAAACACGGATTTACCCTCAACTTTTCGTTGTAATTACATTAAACAATGATACAATGGTCTTCAGTTGCTCAATCCAATGTCAAAATACAAAATATACAATAAAAATTGGGATGATAAATACTAAAGACATCCTCAAAGGACAGACAAAAATCGAGGGACTGCAGAAGAAAGCATGCCATTGTAAAAACGCATATTAAAATACTATACAACATAATAGCATAACATAACATAACAAAGCAACTTTCACCAAGAAATTAAAGTACATTGGAAGAGCACCAACACTGAAGAAATGAAGATACAAAAGAAATGGATATACTGAAAAATTCTGATTCAGAGTACGAAACGTTCAGTGCGCAAAGAAAGAAAATAAAATGTTAACATTTTTTTAAAGGGCCAGAGTATTCAGTATGTCTGCTTACTTTTGGGTGACAATGAGTTGACCTAGAAAATTGCATTGCTGTCTCAAGATGACAAAATGGACAATCGTTGTTCAAACTGACCACTGAGCTGTAAAGTATGGGGCGTTTCTTCCTTGTTATGTTAGAAACAAGAATTTAAGCATACTTAACACACTTTCGAAGGATTATAACCCGTACATTTGAAGGAGGTTAATTGTTGGATTAATCTTTACTTATGTTGTTGTTTTTTTCTCTCCTTAAACACTGTGAATTTAACAAGAATCTGTAACGTTGAAATATGCCCCTTTAAAATTCTTCTCTTTACGTTTGAAATGGACATTGTCAGCGGGTCAGATGTTGTAGTTGCATGAAGAGAAAGTGCACAGCATGAAGTAGTTGCATTGATGGTGTGATGATATTCTGGGGAAGATACGTTTTTCTTACTAGGGGGTAAGACTTATTGATAGATGGGCGATGTGCTACCACTATCGATCGTTCTTTTACCAGAATTCCGAAAGCTGTGTGAGAGACTGATCACGGCACTTTGGTCACATAAAATTTATATTTGTTCTCGGGCGTTTTAGTATCATTTGGCTCAACTTGAGAACCGGTAATTACTCATCAAAAGACTAGGTTATTATGTCTCGAGAGAAGAAAACTAATAGCTACACAACAATACAAATAGAATGACACCAGTCGTATGTATGTACTTTCTCGTTTTATATATTCAACACAACTTTTACATGTACTTCGTTAAACCGGTAAATTAATAATTCTAAGAGTTCGAGGTGATGGGAAAGTTTGTCAGCAGGTCTTTTTCTTCATACGCTACGCGAATATATTCATAGTTCACTAAATGTTCGAGTGGTAGGTTATATTTCTCGAGGGTGAAATCAGATGGCATTTGTGGGTGACTTAGCTGCTCTGTCGATGAGAATGCTTGGGTCCTTCTGAGAAGTCTTGCCTCTCAGGTTGATCGGGTGAATCGTCTAACTCGTGAAGCTACGAGGGTGGGACGTGGAGAGGTGGAATCTTGGTTGTTCTCCTTCTGTACCACGGGAGCAAGCGTCATGCGTTTGTCTCCACAAACTGGTCTCAGAGCTGACCTGTAAAAGTCGGAGCTCTGGCTACAATATTCTCATTAGATATAAGTGTGCGGTCTCCTCTGCAAAGTGTCTATAGCATCAGACACCTGCAAGGTTCCCATATGCACAACTCGAAGGCTAAGATACATCCATCCACATGCATACTGTCTCAGAAACAATAATCTGTTTCTGTACTTATATATATATATATATTATATATATATATATATATATATATATATATATATATATATATATCAAGAACATATTATTAATACATGGCATCAATATAAATTAAACATACACATATCAAAACTACTAATGTTATCTTACTTGTAGACTCTGGGATCTGTGAAACCTGTCTCTTGTCTATCTTGATGATAAGGCCGAGGATAAGCGTTCACTGCAGTTTGTTCCCTGATTTGACCCTCGCAGCTTCGTAGGTAAAAATCGACTGACGAACTACCGTTGGGTCGGCCTGCAGGGGCTCCCTATAGTCTTTCGACCAATCATTTAACTCTCGTCTTAGTTGATCTCGCATATACGGGATTAATCGTTTTTATTTGGAATATTTTCCACACCTGTCCTAGTTACCAGACACGTATAATTATCCTTGAATAGGAGTGTCAGAGGATAGATGCAATAACGATTACGCGGAGCCTAGGCTACTTAGTGTCTCAGTGACTCTGGTCATAGTGAAGTAGGCTAGTTAACGAAGATGGCGTTATGGTCAGTTTTGTCTTAAGTATGCTATTTAGTCTTGGATCGCTAAGTCTGTTAGATGGTATCTGGAGCAGCTGTCGGTGTGACTGTCTCAAGGAAGTTAATTTGACATGTGTGTGCTGCTTTTTAGATAACTGTTGAATTATCGTCCAGTTTCATTCGATGGTATCTATTTTGCGCTAAGCTAATTTCCTACATTTTGTCGTCACTATTTCTGCTGTTACAGATGGTCAGTGACTTATGGGTCCTGGGTACATATTTTATTATGTAGACGATCTTTTGAATACAAGTATACAGTAAGTAGAACGTTAATAACATTGTAGGCTCTCTTATTTTATTTTATTTTATTTGTAACCATCACATCACAGTGGTGAAGAAACGGAAACTCCGATGGTATGGCCACGTCACCAGATCATCAGGCCTTGCAAAGACCATTCTGCAAGGCACATTGCAAGGAGGTAGAAGAAGGGGAAGACCGAAAAAGAGGTGGGAGGACAACATTCGAGAATGGACTGGTTTGACACTGAGCGAAGCCATGAGGGCTGCTGAGGACAGAGAAAGATGGAGTATGCTGGTTAGACGATCATCTGTGGTGCCCCTACGACCTTCGGGTTATGGGACGGGATAGGGGATAGGAACCATCACATGAAATGGTTATTCTTAGCATTCGTTTTGATACTCTTAGCTTAATTTGTAATTATTTTGTATGCGACACGTCGTGTCTTTTGACGTAAAGCACGATTGTACTTTTACTACAACTATTATTGTTATTATTGTTATTATTGTTATTATTGTTATTATTGTTATTATTGTTATTATTGTTATTATTGGTATTATTATTGGTATTATTATTATTATTATTATTATTATTATTATTATTATTATTATTATTATTATTATTATTATTATTATTATTACTACTACTACTACTACTACTATCATTACTACTACTACTGCTACTGGTGCTAATGCTACTCCTCCTTCTACAGTGTATTACTACTACTACTACTACTACTACTACTACTATTATTACTACTACTACTACTACTACTACTACTACTACTACTACTACTACTACTACTACTGCTAGTGTATATTAATAAAACGGTAGATCAATTGCTATGACGGAGACGCACACGATAGGTCCGATCATTTTGATATCATACCTTTGATATGATTTTGCGCTGTTGCTAGAAGAAGCTTTGTATAATGTTGATATTTTCCGTCGGTCGATATTCTGGAGAATTTTCTGGAATTACTTGTTTATTATCGACGGAAGCTTCTAGACTTTCCGGGTAAACGCTGGTCGAATCATAGGGATTCGTAAATATTATGTGACGTAAGACAGTGCATAGTTCAGGTGACGAGGTTTATTTTGATTGGGTGTTATTGCGTCATGCTGGAATGTTCGAACTTTTTTTTTCTATTGCAGAGAGGCTATATAAGTAATGCACTGTCTGCTTGTGAGGATGATTTCTGAAGTGATTTTCGGAAAGCGATCTCGTATCCAGTTGTTGATGTTTGCTGAATAAAGCTGGAAAACTTTATACGACGACTCCTGCCATTTTGCTGAGCGAATAGGTTATGTAGATAAAAGAATTCGAGTTACACTTATTAAGATTCAAGCATCGGGGCTGAATCGACTATTGATAAATACCGTGTAACACACATCACCTATAGTTTAATCAGCTTAAGCTCTTTGAGAATTTTCAATATGTTCCCATTCTTGAATATATCCAACTTTGTTAAACAAAAAGTAAATAGATCTAACAACAAAAACTTTCTGAATAGCCTACATTGAACTTTATTTATTTTATTTTATTGTATTGTATTTTATTTGTTGGTTTATGGCGCTCTTTCTGCTCAAGGTACTGGCCAATATAGGCTTCAACTCAGATAACTGAAAGCAGGTGAGGTAGGTGGGTGTCTCTCTTTACTAACCCAAGATGACAAAGCCGATAATGCTGATTTTGAATTAGAAAAATCGTATTTTTAAAGGAATACTAGCCGAACCAGTTATCAAAGATAGACCCATTAATATTGCAATTAGTTCAGCTGTAAAAATCGTACTATCTTTCTGTAAAAAAAATATTGTCGGGATATTTTAAAATCGGGAATATACATGTAAAATGCTGCTCCAATATTTCTATTTTCTAAAACTGATCCATCAGTATATATGTGCAACGAATTTAGAGAATACAAATGAACAATATTTGTGTGCAATTGTTGCCAATAAGAACGGATTTTCTTTTTTTAGAAATATCTCCATAATCCAAAATTATCTCCGGAGCTAAAAGAAGCCAATGCGGATATAGGCTGCAAGGAGTAACATATGGTGACGTTGTATCAATTGGTGGTGTGGAGTCTGTTAAAGGAAATATATTTTCATTAACTGACATAAAAACACTTTTATTTTTAAACTCTTTGTTAATTTCAATATTTTTACCTAGCTCAATTGTCGTAGACTCATGTACCAGTGTTTGAAAGCACTGGCAAAGAGCCGTACCTGAGCCGATCATTGAGACCCCAGGTACAGTATTCAGAAAGTGAATGCAGTAGGCCCTATGACTGCATTGAACTTAAATGTTCTGCATTGTTAACACAAAGAAAATAACCTACGGAACAATTTCGGATCAAACATTCTTTATTTTATTAGGGGTAAGCCTCCTGATGCTTTAGTTCCCCGGCTCAATTCTGCGTCGACCCAGCTGTATATTCTCGCAGGTCTGTGTTCCTCCAGGTCGTATTTATGCCCCCCTACCTCCTGGAGGTTTCTGTATAAATAGTATCCCCACTTTTTGAAAATGTGGTGCTTTAAATTCCCACTGTTGTTGTCTTTCACCTTTGTTCTTTCTTGTTCCAACTCTCTTCTATCAATCTACTATAGTCTTTGCTAGACCAGTCACCTATCTTTTTTTTTATTATTGAAAACTATCCCAAAACTCCTCATTTGTGTATGAGGTCTGTTGGGTCAGCTTGGGGATATTGGACGCTTTCTGCCAAATGGTTACTAGGGCTTTCTATGGTATTATTATTTAGCAATGTAGGCATTTTATGTGTATGTGTTTCAATTTTGGTTTTGTAAACGGGGGTTCGATAAATTAGAGTACAACCTCAGCGCCCCCCTCCCTGGGATGCCTTTTGTGTAAAGTGACCGGCTGGTGGCGTGCATTCAGTTTTAGCAATAGGGTTGTTTCAGCAAATCTTTTATATGAATCAAGGGTGAGTCCTCTTTCAACCAAGTTTTGGTCCTTATTCGGTTCTTTGCAGTCCGCTGGACCCCCGCTATAAACAACGACTAACTAACTAACCCCCCTCCACACCCCACACCCCTGAATCTGTCACAAACTTAGGTGGATAAACTTACACTTGGGGGAAAAAAGACTTTGGGGTAATAATAGACTAGCGGGAACATAAGAGTTGAGGGAACATAATTATAGAGTTGAGATCTGGGAAAACATATAAACATGTTAACATAGACATATAGGATTTAACAATTATTATAGACCTGGGGGGAAATAGGGTTGAGGGAACATGCATATATGGGGGAATTTATACATGCTCCCTTTGAAGTGTACATTGCACACAGAAACTCGCTTTCGTACAGTTTATCAAATAGCGAATACTCCAGCTAGTCTATATCACGTGGAACTGAAACTTAGTACAGTATTTCAGTAGTGTACACGCGCACACACACACACACACGCACACAAATACATCGCCACGTTCACTACCACCATCCACAGAGAGAGAAAGAGAGAGAGAGGGGGAGAGAGAGAGAGAGAGAGAGAGAGAGAGAGAGAGAGAGAGAGAGAGAGAGAGAGAGAGAGAGAGAGAGAGAGAACAAGTACAGAGGAGCGAGAGAGAGAGGGAGAGAGAGAGAGAGAGAGAGAGAGAGAGAGAGAGAGAGAGAGAGAGAGAGAGAGAGAGAGAGAGAGAGAGAGAGAGAGAGGATAGAGAGAGAGAGAGAGAGAGAGAACAACTACAGAGGAGCAATATTGCATTGTACATTTCCGCTTCTGTCAGCGCCATCAGTGACAAAGCAAAAGCTTCTGTCAGCTTGGGGTTTGGGCTGCCAATTTCTTGTCCCAATACGTAAGCACAATGGGACGCGATAATGATAGCTTGCATGCAACATGCCCCTTTGGCAGCCAACTCCGCTATAGAAAATCAGTACGGCGTTTTTTTGTTGTTGTTTTTTTTTTGTGTGTGTGTATGTAAATGCATATTAAATATTGGGAACATCGGCGCTGTGAAATTATTCTTCTCCTTCTTCACTATGAAATTCTTCTTCTTCTTTTTCTTAATTATAATAACAACAATAATAATAATAACAACAACAACGACAATAATAATAATAATAATAATAATAATAATAATAATAATAATAATAATAATAATAATAATAATAATAATGGATGCTATACGCGCCTTATTCCTAAATAGGACTCAAAGCGGGGCGATCTGTAACCAACACACACGCTCACATGTTGCGGACACTTCTACGTACCTAACAAACACATATTCATCATTCGAACATGTGTTGTAAAAGGCAAGTTGCTATTAGAAAGGGGAAAAAGAAATCAAATTTCATTTTTTTGGAAATATTAGACTGCATTTAATACCATTGTTGAATGGAGGCAGGAAACCGGAGTACCCGGAGAAAACTTCTTCTTCTTCTTCTTCTTCTTCTTCTTCTTCTTCTTTAACAGTAGCAGCAGCAGCAGGAGTGACAGCAACAGCAAAATCAACAACTTCATCTGTCTATACCCATCGTCACCATAATTATCAACGGAGAAGTCCAACCACCAGGAATCACGTTGCGTAGTTTTGCTTTTTGTTTTTGCGAGTATTATATCCTATTTAATCTATTATGGTCAAATCGTATAAACATTTTTTTTCCAATTAACGACCAATGTTACATATTTACATAATGATATACAACATATGTATCAATTTGCATGCAACAACATCGACTAACCGAGTTAAGCAGACCAAAATGCAATTTTTTTGTCCGCGTAATAGTTGGCTTGTAGAGATATCCATCCCAAATCCATACAGATGCGTAATTTGCGTAGAATTGTATGCAAAACATTCTGGGATGCCCTGGCTAAATTGCGCACTGCTATGGCATCAATAAAGCCATACGCATTCTCCAGAAACGGACCCACATTCGTTTTCAATTTGTTATTTACGTTACTACATGGAATGAGAGACTTTTGTTTGGTGAAGATACGGAAACTCCGATGGTATAGCCACGTCACCAGAGCATCAGGCCTTGCAAAAACCATCCTGTAAGGCACGGTGCAAGAGGCAGAAGAAGAGGGAGACTGAAAAAGAGGTGGAAGGACCACATTCGAAAATGGGCTGGTTTGACACTGAACGAAGCCATGAGAGTTGCTGAGGACAGCGAAAGATGGAGCACGCTGGTTAAACGATCATCTGTGATGCCCCCAACGACCTTTGAGTTACGGGACAGGATAGGATAGGATAGGATAGGAAAGGGACCCACTTTGACCAATCCCCCTCTGGACAGATCCTTTTAACATTAACAGTTGGTGTTGCACCGCTTTGAAAACAAAATAAGTTTACAACAAACATTAACTCATTCCAAAGTATTACAGTAGTTGTGGTATAAATCGATAAATTCCGCCGTTTTTGTTGTTGCCTATTAATAATAGTTACCGCTCACGCGCTAACAATAGGTAAAGGTAAAGGTAGTCCCATAGCCTTGTGGCCGTAGGGGAGCGTGATGTTGGAGATCACACTTATCTTGTGCCAGCGTAATGAGGGTGATGCACATCTCTCTCCCTCGCTGCTTTATCTTCCCCACCCTTAAGAGAGTAGGTACTCAGTCACAGTTGAGTCAACTGGGGCGTTGTTATTTGTCGCTTCACATTTTGCGGTCACCCATCCAAGTGCTAACCGCAATGGACGGTGCGACACAGTAGCGCTAAAAATAGCATCTGCCAAAGCCGGTAAGAGTGAGAACCCGCCACAAAGCTGCTCGCTAAGGTTTTTCGTTTTAGGTTCATACAATATAGACCCTACACCCTAACTTGATGCAGTCTTGAAGCCGCATGTTTCCTTCAGAAGTGGGGTCAAAGGTCACGGAGCTATTGTATTGATGTACCGCTAAACAAGGGGAAAATTACCTCTTGTCAGAACAGAAATGGACCATTCAATCTTTAACGGTTGGTTCGAGCAACGAATGCCCGCTTTAAATTTCAATATTTCAATAATTAAGTTTAACGTCGTTTCACAGCAGGTGATTTTAGAGAACCATAACAAACAAAAATAAACAACCAAAAAGAATCTGTTAACTAGAGCAACTTAAATAAATAAATATGTTACGACAATGACACGCGCGCTGTCGTGTAACCTTGAACTACATATACGATTTCTCTAATATCATCTTGTGCAGATAAAATAATTCCATTTTCTTTGTACAGTGCCGTTAAAACAGTGCAAACCAAATAATATATGTTGTAAGGAAATAGTTCCTGCACATATACATATAAAGACCACTTTATCATTGCTTATTGTATTAACAATGCGAATTTTAGGTGAACCCATTTATCGCCACAAATGCATTACTGGGCTTGCGGCCTAATTCTTATGTTCATCTGCTATATAATCGTTGCAAATTTATACAGAGATTTATTACAATCCTTTGTTGTTGTTGTTGTTTTGTGTGTGTGTGTACATATACAGATAATCAATATTGTAACAGATTCCAAGTCTAACTGTACTAACTGGTGTGTTTGTAATGTTTTACCCAGTTGTCATTTATAGCCTTCGTATGAGAAGATCTTTGCGTGGCACAGTCCCAGCGAAAACATCACAACCAGATTAAATATATCATGGTCAAGAACCGCTTCAAATCAAGCGTCAACATTGGCAGGACACGCACTTTTCCAGGAGCAGACAACGGAAATGACCACGATCTCGTGATAATGTCTTTCCTGCTCCACTTGAAGAGAGTAAACAAAGCAAAGGGCACCAGACTGAAGTTCGTTCTGGACAAATTGCCAGATCCGGAGGTAGCAGAAATATTCCAAGACACAATTGGAAGGAAATTTGCACTACTGCTCATTTTTGGAGCTGGTGAAGTAAATGTCAACACCATGACCAACACCTTCAACTCAGCTGTGACAGATGCCGCCACGGAGATCCTTGGCAATCACCGCCCAAAAATGAAACCGCGGATCATACCTGAACTTTTGAACCTATGTAACAAACGAAGAGAGATGAAAAAGAAAAGGAACGCCTCATGGGTGTTATCGATATACACAGAGCCAGACCAAATGGTCTGGTAAATATGTATGATGAGGGCTTTTTAGCCCAATTTTATTGTCCTTAACGCTTATGCAATAGGACGTTAAGCATCGTTTTTCGTTCGAGGAACGCCTCACAGGGGGCTAATGCCTTCCAAAAAATCAACAGTGACATCAGAAAAGGCATGCGCACAGCAAAGGAGAACAGGATAAAATATCAATGCCAGGAAATAGAAAAAAGTCTGAACAACAGCAAGAAGCGGCTGACAAGTGTTAACAGCCCTAGGTATCCACGATCCAAAGAAATTCTGGAGTGTGCCTTATTGAAGAGCAAGAAGTCTTGGATAGATGGACAAAGTATTACTTTGACCTTTACAACCACACACCAAACAGAGACCCATTAGCTCTAGTTTGTCCACCGAACAGAGAAGAAGAAGAAATCCTCCCAATTCTCCGAGAAGAAGTTGAGACAGCAGTGCAGTCGCTGAAGAAGGGGAAGTCAGCGGGAGTGGATAAGATACGCGCAGAACTGCTTCATTCAAGAGGGGAATCTACCTACACCGCCGACTGCCGCTCCACTGACCCACGCCGCAACATCCAGGTGAAGTTAGCCGATGATACGTCCCTCTCTGGGATGGTGAATCCCGACGGCGACGAGCAGTGCTACAGGAGCGCGGTCGGCGAGCTGGTGGACTGGTGCGACCGCAACTTCCAGCACCTCAACTTCACTAAAACAGAGGAAATTATCATCGACTTCCTCCGGCAAACACGTGACCACGAGCCACTGACCATCAAGGGCGAACCGGTGCGACGTGTCCACAGTTACTTGTACATGGGGACCGTCATTGACGACAAGCTGGACTGGTCACCCAACTTCGACATCATCTGCAAGAAGGCCAGCCAGCGACTGTTCTTCCTCCGTAAGCTGAGGCAGTTCAGGGTGAACAACACCATCCTGCTCCTCTTCTAGCAGTCAGTCATCGAGAGTGTCGCCCTCTATAACCAGCTGTCCTATTTCGCCAATCAGGGCGATACGGATCGACTGGAGAAAATCGCCATCCAGGCTGATGGGGAAGGATGTGCGGTCGCTAGCTGGCGTCCACGAACGCGCTTCCATCACCAAGCTGTGTCGCATTCGCAACAACGAGACGCATCCCCTGCATGAGGCAGTCGCTGCCTGTGTCTCCCTGCGCAGCGAGGGGCGCTTCCTCTCCATGAAGTGTCGCACGACGCGCTTCGGGAATTCCTACCTACCAACAGCCATCCGACTGGCAAACGACACGCACCAGTGATAAGAATTGTCACCCTTGTAATAAAGGAGGCACTTTGCTTCTGTGCGTTTATCCACATCTGCTGCAAATAATTATGTGAGAATATGGTGTATTTTCTACTCAACTGTGATCAGAGATTTTATCAATTAGTTAATTCGGTTCTTGTTCTCATTATCCTCACTAATTTTGTTCCCCTAGATCATCATGAAGCTTGGTTTTGTATCCTTCTTGTTGTTAGTATTATTAGTTGTAGTAGTATTGTATTATTATTGTTATCATTGTTACCATACATTATTAGTCTTGTTGTTGTTGCTGCTGTTGTATTATTTTTAGTAGCTGTATTGTTATTATTATTATTATTATTATTATTATTATTATTATTATTATTATTATTATTATTATTATTATTATTATTATTATTATTATTATTTATATAATTAATCTTATGATTACGATTATTACTCTTATGATTACTCTTATTATTATTACTCTTATTATTACTCTTATTATTATTATTATTATTATTATTATTATTATTATTATTATTATTATTATTATTATTATTATTATTATTATTATTATTATCACTAATTTTTAATTTTGGTTACGCTTTAGTAGCTCCAAACCCCTAAGGTTTGCTGTGAACAGTATCTGCACAAGAGCATCAGCATTACATTGCGAATAAAAGTATATATTATTGATGTAAATAAGTATATTCTAAAACAGACAAGAAGCATGTCATTTTGCTTGCCGTTTTCTTGAACAGTGCCTGCCATTGCACAAGTTTGCAGCGTGGTAAAAGAGCGAGTTTTCGAAGGTCTACGCTGATTGGTCAATATATATTGCGCATGCGTATTTTGAGCACGGTTGAGATAAAAACGAACAGTTCCGTGGAACACGACATATTTAAAATTAACGCGTAAAATATTGGAATTTTTTGGTGAACATTGCAATTTTCGGTTTTGACACATTTCCAGAAAGCCAAAATTGAAAATAAAATATGATCCCGCAAAGATATTTATAATTTTTAGTGATAGCTGTAATTATCTCAAATTAATTGTAACTATCTCACGATAATTGCTGTTGCTGCTCTCACGATAATTGTTATTATTACGCGGAAATTGTAATGATCAGGTTTTGGCGCTAAGAAGGCTTGGCAAATACTGATAATTATTAATTAACACTGTGGATTACCAGTATCTCTGTAAATTACACAGAACACATGTTAATTTCAAGTATCTCGCGATACTGGTAAGTCTGGGTTTTGGCGCTAGTAGGTCGTCATAATCCGACGCAACAATGATGTTTCACAGCTGTGATTGGCCCCATATGCAGACTGACTAAAATTTGTCCATGAGCTGATTTTCACTGACGTGGCTGACATACTGCGGCGCAACAACACGATGTAACAACTTGGATACAAAGGGCAAATTGGAAACTGGTCTGTAGTTTTTACAGTCACTAGCACCAAGATTTTGCTTTTTCAACAACGGCTTGATGACAGCTCTCTTGAAAGGCAGAGGCATTACAGCCTGATCTATGCTCCTGTTCATAATTGGCAAAAGAATTCAGTATATTCCAGCACTGTTAGGCAGTAATGCAAAAGATTTCAGTATATTCCAGCACTGTTTTATTGGAACTGGATCCATAGACGATGATGCAGGAGTACACCGACCAATAACGGTCTTCAGCTGTTCCTCTGTGGCAGGTAAGAACTTGGTCAGCGCCTCACCAGTGAACGGCTCTTTTGAATCAGAGGTGGGCTGAACGTTTGCACAGTCTCTGAAACTTTCTTGGATGTCTTCAATCTCCCTACGGAAGTATTCACTCAGAGTGTTCGCTGCTGTCTGATTATCCAACTCAGGCGAAACTGGTGAAGGTGACACCTTACCAAGCTGCCTACAACCGAAAATATCTTTGTGTCTGAACCAGCTCGATACAAAACCTCGTGAATATGATTTGCCCTAGCTCGCTTTACCTCTTCTGTACACTTGTTTCTTGACTGACAGAAGACCCGCCTGTCCACTTCCAGCCACTTTTTCTCTGCTCTGCGCCTAATCTGTTTGGCAGAATGCACAGCAGATGTCATCCAACCAGTATCCTCTCTCTCTCACACACACACACTCTCTCTCTCTCTCTCTCTCTCTCTCTCTCTCTCTCTTTTCCGTTTCCGGTGCATGTTTATCAAGTGGGGTGGAAAGAGTTGAATTGTCCAGAGACGTCAGTTACCGGGTCAATTTGATCGATTTATGTCATTCGTGGCACTCACCCCGACTAGGCGATGAGCGTCAAGATCTTTAAAGTCCATACAACAGAATGCAAGCAAGCGTGCTCAGACACGACCTCTGTTTATACTCTCACCCGAATAAAAAGGAGCAGATAAAGAAAAAGAAGAGAAGAGGAGAGAGAGAGAGAGAGAGAGAGAGAGAGAGAGAGAGAGAGAGAGAGAGAGAGAGAGAGAGAGAGAGAGAGAGAGAGAGAGAGAGAGAGAGAGAAAGAGAGAGATCGTTAAACCAAAGACAACGAACGACGGTCAGCATCAGAAAGTTTAGGATCGACCTATAGTTACAAACAAAAGCAATCAGAAAAGTTTTATAAGACTGACTTAATACGCGTAATGCAATGTCTTGTTTTGAGGCTAATCATTATATGTATCTATTTCTTTTTTGTCATTTTCCTTGTCCTAGTTTCTTCTTCTTCTTCTTCTTCTTCTTCTTCTTCTTCTTCTTCTTCTTCTTCTTCTTCTTCTTCTTCTTCTTTTCCTTCTACTTCTGCTTAATCTAGTTGTTTTTGTTGCTGTTGTTGTTGCTGTTGTTGTTGTTGTTGTTGTTGTTGTTGTTGTTGTTGTTGTTCTTCTTCTTCTTCTTCTTCTTCTTCTTCTTCTTCTTCTTCTTCTTTTCCTTCTTCTACTTAATCTAGTTGTTGTTTTTGTTGATGTTGTTGTTGTTGTTGTTCTTCTTCTTCTTGTTCTTCTTCTTGTTCTTCTTCTTCTTCTTCTTCTTCTTCTTCTTCTTCTTCTTCTTCTGCTTAATCAAGTTGTTGTTTTTTGTTACTGTTGTTGTTGCTGTTGTTATTGCTGTTGTTGGTTTTGTTTTCTTCTTCTTGTTGTTGTTGTTCTTCTTCTTCTTCTCATCCTCCTCCTCCTCCTCCTCCTTCTCCTTCTTAATAATAATAATAATAATGAATGGTACTTATATCGCGCAAATCTCACATTGTGACTCATTGCGCACCCACTCGCATTCATCCATTGTACATCCTGTCATTACAACACATATAACATAATGTTACAATAAAATAAAAACAACAATAATAATAATAATAATTTGAATGCAAGCTTGAACAGATACGTTTTCAGTTGCGATTTGAATGTCACCAAGTCAGGTACGCCTCTCATGTTTGCCGGCAGCGAATTCCAGAGAATAGGCGCAGCAAAAGAAAATGCACGTTCTCCGAAAGTTTTCATATTTCGGCGTGGCGCTGTCAAAAGACGTTCAGACGAAGAACGTAGTGCCCGAGTTGGTTTATAGGCTACAAGTGCATTGGCTAGGTAGGATGGTAGTGTGCCTTCAAAGAACCGAAAAGCCAAAACGCAGACCTTGAATTGAATGCGAAACTTCACCGGCAGCCAGTGAAGCTTGCATAGTAAGGGAGTGGTGTGATCCCTTTTTTTCCGTTTTAAAATAAGACGCGCTGCGTTGTTTTGTACGCGTTGAAGGCGATATATATGTTCAGCTGGAAGACCAACCAGAACAGAATTGCAGAAGTCAAGCCGTGATGTCACAAAAGCATTGACAAGAGCTGCACACACATGCTTCTTCTGCTTAATCTAGTTATTGTTTTTGTTGTTGTTGTTGTTGTTGTTGTTGTTGCTGCTGTTGTTCTTGTTGTTGTTGTTCTTCTTCTGCTTCTTCTTGTTTTTGTTGCTGTTAATGTTGCTGTTGTTGTTGCTGTGGCTGTTGTTGTTGTTGTTGTTCTTCTTCTTCTTCTTCTTCTTTTCCTCCTCCTCTTCCTCTCACTCACCATTCCCTTCGCTCTTCTGTCTTAACTGAGACTAAAGTTCTGTTTTGTTTGCAGCGAGCGAGCGCACCAACAACAATAACCTGCACTTTTAATAACGGTGCTTTTCTGACCGGTTTTATAACATCCGAGAACCATCACATAATCACTAACTTCCGTTAACAACGCACGCTCTTTCTTCCTTTCAAGAGCCTGGAGAGAGCAATCAGAGGAAAGATATTTATTTTGCTGTCTGTATTAAGTTTTCCGTTCCTTGATTATTATTTTTTTTTTAGTTACCGTTGTTTTAGCTCTTGTTCTTTTTTTCTTTCTTTGGAGAAAGGGAGCAAGAAGAGGGAAGGGAAGGGGGGAGGGTGAGTGGGTTTGTATTTATGGTGCTGTATTTGTTTTCTTTTTCGTTCCTGGATCTGGTAATTTGCTAATCTTCTTCCTCCGTCGTTGTTTGTGTTGAAAAGGGATGTATACCTGCAAAAAAATAGGCATTAGTCATGTATCTTTTTGTGTTCCTCTTGATTTTGGTGTGGGTGTGCGCGCGCGTTTTTATTTTACTTTGTTGTTGTCCGTGGCTTCGTTATAATGTATGCATATTTCAAGCTTTTATTGAGTCAATGTTTGTAATTGGGTTTTGTGTGTGTGTGTGTGTGTTTTTAAAATACAGTTCTTGCACTTTGATGTAGTACAGTCAAGAAAGCATGTCTTAATTTCTCTGTTTGAGATTTTAAAAAGTATTCTCGAATCTTGAATCTATCCTGATGTCTGGAATGCGTAGGTGTCAGGCTGCTATATATTGTTACTGTTCGTTTTGTGTGTTGTGAAAATTGTGATAACGCTTGTGTGCGTGTGTGTGTGTGTGTGCGTGTGAGTGTACACGTTACATTTGTAAATGCATATGTGCCACAGCCATTATAATTGCTCCGTGTGAGACAAATGCATTCGTATTGTATTGTATTGTATTGTATTGTATTGCATTGTATTGTATTAGAGCTGACAGCAGAATGATGATACCTACTCCTATATATGGACGGGTCGGAATGTAGAAAAGGAGAGTGATCGTTAGTGGGGACTGTCGAGCTGACAATTTACACCTTGCCTGTGTGCAAGCTAGCGAACGCCTGTGTGGGAGGCAAACATTGACCCTTCTGCGATGCTTGCAGAACAATGCACGTAATCCAAATACTCCAAAATTATGTGCAGAAGTTTCATTTTTGCTCTGTGGAGCCTGTACAATTCATTCGCTCCTTACAGAGCTCATTGTTTTCATCTTGTGAATTTGAAATAATAATAATAATAATAATAATAATAATAATAATAATAATAATAATAATAATAATAATAATAATAATAATAATAATACAAACGTGGATGAGCATAAAACTAGCCATTTACTTGAAAGAGAGAGCCATTTGCAATCTTTTATGTCACTGCGTATTTCAATGGCGTATTCACTCATACATGCAGCGAAGATGATGATGATGATGATGATGATGAGGAGGAGGAGGAGGAGGAGGAGGAGGAGGGGGAGGAGGAAATGAGGACGAAAGTACAAAGCAGACGAAGATGATGACGACGAGGACAACAACAACAACAACGATTAACTCCATGAGCATCTTTAGTGACACTACTGGAGTAGATGGATTGTCTTCAGAGAAGCGCAATTGCTGATGTGATAAACAAGAACTCCCCCTTGTGAAAATTGGTCGCATCGACAATATTTCACAGGGCGAGGAAGGGAGACGGGCCGAGTGGATGGAAACAGCGACTGTAGTTAAACAAGTGCTGGACACTAACTCAACGTATTTATCCTATCCTATCCCGTAACTTGAAAGTCGTTGGGGCACCACAGATGATAGTTTTTATTACTAATATGTTTTAAGAATGTTGCTACTGCACTCTATTATGTAATTGATTGTTGACTGTCTATGTATAGGTAAATGTAGAATGTTCTAGTCATGCCTCTACCTTTTAAGCACTGCCATTATAATCATGTATAGGCCGTGATGTGTATAGTTTAAGACAACCCTTAACTTGTGCTGTCATTAGATTATTTGGTGTGTGGGTGTGTGTGCGGTGGGTGGGTGTGATTTTTTTGCATGAATGTAAAATTATGAGTTATTATTGATGTGGGGTTTAGATTGTGAATGTCTGTATTTGATTGGAATTTAGGGTTGCTGCTGTGCCATTAGAAATGAATGTGTCTCTGCTGGTTGTGTATATAAAATGGATATATTGCATGCTTCTTGCGGACGACGAGCCAAAGACAAATTTCTGTATGTGATGAACATCAGACAATAAAGTTATATTGTATTGTATTGTATTGTAGTTTAACCAGCGTACTCCGTCTTTTTCTGTACTCAGCAACTCTCGTGGCTTCGCCACCTAAATGCCCATCTTCTTCTTCTTCTCCTTCTTCTTCTTCTTCTTCTTCTTCTTCTTCTTCTTCTTCTTCCTATTATTATTATTATTATTATTATTATTATTATTATTATTATTATTATTATTATTATTATTATTATTATTATTATTATTATTATTATTACTATTATTATTATTCTGCTTCTTGAATGCACATATGATTGTGCTATTAAAATTAAATAATATTGACCTTGTCATTCGCGACTTGCCTGTTTACATTATCTCTTCAATAAGGACTTGCAGCTTTTACGTTAAAGGACAGAATTTGTTTTCAAGGAGAGAACAATGAGGTTGCAGTTCCAATGTGAAATAATGTTGTCCTAGAAATCCTGTCGTTTGTATAAATATGAATACTATCATGTTCACGCGAGAACGTTTCTCTGCGACATAAATATTATGTGTATTTAATGTAGATCGCACAGTTACATTGGAGAACGTTGTTGCCGGGTGGTCTAAGGCGGGACTAACTTGCATCATCCAATGGCGACCGATAGGTGTGGAATCGATCCCGCCTTAGGGCGTTTTTCTTCTCCGAATATTAATTACTTTCGACTCGGGCAACGTCTCCGGTTTCTTTTTCCAGGTACTCCGGTTTGCTCCCCCAGCAAAATTTCAAACACAACTAATATTAGGTAGGTTGGGTTTGGGCGCGCCACAGGGTTCGGCTACGCCTTCCCCAGGGGAGGAGGCCCAGAATTTCCCGATAAAAAGGAACAAGAAAGTCCCAAAGATCACAAAGGTCAAAGATCGAAAGTTTAATCATTATTTCCATTTAAAGCAGACTATAATAACACAAAATCATTTCACACTTACAGCTATAGATTATAATTATTTTCAAAACACCGTGACACAATTTCCTATCACTTTTAGATGATTTTGTGTGGGAGGGGGGGGGAGGAAGAGGAGAGGGGGCGACAGTATCTTACGTACCACAGTGACACCACAGCGACCACTTCCATAAGCTGCGACATAATACTCCGTGGAGAAAATACCATATCCTACACTAACATACACTATTTTCTCCATCCAGGACAGGACACTAGTTCACGTGAAAAGAAATGTTGTACTGCACCAGGAATGAGAACCCAACTCCAATAGGACAGGTCTCTGGATTGTCTCCATCCAGAAACATCTGAAAGCAAGAAGAACCTTTGCTTTGGTCAGTCTGGGGAAAACGAGCAATATACCAGATCATACCAGCAAGGTCAGTGTGTTTGTGCGCCTTCTTGAGTAGATGACACGAGTAGAAGTAATGAGGGAAATGGCTACTGTTTTCTAGTCAACAATGTACGTATGGTATGTCCAAATATAATTTATTTAAAACTTACATCTTTTCTCTTCTTCTTGTTTACGGTGTAAGTTGTACATGTAGGTGGGCGATTGGTTGATCTGAGAGAGAGAGACAGAGACAGAGAAAAAGAGAGAGAGAGAGAGAGAGAGATTGTGTGTGTGTGTGAGTGTAGACAATGGTTGGAGTGTGTGTATACTTTTGTGTGTGTCAAGTCAAGTCTAAAAGTCAACAATTCTTTATTCCAGATAAAAGGGAACATTGTTGTTGCCAATGTTGCATGTGCTTGGTTCAGAAAATACACTCGCTAGTTTTAAATTTTAGAGAAGAGAGTGACATTTGGACAGAGTAAACCACTCACAAGAATGTTAATCCTACTTCTATATGCGAGAACATACTACCTAAACTATATATCTTTCTTATTTACAAATTATTTACAAGGATCACAGCCCCAGGATAGTGTAACAGCTACAATATACAAATAATTTTTTTATTTAATTAAGATTTTTAAAAAATGTGTGTGTGTGTGTGTTTGAGGTGCATCATGCGCGCGTGTTGTGTGAGTGTGGGGTGTTCATCTCTCTCTCTCTCTCTCTCTCTCTCTCTCTCTCTCTCTCTCTCTCTCTCTCTCTGTGGAATAAATTTCCTGAAGATCTCCGCACTCCAGCATCTAAATTTACATCATTCAGAACACGTCTCCTAAAACACATGAAAAATTAAATACACATTAATTGTTAATGTTGTTGATTGAGATTAACAACATTAATTTGATTTCAATTGTTTGAAAAGGATTTTATCTAATGATGACTTTGTTTCTTTGTTATTGTTCCATGATGTGAATGTTATAACCTTGAGTTGTATTTAATAGTTATTGTTAAAGCCCCAAGGGCAAGATGTAAAAAATCGCATCCAGCGCTTATTCTTTTACCTTTGCAAAATAAAATTGTTATCTTATCTTATCTCTCTCTAACTCTACAAGATCTAACATTACTAGAGCTGGGTACCGTGGGTCAAAGTCGTACCGGTATTACCGCGGTATTTTTAGATCGTATCGGTATTAATCAGCACTCAGTACGTACAAGTAATATCTCAATAACAACAACAACAATAATGACATATATATAGGAGACATTAACAAAAATGTAGTGAGCCCATATATACTTCCCGCACAAGAATTAGCATATTCTTCAATACTACAAATAACAGCGCGAGAGGTAAAAAGAAACAAAGCAATCAATACTCAACAATGTAGTGCAAAACGTCGTTCACGTTCACAGAAAGCCTGAGGGCGCTGTTTTGTTCAGATTAATGTAGCAAGAAAATATTAACTACGTCAAAGAGAAGAAGAAGAAGAAAGAAATTGATTATTGTCTTGGAGAAATCGAGAAAATATTATGTCAAGGAGAAGAATAAGAAAGTTGATTATTTCCCCTTGTTGACATGACATAAGACGCAGCAGGTAGGACTAGTAATAATCATAAAATCCCCTCCGGCCATCCGTCCGCCCTTAATAGCACACAATGGGTGCGCTTCTGTTCTAGTTTTGCGGGCTAAGCCGCGCCATGTGATCGGGCCATATTCGTAATCAAGTGGGAAATGGATCATCAAAATGGACGATGCGTTCTTTCATCATCATAATCATCATCATCATCATCATCATCATCATCATCATCATCATCATCATCATCATCATCCACCCCTTGCACATAGCTACGATCGAAAGAAACTATACTCCAGGCACACGCTGCGCAGCAGGCCAAAGTATGTCCCTTGTCCCTTGAAGGGATACTTTGGCGAGGTTAGCAGCCTGCTCAGTTACAGTGTCGGTGAAAGACTAGAAACGGAAAAGTACATGTAAGTTTCGTCTCCTCTAGGCGACGAATTAGGTCACGTTGTATTTGTTTCTAGGTCAACTGTCTTTTACGAACCGTTTGAGAATCTTTTCGGACCGTTTATTGACGCCGGACAGTGTCCTCGCTTGGTTTCATACAATTTAAGAATCCAAGAAGGCAAATGGGTTTTGGGGACGGAAAAAGAGCATTTCTGTAGAGAAAAGGGTTATGGCAAGGGCTAGGGATAGATCTACAACTAACCCTTACCCGAACCCTTGTAGCAATATTTCGCTCTTTCCATCAATTTTAAACAGTACTGCGGTTCGCATCCGCGGCTAGCAGCGAACCCAAAGTATACTTTGAAGGGATGGAGGGAATACTCGTCTTTCACCTGCTGCTAGCGGGAGTTTTGGCGATACTTTCTACCGATCGCATCAATGTGTATTACCTCCATCATCATCATCATCATCATCATCATCATCATCATCATCATGTATGATATACGCGCCTTATTCCTAAACCAAACTCAAAGCGCGGCGATCTGTAACCAACATTACCCGCTCAAATGTTACAGACACTTCTACATACACAACAAACGCACATTCATCACTTCTACGTGTGGTGTAATGGCAAGCCATCATTAGTAGACAGAAAGGAAACGGAATTTTAAAAAAAAAATAACTTTTACACAAACTGCATCCAATACCGTTATTGAAGAGAAGGAGGAAACCAGAGTACCCGGAAAAAACCCTCGGTGACCTGAAAACTTTCATACCTAAGTCACGCAAGTCTGCCCCCTTCCTACGTAGAGGTTAAAAGTTACCCTCAGTCTGCTGCTGATTGGTCACTCTTCCGCTTCGAGCCGAACAGTTTAACTCGGGTCCTTTGGGCTAGCCCGGTGTCACGTCTTCAAAGTTTCGGGTGTCTTACTTTAGCCGGGCGCCTTTGCGCATGGAGCCAGGTCAAGTCGGGCAGGCTTTTTCACGATGTTCTTAGGCGTCGTAACCGAAACCCCAAACCCTAACCCTAACCCTAACTCTAACCCTAACCCTAACTCTAATCCTTACTAAGACTATGATAGCACTGTGCGCATGCGTCGAATTTTGTAATGCGTCGACCAATCAGAATGCTTCCAGTCGCTCCCAGCCCAACTAAGATACTAGGAACTTTGACGATGTCACACCGGTTCATCAGCCGAGTGATCGCTCGATTCTACTTCATTAGTTGCGCACTCAACCGGGTTAGCCTGGGGCATATCGCGAAGGTAAAGACAACTGCATTTACAAAATAGAAGTAAGCCGAAGTAGGCTGAAACAGCACATAAACATAGCTTAAAGGCTGAAAATAAAAACAGACAAATTGAACAAAGGCTGGGGAAGAAACATTGAGAAATACTATAAAAGGATATATGAAACTTTGTGAAGTCAATTTTCTTAGCATGAAATAACTACTGTTCCGAGCAAACGATATGCGTCATCGCTTCAACTTAGCGTTCTTTGAATAATTACTTCCCCTGCGGCTATTTTTGGACTTGAAGAAAATCGTAGGAAGATTATTATATTCATCAAAACAAAGACGTTTGCGTAAACAAATTATCTTAAGAATGCCTTCAAGGATAAATTTATTTTTTTCGTTTTTGCATGTCCGGATATATCAGGATATACTTTGAAATCGTGGGGAATCAGAACGAGCCAAATGTCGGCCTGTTTGTCCATAATTCCGTCCGTCGGACGGTCCTTCCGTCCGTTGGAAGCTAAATCTCAAGAACCACTGGATTTTGACCAACCTTCACAGGAACATTATAAAGATTATCTAGATTAGAGGCCTGCCTTCCGTGCCATCAAATTGGCTCTACCAAGGTCAAAGTCAAACGTGCTATCTTCCATAAAACCCCATGGGGCACGTGGATACAAGAAAAAAAGAATAAAAATAAACATAGAATAACCATGAAAATCATAAAATACAATATAAAATACATATGTACATATATTACAAAAATAAAAGTTAATCTTTCACCCTCGCGTTCTAAGACACATAATAAACATTTACAAAATACACACATTCATTATTATCACACAACACAAACAAAGATCAAGGTCATTAGAGTCATGTTATTTCTAAACACGTTTTTGCTCAATATTTCAAAAACCGATAAATCTATTGTGTTAAGTTTGGGACTACATGTACTTTAACTAATAGACCATCCTTTAGTAGCAGTCCGGTTGTCGGTACATCGGTCAGTCGGTCGGTCCGTAGCCCCAAATTTAACATTTTTGTTGTTGTTTAAAACACACTTTTTGCGTTATTTCAAGAATAATTTAACCGAAATACATCATTTTTACCTCGCGTATACTGCAAGTACTACTAAGCATTCTACATCATTCGTTTGTGTACTTTCTCAAAGGCCAAGGTCATGTGTGCTTCACCGTTTTGTAAAAAAACAACAACAAAAAAACCGGTTTGCGCTGTATCTAAAAATTGGCTCAGCCGATTTGGAATTTTTGTTTTCGTTTGAGGATAGTTCAGATCGTGGCCTTTCATTCCATGCTGTCTCTTGGTTTAGTTAAGATAAAGCCGAGTCGTAACACCGCCAAGGAAATTAGCACTTAGAAAAATGGGTATTTGGGGGTTATGTGTGTGAATGTCTGGAACTACATTTGAATGGCTTGCCATCTTTTTATTTGTTTGCTTGTTTGCTTTTTTGTTTTGTTTAAAATTAAAATGCAAATACAATTTTGCACTAAAATTTTAACACACACATACAAGCGCGCGCACACACACAAGCACACACGCACACACGCACACCCACACACAAATACACGCACTATTACACGGCAAAGGTTGAGTCAGCCCCGATGCTTACATTTGTGTAACTCGAATTCGTCGTATCCACGCATCCCGTTCACTCAGTAAGACGGCAAGAGTCGTCGCTATATGAAGTTGTCCAACTGTATAAAAAAAAAAAAATGAAGCAAATAGGATCAAGAACTGCAATTCAAATTTTTTTTTTAAATTTCCCTCAAATGCCTAGACAGTGTTTATTTTGTATTCTACAATGTAGACAAATTCTAGAATGACGCAATAAACAACCAATCAAAGCGTCACCGGAAATACGCTCTGTTTTACGTTATTAAGCATATAAGTACAACAATGTCGTCGCTACCGACGGAAACAAGCACTAGCAACAGTACAGAACCAAATGAAAGATAAATAAATGCTACGATTGCACGCTTTGCAAAATAAAATGTTCGTAATTATCGTGCACGTCTCAATCGTAGCACACACAAATACAAACACACGCGCGCGCGCACGCACGCATGCACGCGCACGGACGCACGCACGATTATTACTTTTAAAGAAAACCAAGAATTTCTTTGTTATGAATCTTCGAAAACAGGGTACTGACATGATAATTCCATGATCTATTTCTAGTGTAGTTCTATCCTCAGAATAAATTCGTTCGCATAATAATAATAATAATAATAATAATAATAATAATAATAATAATAATAATAATAATAATAATAATAATTATTATTATTATTATTATTATTATTATTATTATTATTATTATTATTATTATTATTATTATTATTATTATTATTATTATTATTATTATAAGGGTATATAGCGCTTTTTCCTAATGACAGCAATTCTAAGAGCAGTTCTCACGCATTTATATTTAACGATAATATCGAAATACATACAAAAAGAAGTGAAACAAAAACAAGATACTAGTAAACTATGCAACGGCATAATAGAAACATGAAAAAGAATATTTACAAGCAAAATATAAAAGACGAGGGATGGAAAGTGATGAGGAGAGCAGCTGAGGAGTGAGGGGACTAGGGGCGTGCAGTGTGACGGCGGCGATCTGAATAAGAAAAGAATGAAAGATGCTGGTAATGGGAGATACGATCATACAATTTTAAGGAAGAGATGAGTTTTTAAGTTGGATTTGAAAGTGGCTTTGTTCGGAGATGCGAAGACATAGAGAGGAAGAGAGTTCCAAGTTGAAGGACTAAGCACAGAAGGATCGAAAGCTTGCAGTTGAGAGTTTGTAGCGGGGTATATGTAGCATGAAGGTGTTCGAGGAAGATTTCTAGATTGCTGCACTATGAAACGCACTCGGAATTTCTATGTAAATTTTTTAAAAGGCATATAGATTGTGTGTTCGAGCTAACGGACTTGAAAATTATTGATTCAAGTTGAGAGCTTTTGAAAGTAAATTAAGCATGAAATTGGAGATGTTATAATGGCTCCAAGACCATATACTACATATACTTTAAAGAACCCGAGTTCGTCGTGCACCGCCATATTTCCTCCCCCAAATAGTTCACTACGTTTTCATATTATTCAAGGACCTTTATTCACAAACTAATTTCATTGTATTTAGGCATGAGCAACAACAACAGAAATCAGATTTTTATCATGTATTCCATCGCACAGACTTTAAAGATCCTGACGCTCATGTCCTAGACGGGTGAGTGCCAACTACATTAATACACCCAGCAAGCGCTTACAAGTCCCTTCAACACTCCATTCCCGGCCCCCCAGTTGTCTGGGGCGTAGGGCGATGTGCCTAAGTGCAAGCAAGAGGGCGCCTCTTGCGGGGCGGGTTTGCGTTAGATCTTGTATTGGCCAGCGCCTTGAGCAGCTCATGAACTGTAAAAGCTCTTAATAAGGACGAGAACTATCCGGTTTAGACGCAGCTTCTTCCCCGAGGTTGCCCTCTCGGTACCAGTGTCCTCAGTTATCCACATAGCATGAGGTGTTATACTTAAACGCCAATTTATTAGTTGCGATAATGTGTTAGTGGTGCAATTCTGATTCTTTAATGTATTTTATCTCATTACATTTTAATTTAGATACCCATGCGGGTATGCGTGAGTATGCGTGTGCGTGTGGGGGTTGCGAGTGGGCGTGCGCCTGTGCTTTACTCCTTAAAATAACTTTCTCTATTAGAGTATTTTAATGTTTTAATGTCCAGTGGAATGTTGTTTGTTGTTGCAGAGGGACTGAATGTTTTACCGCATCACCAAAAGGAAATCCTATGTATTTTGAATTCATTGGGTAATAAAGTGTCTTGAACTTGAACTTGATCTTGAAGTGGTTTCTGCAGTACAGTCTACTGTTGTCGGCTTTGAAAACTGTGGCCTGTTTGCATAACGGCGTACAAGCAAGGTCAATCCGAGGTGATTTTTTATTTTTTTAATTTTAATTCAAATCCTGGATTGATTTTGGGTTCAACTGGTAGGTGGTCCCCCTACGACTTGCAGATTGCGATCCCGCGGGCAAAATTTGAAAGGAAGTGTATGAACATTGAGGTTTAACGTCTACACCCACCATTGGCGATATGGCAGACGGGGATAACCATCCCAGGGAACGAGGGGTTGGGACCTGAATCAACACTGAACCACCAAAGCAATCATACTGCTAAAATGGACAGTGAAAATGGCCACATTTTATATCGCCCACCACGGGATTCGAACCTGGGTCATCGGTGTGCCAGGCGAACGCTCTACCAGTTGAGCTACGGCGGTGGGACAGGAAGTGTATAAGGAAGTTTAAAACATGAATGCTTTAATCGTGGACTTCAATGTTACGTACGATCATTTCATTTTGTTTTTGCATTACATGTACTTTTAAAATTCTACAAGCTCTCCTTAAAGTGTAATGTCATATTATTTTGGCGTCGTTCCCCTACCGCTGCTATTATTTAAGTCAAGTCAAGTCACGTCAGGTCAAGCCTACGAATCCTTATTCCACACAGCACGGGGACATTTTAGTGTGTCACCAAAAGAACATTTTAAGAGGAAGTAAATTTAGAAGAGTAGTTTAATGACCTTGAGGATTACGTGTTTATTTATTTTTGTTTAAATTAGGTGGTTCGTACAACTGCATTTCGCGACCTCTGCTGACATATTATGTTTGAATAAAAGTATATTAAGATGGGAACTTTTGCTGAATACACACTTCTTTCTTTACATGTTGTAGCTACTTAATGAAACTTCTCAGCTAATACATAGTTTAAAGGAATGCGCGGGTTGTTCATTTAGAATATGCATATTTAAACTACTTGTACTTTCTTAGGTTGGGGAGAGAGACAGAGAGAGAGACAGAGAGAGACAGAGAGAGAGACAGAGAGAGAGAGAAGTACACGAGGAACTATATCAGGTGACAGCACATTTCTTGCTTTGCATGTTACATTTGCACATGTATTTTACAACGTAAACATTATCGTGTTGAGTGGTTGATCCCTAAAGATAATGTGAGCCAGACCAAATGGTCTGGTAAATATGTATGAGGGCTTTTTGGCCCAGTTTTATTGTCCTTAACGCTCATGCAATAGGACGTTAAGCATCGTTTTTCGTTCGTTCTGACAAATTTAAATGGGGTCAACCCCAGGTTTATACCCCAACAGGCCCACACTAGGTATAATTATTCCTCCCCATGGTCTATATTTTACCAGGTCTATAACTCACATTTATACATTTTAAATCCAGCTCTACAGTTTACTCGGGTTTTAGGGGGATAATCCACAATTGCAGATTAAGGGATTACTTTCTCTTGGGTGGTGTGGGGGATGGTTGTGGGGGTGGGTGGTTGGGTAAAGGGCTATTTAGCAATTTGAAGAAGTTAAATAAGAGGAATAATTATTATTATGCTTTCTTCTTCTCCTTTTTTTGGGGGTGGGTGGGAGTGGAGATGGGGTTGGGGTGGTGGTGGTAGTGATGGTGAAGGTGGTAGAAGGCAGGTGGAGGGCACGTGTTGATTTTTTTCAACGAATTTCGTGTATTTTCATGCACATGTGTCAAATGCTAGATTTCTCTGTACCAATGAACCTTTGTGTTTGCCTGGCTTTCCCGATGTCACACTTTCTTTCTTCCTTCTTTCTGTACCACACACACACAAACACCACACATACACACACACGTACATACATGCACACATGCATGTGCGCACATACACGGGCATGCACGAACATTTTAACAATTAATAAGACATTGCGACCACACCCATACACACACACAGAGATACGTGTAGGCGCGTACTCACAAACTCACATACACACACAAACACACGCACCTACACACAACATGCACGCACGCATTAACAAAGCTCCCAAACACGCTCCGTAGATTTATTGGGTTTGTTTGAAATTCAGCCCAGGGCACGAGCAAAAGCATGAACGGCGATGCTACTCTGACGCAGCTAGCCCTAACAAGATCATTTTGTCATCAATCCAAAGATTAATTTCTTCAGGACATGGAGTGGAATGAATGTCCATAGGAAGACATTTATAGAGGAGCAGAACGACTATTGAGGATCATGGCAAGCACAATAGGGATTTAGGGTTGAAGAAGATGAACAGAAGGATAAGCAGTAAACGGGGAGTGGAGGAGAACAAGAAGAAGAAAGAAGGAGGAGGAGGAAAATGAGGGAGAAGAAAAAGAAGGACGCTGACGGAGGAGGAGACGACGAAGAAGAAGATGATGATGATAGTGATGATGAGAAGGAGGAGGATCAGGAGAAAACGACGACGACAACGAATAAGAAGAAGAAGAAGAAGAAGAAGAAGAAGAAGAAGAAGAAGAAGAAGAAGATGATGATGATGATGATGATGATGATGATGATGATGGAAGAAGAAGAAGAAGAAGAAGAAGAAGAAGAAGAAGAAGACGACGATGATGATGATGATGATGATGATGATGATGATGATGATGATGATGATGATGATGATGATGATGGAGGAGGAGGAGGAGGAGGAAGAGGAGGAGGAGGAGGAACACGAGAAGCAAGAAAAAAAAGAGATTTTTTTTTATGACGTTATGTTTGTTCGACTTTGCTGAGAAGGCTAGAAGGCTAGACCCATAAATAAATACATTTGTAAATTTTTAAGAAGAAGAAGAAGACTATCTTCTCTATTGCTAGAACTGGAAGAAACTCAAATAGCTTGGGTGAAGATTATGTAGGAATCGAACCAACATCAACCAAATGTTCTCTGGATCGGATCCGTGCCAGACAATAGGCTTTTAGCCAAATCCTTCTGTCTGAGAGGCGGGGCAAAATTTCTATCTTCCAGCCTCTTAACATCTCAATTATGGGCGTTGAAAAGGCCGTTCCGGAAGTTTTCTAAGTCTGATTACCCTCTAAGACCGTGGGCGTTAGTGAGCATTTCTTTTTTTTAATCTCTGTTCCTTTTCTATCATACCTTATGCGGTAACTCGAAAGTCGTTGGGGCACCACAGCTGATCCTTTAACCAGCGTACTCCATCTTTCTCTGTCCTCAGCAACCCTCATGGCTTCGCTCAGTGTCAAGCCAGTCCATTCTCGAATGTTGTCCTCCCACCTTTTTTCCATCTCCCTCTTCTGCCTCCTTGCACCGTGCCTTGCTGGATGGTCTTTGCAATGCCTGATGCTTTGGTGACATGGCAATACCATCGGAGTTTCCGTTTCTTCACCACTGTGAGCATGCCATCGTGTTGTCCAATGGCTTAGGTGAGGGTCTATTGGACTTGGGCGTTGGTGATGTGCTGGGTATAGGAAAATGCCCACATGTCTTCTGTAGCACCTCATCTTCATTCATTGTATTCTTCGTTGTAAGTCTGCTGTGATGGTCTATGTTTCAAAAGCGTATAGGAAGATGAAGATGACAAGGGAGCGCAGCAGCCTTACCTTGGAGTGTAGACTGGTGGTTCTGTCTATGCAAATGGGCTTCAACCTTGTCAGTTGTTTGTGCGATCCTGTAGAGGACTGTCTTCCTGTCGGGACACATTGTCTAATATAATGGCTTTTAAATATTTGAAGCTATGCACCGTGTTGAGTGAGGGATTGGCCTTGGACTTTGATTTGGTCTTCTCTGCACTTACTTCCATTCCAAGGGCTCTGGATGTGGTGTCAAGCCTCTGTACCAGCTGTTCAAGTTCTTGTTCCTCTCCAGCCAATCCATCAATGTCCTCCGCAAAAACGGAGGTTTCCTCTGTTACATTGACATAGTGAAAGAGCTCCAATTCGAAGGCTTGGTTTACTTTTGGCCAAAGCGGATTTACCCTAACATTCGCATTGTTATTATGATATTACGATAAAGTTTTGTTTCGTTGCTCAAGCTAACGGCTTTACTTTGAATTTTCTATTTCTGTTTAGACAGGGAGTGGTTTCCCCTGTTTAACGGTACACCCGGACCATAGCCATGAGACCTATGACCCTATTTCGGAATGAATCGCGCGGCTTCAAGAGTGCGTCTTTAGTGTCTAGGGTAGGGTCTTTTGTATCGATCTAAAACCAAAAATCTTACCGAGTCACTTTTGTCACGGGTTTTGCCTCTTACTGGCTTTGGCAGATGCTATTTTTAGCTCAGAAGAGGTGGCTAGCGATTGCTATTAATAGGCACAAAAAAAAACTACGGAATTTATTGATTTTAAAATTGATTTTTTTAAAATAACTATACTTTCGAAAAGATTTTCTTTTGTTGTAAGCTTATTTTTCAGTGGGGCAGCACTCACTGTGTATACGAAAAGGGCGTGTGGAGGAGGGCGTGCCAAAGTAGATCCCTTTAACTACCTATAGAAACGGAGAGAAGATATCAGTGAATCAACAAAAATATTATTATAGATTTCTAGCTACTGGTGATGGCGGTGCGGTAGTCGGGCTGCTACCACTATTGCATACGAGTGAGTGGGTGAGTAAGTGCAGAGTATGGTGAGGGATATAGGTCTGTATAGGAGTAAAGTATATCATATCATAGCATAGCATAGCATAGTATAGTATAGTATAGTATAGTATAGTATAGTATAGTATAGTATAGTATAGTATAGTATAGTATAGTATAGTGCGAGTTATAGTTTTTTACATGAATATTTTACCATCACAGTATAGGCCCATGTTCCAGGTCAGGGGCGGACGAGGGGGGGTTTCCGGGGTTTCCGGAAACCCCCCCCCCCCAGCCCAAAAAAAAAAAAAAAAGGAAAAGAAAGAAGAAGAAGAAGGAGAGAAAGAGAAAGAGAGAGAATACAATTATAAAAATAAAAATAAACATAAACATAAAATAAATACTATATATATATATATATATATATATATATTATATATATATATATATATATATACTATATATATATTATATATATATATATATATATATATATATATATATATATATATATATACAGGGTTCAGCCTGACACAAAAAAGCTATGGGCCATTGGGCCCCTCAGATCAAATTTCAATGGGCCATGATTTCAGCAGTAATTTACGTACATGTAAAAGATAACCTGGAGATATTATTACAGAAATTAAAACAAAATAGATTATTGTGAGTGTGCATGTGTTGTGAAGCATGTTTACCAACAAAACACTAACCAGAACAGGGATCAGTATTTTGACTTGACTCGGGGCTCACACAATCATCTTGCGTAGGATTAGCGGCGGTAGACTGTAGTTTAACAGCAGCAAACGACAGTCTAGACTGTCCTAGTTTTTTTTTTTTTGGGGGGGGGGGGGGGGGGGCATTTTCAAAGCGGCACAAAGAAAAACACAAAATCCTCCTTGCACGGACACAACATACGCGCAGACGATAGCAAATTCTGATTTGGAAGAATCGTACAACACTTCTTATTGGCTGAAAGATCAACATCCGGGCCCTCATAGCCAATCGCTGAACTTGCCTTAGCAAAAGCACGTTTGTCGCCTCCAATACAGTGCACTGTTATTGTGGTGGCGCACTGGTACCAAAAATCGAAGCGCCATTCGGCCCCTGGCAAGAATTGTAGATGGGTCATTTTAATTTTTATTGCGTCAATGGCGCAGGGCGCGCTAGTAAACTGATCCCTGTACATATAAATATATATATATATATATATATATATATATATATATATATATATATATATATATATATATATATATATATATATATATATATATATATATATATATATATATATATATATATATTTTTTTTTTTTTTTTTTTTTTTTTTTTTTATACGAATTTTGGAAACCCCCCCCCCAAAAAACTAACTGATCCGCCCCTGCAGGTGCTTTTGTTGTAAATATGTTACTTGGCGAACTAAGGTCTGTTAGACTACTACTACTACTACTACTACTACTACTACTACTACTACTACTACTACTACTACTACTACTACTACAGTATCACCACCACCAAAAGGTCAGCTGGTAGAGCGATGAAGTCATGGTCCGCAAATGGAGATACATACCCTAGGAGGCTGAGCACTGGCCATCTTATTGTCGTTATTAATCGGGCAGTTAGGTCATGCATTGCATATGGTGTTGGAATAGATCACAATTAAAATAAAATGATGTTTTTGAGTCAGGATGTTGAAAACTAAAATAAAATTATTGTAAAAGCATGCAGCACACTCATAAAACAACAGAAGTTTTGTTGAAAAAGGTTTCGCGTGTGAACATTGGATGGTCATGTAGAAATGACGGGAAATCTTCAACGGGAACACCTTTTTTTTTTAAACAGAGGTTTTGTATTGGAAAAGACTTAGTGAGAACTCTCACGAATGAAGCGAAATCTGAAAACGCCAAGACCTTCCGACAACATCATTGTCCTTAATTTAAAGTGCAATTCTGTTTGGTAATAAGCATTCTACTGTCAGACGAGTCTCTTCTGAAAATCAAATTTGACAGCAATTATTTTGAAGATTTGTATCACAGAGAGAGAGAGAGAGAGAGAGAGAGAGAGAGAGAGAGAGAGAGAGAGAGAGAGAGAGAGAGAGAGAGAGAGGAGAAGGAGGAGGAGGAGAAGGAAAGAAGAGAAAGTGTGTGCTTGTGTGTGTATGTGTGTGATTGTGTGTGTGCGCTCGTAAGGAGGAGGAGGGTGAGAGGGGGAATAAGAAGAAGGGGAAGAGCTACAGCCCAGAGCGAAAGCTCATTATCTCAGGTTTTAGATTTTTGAATTGTGGTATTTGGACAAATACCATGGATTTCCTTGTCTCTGATGTCTCTCAGATTTCCATTTTGTTTACTCTTATACATTGTTACAATGTCAGAGTGACTTATTTAAATTATAAAAAGCACTCTTTTGCATATGGAGGTTAAAGAGAAAATATTATTAGATTATAACATATCTAAGTCTTACTAAAAGATGATTATGAAATAAAGTTTTAACAACAAAAATAGTATTTTAATGTAAATAAATAAATAAATAAATAAAAAACTTCTAAAATTAATTAGCAATCAGCCTAACCAAAAATAACACACATTCACACACACACACACACACACATACACACACACACACATATATATATATATCTATCTATATATATATATATATATATATATATATATATATATATATATATATATATATAGATATATATATATATAGATATAGATATATATATATATATATATATATATATATATATATATATATATATATATATATATATATATATATATATATATATATATATATATATATATATATATATATACACACAAACATGGTTCCTTGATGTTATAAAGCAAAATCAAAATCGAAAGTAAACAGAAGCAATGGAATTGATAGCAGGAATTGTGCTAAAAATGGTACATACACCGCAGCCAGTAGCTCGGTTGACTTCATAGGCGTCAGAACTGAACGTCGTCCGACTGTTGGTTGCGTTTTACATAAATCCGGCCCCAGGTCGGAGGTGATAAGTGGGTTATTGATTATAGAGACAACATCGTCATAGGAACCTCGATTATCAGAACCCTAACTGCGGAAGCAAAATTAGAAGAATTGGCCCCCGAGCTGGACAACTATCGGTGGAACATTTTAGGTATCGGCGAACTTCGCTGGAAAGGCTTAGGTGAAACAACGACCGACAAAGGACACATGCTTAATTTCGGCGGGAGAGATGACAAAGTCATTCTGGCCACTGTCATGGGTTGCCGTCAAGTCTCCAGTAGATTCATTACCATCCGTTTGAGAGCAGCCCCTTTCAACATTACAATCATCAAGGTCTACGCCCCAACATCATACTACAACGACAGCGAAGTCCAGGATTTCTACGAACATCTGCAGGCTGCCCTTGACCAAGGACACAATCCTAATGCAAGGCGACTGGGATGCCAAGGTTGACCAAGATGCGTACCACAACTGGAGAGGCATATGTGGACTCCACTGCAACAACGAGGCACGTCATGACAGGGGATCTGAAACTCGACCCACCGCCGTAGCTCAAGTGGTAGAGCGTTCGCCTGGCACACCGATGACTCAGGTTCGAATATAAAATGTAACCATTTTCACAGTCCATTCTAGCAGTATGATTGCTCTGGTGGTTCAATGTTGATTCAGGTCCCTACCTCTCTTTCCCTGGGATGGTTATCTCCGTCTGCCATATCGCCACTGGTGGGTCAAGATGTTAAACCTCAATGTTCATTCGTCTGAAACTCTTGGAGTTTGCCAGATACAAAATCTGGTACTGACAAACACTATTGGTCCCCACAAAAATTCCAGACGATGGATCTGGCAGTCCCAGCGGGGAGCATCACAACCCAATCGACTACATCATGGTCAAGAAACGCTTCAGATCAAACGTCAACACGCACCTTTCCAGGAGCAGACATAGGAAGTGGCCACGATCTCGTGATGATGTCATTCCGACTCCACTTAAAAAAATAAAGCAAAGTGCACCAGGTTGAAGTTAGACCAGGATAAACTGCAAGACTCGGGACCCGGAGGTGGCATAAATATTTTAAACCCCAATTGAAGTGAAATTTGCACCATTGCTAATTTTGGGAGCTGGCAAAGTAGATGTCAACACCATGATCACCACCTTCAACTCAGCAGTGACAGATGCCGCCACTGAGATCCTTGGCAAGCACCGCCCAAAGAAGAAACCGGGGATCACGCCAGAACGTTTGGACCTGTATGATAAACGAAGAGAGATTAAAAGGAAAAGAAACACCTCACAGTCAGCTGATGACTCCCGAAAAATCAACAGTGACGTCTAAAAAGGAGAACTGGATATAAGATCAGTGCCAGTAAATACAGAACATTCTGAACAAGAACAACAGCAAGAAATCTTACCAGACAAGTGTTACACGGCCCAAAGTCTCCACGATCCAAAGCAAGTCTGGCGTGTGATTTACAGAAAGACAAGAAGTCTTGGATGGATGGCTGGAGTACTGCTCTGACCTTTACAACCACACAACAAACCGAGACCCATCAGTTCTAGCAGAACAGATAAGAAAAAAATACTCAAATTCTCCGAGAAGAGGTTTAGACAGCAGTGCGATAGCTAAAGAAGGGAAGTCAGAGGGAGTGGACAACATACCTGAAGAATTGTTTCAAGCAGGAGGAAAAGCGATGACTGAAGCCCTCGCCATTATCTGTAACACGATCTGGCAGAGTGGAGAGTGGCCTATACCTTAGAACCAGTCGCTTGTCATCACTCTTCCCCAAAAAGATAATCTTCAGGAGTGCCAAAACTACCGCACCATCAACCTCATTTATCTTCCCAGCAAAGTCTTTCTGCAAATAATAAACAGGCTGAAACCTGAAGCTGAAGAAATCATAGCTGAAGAACAAGCAGGATTCAAGACACGGCGAAGTACCCCTGAGCAGATTTTCAACCTCAGAATAATCTGCGAAAAATACCTAAAGCACCAACAACATCTACTTCATGTGTTTAGACTTCAAGAAATGGTTTGGCCGCGTCTGGCATGCAGCTCTGTTGGCAACCATGAAAGTGTACATCAGTTCCAACATTAACAGTGTTGAAGTAATCAAAAGCCTCAGAAGTCATCAAGGCTACCAGTGCAGTCCTCAACAACAGCGCCATCGCGAATTGGTTCACAACAACACTCTCTCAAACACTCTTCAACATCTTTCTTGGAGCGCATCATGTCAGATGCCCTTGCAGATCATGAAGGCACATTCAGCATATGGGGTAGAGCAATCTCCAACCTCCATTTCGCGGATGACATTGATTAATTGGCTGGACAGGAACAAGTACTTGACACCACGTCCAGAGCCTTTGGAATGAAAGTAAGTGCAGAGAAGACCAAACGGATGAATAACAACACCAATGACATAACTAACTTATATATCCAGTACATCACCAACGACGAAATCCGACAGACGATCACACAAGATATTGGACAACACGATAGCATGCTCACAGTAGTAAAGAAACGGAAACCCCGATAGTATGTCCACATCACCAGAGCATCAGGCCTTGCAATGACCATCCTGCAAGGCACGGTGCAATGAGGTAGAAGAAGAAAAAGAGGTTGGAAGACAGCATTCCAGACACCGATCGAAGCCATGAAGGCTGCTGAGGACAGAGAAAGATGGAGTACGCTGGTTAAACGACCATTTGTGGTGCCCCAACGATTTTTGAGTTCCGAGAATGATTAGGATAGGAAAAGGCATGAATCTTGACATGTTTGGCTCTGATTCGTTTATTCACGCAGCCTCCCAAATCAGCAACAAAGCAGGAATCGTCGAATACAGTTTTCGAACTTTATTCAGCAAACACCAACAACTCCATACAAACTGCATATATGAAGTCAGGTAATTATCCTGCTCTTAAAGGTTGACAAAACGTGCGACATAGTGGCTTTTAATTCCATGTGCTTCTCTCTTTCTCACTCTCTCTCTCACACACACACACACACCCACACAAACACACACACACAAAACATACACACTAAGGCATAATACAATGATGTCAGCAGAATTTGTGCAAATGACCTTTACAAAAATAGTATATCAATAATTTCCCTTCTCACTACTCACTCTCCCTCCCAACCCCCATCCGCCGAAAATATATCCCCCCTCACCCCTTCACAAACCAACCCCCAAACATCTCCTGTGCGTATGTTCTAGTGGTAGCCAGCGAGTGGGGGTTAATGTAACGCTCTTGGAGGTTATTGCGAGAATTACTCAGGAATTTGTTTTTTTTTTTTTAATGAATGACATTTTTAATTAAATAACTACATTAATTATTTCCATATAATTATATCGATATTTATACAGGTTATGTTTGTGTCCAATATTTCAAAAATCGGTTGTTTAACCTTTTGTAGTTTGACCTTTGGAAAAGTCGTTTGCTAGTATAATAGGAAAATGGCTAATCTCCCTTGGTGCCCCCAAAAATCCCTTTCGCAAAGGACATTAATTTTTGGACAGGCTATCCTGAAAAGTACTGGAATCTAGTTAAATGACGTCAAGAAATCTTAATTCACAACACCAACAAAAGAACAGTGAAAATGAATATATTGTAATGTACAATAACCACATGCACACACACAAACACACACACACACGACCCCACCCTCCACACACACACACACACACACACACACACACAAACACACACTTGTATAGGCTGATCAATCGGGAATGGTATCATTAATAATAAGATGCTAGATACGCGTCTTTCCCCACATCTTCAATCAGGCTCAAAAGCGCGGCGATCTGTACCATTATACACGCTCACTTGTTTCATCCACTCTCACACACCTATCCTATCCTATCCTGTCCCGTAACCCGGAGGTCGTAGGGGCACCACAAATGATCGTTTAACCAGCATACTCCATCTTTCTCTGTCCTCAGCAGCCCTGATGGCTTCGCTCAGTGTCAAAC
Source organism: Oncomelania hupensis (assembly GCA_036898135.1). NCBI lineage: Eukaryota > Metazoa > Mollusca > Gastropoda > Littorinimorpha > Pomatiopsidae > Oncomelania > Oncomelania hupensis. The sequence continues at coordinate 147,627,363 of CM072511.1, read as the reverse complement.
CAGTCCATTCTCGAATGTTGTCCTCCCATCTCTTTTTCGGTCTCCCTCTTCTTCTACCTCCTTGCACTGTGCCTTGCAGAATGGTCTTTGCAAGGCCTGATGATCTGGTGACGTGGCCATACCATCGGAGTTTCCGTTTCTTCACCACTGTGAGCAGGTCATCGTGTTGTCCAATGGCTTGTGTGATGGTCTGTCGGACTTCGTCGTTGGTGATGTGTTGGGTATAGGAAATGCCCAGAAGTCTTCTGTAGCACACACACACTCTCACACACACAGAACAAATACAAATCTATCACTCGAACAGGTGATGTAAAGGCATGGAGATCGCTATTGAAGACGGAAAGAAAATCGAAATTTTTGGGGGGAAATTTTTATATTGACTGCGTCCAGTACCATTATTGAAGGGAGGGAGGAAACCAGAGGGTCCGGAGAAAACCCTCGGTGACCTCAATAGTCTCATACCTAAGTCACATACGTTCGCCCCTTGCGGGAATCGAACCCGCGACCTTCGGCATAGGATACCGGCGACTAATCCACTGCGCCACGAGGCCACCCCATGGTACAATTTGGGAATGGTCTTTCTCTCAATGATATTTACAAATCAAATGTTGTATTTGATACAATAATGTAGAATAATGAATCACGTACAGGATTGACGTGTAATCTCCCCTACATCCTTGATTTTGTTCGTAGGGCATCTTACTACACAGGTGTGTATACTTGACACAACCGTCTACCCCCTTTTTAAAAAAAAAAAGGGGGGGGGGGAATACTGTATGCGATTTCTCGATATTTAGGGTTGTGTTATGTTGTTTTCTATTGGAAAATATTATAAACAAAACAAATGGGGAAGATTTTTGCTTCCCCATTTTGTTTTCAATTACCCCATTTGTTACCTTGTTATATGAAACAAATCCTCAGTTGTGCGGTTATACAGTATATAAACACACATACACACACTACGGGCAGGCTCACAGCTAAACAAAGAAACAAGTAATAATAATAATAATAATAATAATAATAATAATAATAATAATAATAATAATAATAATAATAATAATAATAATAATAATAATAATAATTTCACATTTTAGATGCAAATAGCAGACACGTGTAGAAATAAGAAATTCATGCTTCTGTAAGAACCCGTATATGTTTCTCGTTTTTATTCATGACCAAGACATTGTGAACAAATTACCACTGACGACGATGTTATCCAATATACAGATCACTTCAGTACTTTTCTCATTTGGTCTATGCATGTTCAGAATAAAGTTCAAAAGCTACTCGCATATTATCAACGAAACGCTAAATAGAAATAGTCCTGAGAATGCTGTATAGACTATTTACGATTATACAAAAGATCCTTGTCCAATCATTCGTTCCTTTATATACTTAATTATAATTTTTGATAGTTTCGAAATAAACGGCCTAGAATAACATGCTAAGGAAGCACTGATTGAAACAGATGCTTGTATTTAGCCAGCTAGCTCAGTTGATATGGAACTGGTTTCCTATTCCGAAGGTCACGGGTTCGACCTCGCAGGGAACGATCTTTCGAGACTTTCGGGTAACCGAGGGTTTTCTCCGTGGTACTCAGGTTTCCTCCCTTCTTTCAGTAATGGGTTTGAAGGGCATTCTTCCGAACATTTCAAAAATAATTTCGATTTCCTTTCCGTCTTCTAATAACGACTAAGCCTTCATTACAGCACATGCATATTTGAGCGATGAGAAACAAATGGAAAAAGATAAACTAAAAGACTAGTTATTTGGACAACAACAAAATAATGTACAACAACAACAACAACAACAATTCAGAACAATACAGTGTAAAGATTCTAGCTAAGTTCTTCCATCAGGCAGACAAGAGACAAATAAACAAAACAATACTTCCCAACAGAATTGTTCCCCCTCCTCCCTTTCTCTCTCCCCCACCCCTCCATACCAGTCTACCACCCCCCCACCCTCGCGCCCTCCCCCACAGAAAAAAACACATAAAGAATGAAATAATGTTGTTTAGAAAGAAGAAGAGAGTGTGAAGTATCACGACCAATTTCAATGTGTGGTGGTAGAAAGAAGAGTCATTCGCACACACACACAAGTGAATTGCATATGTCCACGAAGACCAGACGTTTGGTGTAAGTTCAGGCAAGGAATTTATTGCTTCTTTAGTGAATAAAGAGACGAGATAGGACATGACGACCCGACTCAGTGTGAAACAGGTCCAAGAAATCAACACAAGCGCAAACACAAACTTCCACAAGAAAAAGTAACGATACATAAGTTCAAAACTATCACACCCCACGATACACACAAGCTGACAAAACTGACTGACGGACTGATAACGACCACTACTACTACAACATCTGAGACGCTGCTTGCCCAAAGGCTACGAAGAGAACGACGACTTCCTCTCTGATAATATTTCAAAAATCAGAATTATGTTAATGAAATAATCTCTGCTGTACAATTATTAAAAATACAGAAAACTTATTATATTATTATAAATTAAATCAGTCAATGGAAGTGTCCATATTATGCTAGTTCAGCCAATCAAAAATAAAAAAAATATTTGAAATCACGTATTTTCTGTATTTGATAATGAAAACTGTTATAAACATGGCTGATGAAATGAGGATAAAGACATTTCATATAAAAAGGTATGCATGCATTAATCTTTAATATGTTGGACGATATTTCAACACCGAAATTTACCATAAAACAATCACTCTATTACACTGATATGGAAGAAAATTGAAGTGGCTCAAAAAATATATTTTTTGTGTCGATAATTATCAGAATTTGTTTTCTTTTCTTTCTTACTTACTTTCTTTCTTTCTTCCATCCCTCTCCTCCTCTTGTTCTTGTTCTTGTTTTAGTTCTCCTAGTTCTTTTAGTTGTTGTTGTTGTTGTTGGTGGTGTTGTTGTTGTTCTTCTTCTTCTTCTTCTTCTTCTTCTTCTTTTTCTTCTTCTTCTTCTTTTTCTTCTCTTCCTCCTCCTTTCAAACCTTATCTTTCTCCTCCTTCCTCGTCTACTATTTTCTCCTTGTTCTTCTTCCTCCCATTCCTCCTTCTTACCATGTTTCCTCCTTATTTTTCGTCCCTCCTATTTTCCCTCCATCCTTCAGTTCAACGATTTCCTGTCGGCTAAGCCCGATTTTGTTAATGCTTTATTCGAAATTATCATTTTCTTTTCATCCCTTGATCTCGGTTTCTGACAAGTATTTCCTTAAAGAATACCGTCCACAAGATTATATAGGCTTTGGGGCTATTACCTTCCTCTTCTCTTTTGTCCTTCCATCCTTCCTTCCTTTGTTGCTGTACAAGATTCTGTCAATAACAGCCGTGAGCTTATTATTATTGAGGAAATGGTCGTATTACAATTCCAATTTTCTTCAAATCTTGTTTTATTTTTATTCGTTAATTTCTTTTTCAAGATTCTGTCAAAGTCATTATTTACCTGTCAACTTTCAGTCCTTAACTCCTAGAAAAAACGTTAGCTTTGAGTGGTGTCTTGATTTAGCCAAAGCTTTAATTATTTCCCCGGCTTGGCAGGTTCTTTAAAACAGTTTCAATATATAACTATGTGTGTGTGTGTGTGTTTGTGTGGGTGTGTGTGTGGGTGTGTGTGTGTGTGTGTGTGTGTGTGTGTGTGTGTGTGTGTGTGTAGAAACGCCGTTATTTTTACAACGGCCTTTTTACAAACGTGTGTGCATGTGTGTGTACGGTGTGTGTGTGTGTGTGTGTGTGTGGAAAAGACATAAGCTTACAAATTAATCTGGCAACATCAAGGATGGGACCTCAAAAATCAGTAAACAAGCATAACATTTTATCATGTAGTAGAAATATTTCAAAAATCATATATAAAATGCATTTGAATTCATGGAGCACAAAATACATTACTGATATTCATTGTATATGCCAGCAACCAATGTCTGTACAACATTTATTATTTGAATATACAACATTATTACCATTATACAAGGTAAATAATGTCTCGATCAATGAAACCGATAGTATGACAGATATTTTATATAATCATACACTTATTGAAAAAATCGCTTACATTATCTTACATACTGACATAAAAAATATTTTTTGGTTAAGTACATACATGTAAATATGTGTTTATGTTTATGCATGTGTGTTTGTGTGTATGTCTATGCATATATATGTTTGTGAAAGTCTAATATCATTTTATCAATGAAAAGACTTTAAGTAAAAATCTGAATCTGAAAGGTTTGGGGGTAGAGGTGGGGTGGGGTGGTTACTGGTAGGTGGGGTGGAATCTGTGTGATTATGCGCTGGTCAGACTTGTCGCCTGCATTCGATCCATCCTTTCTTTCTGTCGTTGTGTCCTGACTTCTTTCTTTCCTGTCCGTTCCTTCCCTTTAGTAGATGCTGACAACAACAGTGGCAAACTGTAGAGAATGTATGGTTGCATTCATAAACAGGTTAAATGCACGCACACAAAAAACGTTTCCTTGACATTGTCAGTGAGACTTGCGTTTTATCTGTTCTTTCCTAATCTTATTTTTTTTCTTCTGACTGTTTCCTGCTTTCCGGCCTTCCTTTCAACAGAGGATGTCAGCATGAAGGGGGGAAATGGAAATGGGGGAGAGAGGGGGAGAGCGGATGTAGAATTTACGCATCCATGAAAAAGTAGGTCATCTGCGCCAACAGTCTGTGACACTATTTTCTACACTGTCACAGTGTCGGCGAAATTTGTGTTTTCTCGGTTTTGTCATTTTCTTTCTTATCGTTTTCTCATTTTTTCCTTCCCCCTCTTGCTACTCCTCCCCCCATCCCTGCTTTTTATAGATGCTTGACAGCATCAGCAGGGCACTAGAATGCACGCATCCATGAACAGGTTGGTCATCGGCAAAAGAAGCCTAGGGCTTTCTACTCGACCCTGTCAGCGAGACTACATTTATTTGTTGTTGATTTTTTTCTGCTCTTTCCTGTTCTTTATCTCTCCCCCTCCCCCCCCCTTCCCCTTAGTTTTCCTTCCTTCTTACCCTCCGTCCAATCCATAGATGCTTTCAATGTATTTATTTATTTTATCGTTCTTATACATGTATAGCGCATTTTCTGCCCCAAGAGCTGCTCAAGGCGCTGACCGATACAGGATCTAACTAAAGCCGCCCGAGGCGCCCATTTGCAAGCTTTGGGTGCATAGTCTGATGCCCAAACACTGAGCACACTCCTGGTCGACCGGGCGTGGGGAAAATGGACCTAGTGCGTGATGGTTTTATAGCCGGCACTCATCCGTTTAAGACATTAGCATCTTCTTCTCCTCCTCCTCTTTTATTTCTCCTCATCCTCCATCTCCTCTTCCTTTTTCCTCTTTTCCTAATCCTCATCTTCTTTTCCCACTTCTTTCTTTTTCTCATACTTCTTATTCTCCACCTCCTCCTACTTCTTATTCCTGGTCCTGATTTGGCTCGGAAGAGTCCGCTGGACCTAAAGCAATAATCATGTAATGTAACTTCCTATTCATCCTCTATTCTCCTCTCTTCCACTTTTCTTCCCCACACGCAACCTTTGGGCGCAAACTAAACCTCGGTTTATACTCTCATCTTCTTCCTTTGCTGTCAACAACAGAGTGAACCTGTAGAATGTAAGCATCCATGAACAAGTTGGCACGAGAAACGTAGAACAAAAGCAATATTCTTGACACTGTCAGCGCTGTTCTTTCTTTCCTTTCTTTCTTTTCATTTTCTCGTTTTTCTTTCTTTCCTTCCATCTTTTCCACAAATGCTGTCAACAACAGTGAGAATGTGTGTACAACGTAGACCTGAATGAACAAGTTGGTGATTTGGACTAGAAACCAGTAAAAACGCAATTCTCGACAATGTCGGCGAGACTTGTGTTTCTCTGTTTGTTTCCTTTCATTTTTCATCTTCTTTCCTTCCTTCCTTTCAAAAAGGTTGTCTTCTTCTTCATCATTTTGTTTTGCTTCTTGTCTCTCTCCTCTTTAGTTTATTTTACTCTAGCATAGTAAAAATATATTTTTATTTAAACCCAGAGAAGGGAAGTAAACCCTTTTTCAATCTTGCACTTTTTTTTTATAGTTGACGTCCCTCTTTTCCTCCTTCTTCTCCTCCTCCTCCTCCTCTTCCTTCTTCTTCTTTGTCACGACTCGGTATTCTAAACCTGTGATGGTAGGGTTTATAAGCCTAAGCTATATTTAAAAAAAAAAGAAGAACACTTCACAGGGAGCTGATGCCTACCGAAAAATCAACAATGACATCCCAAAAGGCATGCGCAACAACAAAGGAGAACTGGATAGAAGAGCAATGCCGGGGAATAGAGAACAGTCTGAACAAGAACAACAGCAAGAAGGCCTATCAGATTGTGAAACGGCTGACAAGTGTTAAACAACAGCCCAAGGTCTCCACGATACAAAGCAAGTCTGGCATATGGCTTACAGAAGAACAAGAAGTTTTGCATAGATGAACAGAGTACTACTCTGACTTTTACAACCACACACCAAACGAAGATCATCAGTTCTAGCAAGTCCCCAGAACAGAGAAGAAGAAGAAATTCTCCCAATTCTCCGAGAAAAAGTTGAGGCAGCAGTGCAATCACTGAAAAGGGGGAAGACAGCGGGAGTGGACAACATACCCGCGGAATTGTTTCAAGCAGGAGGAAAAGCGTTGATTGACGCCCTCACCACTGTCTGCAACAAGTTCTGGTGGTGTGAAGAGCTGCCTACACAATGGACCCAGTTGCTTGTCATCACTCTTCCCAAAAGGGGTAATCTTCAGGAGTGTGAAAATTACCATCAGCACCATCAGCTTCATCAGCCATACACCAGCAAGGTCCTTCTGAAAGTAATACTCAAAAGGTTGAAACAACGAGCTGAACAAATCATAGCTGAAGAACAAGCAGGATTCAGGGCAGAGCGAAGTACCACTGAACAGATTTTCAACCTCAGAATAATCTGTGAGAAATACCTACAGCACCCACAACATCTATATCATGTGTTTGTAGACTTCAAGAAAGCGTTTGATCGAGTCTGGCATGCAGCTCTGTGGGCAACCATGAGAGTGTACACCGCCCTAATATTATTGAAGTCATCAAAAGCCTGAAGGACAAGGCTACCAGTGGAGTCCTCCACAACAGCGCCATCGGAATTTGGTTCAGAACAACAATCGGTGTGCGTAAGGTATGCCTATTCTCTCTAAAACTCTTCAACCTCTTCCTAGAGCGCATCATTTCAGATGCCCTTGCAGATCACGAAGGCACAGTCAGCATAGGAGGTAGAGCAATCTCCAACCTCAGTTTTGCGGATGCCATTGATGGATTGGCTGGAGAGGAACAAGAACTTGAACAGCTGGTACAGAGGCTTGACACCACCTCCAGAGCTTATGGAATGGAAATAAATGAAGAGAAGACCAAAATGATCAACAACACCAATGACATTAACATGGACTTCAAACTCCAAGGCCAATACTTTAACACAGTGCATAGCTTCAAATATTTAGGATCCAGATAATGGGTCCCTTCAGAAAGTCCTTTTCAAAATCGCACAAACAACTGCGGCCCTGACAACGTTGAAACCCATTTGGTCTACATTCCAAGATACGGCTGCTGCGCTCCATTGTTATCTCCATCTTCCAATACGCTTGGGAAACATGGACCCTCACATCATATCTACAACGAAGAATACAAAGCATGGAGATGAGGTGCTACAGAAAATGTCTGGGCATTTCCTGTAACCAGCACATCACCAACGACGAAGTCCGACAGACCATCACACGCCATTGAACAACACGATGACATGCTAACAGTGATGAAGAAACGGAAACTCCGATGGTATGACCACGTCACCAGAGCATCAGGCCTTGTAGAGACCATTCTGCAAGAACGATGCAAGGATGCAAAAGAAGAGGGAGACAGAAAAGAGGTGGGAGGACAACATTCGAGAATGGACTAGCTCGACACTGAGCAAAGCCATGAGGGTTGCTGAGGACAGAGAAAGATGGAGTACGCTGGTTAAACGAGTTAGGGGATAAAATAGGATAGGATAGGATAATAATAATAAGTGTCGACTGACAGTTATCCCACAGGGTTGTGCTCGCTGCATTAAATCTTACTTTCGAAAGATTGATATTTCCCATCCAAAGTACGCTGGTTAAACTGTGGTTCCCCAACAATCTTCGAGTTACGGGATAGGATAGGTTATAGAGGTCGGAGTGTAATTGTGAGATAATAAATTAAAGTTTATTGCTAAGTTTGCAGATAGTGTAATTTGAACACGGGCATTTTTTTTTTTTTTTTAGTGTTGCTTCGTCATCCTAAATTAGTCAAGATTGCCGCTATTTAAGTATGAGGGCTAGCGTGTAATAATCACGTGCCGTGCAAGTGTTGCAGTGAGCGATGTACGCACCCAATTAGAGGGTGCAAGCAAATAAAACTGCTGTACGGAGCCAAATTGGTCAGTCGCAGAGAGAAATAGTAACAGCGATTTAGTGCCAGCAGAGTTTTCAAGGGGGGGGGGGGGGGGGGTGGGGGGGGGGGGGAAGATTGTGCGGGCGTAGTGACAGACTATTTGCCGCCTTTCTCAAGGAGAGTGTCGTCCTTCTGTGACAATCCTGAGGCAGGTTGCAGTCGTCCTGGAGCTGATGTGCTAACGAAGAGAAGAGAGTTGCATGAACCACTGTGACTATTCGGACCTGTCTCGTGTTTGTGTTGTGTCGTCTTTGTCCGGACCGAGGATACCACCGGTAGCGTAAGTATCTGCAAATGCCATTTTGCTCGGGTGCATGCGTATTTCTATAACCATGTATATATTTTATATTATGATTGAAAGGAAATATCAGTGGGGAAAGTATACTTTTTGTAAGCAGGAAAATAAGTAATATTTCATAAATATTTTTCAACATTCGTGAAGATAAGTAATTTATGCATGACACGTTTGAATTCTTTGCTAGCATTGTAAAAGAAGTAAAATATAAATGAAAACGATTCTTTTGTCGATGATTAAGAAATGATATAGCATTATAAATGGAATTTGATCAGTTGTTCTCAACAGTTGTAAAGGGAAATAATTCATACATTAAAATTAAATTGTTTTCCCAAAGTATAATAAAGGGAAATAATTTACAAAAGTTCAAGTTGTAATAAAGGGAGGTAATTTTAGACCTTGATAATGCATAGAACGGAAAAAGGTAGTAACGTCCACTAGAAGATGCAGAAGATTATGTGGGTATTTTCGCTATGTTAGTTGGTTTATGATGCTAATTGACTCTTGTGTATGTCTTTGTATACTGGCACTGGCATCTCCACCAGCACTGTCCTATCCTTGCTGTGTGTCGTAGCGTGGGCCTTGACTGTAACAACACGGAAGCCCTCTGTACAATCTGGAACCTCAACTAACCTAAGCATCTGAGGGAACCACGCTGGTCGTTGACTGCCGTCCACCGGGACTCTGATTTAGAATGTCCGTAACGGAAAAGCTCTGTTCCTTATCCCGTTGTGAATTTGATCAAATAAACTGTAAACAATATGTCAATTAGTTTAAGGAGTGGAATTTTCTATAGATTCAAGCATCTTGTATAATTTGTATCCACTGACAATATTGGGGAAAAGGTTACATTGTTTACAATATTATTCAGCATTGTGTATTATTAATACCTTGTTCAAATCAGAGTTAAATAATTAACAATCCAACAGCCACTTTGAAACTGTATAGGCTGTAAGAAGAAAGACTTTAAAGAAAATCATTATCTTTTTTATTATTGTATGTTTACCAGGTTTGGTTTCATTTTAGTTAAATGTGATTGTGGGTAATAATAATAATAATAATAATAATAATAATAATAATAATAATAATAATACAGGATGCTATGTACGCGCCTTTCCCCAAGGCTCAAAGCGCGGCGATCTATATCAACATACACGCTCATTATTCTGATGAATTAGTTATATAAATATATAGGCTAGGTTGCTTTGTGTGTGGGGGGGGGGGGGGAGGGGTTGTGAATACAAATATTGTAGTTCCCTCTGGAGTTTTTTGCGTTCCCTTTTTGGGGTGATTGGTCTCGTGTGGTAAGCACATTCTTGTGCACCCACAGTTGAGGCAGTGGATGTGACATTCTTCTTGGTTTTTTCCTCCTCCTCCTCCTCCTCATCCTCCTTCTTCTTCTTCTTCTTCTTCTTCTCCTCCTCCTCCCCCCTTCTTTTTCTTCTCTTTCTTCTTCTTCTCCTCCTCCTCCTTCTTCTTCATCTCCTTTCTTCTTTTTCTTCTTCTTGTAATTCTAACCCTGTCTTTCTTCGTCCTGTCATCATCTTTGAAAACTATTATTCCTGGCATATTTGAAGCATAGAAGAAGCATTATCTACACTTCCACACGCACCAAACTTCTGGATTGTTGTTAGTCTTGCTGTTCTTCTTTTCTCTACTTCTTCTTCTTCTTCTTCTTCTTCTTCTTCTTCTTCTTCTTCTTCTTCTTCTTCTTCTCCTCCTCCTTCTCCTACACCTCGTTCTTCTTATTCTCTTCTCTTATTCTGTATCCTCCTCATCCACCCCCTTCTTCTGTTCTCTATTTCTCTTTCCTCATTCTCCTCTATCTTCTTATTCTCATCTTCCTCTTGCTCCTCCTCCTAATCCTTCTCCTCTGTCACAATAGGCTAATTAGACCCTGCACTAAGGCTTCTCGCCTTAAATAGTTCAGCCTGCTGTAGCCTGTGTAACGTAAAGTCGCTGCCTAGAAGACGACACAAGTCAGTTGTGTGCTAAGCATGTGTAGGCTAGATTCTCGCTCAGGTAGGCAGTGACCTCATCCTGCTGACGTATAGCCACCACCCCCCGATAGACGGCGCTCGGGTCTCACGAGACTTTCGCGGGATTTAGCTTGACCACTATGTTAGGTAGTCATCCTTTGTCTGAACCTCACGCGAGAAGGAGCAACACTCTGACAGATCTCTCTAGCAAGAAGACTAGCAGCTGATGGGTGAAATTCAATTCATCGCAGTATAGCCACAGCCTGACATTGTCAAAAAGGTAAATGATCGATCGATCGATCTTTTTTTTTCATCGCGATTTATTGATAATGTTGTTGGATTATGTTTATGAAGTCTTGCCATGTTTTATCATTGTGAATATTAGTAAACCTTTGCTTGACCACGTGGCGGGCACGCGATTGGTTTCACCACCATGAGGTAGCACCTACTGTCCAACTGTTGTTTTTCCTATGTGTATTATTGCAGACCAGTGGCTGTACCGGAGAATGTGTATATTGTTAACTACTTCTACATGTGTTTATTTTAGCCGTGATGTGTATACGTATAGGAATTAGGTTGGAGATTCCAGTGGACCACGGACATAGAGGAATTGGTCGTCTCTAATTTGTTTAAGGGGATGCGATCTCACTGAGGGCTGTTTCTGCCAACAGTAAGACGCTCTGCACAACCTTTTTAAACACGGTGTTGCAGAAATTTGTCTCATATTTTGCAGACGAGCAGGCTTGTTGGTCCGAGGCAGGGATAGACCACTGAAAGTCAACCCTGACATTCGGCCTGCAGGGGAACATCGAGTACTGAGCTCCGATCGCCCAATAGTCAACAACCAAGGAGGCTCGAGGAGACACCATCACCACACCTCAAATATTCAGTTAAGTGACACTAAAGACGTGCACAAACACTGCCCTAGAAGGACTGTGCTGTAGTCCACTCTCCAGAAACAAGAACATTAGGCCAATCAGAACAAATAGCCCAATGATGAGACAGTAGCAAATATCAAGAACAGTAGCAGCATAGACCCATCAAGGAACGAACTATTCGAAGTTAATAGAGTGTTTAGAAAATTATGTATAGAGTAGAGGAAATAAATGTGTGATATTTACTGTTAACAAGTGGCTGGACTACCTATGTTTCATAGCCGTGTGAGAGCTAGTGTGCCAGTGAATCTTTTACCATTTTCTCCATATCTCTATAATCCAATCCGCACACAGACCAAGCTAAACATATAAATGTATTAAGATTAGTCACAGGGTGATTATACTAGCCGATCCCCGCAGACAAAGACGAGTGGATAATAGTATTCCATTGTACAGAGCCCAGTAACAATAGACCAACCGTCACATCCCCCAAAGCTTTCTTTTCCTCCGCCTTCCTCTTATTTCAAATCACATTATTATTTGCATATTATCATTGGATCTTTTTTTTTTTTTGGGGGGGGGAGGTGATCCAGTCTATGAGGGTTGCTGAGGACAAAGATGGAGTACGCTGGTTAAACGACCATCTGTGGTGCCACAACGACCTTTGAGTTATAGGATAGGATAGGATAGGGCCCAGTCTATCACTTTCTTAGACCGCTGTGTACCCTTACTCAACGAACACTTGGTGAAATAAATCATCTGTTCAAATCCCCCTCCCTTCCTCCTTTATTTTCACCTTCTCGTCTTTTCTTTATTTTTGTCTATATATAAGTGATTTTCCTGTCAATATCATTATGTCTTTGCTTCTTGTGAACCAGTCGGTTCTGCTAGTTGCGATTACTTTATGGCCTACGCGGTCATCGTCCGCGTCCTAAAATGAGTCGATTTCTACTTCTTCTACTTCTTTTTCTACTTCCTTCTCCTCCTTCTTCTTCTTCTGTGGTCCTGATTCGTCTTTTGCAGTCCGCTGGACCCTATAAACATTAAATAACTGACTAACCTTTCTTCTTCTTCTTCTTCTTCTTCTTCTTCTTCTTCTTCTTCTTCTTCTTCTTCTTCTTCTTCTTCTTCTCCTTTTTCTTCTTCTTCTTCATTAACTTGTTCGCACAGAAGCGTCCTGAATTTATTCAACAGCATCTATCTACGTCCTCTTTCCTCTTGGCTCTTCTTCTTCGTTTTCTTCATATCTCTGTCATTATCATTATTTCTCTGATTTTTACCCGGGACCGGCGTCCTGCCAGCAGCAATATGTACACTGTGATGCCGAAAACGGACATTAGCAACTTCCTAGTGGTGTGATTTTATGTCTAGGCTCTGTCACAACATCAATATTTATGTGCTAGACATCACTGCCACCGTTAATGTTGTCATCGCCGTCGTTGTCATAATCCTTCTCCTCCTCATCTTCATCGTCATAATCACAGCAGCAGCAGTAGTAGCAGTATCGTCGTCGCAGTTGTCGTCGTAATCATCATCATATATTTGTCGCTGTTATCTTCTTCTTTTATTTTCTTTTCTTTTTGTTGTTGTTGTTGTTGTTGTTGTGTTGTTGTTTTTGTTGTTGTTCTTCTTCTTCTTCTTCGTCTTCGTCGTCGTCGTCTTCTTCTTCTTCTTCTTCTTCTTTTTCCTCTTCTTCTTCTCCTAGTCCATGTCACGGGGGTTTTATGGGTTGCTGGGCTCTGCACAATGGATGCTGTAACCCTCACGCTTTATCCTATGGGAACTGCTAGTAGTCACCCGGTGGATTACTTTAATAAATTTATTTGTTTAGCTCGGTCTGTGTACAGGCTGGGGTACAGAGATAGATAGAAAAATGGTACAAGATTACTGTCACACTAGCTTTCACGCGGCTATGAATCCTATGTAGTCCAGCCACTTGATAACAGTTAAACATCACACATTTATTTTTTCTACTCTATACAAGATCGTCTAAGTACTAATCTACCTTATCAGTTAAATGTCACAGTGAATAATTCGATCGCTGATAGTCTATCCAGCTAATTGTTCATCCTCGGGCACTGGATGTTATAGTTCATGTGAAGTAGACCACTACTGTGGTCCTGTAGCTCTCAGTTTTTGTGCACACACGTTTAGTGACTTAACTGTGAGTCTGGCGTGCTGGGCTGTGGTCGGTTTCCTGACAACTGTGTTGTCTTCTTCTGGGTTCTTCCCTGTGGTTAGACTGGTGGGTTTTCCTCGCGCAATGCTGGGGATACCTCTGCAGCCAACGTATGCGTCGACGTGGTTTCGTCTGATGCTGAGTTGGGCGCACTACAGAACGCCTGATCGTCTGTAACATATGAGACGAAATTTTGCACAACCCTGAATGATAGGTGTGTGCAGAGCGTCTCACTGAAGGTCGTAATAGCCCTCAGTGATTAGCTCCACATCTACATATATAAGTGACGAACATTCTGCTAAGTCCGTGGTCCACTGGAATCTCCACTCTAATTTACTATACATACATAAATATAAAACATGGCTACTTATACACATCAAGAATTAATAATATTATACACATTCATTTGTACAGCCACTGGTCTGCAAGCACACATATAAGTTAAACAACAGTGGTTCCGTACATATATCCAGATGGCGTCGGCCGGTCGTCTTTTTGCCTCGTGGTCAGCTTCGCCACGTGTTCAGGCAAAGTCGGGCTAACAATTCAATTCTATGCATAGCAAATTCCACAAACATAATTCAACAATAATATAATACATCACGATGAAACAGAAGTATGTTCATTTACCTTCGTGACAATTTCAGGCCAGTGGCTACTTGAGTGAATTCGGATTTTCACAAGTACTGCGTCCTAGTCTTTTGTCCTGTGTAGCTGTTAACTCTTCCTCGGTTTAAACACGACTGCCCGTCTAGCTCTCTATTCGACTTAGTCAAACCTGGTTGAGTCTATTCTAGCTGTGTTCCCATTGGCGGATAATAGACTCGCCTAGCGGCGTTACGATGATGTCATTGCCTTTGCTAGAGTCAGCGGCCACTGTGTGTAACCGGCAGTATGCTATTGCTACGCTTGATTACTTCCATCGTCTGCTGCTGCCTACCATTAACATTCTAAGATTACATAGACTAACCAAGCTAAATATTAAAATAAGCAGAGTAAAGCTAGTCCTCTTGCGACAGTCCACCTCCTTCCCCTCCTCCTCCTCCTCCTCCTCATTTTTTTAATGCTGTTGTTATTGTTATTAGTGCAGTTATTATTGTTGTTATGATTGTTGTTATCGTTGTTGTATTAATAATGATATTGTTGTAGGCTTAGTTTTAGGTTTAATTGTTGTTGTTGTTGTTGTTGTTATTATTATTATTATTATTATTATTATTATTATTATTATTATTATTATTATTATTATTATTATTATGATTATCATTATTATTATTTGTTATGTTTGTGACGCGCAAGATAGTACGTTTGAGACGCGCACGATAGATCCGATCGTTTTGTTTTGCAAAGCATTCAATAAAAGAGTGTATTTACCTTTGATTTTATCTTGCGTTAGAAGAAGCTTTGTATAATGTGGATAATTATCGCTGGTCGATATTATTGGAGAATTCTTTAGGGTTGCTTGTTTACTATCGATCGAAGCATCTACATAGATCTACAGATAGCTGAGAAACTTCTTGGACTGTAAAGAAAGTTGTATGACGTAAAACAGTGATGACGAAGTTTATTCTGATTGGTTGTAATTGCGTCACGCTGGAACATTCGAACGTTCTCTCGAGTATAGAGACTATATAATTAATGCACCGTGTCTGAAAAAGAAAGTGGAAAAAGCGATTGAGCGATTGTATGCAGTTGTTGATGTACGATGAATAAAGTTGGAAAACTTCATACGACGACTCCTGCCTTGTTGCTGAGTGAACAGGTTGCGTGGATAAACGAATCCGAGTTACACTTATCAGGATTCAAGCATCGGGGCTGAATCAACTACTGATAAAAAAAACAACAACGAGTGTAACATTATTTTTTATTATTATTATTATTATTATTATTATTATTATTATTATTATTATTATTATTATTATTATTATTATTATTATTATACTTCTTCTTCCTCTTCCTCCTCTTCTTATATTCCAACTTCGCTTGGCTCGGAAGAGTCCGCTGGACCTAAAGCAATAATCATGTAATGTAATGTAATTCCAACTTCGCCAGTTTTCTCGACGCGACATCTTTGTTTTCTTCCGCTGCCTCTCCTATCACTATTTGTTCTCCTTCGTGTCTTTTATTGGAAAGACAAGAAGAAAGTTTGAAGGAGGTAAAACACAACAGATTAAAGATCTCTCTATACATGTATTTCGCTAAAAAGCTTCGTCAAGAGTTACAAGCCAACTGAGGAACAAAATCCAATACGCAAACATTGTATACAGCATTGAGTAGAAGTCATTTTAATTATAAAACAGTCAACAAACAACCACTAACATGAATACTGTTAACAAAGTTACCCGGTCCAACATACACCCAAATAAATTACATGCACGCAACACGCACAGCACCCCTACGCAGAAACCAAACACACACACACACACACACACACACACACACACACACACCTAAACAACTCTCTACTTTCATGTCCTACTCAACACGTTCAGTGACATTATTTGGAGATAAAAGATCCCCGCCCTTAACTCTCTCTCTCTCTCTCTCTTTCTCTCTCTCTCTCTCTCTCCCTCTCTCTCTCCCCCTCTCTCTCTCTCTCTGTCTCTCTCACCTTTCTTTAATTGTTTATATTTTCTTATTTTAAAATCAAGGTTCCTGGATAAAAGTATGGCCAAGATATGTGTTATAAAAATGGCAAGGCAGTTACCTTCAATAAAAATCAAATGTGGAACCTAAAGCTATGAACTTTAACATTACCATGTCAATAAGTCCAAGTAGCCGAAAAGTGAGAGACCATACAAAGGCTGTACTCTAAAAGTCTTCTTTTATTGGCGGTTCTGTCCGTCCTCCTCTCTCCCGTCTTATCCAGCCTGGGTAGCACCATCAATATAATCAATTGTATTAGGACGTGGGGTGCGCTACCTTGGTCTATTATTATAATATCGGTCATGGGAATGCCTGACACTGTAAGTCATATGTTCATAATAGGCAATCGAGAACAAGGATGAAGTCTGCATCTGATAGAGCTGTGCAAAGTCTACATATCCATAGATGTACACAGGCTTAGTTTGTAATGTATGGAGGGGGGGAGTATGAGGAATATTAACAATCAAAGAGAAGATGGAGGAGGAGTAGAAGGAGGTGAATGAGGAGTAGTCAAAGAAGCAGGAGAGGGAGAGGATGGGAAAATGAAAAAGATGAGAAGGAGGAGGATACGATGAGGAAGATGGAGGAGAGGAGAATTAGAAAAAAGTGCTGACATTCCCACACCCCTCACAGATTATGTTGATGTTGTAGTTTCCCCCTTTACAGCACCATACCCTCTAACACCCATACTACGAGCTTCTGTACTGACTGCTGGGGACATAGTTGACACAGTGGGAATCATTACCCCTGTTGACTCTTTCCCCATCCTGCTCCCCGAACTTAGGTCACAATAGGCAATTTCAACAACAGATAAAATATTCTCAAAACATCAATAATGCTATTCTACCCCCCTTCCTGCCCTGATTCAGCACGTGTGTTACCCCGCAGGTCCACCACAAGGTGTCATGATACTTGTTGTGTCTCTGTGTATGTTTGTGTGTATGCAGCGTGTATGTGACTTGCTCGTCAAAACAGCATGCTGTTACATGTGTGCGAATCAAAAACCCCTCTTCCTATTTAGCCTAACACAAAACAAATTTATAAAATTTAACTAAAAGGTTTAAACATGGGCTCTCACAGCAGACCTACAACGAAGAGTACAAAGCATGGAGATGAGGTGCTACAGGAGACTTCTGGGCATTTCCTATACCCAGCACATCACCAACGACCATGTCTGATAGACCATCACACAAGCCTTTGGACAACACGATGACCTGCTCACAGTGATGAACAAACGGAAACGCCGATGGTATTGCCACGTCTCCAGAGCATCACGCCTTGCAAAGACAATCCTGCAAAACACGGAGCAAAGAGGCAGAAGAAGAGGGAGACAAAAAAAGGTGGGAGGACAACATTCGAGAATGGACTGGCTTAACACTGAGTGAAGACATGAGGTTTGCTGAAGACAGAGAAAGTGGAGTACGCTTGTTAAACGATCATCTGTGGTGCCCCAGCGACTTTTTAGTTACCAGGTAGGATAGGATAGGAGGACAGGACTGACCTAGTAGGTTCACGATTTTCTAGAGTCATCAGAAATGTGATTCCGTTTGAGAAAAAAATCTCTTAAACTTCTCACAAATGCGATTCTCGTTAGAAAACTATATCCTAAACTCAACAGAGAGGGGTCTCTGGTGAAAAGAAACACTGCGTTATTGATTTTTGCAGGAGCCGAATTCAGGCACTTTCTCACAATAGAATGATCAATATAACCTCTGCCTACCATAGCACCTGTTCAATAAGTCACAAACATTGTGAGAGCCAGAACTAACATAACAGGTAGGTTAGACCGGTTTACGTTGACAGCTTCAGACCTAGACATACATAGTGATGCTTTGTGCGCAGTCCACAGGGGCATCACATGATTCCGTTACACGATTTGAGTGCCAGTATAAGGGAGCCTCTATAGCGCAGAGGTAAGGATATAGAACTTAGTTATAGTTGAACCTATCATTTATATATTTACGTAATCTTGTTGAGGGCTCTACCTCTGCGACATAGAGGATCTACTAAAAGTGGACACCCCTTCCCCTCTCTCTCCCTCCCTTTCATCCCCCCCCCCCCCCGCCCCCTCCCCCCCAAAAAAACTGTATAATTTCCCGTTATGATGGAAGTAAAAGTTGCTTATTTATATGCATGAAGCTTAGCTGAAAACTAACTATTTGATGCTTTAGTCCTAATAAACTGAGGGAGTGAGCTTGGTTGGGTCTCAGCTACGCCATGCTCGCTGCTATCCAAAGACCACAGCGCCTTTACAGGCAGGTGGGGGCAAACAATAAGCCGTGATCATGACTGAATCTTTCATGTTGTTCGTCCATCTGCAGCGAGTCTTCGATCTTTCTGTCTTGCTATGCGTAACACCGTATCTATATGCTGGGAGTCATACCGATACTTCACCTTGTGTGTGTAGGAAAGGAAAATGAGAGTAGGGTAGGGGAGAAGGGGAGAGGAAGAGAGGTTAGTGTGGGGTAGAGGGAGGGAGTCATGTGTTGTGTTTGTGTGTGTGTGCGTGCGTGCATGCGTGTGTGTGATCCCTCGCACGCAAAACTATGAACTAAAGGTAAGTAGTGTTAGATATGGAATTCCCATTGTAAGAGATTTATTTGCGATATTTTTCAGTACCACTTTCTGCTAACTAATCTTTATATAGAAGCATATTTTCTATAGGATAGGATCGGTTAGATACAAACAATGTTAAATTTCTCTAAATAATATATTTTCTCCGTAATTAATTTATTATTTACCTAAACAATACATTGTTTAGGTAAATGAATCATGATATAGCTAAGGCATTGTTGGTAAATAAAAACATTATTTACCTATATAATGCATTATGTAGCAGATTGTGTTAAATAAAGTATTATTTAGAAATATTCCAAAATAATTATTTGTTTACCAATATAATGCATTTTTAGCACAATTTGTGTTATTTAGAAGAGGTTGCTAAAAAAATGCATTATTTACGTAAACAATTTATTGTTTAGGGATTGCAATTTTCATTATTTAGGGGAATCCATGATTCGCTTGAGAACGTGTAATTTATAATTTTACTGCTTTCTATAATTAAATGAAAGGTCTTTTCAAAGATTGTATATCCAAAACATGTGTTAATGATTTATTTTTCAACATAAATCACTCCACAAATTCGAAGATTAAACGTCTGTAACCTCCCGAACACAAACGAAAGGTCAAGGTCAGTTTTGTGCGGGAGTGTTAAGTTTTTGAGTATCTCCGTCAGAAGAAAAAAAAGCTTTAAAAAAAATTAGTTACCCAAAAACTGAGTTGAGACTGTGTTGTTGTTTTTTTTAAGTTGAATTATGTTTTAATTTCAAGCGGAAAGTTTCAGCTTATTCTCAACTATATACAGGGATTTGCTGGTGGGACTGACAAGATACATGCGAAAGTACTCTGACGGGAAGGACGCCCGGGCAGAAATATTGATGGATCCTTCTTTTCCGGAGCCGTTATCGTTGTTTTGAGCGATTAAAATATAGAGTGAAATAAAGCAGTTGCCACATTTTAAATCACAAACCAGCGTAAAATCACGATTTTGTAATTTGCTCTATCACTACCACATAACCTCACAGTAATACGACATGTACCCGCGAATCCCCTAAATAATGGAGATTGCCGCCCCTAAACAATGAATTGTTTACGTAAATAATGCATTATTTAGCAGCATTTTCTAAATAATACTTTTTAAAAAATAAATTCTGCTAATTAATGCATTATGCAGGGTGGCCCAAACGTAGCTTTACAGTTATCACTATTTATTTGAAATATATCATCAAGTAAAAAGTTAGCTTTACACAATAAAATAAATTACAATCAGCAAGGAAAAAGCTGTTTATGTAAGTTAGATTTTTACTCTGAGGAATGTTTTATATTGGAATTACTGAGCAAGTAATTTCAACCGTATAAAAGGTAATTTAATAACTGTAAACCTACTTTTGGGTCACCCTGTATAGGTAAACAAATAATTATTTAGAAACATTTTTAAATAATACATAATTTAACTGTTCAATAATGAATTATATAAGTAAATAATTTCATATTTGGAAAATGCCTTATTTATCCATATCATTTACCATATTATTTACCGCGAAAATATATTATTTAGAGAAATCTAACATTGTTTGTAAACAAATGATTGTTTAGAAAATATATTTTTAAATAAAGATTATTTAGCTGAAAGTGGTGAAAATAAAACATTTTACAAATGGAATTCCATAGTTAGAATGAATTGAATGTAACATTTTTACTGAGGTTATAATATGTATTTGAGTGCGGGTATGTCTGTGTGTACGAATGTGTGTACGCGTATGTCTGTGTCAGTATGGATGTGCTTGTGCGTGAGTAGGTGCGTTTCTCTGAGCAACTGTTGGATGTAACAGTTTCTGTTTTATGGTAAATCAGGCATTGCTGGGAGTAGGAAGGGGAAAACATAGAGAGAGAGAGAGAGAGAGAGAGAGAGAGAGAGAGAGAGAGAGAGAGAGAGAGAGAGAGAGAGAGAGAGAGAGAGAGAGAGAGAGATGATGATGATGATTATGTGAGCCTGGGATCATTTGCTCTTCTAGTGGGAACAACAAGTTTGTTTCATCAGGTTAAGAAAGAATAATATTAGTAGCTGGGAACTCCCATGATAGTTAGGTTTATTAAACCTACTAATTAAATGCTCGAATTTCCCTTGAACTCTTCTTTTGTATCTGTAATAGGAACAGGGTTTTGTCACTTTCTAGAGTTTAAACTTCAGGTCAAATCAACTTCTCCACGCTCATCCCCGCACCCTCCACTCCACCTCCCAAAGCACACAAACACACACACACACACACACACACACACACAGACACACCGATTTAAAATCTTACTGTTAGGAGAGGGATGGCAAAGATTAAAACACTGTGGAATTTTAACAAGACACTTTGACTGCTGCGTTCCCTTGTCATCTTAATCTTCCTATTCGCTTGCGCAAATGGACCTTCACAGCAGATATACAAAAAAGAATACAAAGCATGGAGATGAGGTGCTACAGAAGACTTCTGGGCATTTCCTATACCAAGCACATCACCAACGACGAAGTCCGACAGACCATCATACAAGCCATTGGACAACACCATGACCTGCTCACAGTGGTAAAAAAACGGAAACTACGATGGTATGGCCACGTCACTAGATCATCAGGTCTTTCAAAGACCATCCTGCAAGGCACAGTGCAAGAAGACAGAAGAAAAAGGAGGCCGAAAAAGAGATGGGAGGACAACATTCGAGAATGGACTGGTTTGACCCTGAGCGAAACCATCAGGGTTGCTGAGGACATAGAAAGATGGAGTACGCTGGTTAAACGATCATCTTTGGTGCCCCTACGACCTCCGTGTTACGGGATAGACTAGGATAGGATAGGATAGGACTATGTCAATTTATAAGAAGAGGAGAAGGATGAGAAGGAAAACAAAAAGAACGAGGAGGAAAGAAGAAGGGTTCTTGGATGACGCAAGTATATGACGCATTACATGACACACTATCTTACAACAACAAGACTGCAAGGCCCTGACCAAACGAGATAACGGCAGCTTGCCCAAAATAGCTTGTTGAAGTTGTACCAAACCCCCCTCAACCAAGATGTACACCTGCATCAAGAGCCTGTACACAATTTAACGCCATCTACTCTGAGCCGCAACAACCGACCAAGCTCAAGATGAAGACAAAAGACAGGACGATGAGAAGAGGATGAAGAAGATGAGAGGGAGGGGAAAAACCGGAGACGACGAGGACGACGACGGCAAAGAGGCATAGGAGAGGATGAGGAAGCAGAAGGGCAAGACGGGGGAAGAAGAAGAAACGGAGGAAAAAGAACATTCTGCATTCTGAAACAGTGTAAGAGCATTGTAGTCTTTTTTACTGTCGTTACGAAGAGAAGGGGGCAAAACAGGAGATGACGACGACGACGGCAAAGTAGAAAAAGAAGAAGACGGAGGAGAAGAAGAAGAAGAAGAAGAAGAAGAAGAAGAAGAAGAAGAAGAAGAAGAAGAAGAAGAAGAAGAAGAAGAAGAAGAAGAAGAAGAAGAAGAAGACGGCTGTGCATTCTAAAACCACACGGTACACATTGGTCGAAGGCTGCCAGAAGCATGCTTTACTAGTCGCCTCAACAGGCAATAAGGCATGTTTTCATGCTTTAGAGCACTGCTTCCTATACGCTTCAAGCGCTATGGTGACGGAAAAGGCGCAATTTCACTGTAAACATATACAGAATGTTTCTCTACAACATTCCGCTCTTTCCGTCTCAAAAACCCGTTTGCCTTGTTGAATTCTTAAATTGTATGAAACCAAGTGAGGACACTATCCGGCGTCAACAAACGGTTCAAAAACATTCTCAAACGGTTCGTAAAAGACAGTTGACCTAGAAACAAATACAGTTTGACCTATTTCGTCCCCTAGTGGAGACGAAACTTACATTTTCTATTTTCATGAGTTCATTGGTCAATGCTCCTAGGGCTTGAAGCGTATAGGAAGCAGTGCCCTGAAGCATAAGAGCATGTTACCCATCTGCTGTGCCTGACTTAGTGATTGATGGAGAAAAGGTGGAGAGAGTCTTGGAATACAAATATCTGGGAACAATACTTGACAATAAGCTTACCTTTGATTCCAACACTACTTCCATCCATAAGAAATGTCAGTCAAGAATATATTGCCTCCAGAAATTGCGCTCTCTGCAAGTCAACAAGTCTGTTTTATGTAACTTTTACAGATGTTTTATTCAATCGGTGCTGACCTTTGGTTTTCTTTGCTGGTTTGGAGGTCTCAGTGTGAGGAGTAAGAATGTGTTGGATAGAATTGTGAAGGTGTGTGGGAAAGTGGTGGGTGAAAAGCAGGAGAGTTTGTGTGTGTTGTACGAAAGGCAAGTAAGAAAGAAAGCGAGCATGATTGTAAGAGACTCCACTCACATCCTAGCCCAGCACTACCAGCTCCTTCCTTCTGGTCGCCGTTTCAGAGTGCCAAATGTTTCTACGGTTAGAGCTAGGAACAGTTTTGTACCCAAATCAGTACAAATTCTTAATAAGTGTTGACTGAATGAGTTGGGTGCGAGTGGTTTATGGGAGTACTAGAGATGAATTCTATAATATTTGCAGCAATTTTTCAACTATTCTTATCTAGTTAACTAATGCATACGTTTTAAAATCTGTGATTGTATTATAGAATGATACGCAAAGTTTGATGATTGTATTATAACGTTTATAATTTTATAATCTCATGTCTAACCCATGTGTGTGTGGATGTGTGTGTGTGGGTGTGTGTGTTTGTGGGTAGGTGTTTTATTTATTTATGTTGAAGTGCAATAAGGACATGTAGTGTGATATGTATTTTAAGTTTTACAATGTGTCGGAAATGTTCTTGTTAATATGTACATAAGCGTGATTACACGTACATGTTTACATGTTTATAGTATTGTTACATTTTATTACCTTTTGCTGACAGCTAATCCATGTTAGAATTTCTCCTTGGAGATAATAAAGTTTTCTGAATCTGAATCTGAATGCTTCTAGTAGCCTTCGACCAACGTGTATCGGGTGCTAAAACAGTGTGTGCGCACTTTAGGCCTTTCTTTGCCTGTGCCGTGACACAAAGCTGCAAGAACACCTCTGGAAACCCCCTACGTGATCTAATGATCGCTGGGAGCAAAGATTCGGTCACACATTCATCCCCCACCCCAACCTCGCCCTCCCCCCTTCCTCCCAAAAAAAAGGGGAAAAAGCGATGAAAAAGATTCTAGAGAGTGATCTTGAGTGGGAGAAAGAGAGAGAGGGGGGGGGAAGAGATGTAGGAGAAGGAAGGGGTGGAATGATGAGGAGAGATGCAGAGATCAGTGGATAACATTGTATAAGGGCAGTGCAAAGAAAGGGGAGCGGGGTGGAATGGGCGGTGGGCATGATGTGTGCTTGAGAGCTTCTTTCAACAGTTCCACGATCATAAGACGACGCTGATGAAAATTTTTCCCAGGTCAGCGATCAAAGCGTTGGGAATGGTAAAGAAAGAGCTGCCATTCTTAAAAGGCTGATCATCAGGTTGCGTAATCACCCCCCCCCTCTTTCCCCTCACCCTATCTCCCTGCCCCCTGAAAGAAGAAAAAGAGGGTAGAAGCAGGAGCATGAAGAACGAGACGAAAGAAGAAGAAGGGGAAAGAAAGAAGAAGAAGGGAGAAGAAAGAAGAAGAAGGGAGAAGAAAGAAGAAGAAGGGAGAAAAAGAAGAAGGAGAAGAAAGAAGAAGGGAGAAGAAAGAAGAAGAAGGGAGAAGAAAAAGAAGAAGGGAGAAGAAAGAAGAAGAAGGGAGAAGAAAGAAGAAGGGAGAACAAAGAGAAGACGGGAGAAAAAAGAAGTGAGAAGAAAGAAGAAGAATTTAGAAGAAAGAAGAAGAAGTGAGAAGAAAGAAGAAGAATGGAGAAGAAAGAAGAAGAAGGGAGAAGAAAGAAGAAGAAGGGAGAAGAAAGAAGAAGAATGGAGAAGAAAGAGAAGAGGAGGAAGAAAAAGGGGAGGTGTGTGTGGGAGGTTGAAGGGGGAGGTGGCCCATGCTGTTTCTCTCCTTGATAGTTTACCTCTTATAGAGAAAATTTAAAAGAAGTTCCTCAATTTCTTAAGGTGGATTGCAGAAATAGTATAAGAAAGAAGAAGAGTTGAAGAAATGCAATGAGGAAAACAAAGGGAGATAAGATGATGAAGGAAGAAGAGATGGGAGAGGGGTGGGGGGTGGGGGAGGAGGAGCTCAAAGAAGATGACGAGCCTTTTGGATGATGATGATGATGATGATGATGATGATGATGATGATGATGATGATGATGATGATGATGATGATGATGATGATGATGATGATGATGATCAGGAGGAGTATAATGATGATCACGACGACAAAGATGACCTTGACAATGCAGGTAACAAGGTGAAAGCTGTTGATGATGTATGATTAAGAAATTCAATATGTTCCGTGTCATTTAAATTCTTGACTTTATTTATTGATGTATATCCATTCGGTCAGACAACGGAGCAAGCGAGATGGAGAAGAATAGAAAAAACCCATTAAGGACAGTTAAGCAAGCAGCCTGCATTGCACCAAGATATTCCGGACGTTGAACTCCTTCGTGCATATAAAATTCGAGGCCGAAGTCTCAACATGCCATGTCTTGATCTGGCGGTCTTATAGCATGCCACATAAATAATGATACAACTACGATCAAAGAAAGAAGCATCCGCATCAGAAACAACACCAACCACCACGCAACAAACATAGATAAAAGGCTAGAGACAAGATCGAAAGAGGCAACACAAATTCATTACAAACGTGGACAAGAATAGGCAAGCAGCACACCCCAATTACATCGACCAAGAAACATAGAACAAAGAAAAGTGCTCTGACATTAATTTAAAAAGAAACGAATTCATCAGATTAAATAGGCCCCACTATCCTACACATTTCAGCGTCACGTAGCCTTTTTTCAAATTTACAGTGAGTGTTGTCACACCGCAAAAAATAACACTAAAAACCCCTTCACTCTTCCACATCCCCTTATACCCCCTCCCTCCTTCCCAGTAATAAATAACCTCTTTCAAACGTCGACATCAGTTTTTCATCAGTAAAACCAACACCAAATGAAACTTTGTAGCCTGAAACGACTGGAAATAGAGAGCTCGATCACAGCAACAAACGCATTCAAAATGCAAAAGCAGAAAAAAAACTATGCATAGCTGGCTTATCATTGAGCTAAATCAAAGAGAAGAGTGACCACATAGCGAACAACACCAGGCGCTCGTTATTTAACCAAGCAACATGGAACAGATGAAAGAGATGATACCCACACCAACGACGCCATCAAAAGCAACAGCTTAATTTTATTGAGTGAGAGTAGCACTGTGAACGTTATGGTGGTTTTTTTAACGCTGTTGTCCTGCTGCTGGAGAAAATCTTCAACTTTACACTACAGTTGCTCGGCCCTAAAACGTAACTATTAAATGTTGGGATTCTATTGGGTAGCATTCATTCCCTTGATTTGTTGTCTTGCTTCTCCTAATTTAGTTTTAATTTAAAAACACACGCGGTTACCAGCACCTGAGCCGATACATTTCTGCCGTGATTTGACAAAACCGAGTAAGTCCACCTAAGGTCGAAAATGAGTTTTTTGCGCCATCAAACTTGCAAGAGAATGACGCATCTTACCTGTAAAAATCAAATCCGAACTATGTTTAGATTTGGAGATATCATAGAGTAAGTCCATGTTAAAAAAATTTTAAGTGGGGGAATAAACTGATAAAACCAAGCAAGTCCCCTGCGATTTTGTTTCGGCGATCCTCTGGCTGATGCTCGAGTTGGCATGATGACGTCATTTTCTACAATAACCTGACAAAGAAAAGTAAGTCCTCCCGACCAATGAGAAAGCGCCTTAAGATGAAGTGGACCAGTGAGAATCCATGTTATTGCTGCTGTGCAATATTATTTTCCTGTAAAAATGATGACGAAATTTCGGTCAGCAAATGACGTGTTCGGCTTTTTGAAAAAGAGTTTTCTTCATGTACTTTCCTGCCCACCATGAAGGATCCTGTAGATCTTCCGCCTACGCGGCAACTTCCACGAGGTGTGGAAATAAACAAACAAACTATCCTATCTTATCCTATCCTGTCCCGTAACCCTGAGGTCGTAGGGGCACCACAGATGATCGTTTAACCAGCATACTCCATCTCTCTCTGTCCTCAGCAGCCCTGATGGCTTCGCTCAGTGTCAAACCAGTCCATTCTCGAATGTTGTCCTCCCACCTCTTTTTCGGTCTCCCTCTTCTTCTACCTCCTTGCACTGTGCCTTGCAGAATAGTCTTTGCAAGGCCTGATGATCTGGTGACGTGGCCATACCATCGGAGTTTCCGTTTCTTCACCACTGTGAGCAGGTCATCGTGTTGTCAAATGGCTTGTGTGATGGTCTGTCGGACTTCGTCGTTGGTGATGTGTTGGGTATAGGAAATGCCCAGAAGTCTTCTGTAGCACCTCATCTCCATGCTTTGTATTCTTCGTTGTAGATCTGCTGTGAGGGTCCATGCTTCGCAAGCATATAGGAAGATGGAGATGACAAGGGAGCGCAGCAGTCTTACTTTGGAATGTAGAATGATGGTCCTGTCTTTCCAAATGGCTTCAACCTTGCCAGGGCAGCAGTTGTTTGTGCGATCCTGGTGAGGACTTCCTGTCGGGACCCATTGTCTGATACAATGGCTCCTAAATATTTGAAGCTATGCATTGTGTTGAGGGATTGGCCTTGGACTTTGATGTCCGTGTTGATGCCATTGGTGTTGTTGGTCATCATTTCGGTCTTCTCTGCACTTATTTCAATTCCACAAGCTTTGGAGGTGGTGTCAAGCCTCTGTACCAGCTGTTCAAGTTCTTGTTCCTCTCCAGCCAATCCATCAATGTCATCCGCAAAACGAAGATTGGAGATTGCTCTACCCCCTATGCTGACTGTGCCTTCGTGATCTGCAAGAGCATCTGACATGATGCGCTCTAGGAAGATGTTGAAGGGTGTTGGAGAGAGGAGGCATCCTTGACGCACACCGATTGTTGTTCTGAACCAGTTCCCGATGGCGCTGTTGTGGAGGACTGCACTGGTAGCCTTGTCATACAGGTTTTTGATGACTTCAATAATTTTAGGTCTGATGTTGTACGCTTTCATTGTTGCCCATAGAGCTGCATGCCAGACTCGGTCAAACGTTTTCTTGAAGTCTATGAACACATGATATAGATGTTGTTGGTGCTGTAGGTATTTCTCACAGATTATTCTGAGGTTGAAAATCTGTTCAGTGGTACTTCGCCCTGCCCTGAATCCTGCTTGTTCTTCAGCTATGATTTGTTCAGCTTGGGGTTTCAACCTGTTGAGTAATATTTTCAGGAGGACCTTGTTGGGATGGATGATGAGGCTGACGGTGCGGTAATTTTCACACTCCTGAAGGTTACCTTTTTTGGGAAGAGTGATGACAAGCGACTGGGCCCATGGTATAGGCCACTGTCCACTCTGCCAGATCTTGTTACAGATAATGGTGAGGGCATCAATCATCGCTTCTCCTCCTGCTTGTAGCAGTTCCGCGGGTATGTTGTCCACTCCCGCTGACTTCCCTTTCTTTAGCGATTGCACTGCTGCCTCAACTTCTTCCCGGAGAATTGGGAGGATTTCTTCTTCTCTGTTCTCGGGACATGCTAGAACTGATGGGTCTCCATTTGGTGTATGGTTGTAAAGGTCAGAGCAGTACTCTGTCCATCTGTCCAAGACTTCTTGTTCTTCTGTAAGGCATATGCCAGACTTGCTTTGGATCGTGGAGACTTTGTGCTGTTTGAAACTTGTCAGCCGCTTTACAGTCTGGTAGGCCTTCTTGTTGTTGTTCTTGTTCAGACTGTTCTCTATTTCCTGGCATTGATCTTCTATCCAGTTCTCCTTTGCTGTGCGCATGCCTTTTCGGATGTCATTGTTGATTTTTCGGTAGACATCAGCTCCCTGTGAGGTGTTCTTTTTCTTTCTTTTTTTTAATCTCTCTTCGTTTATCACACAGATCCAAAAGTTCAGGTGTGATCCACGGCTTCTTCTTTGGTCGGTGCTTGCCAAGGATCTCAGTGGCGGCATTTGTCACAGCTGAGTTGAAGGTGGTGGTCATGGTGTTGACATCTACTTCACCAGCCCCCAAAATGAGCAGTGGTGCAAATTCCCCTTCAATTGTGGCCTGAAATAGTTCTGCCACCTCCGGGTCTTGCAGTTTGTCCAGGTCGAACTTCAGTCTAGTGCAGTATTTACTCTCTTCAAGTGGAGCCGGAAAAACATCATCAAGAGATCGTGGTCACTTCCGATGTCTGCTCCTGGAAAAGTGCGTGTCCTGCCAATGTTGATGCTTGATCTGAAGCGTTTCTTGACCATGATGTAGTCTATTTGGTTGTGATGCTCCCCCCTGGGACTGTGTCATGTCCATCGTCTGGAGTTTTTGTGGAGACCAAGCGTGTTTGGCAGTACCAGATTGTTGTATCTGGCAAACTCCAAGAATCTCAGACCCCTGTCATTTGTCTCGTTGTTGCAGTGGGGTCCACATGTGTCTCCCCAGTTGTGGTGCGCATCTTGGCCAACCTTGGCATTCCAGTCGCCTTGCACTATGACTATGTCCTTCTTCGGCACTTGGTCAAGGACCGCCTGTAGATTTTCATACAAATCCTCCACTTTGCTGTCGTCATAGTCTGATGTTGGGGCATAGGTCTGGATGATGGTGATGTTGAAAGGGGCTGCTCTCAGGCGGATGGTAATGAGTCTACTGGGCGGCAACCCATGACAGTGGCTAGAATGTTCTTGTGGACCAAGAATCCAACGCCGTGTTCGTGCCTGTCATCTCTACCGCTGAAATAGAGCTTGTGGCCTTTGTCTGTCGTTGTTTCACCTAGGCCTTTCCAGCGCAGTTCGCTAATGCCTAGAACGTTCCATCGATAGCGGTCCAACTCGTGGGCCAGTTCTTCTAATTTTCCTTCCGCAGTTAGGGTCCTGAAATTCCAGGTTCCTATGGCGATGTTGTTTCTCGAGCGGATCTTGCTAAATTGTCCATCAGTAGCATACTTAACACCTCCGTCCTGGTGGCCAACGGAAGGCGCGGTCCTTGAGCCGGGCGACGACCTATCCGGTATGGAATTAGTTGATAGTGTCATCATGCATGTAGTGTGTCTTGGGCAAAAAAGGACCTGGCGGTGCCCAATCCTCTCCAGGCTGTTGGGCACAGCCGAAATCCACGAATACAGTGTGGCTCGCCTTGGCCCCGAGCACGTGGTCGTTGAACCTGTAGCAACGTGAGGTTCCTCGCCCTGGCCGGTGACTTCTGTGTAGAAGACTTTCGCCCAGTGATGCCGTGCTAACATTACCCCTGTTAGTCGCCTCTTACGACACGCCGGGAAACGTTGGGCCTATTCTATTCAGTGCCCGAACCCACAAACAAACAGCAACAAATATATTACAGACACACAACAAGGGCAACAAAATACAAGACATACACGTGGTGTAAAGGCAGGAAGATCGCTACAATAGGAAACTAAAAGGAAAATAGTTTTGTATTTTTAAAATTAAATTGGCTGCATCTAATATTTTTTTGAAGGGAGAGCAAAAAAACCCATGACTCCTGCATACCAACCCAGGAATATTAAGTGAAGAATGGCTAAAAACAATAAACAGGCACACATATACACTCACTGTAACTGCCGCACCCACATCTTACAAAACCCAACTTATGTGACTCATCTCGTCAGACATTTTAACAAAGAAACGAAACGGCCTATGGGACTTACTTGGTTTGGTGAATTTTGAAAACAATGATTTACTTAATAATAAACTGACAAAACCAAGCGGATTTGACTTACTTGGTTTTGTGAATTTTTTTAACAAGGATTTAATTCAATAATAAACTGACAAAACCAAGCGGGTGACTTGCTTGGTTTTGTCATGTTCTCAACAAAGATCTATCTCAAGAATAATCTGACAAAACAAAGCAAGTCCACAAATAGTCTTAAAACATCAAATCTATCAAACATTTCTTTAACATTCAAGGTATGCACTCTTAAATCGAGGAATTGCATTATAATATGCCCTTAAACTTCCAGAAACGATCGCGTAATATAGCGCAACACAAAACGTCGATTTTCTCGAAAGTAGGTTTTGTGGACTTGCTCGGTTTTGTCAGTTCACGGCAGATTTCTTGACGCCTTCTCAACGAAAGCACACAGTTCGGGAACCAAGAAACATAGATAAGAGCAAAGGGATATATCATTCTGGAACCGAGGTATTATGTATACACCAGAAAAAATGAAATCAGCATATTAAAAAAAAACACCTTCAAAGCAAAACCTGCAATAACACTAGAAGTCATATATGAATGAAATCAAACTGTTGAGTTTAATATTTACTGTACAGTTAATACATGCATCTTGACAAAACCACTTTGTCAAGTTAAGCAGTCTGTGTGTGATATTACTGATTTATTTTGTGTATATAGTGTAGTGGATTGAAGGTAAAAAAAGGCGTGCAAGAGCGGAACAGTGGTCCATGGTGCCAGCCCTGTGTATATATACATGTACAGAACAGGTGTCTTGGTCAACATAAGTTCGATCCCCAACAACAAATTATTTTGTGTATGCTGGATTTCGGGGCCTGCTGCACCAACCATACATCCCCACCCATCCCGCCCTCTTCCCGCAATCTACCTCCATTGTACTATCCCCACCCCTAGCGCCCCACCCCCCACACACACCTCATCCTTGATCACCACCCGCCCACCGACTGACGCGTAGGTTATTTTAGATCATTGCTAGCTGCGCTAAAAATGGAATCATTGGACAATATCCAGATCTCAAAATAATTTTGCGAGAACTTTTCAGAAGAGATAACATTGGTATTCAATTCAAAGGACTCGCAACACAACACAACACACGTACATACATACATACAAACGCATACACGCACACACATAAATACGTGCACACACACCACACACGCACGGACACGTACGCACACACACACACGCGCGCGTCACACACACACACACACGTACAAACGACCCTTTCCACCGACAGATAAACTGATGTCCTAAAGGTTTGTCCTTACCGATCGTTGTAGTAAAACTATTACTGTAAAAACACAATTACATATTCTCTCTCTCTGTAACAAGAGGACCTGTTTACACTGCACACTTTGAGAGTTTGCTTGTTTGGTCAGTAGTAAAACTTAGAAGGTTACTGTAGTCTATAGCAGACGATTAAGGTATAACTGATGTGTACACACACTGCGAGCTGACGCGAGCCGTGTAGTGACATCATCGCAGCCTACGATCGAGTTTCGAATTTTATATCCACTTAGATGGTTCAGCCAATCGGGACACAGGTATAGTGGATAGAACCAGTTCTGGCCGATTCAGGCAAAGCCAGGTAAAAAGTCAGTCGAGTTTGAAACTCTGAGCAGTAGTACACAGTACTCTCTCCTGAGAAGATTAGACAGCAGTGCTTGTTGAATATTCGAATTCAATCAAGTAGCCACGGCCTGACATTGTCAAACAGACGAGCAGGCGGTATATCGTGAGCCCAACTCAGCAAACGACAACAACCACGTCAACGCGTACAGTTGGCTGCCGAGGCATCTACAGCATTGTGTGCAGATAGCCCAGCCGTCGAACACAAGCAACGACAATACAGCGTGTCGTAGAAGTGACCTCAACGCAGCGCTTCAACCCCACAGTTAAGTGCAACAAGAAACCGTGCACTAAAACTCTGTATAAACAGGACCACAGTGGTCCACTCGTCAAGACTTCTGACCCTTACGGCAGAAAGTAGCCAGTGCCCGATGAAGAAAAAGTAGCTGCCTAGATTATCAGCGATCGAACCATTTGCATTGACAATTGAACTTTTAAAGTTAGTTTCGTACTTCGAAGATCGTGTATAGAGTAGAGGAAATAAATGTGTGATCTTTACTGTTATCAAGTGGCTGGACTACATATGATTCATAGCCGTGTGAAAGCTAGTGTGACAATGATCTTTTACCATTTTTCTATCTATCTCTGTACCCAAGCCTTAACACAGACCGAGCTAAACAAATAAATGTATTAAGTGAAGTCAAAGGGAGATTACTAGCGATCCCCACCGACTAAGACGAGGAGATAATAGCAGTCCATTGTGCAGAGCCCAGCAACAACAAAACCCCCGTCACACTCTCACACGCACACACACACACACACGCACACACACACACACCGCTGACCTCAATGACATCGTTTACTGGACGGTTTAGATCATGATAGCAAGAAGACCTTCGCATATAGACCACATCACACACTCACTCACACACACAAAAACGCGCACGCGCGCGCTCTATCGACAAACACCCATCTTCACCTTACCCATCCACCCGTTCCCAAACCCTACCCTGTCCCCAACACACAGGCTTGTTGTCCTAGATGGAGGTCGTTATAAGCGATCTCTGTAATCAGATCAGGACAGCGGTAAAGAGGCAACCAAGCGGCAGTAAGAGAATATTTCCTGCTCAATTGACTCATTTTACCCTGACGTTAACATCCAGCGGCTGACGAGCCCAGATGGTGTAAAGACATCATCTCTAGTCATCTCCCGGTGCGAAAGGTGTTTGTAGGATCGTTTGGCAGTCGCTTGGGATTCTTTAAGGAGTCGTGATTGAAAATAGAAACAGGGCAGATTTTACCCACGGTCCTGATGTACGGTTTGCAAGCATATGTATGTGTACGCAGCTTCGAAGGTCTTCAGGCATGCAAGACCTTCTCTTTTAGGCGGAATTCCACTCTATTTTGGCCGCCAAATCCGCCGAAAAAATATTTGTCGCCGAAAAATATGTTGTTCACTCTAAAATTGTTTTTTTAGTGAAACAGATTTATTTCTTTAGTATGTGATCGTCCTTTATTCCCATTTCAAACGAATCACCAAATGGAGCGAAAGTCAATCAGACTAAAAGGTAACTTCGCTTCTGCTATGTGTAAACAGTAGAAAATGGCTTCTATTGTAAAACGAGGGAAGGATTTTCGAATAAACGACGTACTAAAGAACTACTGGTGGTGAGATTGGCTCGAGAGAATGATGAAGGAAATTGCGATATGGCAGCCGAGGATATTTGGCGATTGAAAGTCACTGTAGGACATCAGTTAAACACAAGCGGAACGTTTGCTCTGTTCAATATGCTTTTTTCAGTAAAATGATTAAAATCATCTTTGGTTACAGGAAATAAAAATGTGTTTCTTTTTTAACTGTGTAAATTTATGGAAACATTCCCAGGATGCGCCAGAGTGCACAGATTTAAATCTATGTTTCAATTTCTTTCGGGGTGGGGAAAGGTTGGGGGGTGGGGGGGGGGCATATCAACGGACCCACCCTCCATCTCCCCAACCCCAGCTCCAACTTGTATTTGTGTATGCCTAACTTGAGTAAGATAATGTGCCTATTTTGACACATGAATTATTTAGTTTATTATTATTATTTATGTGTTTATAGCAGGTTTAAAGTGCATTAGCTATATATTTGATTGTATGATCGCATGCCGGAGTCTGTAACTTGCGCTCTCCAGACCCTAAAATATTTCCTCTTTTTTGGTCTACCACCGCTTTCATGCCTGGTCTTTTGCACTCTCATATCTGCTCCAGTTATATTCGGTGCTGTCTCCAAGTTCCTCTTTCTTTGAACTATCTGGTACTTAGCCAGATGAGGCCAGCCCAATGGCAGATGTGGCCCCCTACACTAGCGGACGCGGTCAACAGTGATTGTAGATATATGGACAGTAAGTAGGCTACGCTATTGTACGGGTCTTGTGCGCTCTTGAAATCGCTCTAGTCTTCTCAGGCGCTTTCTCGAAGTCCTTCTCCATTCGAACAAACAAAAATACAAATAGACAGATTTCCGCCCTTTAATGTGTCGTTTTCTATAGCGCTTTTCCAGCTCAAGAGCTGCTCAAGGCGCCGCCCGATACAGAATCTAACTTGAGCCGCTCACAGCGCCCACTTGCTGTCGTATGCGCGTCGTCTGACGTCACAGACAACTGAGCACAATATTGGAGAATGAGGGGAGGAATGGGCAAGGAAAGTCCTAGATCATTGCTGGGGGTATTTATTTGTGTAGCGGTTACTCGCCCGTCTAGGACATGAGAGTCAGGATCGTCAAAGTTCGAGAGATTAAATGTCTAGTCTGCGTGCGTGCCGACTAGTCCTCGGTTTATACTCTCGTCTGAACGCAGATGTTGCCCACACTCCCTGATATTTGGACTATGAAAGTATGCCGTACATTGTTTTACGGGTCTGGTTTTTTTTTTTTTTCATTCTTGTCGTTTCCTCTGTTCTCCAATTCCTTCTGCCGTGTTTTCTCGAATGTTCTTCATTTGAAATAGTATCCCACTTTCTGGAAATTTAGTGCTTTAAATTCCGACTGTCGCTGTCTTTCTCATTTGCTCTTTCTCATTCCTGCTCTGTCCTATCAATCTGCTATACGATCTTCTTCTTCGCTAGACCAGTCACCTACCTTTTTTCTTGAAAACTCTTCCGAGACAAGACTCCTTATTTGTGTGTGAGGTCTGTTGGATCAGCTTGAGAATATTGGACGCTTTCTGACAGGTGGTCACTAGAGCTTCCTATGATGTTATTATTTAGCAATGTAAGCATTTTATATGTACGTGTTTTGTTGATAATTTATAATGATGTTTGTGTTCTTTTTTGTTTTTGTAAACGGGGGTTCGATAAATTAGAGTATAGCCTCAGCGTCCCCTGCGTGGGATGTCTTTATTGTAAAGTGACTGGCTAGTGGAGAGCTTTCAGTTTTACCACTAGGGTTGTTTAAGCAGATCTTTTATGCAGATCAGGGGTTGTCCGGTCCTGATTTGGCTAGGAAGAGTCCGCTGGACCTAAAGCAATAATCATGTAATGTAATGTAATGTAATGTAATGTAATGTAATGTAGAGAGAGAGAGAGAGAGAGAGAGAGAGAGAGAGAGAGAGAGAGAGAGAGAGAGAGAGAGAGAGAGAGAGAGAGAGAGAGAGAGAGAGAGAGAGAGAGAGAGAGAGAGAGTGTTACGTTGAAACGCGAATGATAATATGGCTGAAGCGTGTACGATAGATCTAATCGTTTCGATTTGCAAAGTATTCAATAATGGAGTTTATTTACCTTTGATTTGAGTTTGCATTGTTGTTAGGAGAGGCTTTGTATAACGTTGATAATTTGCGTTAGTCGATATTATTTGAGAATCTTCTGGATATGCGTGTTTACTCTTGATAGAAATTTCCGGATGGATATCGAAGGTCGTGAATGTTCCCGGAAGTAGAGAAAATGTGAATGACGTAAGTCAGTGATGACGATCTTTAGTTCGATTGGTGGCAGTGCGTCATTTCTACCACGTACCAAATCGTTCCAGAAAAGAGAGAGGTTATTTAATCGTGAGCCGAGTCGCTGTTGAGAGAGTAAAGTTGTTGATAGTGATTTGGAAAGTTGCTGTGAAAGTTGTTGAGTTGAATTGAGAATTGTATGCAGTTGTTGATGTGTGCTGAATAAAAGTGGAAAACTTCATACGTCGACTTTGTGACTTGTGTGCTGTTTGGACGGGCTGTGTGAATAAACGAATCTGAGTTACACCCTATCAGGAATTCAAGCATCGGGGCTGAATCAGATACTGATAGAAAACACCAACATCAAACTGAGTGTAACATTTTGGGGGTCAAGCCGCGATTCACGCCATAGCCAAGGGTTCAACTGCTACAACAAGCGAGTCAACGTTACGAGAGGCAGTCATCGAGGGTAGCCGCCAACGAGTTGCGTCGAGAGGGGCCAACATACTGGGACTACATCACCGATAGGTTCGGGTTGACTGCAAGGGCGTGTAGTCGCTGAAGAGTTGCTTCGTGAGCGAACAACAGATCGGGACTACGTGGCTACCGCAGGACTACGTCGAGGGACAGTCTCGGAGCTACATCGCCAGTGTTACAGAGAGCGGCGAGCGGACGTCGCGTCTTCTTCAGCACAGGAGCGTATACATCAACACCAGCGTGGTGCAGCGTCGCATACGACGAGGACAGCGGTGCCTGCGTCAGCGAAGGCGACTAGTGACAAGCATCAGCGCTACTGCAGAAAGCGTGCTGTTCTAGAACAGTCTAGAAAGGTACAGCACAGTCAAGAACTTTCCAGAAAAAAAGAACTCTACAGTCAAGAACTTTCTAGAAAAAGAACTTTCCAGAGAAAGAACTTTCCAGAAGCATCAAGATGGCTGACTTCTGGCAGAAAGGGATTGCACTGAATCTGAAAGGCAAACAGCTGACGGAGTACGTCAAGTCTCAGGAGAGAATACAAGAAAGAGAAGAACAACGTCAGCGTGAAGAAAGAGAAGATGAGCGACGGCGTGAAGAAAGAGAATTTGAACTGAAGCGTCTGGAAATTGAACAGCAGCGGCAAGAAAGAGAAGATGAGCGCAGGCGTGAGGAAAGAGAAGCTGATCGTCAGTACCAGCTAGAGTTGGCGCGTATCCAGAACAATCAGCATGCGCCACAAGTCACCAACGACCACATGGCTCCAAAATTGCCAGCTTTCGTCGACGGGAAGGACCAGATCGACAGTTATTTGGCGAGATTTGAAAGGTTTGCCAAAAGCTCTAACTGGCAACCTCAAGACTGGGCGATTCGACTAAGTGCACTTCTGACGGGAGAAGCACTCGACGTCTACACCAGATTGTCGGACGATGACGCTAAAGACTACGACGTCTTGAAAGAGGCCCTATTGCAGTGCTACAACTTTACAGAGAAG
Organism: Oncomelania hupensis; assembly: GCA_036898135.1. Classification (NCBI taxonomy): domain Eukaryota; kingdom Metazoa; phylum Mollusca; class Gastropoda; order Littorinimorpha; family Pomatiopsidae; genus Oncomelania; species Oncomelania hupensis. The sequence continues at coordinate 147,589,619 of CM072511.1, read as the reverse complement.
GGCTACCGTAAACGCTTCCGTGAATGCCGGCCTAAGTCAGGCGAGACGCCAAAGCAGTTTGTGGAGCGCCTGTCGTCATATCTACACAAGTGGGTGGAGTTATCAGGCGAAACGAAGTCTTACGACAGTCTCCATGACCTGATCGTGAAGGAACAATTTCTCAATGCCTGTCACAAGGACCTAGCGACCCACTTAGAAGAACAAAAGCTGCAGACGCTTAAAGATGTGACTGAGGCTGCTGAAAGATATCTCATCGCTCATGGGAAAACCCTGGGGCCACCCAGCGCGACGAAACATTTTCAGAAGACTGGAAACCATGTGAACCAGATCCAGGGAAGCCAGACGAGCCAGAGACAGACAGACTCCACGCCTCCTCCCAGGGAAGGGCATTCAAGGGGCTGTTTCACCTGCAACGCTACAGACCACAGAGCGGCTAATTGTCCTCAAAACAAAAGTAGCGGACAGCGGAGCAGTACGGACAACGCAGCGGCGGGCAACCGGCAGAGACGTTTCTCCAATCAACGGCAAACCAGTAGATCTGACCATCAAGTGTGCGGCGGGAGCGTCATTCTTCCGAGTGAGACCGAGCGCACAGCTACTCCTGCGGACGTGCAAGAGTGCGTGACTGATGGCCAACTTCTCCTTGCCAACGGGAAATCCATCCCCGTCGTCGCTAGCGCAGCTGTGACCGTACAGAACATGCCTGTTTCCAAGGGACGCGTCGGAAATCATGAAGTGACTGTCTTAAGAGACTCTGGCTGTAGTGGGGTCATCGTCAGAGAAGACCTAATCGCTAAAGAACAATTTACTGGCGATTCTAAATGGACACTCATGGCCGACAGCAAATGTGTGAGAGCGCCAGTTGCGAAGATTCAAGTCAGCACCCCTTTCTACATAGGCGAAGTAGAAGCGGTTTGCCTGAAAAAGCCGCTATACGATTTGATGATCGGGAACATCGACGGCGCGAGACGACCCGACGACCCCGATCTAGAGTGGAGTCCTGCCTCAACCCAACGCGTCGAAGTTGTGGAGGAGGATCCATTGCCATTTCCCGATGGAGACCTTACAGAGCTGCTACGGGACAATGTGGTTACTCCGGCTCAGCCCTGCCGACCAGAGATCGTCGGTGCTGCTACTACCAGGGCCCAGGCCAAGAGAGACAAGACGTCTACGCCACTGAAGGTCGCCGACAACTCTAAAGCTGCCATCGTGGACAAAGATAAGCTGATCCAGCTCCAGGAAGATGATAGTACTTTAAACAAGTACAGGAACCGCCAAGACCACGTGACCAAGGGCAGTGGCACGGTCTATTTTGAGGTGAAGGCCAAGATCCTGTACAGAATCTTCCAGCACCCGAGGGTCAACGGAGGTAAACCACTACGTCAAGTCTTGGTACCGTTACCCCTAAGGCGCCAGGTGATGGAAGTAGCGCATGACTCAATCATGGGAGGTCACCTAGGCATCAAGAAGACGTCAGACAGAATCCAGGCGGTGTTCTACTGGCCAGGACTTCATGCGGACGTCAGCCGTTTCTGTCGATCATGTGACATTTGCCAGAAGACCATACCTCGAGGAAGGGTCCCTAAAGTGCCAATGCAGAGAATGCCTTTGATCGACCGACCTTTCAAGAGGGTGGCCTTAGACTTAATCGGCGAAATAAGACCTCCGAGTGAAGAAGGTCATCGATGGGTACTGACTTTAGTAGACTATGCGACTCGGTACCCAGAAGCAGTGCCACTGAAGAAGATTGACACTGAAACTGTAGCAGAGGCACTGGTGGACATGTTCAGTAGACTTGGAGTGCCTGAAGAAATTCTGACAGACCTCGGGACGCAGTTCGTCTCTGACTGCATGAAGGAGGTCAACAGACTGCTGAGCATCCGGCATTTGACTACGACACCCTACCATCCAATGTGCAACGGGCTCGTCGAAAAGTTCAATGCTACGCTGAAGTCCACCCTGAAGAAACTGTGCAGCGAGCAGCCCAGACAATGGCATCGCTACATCAACGCCCTACTTTTCGCCTACAGAGAAGTACCGCAGGAGTCCACCGGCTTTTCTCCGTTCGAGCTGCTGTACGGAAGAACCATCCGAGGGCCGATGCACATCCTAAAAGAACTGTGGACGAAAGAAGTAGAGACCCCAGAGGTGAAGAACAGCTACCAGTACGTGTTTGAGCTACGGGAGAAGCTGGAGCAGACTCTCGAGATAGCCAGAGAAAACCTGAAGAAGTCCCAAGACTGTGGAAAGCACTATTATGATCGTAGGGCTGTGAACAGGAAGTTTAAACCTGGCAACAAAGTGCTGGTGCTGCTACCTACTGATCACAATAAGTTGCTGATGCAGTGGAAAGGCCCGTACGAAGTGGAGACCGTGGTGGGGATCAACGACTACAAGGTGAAGGTCGGCCAGCATTTCAAGATATACCACGCCAACCTCCTTAAGCTGTACGTGGAAAGGCCATCAGAGACTGTGCATGTGGCAACAGCAGCTGAGATCGACAACAGCTTTGATAGCGAGGAACTGTTGGAACTTGGAGACTTCCACAGCAAAGAAGGCATCGATGATGTTAAGCTAGGACCAAGCTTGACGGAAGGTCAAAAGATGGAGCTCAAGGATCTTATGGGCGAGTTTCCCCACAACTTCAGCGATGTCCCTGGCTCTACAACTTTGGTCGAACACGAAGTCCACCTCACTTCGAATATCCCTGTTCGGTCCAAGCCCTTCCCGATCCCCTTCAAGGCCCGTGAATCCTTGAAGAAAGACATCGATGAGATGCTGAAGATGGGCATCATCAGGGAGTCCAGTTCCCCCTACGCGTCCCCTGTCGTGGTCGTGAAGAAGAAGGACGGCAGCAACAGAGTATGCATCGACTACAGGAAGGTTAATAAGATCACCGTCTTCGACCCTGAGCCGATGCCTACCGCAGCAGACCTATTCCGCCAACTATCGGGGAGTAGAATCTTCTCAAAGATTGACCTCAGCAAGGGTTATTGGCAAGTCCCCGTGCGTCAACAGGACATACCAAAGACTGCTTTCATAACTCCTGATGGGACGTACGAGTGCCTAAGGATGCCCTTTGGCATGGTCAACAGCGGAGCTACCCTGAAGAGAGGAATGAGGAAGATGCTCAAAGGGATGGACAACGTCGTGTGTTACTGGGACGACCTGCTAGTCCACACCCGCACCTGGGAAGAGCATCTGCAGACCTTGAGGGAGCTGTTTCACCGTCTAACAGAAGCTAACCTGACCGTGAGACCCAGTAAGTGCATTCTGGGGACTGACAACGTCGACTTTATCGGCCATTCGCTGAAAGAAGGACAAAAGGGGCTTCTGCTAGAAAACGTCACCAAAATTCTGAACGCTCCACGTCCCCAAACAAAGAAGCAAGTACGATCTTTCCTGGGGTTGGCTGGATACTACAGGGAGTTTGTACCAAACTACTCCGCCATCACAGCACCCTTGTCGGACCTGGTGCGGAAAGGCTGTCCAAACCAAGTGCAGTGGGGACCGTCTCAGGAGAGGGCATACCAGACTGTGCGCGACCTCCTTTCGAAGGATCCGGTGCTACGACTGCCCGATACTTCCAAGGAATTCGTCTTAAGGACAGACGCAGCGGACGAAGGCATCGGCGCCATACTGATGCAAGAACACGAAGGGAAACTATTTCCGGTCAGTTACGCCAGCAAGAAGCTGTCCAGGGCTGAGAAAAATTACTCGACCATGGAGAAAGAGTGCCTTGCCATCATATGGGGAATCCGGAAGTTCGAACTGTACCTTCAAGGAGTGAAGTTCGTGCTACAGACTGATCACAAGCCGCTAACTTACTTGAACTCTGCCAAGTTTGTGAACAGTCGCATCATGAGATGGGCTATGTACTTGCAGAACTTTAACATGCGAGTAGAATCTATCAAAGGATCAGACAATGTTGGTGCGGACTTCCTCAGCAGAGTGTGTGAGTAAAAAACATTGACCGTGTAGATAAACTGTGAACATTGACAATATCCAGACAGATTTGAAGATGAAAACCATTGACTCTGTGTGAATGAGCTGAGAACATTGACAGTGTTCAGACAGTCTGAAATAAGTTTTAATTCTGAACTTTGTTTGTGCATTACGTTTCAACGTTGTTGAAAGAAATTAGGTAAATTTCTTCTTGAGTGGGGGGTTATGTTACGTTGAAACGCGAATGATAATATGGCTGAAGCGTGTACGATAGATCTAATCGTTTCGATTTGCAAAGTATTCAATAATGGAGTTTATTTACCTTTGATTTGAGTTTGCATTGTTGTTAGGAGAGGCTTTGTATAACGTTGATAATTTGCGTTAGTCGATATTATTTGAGAATCTTCTGGATATGCGTGTTTACTCTTGATAGAAATTTCCGGATGGATATCGAAGGTCGTGAATGTTCCCGGAAGTAGAGAAAATGTGAATGACGTAAGTCAGTGATGACGATCTTTAGTTCGATTGGTGGCAGTGCGTCATTTCTACCACGTACCAAATCGTTCCAGAAAAGAGAGAGGTTATTTAATCGTGAGCCGAGTCGCTGTTGAGAGAGTAAAGTTGTTGATAGTGATTTGGAAAGTTGCTGTGAAAGTTGTTGAGTTGAATTGAGAATTGTATGCAGTTGTTGATGTGTGCTGAATAAAAGTGGAAAACTTCATACGTCGACTTTGTGACTTGTGTGCTGTTTGGACGGGCTGTGTGAATAAACGAATCTGAGTTACACCCTATCAGGAATTCAAGCATCGGGGCTGAATCAGATACTGATAGAAAACACCAACATCAAACTGAGTGTAACAGAGAGAAATATAGATAGATAGATAGATATGTTTGTGTGTGTATGCATATGTATGTTTGCATGTCTATATGTTTGTATGTATATATATACATATGTGTGTGTGTGTGGGTGGGTGGGAACGCACAAAAGCGCACAAATGGGTAGCAGACCTTGTCTTTTACTAGTAACAAATGGGTTTATTTGCTTGGAACCCACTTTTTTCCAGGAACCCACTTTTTTCTAAGTGCGCGGGAGTACTCTTTTAGTGCATGGGAGTGCAGTTGTAGTGCATAAGAGTGTTTTAAGTACATAGGAGTGCACTATCCGGGACGGAGAAAATACAGTGAATTTTTGGAAAAGTTTGAAGCAAAATTCGACCTATTTCGTCGCCTATAGGAGACGAAATAGGTCAATTCAATCAATTCAATTCAATATTTTAATTTAACGTCTTTTCACAACAATGTGATTTTACAACAATGTGAAATAGGTCAACTTTCTAGAGAAGGGTTAGGGTAAGCGCTAGTTGCAGCGCTGCAACTAACCCTTGCCCTAACCCTTTTCCATCAAAAAATGACTTTCCGATTCCTACATTCTTAAATGAACCCATTTCTGATGTATTGCAAGTATGTGGGTGTGGGTGTGTGTGTGGTTGTGTTTATGTATATATCTCGTAACTTAAAGGTCGTAGGGGCACCACAGATGATTGTTTAACCAGCGTCCTCCATCTTTCTCTGTCCTCAGCAACCCTCATGGCTTCAATCAGTGTCAAGCCAGTCCATTCTGGAATGTCGTCCTCCCATTTCTTTTTTCTGTCTCCCTCTTCTTCTTCCTCCTACCACCGTGCCTTGCAGGATAGTTTTTGCAAGGCCTGATTCTCTGGTGACGCGACCATACCATCGGAGTTTCTGTTTCTTCACTACTGTGAGCATGTCATCAATAGCAATAGCAATTGGAGATTTCAAAGCTCCCCACCGACCTTACCTAACCCTTTTTACCACCTCCAGAGCGAGACCTGATGGCCTGCCTTTGTTGAAAAGTTCAAAACCTTTTGTTATGGGTTTTCAGATCCCTAATCAAGACTGCTGAATCTTTTGGACAAAAAATATGGTTTAGGAACCTAGGCTCGGGATCTGAGAAACTCGAAAAGCAGATTTTGAACCTCCACGAAACCTTCCAGTTAAGACAGGTCATAAATAATCCTGAAATGTTGATAAGCATAAAATGAGGAAAGAGAGAGGGGGGGGGGGAACGGGGAGGTCGGGAGATAAGATGAGTGATGGGTGAGGATCGTTCGATATTTTTTAGATTTTTTTTTAATTGTTGTGTGCTCTTCGTCCAGTTGTAGTTAATTAATTTAAGCCCCCGATAAATATCTACGAACAAAAACAGAAACTGCAAAGAAAGGAGACGACTAAAGCGACTGGAAGGAAATGAGAGAACAAAGAGAGAGAGAGAGAGAGAGAGAGAGAGAGAGAGAGAGAGAGAGAGAGAGAGAGAGAGAGAGAGAGAGAGAGAGAGAGAGAGGGAGGGAGAGAGAGAGAGAGAGAGAGAGAGAGAGAGAGAGAGAGAGAGAGAGAGAGAGAGAGAGAGACCGATTCAGACATTTTATTCACAACAAGGAGACAGAACTAATCCAACAATCGTTCCTCGCGTCATTTACTCTCACATTCTCCGATATTCCGCCTTAATGCTAACGACAAAACAAGAGTGAGAGAGGGAGGCAGACAGACAGACATAGGCAGAGAGAGAGAGAGAGAGAGAGAGAGAGAGAGAGAGAGAGAGAGAGAGAGAGAGAGAGAGAGAGAGAGAGAGAGAGACCGATTCAGACATTTTATTCACAACAAGGAGACAGAACTAATCCAACAATCGTTCCTCGCGTCATTTACTCTCACATTCTCCGATATTCAGCCTTAATGCTAACGACAAAACAAGAGTGAGAGAGGGAGGCAGACAGACAGACATAGGCAGAGAGAGAGAGGGAGAGAGAGAGAGAGAGAGAGAGAGAGAGAGAGAGAGAGAGAGAAAGAGAGAGAGAGACGTAAGACGTAAGACATTTTATTGCGTAAACAATGTTCATTGCAATGGGAGATGGGATTACAATAAAATGTAAAACATACCATAAAGCTTTACATATATAAACAAATAAAATTTAAATTTAAATTTTAAAAAAATCACTCCAGAGAGACAAAATTGAGAGAGACAGATACAAAGAGATGGACAGACAGAGAAAGAGCGACAGAGGCCTAGACTGAAGAGAGAGAGAGTGAGAGAGAGAGACAGAGACAGAGAGACAGATGAGTAACAAACCTAGCGAACTGAAACCTTTCAAATTCAAATATATTACAATAAAATAAAATACGATAAAATAAAATAAACAACGATGTAATTTTTCACGATGACGTTTCAAAAGGAAGCATTTAGGAGCTGTCTTTCGAGGGAAACAAAAAGTACAGATTTAAATATTCAACCATACAAACAAAATCGTTAACTTTGAGCTGGAAAACGCCGTGCATGTTCTGTATTTTAAATGTCACAACTGTCAAAAGCTGAATAGTTCGTGTAAAAAGCTCTGGATATCCAGGACAAAAGTAATTTCTGTGGTATTATTATCTTCGATTTGAATTTTGCTGGCAGCGGTCGAATTGTCCTCCTCGACATAAAAATAGTAGAAAGAGGAATTGGGCGGTGGGTGCATTAAGGGATGGGAAGAAGAAGAAGAAGAAGAAGAAGAAGAAGAAGAAGAAGAAGAAGAAGAAGAAGAAGAAGAAGAAGAAGAAGAAGAAGAAGAAGAAGAAGAAGAACAAAAAGAAGAAGAAGAAGAAGAAGAAGAAACCATGGTAGAGGACTTTTAACACTTGGAAGTGAAAAGTCTCCTCTCTGAAAATCCTTACCGGGAAGAGAGGGGACTATAAACTGATTTTAAAAAAAAAAAAGTGAAATGGTTCGATTTTGTTTTTAGAGCAGAACTGCCTAGCTACCGAAAGTTTGTTGGGATTGTAAGCATATTTTATAAGAAAGAGTTCGGTTTATAGAAAAACAAATGTAGGCGAAACGACCTTTTTTATTTATTTTTTTTACTAATTAAACCAATTATTTGGAAAACTGGTAAATCTTAAACAAAAACTATAAATAATTTAAAAAAAAACGATTGGTCGCGGGTGAAAACAAAATTTATTATTTATTTATTGATTGATTGGTTAACGTTTTGGAAAGATGTGACAAACATGGGTGACGCTTTTTCATAGATATACAGATAAATCTAGAAGTACTAAAATAAAAAATAAAAGAGAAGATAAATTTAGCTCAAAATGTGATGAAATTGGTGATTTTTTAACCTATGGAAAACAAATGGGTTAACATTTTTTAAAAGTCATTTACCCGTCCCGCAAACTACCCGTAATTGCGAATCAATCACAAGGGCTTTTTGGTTGGAAACTGTGGCATTAACATCAATACAAAAGACAACATTGCTTGAATAATTGTATTGTCAACCGCAAGCATTAGTGAAACTATGTTTTAATTCCGTAAAGGTCAGCATTGTGTTTTGCCAATCCTTTTATTTACTGGTCTCTGATGCGTGGAAGCCACATTTTGGTCATCAGTTATGTTTTTACTTTTCTGCATGACTGTGCCGTCATTCCAATACTCTTTTGGACAATGACTACTTGTATTATGATTTTGTTCCCGAAAGTCATGTTTTTGTCTTCATTTATTTTTGACTTTTCGGTATGACCGGGCCGGCATTCAAACACTTTTTTGAACATTGATTATTAAGATAGCGTAATGAAGGGAGAAATTAAAAAGAGGATAAAAGAGCGAATGAGCGAATGAATGGGCGGATAAATGAATGAATGAAATTTTTTGAGATAGGTCCGAAGGGAGATAACCCTCCCAGGGAAATAGATAGATAGATAATTCAATGTTTATGGGGTCCAGCAGACTAGACTGCCAAGAGCCGAATTAGGACCACACACAACTAAGCAAAATCAGACTACACTGCTAACAATGAGAAAAGATGTAAATAAAACCAGCGTTACTAATAAAATTAAACCAAGAATATAAACAAGACGACACGACCTATAGGCGGTAAAACAAACCAACATCAGGTACAAATTGAAACAGGTGTTTACTATTGCAAACTTTACAAATCTCATTAAGAGTATCGAACCAAAATACCTTTCTCTTTCATCAACCAGATCAGCACACTCAGACATAAAATGGCGGACGGGAAAAGGTCTTATCACATGCAAAGAAGCACCACGGTGATTCTTCTCCTTTTAAAAGGAAACTATGGGTGACATAAGTATACCCAATAATAATAATCTTATTAAGATAAGATTATTGTATCTCTTTTTTTTCTTTCGTCTTCATCTATTAATCCTCTTACTGCTTCTTTCGCCTTTTTACTCTTATTCTTCCCTCTCCCCCTCTCCCCTTCACCCCCCTCCCTCCCCCTTCTGTATCTTCGCGCTCTTGTTCCTCCTTCTCTTTCATTTTTCAGTAACATTCATTCTTCTCCTTTCTCCTTCTGTCCTTTTCTTCAACTTTCTTCTTTGATTCATTGATTCAATTTCCTTGCAGATGGGAGGTAGTCGGATAACCGTGTGCGCATTCATCGTATTCATCTTGTTTGCAGGGTGTTCTCTTACTACTGCCATCACCTTAACCTAACGAATTTTCCGCATTCGCCTGGATGCAGAAGAAATTAATTTCAAGATCGAAGTACATAAGTAGGTCACTGTAGGCAAGACGTGTAATAATACATCTCGAAGGGACTCCGTTAATACGAGAATTTGTCTACTTTGTGTGAGTTTAAGTAAATATTAACCCTGACTTCTCAGGATGAAAGCAACGAATAAAGAGTATGAAAAGAGCTTACATGGTGCAACCTCGCCCATTGCTCGATAGTATCAGCTCCTCCGCATTCTATTTCCGGATCTGTTCCGTAAGCTCGACTTCGACCCATATTTTTGGTAGATATATATCCCTTTGGGTGGGGTATCAACACATCGAGTTCGTTTAAAAGGGATTATTTACAAAATACAGCCTACTATGCATAAAAAGGACTAAACGCTTAGTTCCGTACTATAACCTAGTTCGGTGCTATTGGCCGTGGTTCGTGTGACGGTGGGTCTATTGTTGTTGGGCCCTGCACAATGGAATGCTATTACCCACTCGTCTTTCGTTTGCGGGGATCGGCTAGTTAAATCGCCCTATGATTAATCTTAATATATTTTATATGTATGGCCCGGCCTGTGTGAGGATGGGATTACAGAGATAGGGAGAAAAGTGTAAAGATTTACTGACTCACTAGCTCTCACACGGCTATGAAACAAAGGTAGTCATCATATTCGGTAATCCGCCAGATTCTAACAGGCTCAAGCTAAGCGTGGATTCTGTGAATATCTATAAATATAAATTGCTTAGCCGGAAGTCCTTCTTCGCCTCTACTATAAAGTTTGTCCGGTATGGACGCTGATCTGGGCAGGTGCTGGCCGCTGCGGATCGGCCTGCTGTGTGCTCAAAACCAGCGAAATCGTTAAAGACGCCATTTCCTTACCGAACGTTTAACCGTTTCTGAGATAAATAAATAAACAAAATGTCCACAAACTGCAATAGCCTCATTCCGCGCGCTTCCATTAAAAATCAAATTGAGGTTTCAGCATGTTTTCCCATATAGACCAAAAACTTGATGGTATTTCTAAGAAGCCTTGGTAGCCTACTTAGTAAAACATTCGTCTACCGTGCAGGGCTACCCAAGTTCAAATCTCACGCGGGCCATATACTTTTTTTTTTAACACTACAATATGGATATTTTTCTTTTAAATTTAGGCTTTTTACCTTTAATTTATTATTATTATTATTATTATTATTATTATTATTATTATTATTATTATTATTATTATTATATCAAATTTTCTTTTAAAACCTTGGTGTTTTTTATGATTTCTATTTGTATTATTCTATATTCAATATTATTATTATTATTATTATTATTATTATTATTATTATTATTATTACCAAGGATCGGGATGGGTGGTACGTGTAGGTAAAAGGGGGCTACGGGTAGGTTTAAAGGGGCATGGGTAGGCATAACGGGGATACGGGTATATATAAGGGGGTATGGTGATGGTCGATTCCTTTCATCCATACCTGCGAAACGATCAACGGGGAAGTTTCAAGGAGGGTACAGGTAGGTTACAAGGGGGGTACGGAAGGTATCAAGGGGGTATGGGGAGGTATCAAGTGGGTTCGGGGAGGTATCAAGGGGGTATAGTGAGGCATCATTGGGGGGGACGGGGAGATATCAGGGGGGGTATGGGGAGGTATCAAGGGGGATATGGGGAGGTATCATCGTCCAAATGAAAGTCGCAGACAACAGTTGACTCTCTGTCTACATTTTAAACAGCAACCTGTGTACCCTGGCTTGCCAGGGTACAAAACCACTAGTATATATATATAAATTAGTCATCATATTCGGTAATCCGCCAGATTCTAACGCTAAGCGTGGATTCTGTGAAGTTCCGGTTGCAAAGTAGCACGTTGGAAGAGATGGAAAAAAGCGGGAAACTGTGCTTTATAAATAAAATTAGTAGTAGTAGTAGTAGTAGTAGTAGTAGTAGTAGTAGTAGTAGTAGTAGTAGTAGTAGTAGTAGTAGTAGTAGTAGTAGTAGTAGTATAGGAATAGGGTCATTGCAGTTAAAAAGATTTGTTCAACCCTCTTAACATTGTACACCCCGGGGGTGTTATCGCTAAATGTAAATCATCGCCGATGGTTGTGCGCATGCGTGAACTTACGGAGGTCATTTCTGTCTAGTTCTGCGCATGACAGGAAAAAAGGGACGACGGATTACGATGCGTAAGGCATCAAAGAATGCCCAGTTATCGTAAAATGTTCCGAGTAGAATAAACAAGAATGCACTTATACCCAGTGCAAAGTAGGCCTCAAAGACGTTCCCCAAACATTTTGACAGGCACAAGAAACGAAACCTAGCCAATAATTTCAGAGTTTTGGTGCACAGAACCAGTACTTCCGGTACCGCTTGTTTACATTCAGTGCGCCGTTATTTTGAAATGTTCCCAAAGAAATTACATTCGTTTACAATCGGATGCCAACGGGTGAATACAGTTGTATAATGTTGAGAGGATTGAACAAGTCTTTTTAACTGCAATGACCTTATTCTCATCATCATCATCATCATCATCATCATCATCATCATCATCATCATCATCATCATCATCATAATCATAATAATCATAATAATCATAATAATCATAATAATCATAATCATAATAATCATAATTTCATTGATAAAGCGCATTATCAAACAAAAGTGCTCAAACTGCATCGAACACAGGCACAGTACAATAGAGTACAATTAATAAATACACAAGGCTTTGCATTAAAAAAATATATTTAAAAACCAATAACTTTAATACTTAAAAAGGAATAACATTGGAAATAGACCACACACACAGCCCAACAGCTCATGATAATAACTCACAATACAACTACTCACCGTTAAACATTTCACAAATAACACAATGAGATTGATAACATTTTGGAGATAAGAAGTACGGCTTAGCTTCAGCCTGTAAGAATATATGGAGGATTACCGAATACGATGACTAATTTATGTATATGCTGACTTCCGTCTCCGACTTATGCTCTCCGGAAGTTCGAGCGTTCGCGGAATCATCGGCGATGACACACCGGTCTGAATTGCGGCCTAAAGGAAAGAAATAATATGGCTGCACTGCGTCGAAATCGCGTATTTCGCGATAAAACAGCATCCACTGGAAAGTTTGAATGGTGACCAAAAGTTATGAGAAGGCATCGTCTGCCACGACACACCAGTTTTGAAATGGGAGAGACGGGACGATACATGGCGACGTAGGCCTCTCTGTTACGCAGTGTGACCCCGTCCTGCTCTGAAAAAGGAGGAGAGTATCCAAGTACGTTACGTCAAACGTGCGTAACAGCCAGACTTGACGGAGCGGAGTAGCCTCCCTTTGAGGATTTTAAAAGATAGTTCGGTACTATCAACATTTACTTGGAAACTCAGAAATCTCGACCTATTCCATCGTGGTGCATACCGGACTATGAAATTTTTTAGTACCGAACTACAGAGTTCCGAATTATGACATAGCTCCGAACTAAAATGGACCGGTTTCATGCATAGATAGCGCGTGCTAATGCTTTGATAAGGAATTGGCAGTTTAAACACATTGTTTGAGCTTTCGATACTTTGCAGCCTTTGGGCACGTCGGGCATATCGTCTGACGCCAGACGACTGAACAACACGTCCGGACGACCGGGGATGGGGAAATATTTGTGTAGCCTGCATTCGCCCGTCTAGGACATGAGCGTCAAGATCTTTAAAGTCCGTTCGATGAAATGCCTGCATGCACAGACTATATCTCGGTTTATACTCTCATCTGAAGGAGTGGGTGACGTGTAAGCCCCATACCTCAGTTACTGCGTGGATCGAATCCACAAAAAACACGGGCACTGAAAACCTTATGGCATTGGACACTTATAGCGCTCTACCTCATCGCTAACTGGCCACCCTTTACAATCAGCATTGCCTATGCCACACTTTTATTTATTTTATTTTTTAAACTAGACTGTAGCCTGAAAGGTGAATATACGGTAAAGTAATAAAATAATAATAATAATATTAATAATAATAATAATAATAATAATAATAATAATAATAATAATAATAATAATAATAATAATAATAATAATAATAATAATAATAATAATCCTATCCTATCCCGTAACTCGAAGGTCGCTGGGGCACCACAGATGATCGTTTACCCAGCGTACTCCATCTTTCTCTGTCCTCAGCAACCCCCATGGCTTCGCTCAATGTCAAGCCAGTCCATTCTCGAAGGTTGTCCTCCCAATATCTTTTTCTGTCTCCCTCTTCTTCTGTGTCAAGTCAACAAATCTGTATTACCCACAATGGAGAATTCATACAGCACAGTGCCTCTGTTACACTCAAGTTCGATGATGGTGTTTTTCTTTATCAGTATTTGATTCAGCCCCGATGCTGAAGTCCTGATAAGGTGTAACTCAGATTCGTTTATTCACACAGCCCGTCCAAACAGCATACAATTCACAAAGTCGACGTATGAAGTTTTCCACTTTTATTCAGCACACATCAACAACTGCATACAATTCTCAATTCAACTCAACAACTTTCACAGCAACTTTCCAGCTTCACTATCAACAACTTTACTCTCTCTACAGCGACTCGGCTCACGATTAAATAACCTCTCTCTTTTCTGGAACGATTTGGTACGTGGTAGAAATGACGCACTGCCACCAATCGAACTAAAGATCGTCATCACTGACTTACGTCATTCACATTTTCTCTACTTCCGGGAACATTCACGACCTTCGATATCCATCCGGAAATTTCTATCAAGAGTAAACACGCAGATCCAGAAGATTCTCAAATAATATCGACTAACGCAAATTATCAACGTTATACAAAGCCTCTCCTAGCAACAATGCAAACTCAAATCAAAGGTAAATAAACACCATTATTGAATACTTTGCAAAACGAAACGATTAGATCTATCGTACACGCTTCCGGCATACTTTCGTTCGCGTTTCAACGTAACAGCCTCTCAGCGAATAAGAAAGGAAGAACAAGAAAAAAACACTGTTCAAACAAATTGAATAATACGTAAAATCATTATCACACACAATCTCTTCCGGTTCCTTTTAACTACTAACGCACATACCCCCCCCCCCCCCACACACACACAACCACCCACCCCCGCATGATAAATTTACAATTAATGTCATTTGGTTGAAAGAACCATTAATATAATGCACAGACGATTAAGATAACTTTCCATTCATTATGATAGTTTTATGGTATGAAAATATTATATTATATGTAGTAATATTAAATTACTCGGAGGAGAAGCTATGTAATGAAGGACGGTTTATGTTTATTATATAAATAGGTAAGTTATATATGAATGGAGAGAGAGAGAGAGAGAGAGAGAGAGAGAGAGAGAGAGAGAGAGAGAGAGAGAGAGAGAGAGAGAGAGAGAGAATAATCTGCGAGATATACCTACAGCACCAACAACTTTTATACCATGTGTTTGTAGACTGCTAGAAAGCGTTTGACCGAATCTGGCAAGCAGCAGGACAAGTTACCATGAGAGTGTACAACATCAGTCGTAACATTATTCAAGTCATCAAAAGCCTGTATGGCAAGGCTACCAGTGCAGTCCTCCACAACAGCGCCATTGGGAACTGGTTCAGAACAACAATCGGCGTGCGTCAAGGATGCCTACTTTCTCCAACACTCTTCAGCATCTGTCTCGAGCGCAGCATATCATATGCCTGTGCAGATCATTAAGGACAGTCAGCATAAGGGGTAGAGCAATCGGTAACCTCCGTTTTGCGGATGACATTGAATATTAGCTGGAAAGGTACAAAAACCAAAGCTTTTGGAATGGAAATAAATGCAGAGAAGACCAAAATGATGACCAACAACACCAATGTAATCAACACGTACATCAAAATATAAGGCCAATCCCTCCACGCGGTGCACATCTTCAAATATGTGTATCAGACAATGGGTTCCAACAGGAAGAGCTCCAGGAGAGCACAACCAGCTGCTGCCATGACAAGGTTGAAGCCCAATTGGAAAGACAAGACTATCCGTCTACATTCCAAGGTAATGTTACTGCGCTCCCTTGTCATCTCCATCTTCCTATATGCTTGCGAAACATGGACCATCAAAGCAGACCAACAACGCAGAATACAATGCATGGAAATAAGGTGCTACAGAAGGCTTCTGGGCATTTCCTATACCCAGCACACCACCAACGACGAAGTCCGATAGACCATCACACAAGCCATTGGACAACACGATGACATGCTCACAGTGGTGAAGAAACGGAAACTCCGATGATATGACGTCATCAGAGAATCAGACCTTGCAAAAACTATTCTGCAAGGCAAAGTGCAAGGAGGCAGAAGAAGAGAGAGACAGAAAAAGAGGTGGGGTGACAACAATCGAGAATGGACTGGCTTGGCACTGAGCGAAGATGGAGAATGCTGGTTAAAGGATCATCTGTAGTGCCTCAATGACTTTCGAGTTACGGGATTGGATAGGAATATCAATAATAATAATAATAATAATAATAATAATAATAATAATAATAATAATAATAATAATAATAATAATAACAACAACAACAACAATAATAACAATAATAATAATAATAATAATAATAATAATAATAATAATAATAATAATAATAATAATAATAATAATAATAATACTAATAATAAAGTCGTAGATATATACTGATTGCAATATTGTACAAAACACACACACACGCACGCACACACACGCACACACAGCATGTTCAGATAGGACGTATGAAATTAAATGCGCAGCAAGGCAGTTGAATACTCAAGCACCAAGACAGTATTAGGAAGAAATTCTGGCTTTTTTTTTCCAACAAGGAGATGGCGGTAGGAATGAAAGCGTTTTCGTACCTGTGTGTTCTGGAACGGGCACAGCGGAATCTTCGTTTAAAAGGATGAAATTCAAACGGACAGGAGACAGGATGGGATGGGTCACACCTGCTTCTTGCCAACTATCTTGCTGCACACATTGACAATGCCAGGCAGAGTTTCTTCTCTTTACACTGAGTGTCCTGTATCAACAGGTAAATAAAAATGTTAGGATTGATTCTACAAAAGCATGGTAGCAAAATTCTATCGTAATATTAGATACCGCCAAAAACCTTAGCTGGTATATTATGTAAGCTACATTCTTTGTTTCCATTTTTTGAAAATCACTTCAGCATTCTTTGAAAATGTCAGCTTGTTGTCTATTACCTTTGATACCTGTGTTCCTCGACTTTTTCCACAGTTTGACCCTTCAGCTGGAGAGCTACCATATCTGAGCTGTTACTTTTGTATATGATCAGCTATAAAAAAAAAATTTTTTAAAGTGTAGAGGCTTTTGCTCAGTGGTGTGATGCTAATTTTATAGAAAGGAGCGTTGGAAAAACTATAGAAATGATCATATACAAAAGAAACAGCTCAGATATGGTAGCTCTCCAGCTGAAGGGTCAAACTGTGGAAAGAGTGGAGGAACACAGGTATCAAAGGTAATAGACGACAAGCTGACATTTTCAAAGAATGCTGAAGTATTTTGTCTGTATACAAACTGATGGGGGTCAAGCGATGGCTGTGTTTCTCTTTTTTCATCATTGAGAGCACAGTGCGCTGTAAGCACTTTATAACATCTGATGTCTATGGCTATGACTATGGTGGCGGTAGTCATTCAGACTCCAAGGGTTTGACTTTTTTTGGTACTGGGCAAATAATAGCAGCCTTCCAGCTTTGTGGCACTGTGTGAATTTGCAAAGAGAGATTACAAATCTCACAAAACACTGGTGCCAGCTCTGTGGATTCGACCAACGCCTTGAGCAGCTCTTGAGCTGGAAAAGCGCTATGTAAGAACGGTTTTTAAAAAAGAAATAATATTCTTAGGTGAGAAATAAACATTATAATTATGATTGTTCTTCGTGTAGAGTTGTTAACGTTGTTGTTTGGGGTGGTGGTGGTGGTGGTGATGATGATGATGATGATGATGATGATGATGATGATGATGATGATGATGATGATGATGATGATGATGATGATGACTGTCCTACAGTTAGAGAAAAGAATGACAGCTAAATACTGAAGACGCTGTTAAAAAAAATCAAACATGTTAAGACAGAGCGTTTTCCTAGCTGAACATGCTTCCTCTTTGAAAAACTGATGAAGAGGAAACGTTATGTCTTTAAGTAAAACAAACTTACCCTTTAAGGTAAAAGTACACAGACTCCCAAATTAGAAATCCCCAATCACAAGGACACTGCTCAAGTTGGGTGCCTGTATCAGATCCTCGATAGCAAAGCGGGAGGCAGCGCGCGCGCGCTCGCTCACACACACACACACACACACACACACACACACACTGCTTGTTTTGTGTGTGTTATCTATACCTCTTTGCTATCGAGGATGCGCCACAGACAATCAATTTGAGTTATGCTCCTTGTGACCCAGTCAAAATTATTATATGCCAGTCGGCAAATTTCATCGTGCCAACATTAAAGAGACTTCAGAAAGAGGAGCATTATAGTTGCTCCTGCTCCTCATTCAACGCAAGTAAAGCTCCCTGTAACCCAATCAAAATTAGTATTCCAGTCAACAGATTTCAACGTTGTCAACATTATAGAGACTTAATGTAGCATCGTTGCTCCTCACTCGCCCGATCGTGTCATTAAGACCTAAGACAAGTGTAAAGCTGTGCGCTATTATCTACCGCTTTGCTATTCGAGGACGCCGCTACAGGTATTCAGCTTGAGTAAATGTCTCTGTGACCCATTCAGAAATAAAATCTACCAGTGGACGGATTTTAACGTTGTCAACATTTAAAGAGAACGTTCACCGCTGCTCCTCGACTGCCCGATCGTCGCGGTACAGTTTAAGGGACAAGGCCATGCAATCAATACAGAGTTTCACTTCTGTTTAGAATCGACCGCAATGTTTAATTAAAGCTTCGTCTGGGAATTTCCCACGCTAGGGAAAGGTGGGCTGCTGTAACGATTTACACTTTAAAAGGTTTTAACATAAACCGAAGATCTTGTGATTTTTACCCTCTTTTAATGTGTGTATTTTGTGTGTATGTACTATTTGTGTTTCGTTAACATTGGACCTATAATGGTTCATTTGGGTGGAGCAGTATACTGATTCCTTTTTGAGGCACAATGTACTGGTTTCTTTGTATGGCGCAGTATACTGGTTCCTTTTGGAGGCACAATGTACTGGTTCCTTTGTATGGCGCAGTATACTGGTTCCTTTTGGAGGCACGATGTACTGGTTCCTTTGTATGGCGCAGAATATTAGTTACTTTTGGAGGCACGATGTACTGGTTCCTTTGTATGGCGCACTAGCGTTGTGGTTTGGGCACCCGCTAAAAATATTTTGTAAAAAGCAAAAGGTCGAACCCGGTAAGTACTTCTTGTATGTGGACACAGTTTTGGCACGACTTGTGTAAGTGCGTTTTGGGCGACGTGGGTTCGAATCCTGACTTCAGCAAACTATTGTGTAATTTGTGGATATTAGTGGCCAGCGCTTTGAGAAGCTCTCTGAGTTTGTAAGTGCGCTATATAAGAGTAATCTATTGTTTTTCCTATCCTATCCTATCCTATCCTATCCCGTAACTCGGAGGTCGTAGGGGCACCACAGATGATCGTTTAACCAGCGTACTCCATCTTTCCCTGTCCTCAGCAACCCTGATTGTTTCGCTCAGTGTCAAACCAGTCCATTCTCGAAAGTTGTCCGCCCACCTCTTTTTCGGTCTCCCTCTTCTTCTACCTCCTTGCACTGTGCCTTGCAGGATGGTCTTTGCAAGACCTGATGATCTGGTGACGTGGCCATACCATCGGAGTTTCCGTTTTTTCACCACTGTGAGCAGGTCATCGTGTTGTCCAATGGCTTGTGTGATGGTCTGTTGGACTTCGCCGTTGGTGATGTGCTGGGTATAGGAAATGCCCAGAGGTCTTCTGGAGCACCTCATCTCCATGCTTTGTATTCTTCGTTGGAGATCTGCTGTGAGGGTCCACGTTTCTTAAAATAAAACCGATACCTTTATAAGGTTGTGATGTGTTAAAGCGGCGTAATGAAAGGAGATAAATGACAGGTAAACCGTTTTATTGGTGAATGAGTTGTGTCCTTGGATGCAACAAACTGAACTACACAAACATAATAAACAAAGCCAACCCCAATCCACCCAGCTTGCATTTGGGTATACTTGAGTTGTTTTCAAGCGGAGAAGCCATGGCAGCGAGGGGGGATGGGCCCCACCTTCATGAAGCTGGCTCAGAGAAAAGAGGGCATTCAAACCCTTCTCTCTCCCTCAGCGACCTAAAGGCTATGTGAACACTGACACCTTTACCACTAACCTGGTTTCTTCTGCAGCGCTTGCTAAAGGTTTCAGGTGGTGTTTTTTTTTCAATATCAAAAATACCTCCTTTTCTTCTTTTATTTTTTTTTGGGGGGCGGGGGTAGGGGGGTGAGGGTGGATTGCATTCAGGTGTGGTCATTATCACATCACACAAGCTGGAAAATAAACTTCTTGTGTAACATCATGAACCTGACAACAGCGGATTCGTTATCGCACTGAGAAAGGGCACTCACCCACCCACACACACACACCCACGTACTGATAAACTGTATCATTGCGCGCGTGCACGAACACACACACACTCCCACACACACACATATCTTACATTGACAGATAATTCTGTGATCATAACCCTATAGGTACGCGCGAAACACTGTTCGGTGCACTCAAATCTGTAAATAAGATGGATGGTGTCCAAATAATTTGGAATCAATTGAATCTTTATTTATTTATGTAGTTGTTTAATCGGTATTATATAGCGCTTTTCCAGCTCAAGAGCAGCTCAGGGCGCTGGCCGATGCAGGATCTAAATCAAGCAGCTCGATGCGGTCCCTTACAATATATACAAGTGGGTGAGACCGATTGTCACAATTTGCCTACGCAATCTAAAGTAATTGTTCCAGCTGCAAGAAGAAGACGAAGAGGGTATTCAGCTCAATAGTAAGCAACGTGTGTCAACAGTTTGTTTTTCACACGGCTTAAATTTCTCTGTTGTAATAACGGGTAATTGACCTGACCCAGTGATATTTGAACAGACCTAGAACAAGACCTTGCCAAGCCGTAATCGTCCTCGTCAAGGAAAAACGGCGATGTTTTAAATACCTTTAACTAATGTATAACTTTATTGTGGGTGTGTAGGTGGGTGGGTGGGTGTATTTGTTTGTGGTCGTTATTTTTGTTTTTTTGTTTGGTTTGGGGGGTGGGGTGTGGGTGTGTGGAGGACAGACATTGTATTCACACCACCCACCCCCATTTTTGTTTGTTCTCCTATCTCTCTCTCTTTACCTCTTGCTTTCTCTATTTACATATTTTTCTCTCTCTCTGCCTCTCTCTCTCTCTCGCTCACTCTCTCTCTCTCGTTCTCTCTATCGCTCGCTCTCTGTTCTCTCCATCTGCCTCTCTCTCTCTCTCTCTCTCTCGTTCTCTCTATAGCTCGCTCTCTGTTCTCTCTCTCTTTTTACATCTCTGTTTTCCTCTGTCTCTCTCTTTCTCTCTCTCTCTCTCTCTCTCTCTCTCTCTCTCTCTCTCTCTCTCTCTCTCTCTCTCTCTCTCTCTCTTTCCCTTTTTATGTCACTGTCTCTCGTTCTGCTCACCTCTCTTTCTCTTTTCACCTCCATCCCCTGCCCCTCACTCACCCCCCTTCACCCAACCCTTGCACGTTCTCTCTCATCTTGCCAAGTCCATTAGTCTCGACTTTTACAGTTGTTCTTTTTCTGTTATATACATGGATTCTTCAGTAAATGGATGCACGGCTTTCGGCGAGAAGGCCCGAAGTTCTCTGCTTCCCGTCTTTTTTGGACGTGTGTGTTCCAAACTTCCTGTTGCTGAATGGCGTACATGTTTTGATAGTGATATTTTGACCCTGTTGACATGTCCGCCAAACGTCGCCATCAGGGCAGTTGCTGCTGTTTCGCCGTAAACTAAAAGAAATAAGTCAACAAACAACGATAGATTAAATATATACACTACTAAAGTTACAAATGTATCATGAAAATGTCCATGATAAGAAATGACAACAAAATCTGCATCTCTACCTTGCCTCGCATGTTTTGGCCTAGGGAAGCACGGTGGCCTAATGGTAGAGCTTTGGCTTGCGGATCTGAAGGTCCCGGGTTCGAGCCCAGGCCGGGGCAATGTGTTTTTTCTCCCATTTCCTACTCCTTCGGCTGAGAGTATAAACCGAGGTCTAGTCTGTGTCGCATACATTCCATCAAAACGGACTTTAAAGATCCTGACGCTATTTTCCTAGACGGGTGAGTGCCAGTAACAAGAACACACCCAGCATGCTCCTTGTGGAATCATTTTCCTCGAATACGGGGGGTATCCACAGTATTACGACGAAGAAGAAGAAGAAGTGACAATGAGTGAATGACACGTCAATGACGGTCTATCCGATAGCGGCTATTTGAACAGTCGAAAACATCAGGTTTCACATTTCAAAAACCGATGAAGAACATTAAATCTAGTGCCTTACAATTTTCTTCTTCGTTTTTAGAAATTTAGAAAGGAAAAAGTATCTACATGCCTCAACAAGGTCATCAAATTGGTCCATGGTTCGTACTTCCACATGATGCGGACATAAGACTTTCTGCAACCGGAAGTATCGAACACAAGGGCAAAACCACGTGACTTGGCTGCGAACTCCCTTAGTCATAGAAAGAAGGAGATGTGTTTCCTTGTGTTTGTACTTCCATGGATATATACTTCTTATTTTGCATAGGTAGGTTCGATAGCTGAGAGAAAGGGAGAAACCCCAAATTGTTGGCTAACAAACGATTTGCAGAAAATTCATGCCCTAAGGGAGGGATGTAACCGTCATCGGCCCTGTCCTAATTCTTCTGATGACTTCTTTACCCACCCACCCACCCTCTCTCTCTCTCTCTCTCTCTCTTTCTCTCATACAGTGGTGCTGACTGCATTAGTGCAAAACATTCACAGGATTTAGACCTTGTCTCACGTCCAAATGTTGAGCTCATCAGCGCAAAAGGGAATATAGTAATAACAGAATGAACGACTTTCCTGTGACTCTCCCTCTCTGTCTATTTCCTTTCTTTCTGCCACTGTCTTCCACACTGTACAGCAATATTGTCAACTTTTTTTTTTTATTTTTTTATTTTTTGTAAAAGAAAGTTAAATTACATTACATTATTATTGCTTTAGGTCCAGCGGACTCTTCCGAGCCAAATCAGGACCGGACAACCCCCGATCCGCATAAAGGATCTGCTGAAACAACCCTAGTGGTAAAACCGAAAGCTCTCCACCAGCCAGTCACTTTACAATAAAGACATCCCAAGCAGGGGACGGCTGAGGCTTCACCCCAACTTATCGAACCCCCGGTTATAAAACCAAATAGAATACAAACATCATTATAAATTATCAACAAAACACATACATATAAAAATGCCTACATTGCTAAATAATAACATCATAGGAAGATGGAGATGACCAGAGAGCGCAGCAGTCTTACTTTGGAATGTAGACTGATGGTTCTGTCTTTCCAAATGGGCTTCAACCTTGTCAGGGCAGCAGTTGTTTGTGCGATCCTGGAGAGGACTTCCTGTCGAGACCCATTGTCTGACACAATGGCTCCTAAATATTTGAAGCTGTGCACTGTGTTGAGGGATTGGCCTTGTACTTTGATGTCCGTGTTGATGCCATTGGTGTTGTTGGTCATCATTTTGGTCTTCTCTGCACTTATTTCCATTCCATAAGCTCTGGAGGTGGTGTCAAGCCTCTGTACAAGCTGTTCAAGTTCTTGTTCCTCTCCAGCCAATCCATCAATATCATCCGCAAAACGAAGATTGGAGATTGCTCTGCCCCCTATGCTGACTGTGCCTTTGTGATCTGCAAGAGCATCTGACATGATGCGCTCTAGGAAGATGTTGAAGAGTGTTGGAGAGAGTAGGCATCCTTGACGCACACCGATTGTTGTTCTGAACCAGTTCCCGATGACGCTGTTATGGAGGACTGCACTGGTAGCCTTGTCATACAGGCTTTTGATGACTTCTATAATTTTAGGGCTGATGTTGTACACTTTCATGGTTGCCCATAGAGCTGCATGCCAGACTCGGTCAAATGCCTTCTTGAAGTCTATGAACACATGATATAGATGTTGTTGGTGCTGTAGGTATTTCTCACAGATTATTCTGAGGTTGAAAATCTGTTCAGTGGTACTTCGCCCTGCCATGAATCCTGCTTGTTCTTCAGCTATGATTTGTTCAGCTTGTGGTTTCAACCTGTTGAGTATTATTTTCAGGAGGACCTTGCTGGGATGGCTGATGAGGCTGATGGTGCGGTAATTTTCACACTCCTGAAGGTTACCTTTTTTGGGAAGAGTGATGACAAGCGACTGGGTCCATGGTGTAGGCCATTCCCCACTCTGCCAGATCTTGTTACAGATAATGGTGAGAGCATCAGTCATCGCTTCTCCTCCTGCTTGTAGCAGTTCCGCTGGTATGTTGTCCACTCCCGCTGACTTCCCTTTCTTCAGCGATTGCACTGCTGCCTCAACTTCTTCCCGGAGAATTGGGAGGATTTCTTCTTCTTCTCTGCTCTCGGGACATGCTAGAACTGATGGGTCTCCATTTGGTGTATGGTTGTAAAGGTCAGAGCAGTACTCTGTCCATCTGTCCAAGACTTCTTGTTCTTCTGTAAGGCAAATGCCAGACTTGCTTTGGATAGTGGAGACTTTGGGCTGTTTAACACTTGTCAGCCGCTTCACAGTCTGGTAGGCCTTCTTGCTGTTGTTCTTGTTCAGATTGTTCTCTATTTCCTGGCATTGATCTTCTATCCAGTTCTCCTTTGCTGTGCGCATGCCTTTTCGGATGTCATTGTTGATTTTTCGGTAGACATCAGCTCCCTGTGAGGTGTTCTTTTTCTTTTTTAACTCTCTTCGTTTATCACACAGATCCAAAAGTTCAGGTGTGATCCACGGCTTCTTCTTTGGTCGGTGCTTGCCAAGGATCTCAGTGGCGGCATCTGTTACAGCTGAGTTGAAGGTATTGGTCATGATGTTGACATCTACTTCGCCTTCCCCCAAAATAAGCAGTGGTGCAAATTTCCCTCCAATTGTGGCCATCTTCCTATATGCTTGCGAAGCATGGACCCTCACAGCAGATCTCCAACGAAGAATACAAAGCATGGAGATGAGGTGCTACAGAAGACTTCTGTGCATTTCCTATACCCAACACATCACCAACGTTGAAGTCCGACAGACCATCACACAAGCCATTGGACAACACGATGACCTGCTCACAGTGGTGAAGAAACGGAAACTCCGATGGTATGGCCACGTCACCAGATCATCAGGCCTTGCAAAGACCATTCTGCAAGGCACAGTGCAAGGAGGTAGAAGAAGGGGGAGACCGAAAAAGAGGTGGGAGGACAACATTCGAGAATGGACTGGTTTGACACTGAGCGAAGCCATGAGGGCTGCTGAGGACAGAGAAAGATGGAGTATGCTGGTTAAGCGATCATCTGTGGTGCCCCTACGACCTTCGGGTTATGGGACAGGATAGGGATAGGATAGGATAGGGAACATCATAGGAAGCCCTAGTGACCACCTGGCAGAAAGCGTCCAATATTCCCAAGCTGATCCAACAGACCTCATACACAAATAAGGAGTCTTATCCCGGAAGAGTTTTCAAGAAAAAAGGTAGGAGACTGGGCTAGCGAAGAAGACGATAGTATAGCAGATTGATAGAACAGAGCAGGAATGAGAAAGAGCAAATGAGAAAGACAGCGACAGTGGGAATTTAAAGCACTAAATTTCCAGAAAGTGGGGATACTATTTATACTGAAACCCCCGGCACCCCAACGGGGGTGTAAAAGAAAGTTCTTAACTGTTTTTAAAATGTCCATGTAAAATGTACTAACGAGAGGAAATTTAAAATATATGTATGATTATTGATTAATTAGAACTACGCGTTCACTATTTATTTCCAAAGGAGATCCAGAATCAGTATGGAAAATGCCCCCTCATGGACGATAAAATCTCAATACAAGTGTAACAACTAATGGTATTTTTAATTATTTAGACTACATTTCTTATTAGTTTGTACTTGAGCGTGATTTGCTAAACTGTAATGGAGTTGATGTCGCGTCCGGGTGCGTACATGCTTTGGTGCCGTGCTCACGGGTGTGAATGTGTGTGGGTGGTGTGCATGTGATATAGGGTGAGGACAGACTTACAATTTTTTAGGTTTTAAATCCCCTTGCATTTCAAATTTTTTATAATTTTTTATATTTTTTTAAACGTAAATAAAATGCTACCTTTTTGTATTTTGGTGTATTTTATTTATTGTATAAGATTTAATGCTCTTTTAAAATAATTTCCGTGTTAAACCTGTTGTACATATATCCTCCCCTCATCAGCGATATCAAGGTGTTTTAACCCTCTTTGACTTCACTGTTTTATGGACTTTAATACAGATATACTACTTTTCTGCCCCCCGTAGGAGTGCCGGGGGCTTCAGTATATTATAGTATCCCCACGTTCTGGATATTTTGTGCTTTAAAGTCCCACTGTCGCTGTCTTTCTCATTTACTCTTTCTCATTCCTACTCTGTTCTATCAATCTACAATACCATCTTCTTCTTCGCTAGACCAGTCACCTACTTTTTTTCTTGAAAACTCTTCCGGTACAAAACCCCTCATTTGCGTGTGAGGTCCGTTGGATCAGCTTGGGAATATTGGACGCTTTCTGCCAAATGGTCACTGGGGCTTCCTATGATGTTTTTATTTGGCAATGTAAGCATTTTATATGTATGTGTTTTGTTGATATTTTATAAAGATGTTTGTATTCTATTTTGTTTTTGTAAACGAGGTTCGATAAATTAGAGTATAGCCTCAGCGTCCCCTGCGTGAGATGTCTTTATTGTAAAGTGACCGGCTGGTGGAGTACCTTCAGTGTTACCACTAGGGTTGTTTCGGCAGATATTTATGGGATTAGGGGTGAGTCCTCTTTCAGCGAAGTTGTGGTCTTGATTTTGTAGTCCTGATTCGGCTCTTTGCAGTCCGCTGGACCCTTTTAAGCAATGAACAACTATCTACTTTCCAGTGAATAAAAATTACTAACCGTATACGCGTACTGAACATTTATTTTCTTTGAGGATAAAGAGCTGTTGAATATATGCGTTGTATTAAATAGCTTGAAATAAATAAATAAATAAACTAATTAAATAATTAATTAAGAGATCCCTTCTCGGCATTTAAGAAAGACGCTTGAGGATCGCCTAATGCTGCTGCTGAGTTGTGCCTAAAGTGGTACAGCACAGCCTTCACATTATTGCAGGTTTCACAAGGCTTTGGTAAAGATGTTATATTAGGGAATTAAACAGCGATTAATATGGTGCTCCTAAGTCAATGTTGATGTGGCTTTTCATCGTCCAACAGATTTGAAATTTGGTACTATGCCTCTACGAAAGGTAAATAACCAAAAAAATTGTTATGTGTTTTTTTTTTTCTTTACATTTGGCATTAAATAGACCGACAGAGAGGCATTGGGCTCGTTCTTTATTCCAAATATTTCAAATATTTCCAGATAAATCTAGAAATGCAATAAAACAAGGAAGGGGGGGGGGGGGGGCATTCTGTTCGACGTGTGTTAAGTGGATACGATCAATAAAGGGGATAATAACGTCTTTGGCTAACAATTTGCTGAACATTCATGCCTCTAGGGTAAGACTGTATTTTATTCTGTCACTCCTAATCCTACTAAAATTTTTTCCTCATCCTTCTTCTCTTCTTCTTGCTTTTTTGTGTTTCCAGACTGGAACTATTTTGAAATAGCCGTGACTCAGAACGAGCAAAAATGTCGGTCGGTGCGTTGGAAACCATATTTTAGGAACCACTGAATGGATTCTGACTAAACTTCACAGAAACATGACCTATGTGGGTAGCCCGCCTCCCGTGCCATCATATTTCCTCTAAAGGTCAAGGTCACTGGCGCCATTTTGTTTTGCTTTTTGTTTTGTCTGGCTCAATATTTCAAAAACGGCTATAGCGATTTCGTTGAGTTTTGGTACACCGGCACTTCATCATGGGTCATCCTTTACTAGCAGTTCGGTTGTCGGTCGGTCCGTCGCTCCTAATGTTAATTTTTTTGTTCAAAACACACTGTTGGCCTTATCTCAAGAATACTTGAACCAAAATTCATCATTTTCGCTTTGCGGATTCTTCAGCTACTGCTACGCGTGTTAGATCATTCCGATGTGTACTTTCTCAAAGGTCAAGGTCATTGTGCTTTACCATTTTCTAAATACGTTTATGTGGTGCAGCTAGGGCCCCTAAAGGTTCACTGGACCCTGTAAACAAGAAAGAAAGAAAGGAAGAAAGAAAGAAAGGAAGAAAGAAAGAAAGAAAGAAAGAAAGAAAGAAAGAAAGAAAGAAAGAAAGAAAGAAAGAAAGAAAGAAAGAAAGAAAGAGAACTAATAGAAAGAAATATTGGGTCAGCCGATC
This sequence comes from Oncomelania hupensis, assembly GCA_036898135.1. Taxonomy (NCBI): domain Eukaryota; kingdom Metazoa; phylum Mollusca; class Gastropoda; order Littorinimorpha; family Pomatiopsidae; genus Oncomelania; species Oncomelania hupensis. The sequence continues at coordinate 147,561,650 of CM072511.1, read as the reverse complement.
TCGATACTTCTTTTCCTTGCAGATAGTTCAAATCGTGGCCTATTATTCCATCTTTTTCTTTTGCTTCGTTAGGATACTAGGTAAGACTGCTGCGCTCCCTTGTCATCACCATCTTCCTATATGCTTGGGAGACATGGACCCTCACAGCAGATCTACAACGAAGACTACAAAGCATGGAGATGAGGTGCTACAGAAGACTTCTGGGCATTTCCTATAAACAACACATCACCAACGACGAAGTCCGAAAGACCATCACACAAGCCATTGGACAACACGATGACCTGGTCACAGTGGTTAAAAAACGGAAACACCGATGGTATGGCCACGTCACCAGATCATCAGGTCTTGCAAAGACCAACCTGCAAGGCACAGTGCAAGGAGGTAGAAGAAGAGGGAGACCGAAAAAGAGGTGGGAGGACAACATTCGAGAATGGACTGGTTTGACACTGAGCGAAACAATCAGGGTTGCTGAGGACAGGGAAAGATGGAGTATGCTGGTTAAACGATCATCTGTGGTGCCCCTACGACCTCCGAGTTACGGGATAGGATAGGATAGGATAGGATACTAGGATAGGGCGCAGGGTCACAACACAGGCAAAGAAAATTAACGCTTTTGGAAATAGCTCATTTTTCGGCTGCACCCGCGAGTGTCTTGAAATACATTTGAATTGCTCGAACACTTTTTTTTCAAGCTCCTTCCTAGGCTGTATCGGTAGCGAGAGAGAAGTAACATCTTGGTTAACAATTTGCTGACGCTCCGTGCCCTGGGGTGGCGGACTAGCCCAGTCTACCATGCCAGACTCGGAGGCTGTAATTAGTCCGAATTGTTGCCGACTTACAAGGCAGACATCTTATACGACCTACCACTACTGTATAATACCGACAGAAATAGTGACAGACTTGTAAGCTAGATTGGGCAGCCCTACAATAAATATTAGGTAGGTACCTCAGTAGTATATAACTATAGAAGTAGAAGTAGGTCTAAATAAGAGAGCTAGAATTGACGAAGAAGAAGAAGAAGAAGAAGAAGAAGAAGAAGAAGAAGAAGAAGAAGAAGAAGAAGAAGAAGAAGAAGAAGAAGAAGAAGAAGAAGAAGAAGAAGAAGAAGAAGAAGAAGAAGAAGAAGAAGAAAGAAGGATGACGAAGAAAAATGGTGGAAGAAGAAGAAGAAGAAGAAGAAGAAGAAGAAGAAGAAGAAGAAGAAGAAGAAGAAGAAGAAGAAGAAGAAGAAGAAGAAGAAGAAGAAGAAGAAGAAGAAGGAAGAGGAGGAGGAGGAAGAAGAAGAAGAAGAAGAAGAAGAAGAAGAAGAAGAAGAAGAAGAAGAAGAAGAAGAAGAAGAAGAAGAAGAAGAAGAAGAAGATGATGAAGAAGAATGAGGAGTCGGAGAAAGACGAATAACAAAAAAAGAAGAGCGAACCTATAATATATTCATTTAGATTTTTTTTAGTCGGTCCTATAACAGAGAAGACATTGATATAGGATTATTTTATTATCTGCAGAACTTTCACCTATCACGGGCCTCTATGTGTTCGTTCTCATGCGGTTTGAGAATTAAACGTATGAGCGGCGGATTCGTTTCTCCAAAACAGTCTGATCCCATCCTTCTCCCTCTATGATCCATGAGGTACGCTATATTTATCGCTTTGCTAGCGGGGACCCACTTTCAATGGGTATAATGCATATCAATGATTGACCTACATAGGACTGTATGCTATCTGCTGCTTTGCTTTCAAGGACCCACTTTCTGCGTGCAATGCAGAACTGTGCTCCAACGTGATGCCGACTGCAACGCACCTTGGATAGAATAATTGCCCTTGGTGTTTGGTAGTATACTAACAGAAGAACGTGTCCTTCAGCAATGGCAGTCACTCTACAATTTCTAAAATAAATTTGGATTTTCTTTTACGTCTTCTCATATCGTCTCCCTACTTTTACACATATAATTTGTTTGTTTGTTTGTATGTTTGTTTGTTTGTTTTTTAGGGCTAGATGTGTGTTGTTTGTGTGAGAGTGCGTGATCCACGTGAGCGTGTATGTTGGTAGACACAGCCGCGTTTTGAGACTTTTTGATTGCTGATTTGAGGGAAATTGGCGAATATTTAGCATCCATTATTATTATTATTATTATTATTATTATTATTATTATTATTATAAATGCGCAGAGCGCTGCTCAAAATCAAAGTATCTTATGGGAGGCGAGATATAGCAAACGCGCGCGCATTTGCGCTCGCATTTGCGCTCGCAAATGCGCGCACCTCGCGCAAATGCGGGCGCACTTGCGAGCGCATTTGCGCGCGTAAATGCGAGCGCACTTGCGAGCGCAAACTACACCTAGTGTAGTTTCTCTCCCAAACAAAAATAATAGTCCAAAATTCTTGTGCTTTTCGGTGATAGTCACATTGAGACAGTTATTTAAATTGTATTCTACGTAAATATTTAACATCAAACTAATGCGGATAAATACAAAATATCTAGGTCGGAGATCTACAACAAAACATGTGTTCATTTTCAGTTCCTTTCCGTTGACAGTTTTCAGCAAAACCCTCATAGCAACGGGCAAATGCGCGCGCGTTTGCTATATCTCGCCTCCCATAGTATCCAACACCCTTAATGACCTGTCTTAATTAGAAGGTTTTTGGAGGTTCGCGAATCTCTTTTCGAGGTTCTCAAATCCCAAACCTAGGTTCTTAAACCTTTTTTTTCTGTTTTTTTCCAAAACGGCAAAAGGTTCAGGAACGTACAGTACCTATGTTCGGGATCTTAGAACTCATAAAAAAGGTTCGTTAACCTCCACGAACCTTCCAATTAGGACAGGCTATAACATCCATGGTTATCTTTTTGCGGGTCCTATCCTATCCTATCCCGTAACTCGGAGGTCGTTGGGGCACCACAGATGATCGCTTAACCAGCGTACTCCATCTTTCCCTGTCCTCAGCAATCCTGATGGTTTCGCTCAGTGTCAAACCAGTCCATTCTCGAATGTTGTCCTCCCACCTCTTTTTCGGTCTCTCGCTTCTTCTACCTCCTTGCACTGTGCCTTGCAGGATGGTCTTTGCCCTGTGGGTTCGGGCACTGAATAGAATAGACCCAACGTTTCCCGGCGTGTCGTAAGAGGCGACTAACAGGGGTGATGTTAGCACGGCATTACTGGGCGAAAGTCTTCTACACAGAAGTCACCGACCAGGACGGAGGAACCTCATGTTACTACAGGTTCAACGACCACGTGCTCGGGGGCCATGGCGAGCCACACTGTATTCGTGGATATCGGCTGTGGCCAACAGCCTGGAGAGGATTCGGCCCTGCCAGGTCTTTCTTGCCCAAGACACACTGCATGATTTTGCGGGTATTGCTGCTTAATCTCAACTTTTCGCAAAACACAAATAAACATAAATTGCGAACGAAATCGTTAATCAACACGCTCCAAAATCTCCGCCATCTTTCTTCATGTCAGGCCGAGTTATACCCCCTATAACATGAACACGCTCACAGCATGAGAAACGTTGTGGGAGGAAGTGTTTACCAAAGGCAGTCAGCTAGCCTATTGTCACAGGGCAGTCTGTGGTAGAAACCGGACAGACGGTGGTGGGAGAGTATAATGAGTTAGGAGCGTGTAACTGCGTGTTTTGGTGTGCGTGGTTATTAGAGTTGAAGCGTGCAAAGCGTGATTAAGCAGCACGGGCCGGTTAGCTAGTAGGGAGAAATACTCACCTTTTGGGCAGAACAGGTTTGAGAGAGCTACTGTGTAGACACGTTTTGTCTAATGCTCTAGTATTTTGGTGTGTTCTGGAATAGGGTAGGACGGTTATCAGTGGATTATGATAACTGGTCCAAGTATACTAGTTGGGAATATTGCTGTTATCTGTGAAGTTATCACTCGGTGTGGAGTGTAGCTAAAGTATAGCAAAGTTCGTTAGTGTGTGGTAGTTTAGCATTGAGGAATTGTCTGCTAAGGGAACTACACACACTGGATTACCCTATTGGAGTACTTTCGTAGGAGGGCAGTGGAGTGTGTTTACATTCGAGCCGGTTGGGTGAGTGGAATGGTTGTTTTCCTTGCTGTGCCCGGGAACCTAGTGCTGGCTGTTTGGGGTTAGGTACGAAAGCTGTGCGCAAGGATAAGGAAGGGGAGAATGAGGTAGGAGAGTGAAGGGGAGGATGAAGGTAAGGACGGAAGTGGTTGCTGTTGTTGTGGTGGCCGCGTGATATGAATAATGTGTTGATGTTTACATGTATTCATTTGCAGCATTGCTCATTTCATGCATTCATAATTTCATTGAGTTTTATGATATGCGTTTGTTTACAAGTGACAACAACAGTAGCTAAAGGGGAAGCTGACAGCAGTTGTGTCTCCTCAAGCATCAGAAGTTAGTTGAGTAGAGAAGGGGGGGAAAGTGTGATGGAGGGAGGGGGACAGAGGCAGGTAGACAAGATATTAACGATACGACAAGCGTGTTACAGGTTCGTCAATTGGTCAACGTTGTTCAACGTTAACCAACGTCGTGCGTCAACGACGACGGCACTTGGTCGGGTGGACTAAACATCATCATCGCCATCCGTAACGTTCCGTGTTCTTCGTTGTCTACGCGTCCTCACCATTGACTTCATCATCATCATTCCTCAACCCCACCCTTCCTGTGGTGGTTGTGACGTGGGTGGACGGAACCTGGCCTCGACGTTGCGGTGTAGCTGACTGGAGGGGTCCAGCTGTGCAACGTCAACGGTGGCAGGGCTGCCGCGACTACTGCGTCACCATCATCATTTCATCACCATCGTCAGCGGCGAGTGGGGGCGGCGACGCCACCACGTATGGTTATTAGAGGGTGGAACCGGTACGATTTCTCAAACCGGTTTTTAACCGGTTTTTCCAATAGAAAACCACGGTTTAAAACCGGTTAACCGGCTAGAAGTTACAACTGGTTACCCCGGGTAAAGGCCTTCGACTCGTAGTACATCTTGGGTACGGCTGTTTCCTGGAAGTACTTTCTTCCAGGGACGCTGTATTTGGGATCGAGTGTTTCCAGTAGATCTTTGAAATACCGACTCTCCACAATTCGGAACGGCTGAAGTTCTTTCACGATGAATTTTGTCACCTTTTCGTTGATTTCGGATGCTTTCTTGGAGTTAGCTGGATATACCTGCTTCTTTTTGAGTGCTTCACTGATTGTCATTTGTTTTGTGTCGCCTTTACTTGTACTGGCACCTCCTTCAGTCACAATGCTCACGTCAGCGTCAGCGCTGCTGGTACACGGACTAGATCTAGTTTGTAGGACTTGTGGGTTAGATCTATTGGGTGCAGGGCCCGCAGGCTTGGCTGGCTTCAGCAGCAGCAAAGGGTGGTGTCGGCGAATGTGTGCATTCAGATTTGAAGTGCCACTGCCAAGTTTAATACTTGCCTTACACTCTTTACAGTAACCGGTATTATGGTCAAACTTTCCTGCTTCTGTCTCTCGCAGGAGAAAGAATCTCCAAATGTCAGCTTTCCCACGCGTGTTCGCTACGAATTTCTCTGTTTCTGCCATGTTGCTAGTGCTTTACGGGACGAGTGATGTCCCTTAGAAAAACCGCGGTTTTCCGGTTTTTTAAGGCCAAACCGGTTTACCGAACCGTGAGAAAGTCGAACCGATTTTAACCGGAAAACCGGTAAAACCGAACACCCCTAATGGTTATCATCAGCACCGGTCCGACAACAGCTACAAGAAGGGGGAGGATACCGTTACCGGGACATCGTAAGCCGACGCTGCAAGGAGGCGACAGGGACTTCATTCCGCCAGGTTGGCCCGTTCTTTGTTGTCCCTCCCCTAACACTCGACCCCCCTTTCGTTTAGTGCGTGCAAACGGACATTGGCTGTGCACAGCTCGATACATGGACCTTGGTTGATTAGCAACCCTCGATCATCCTGACGTACCAATTCATTGTTTCATTGAACCATTGATTGTTTCATCATCATTTTCTTCGTTTCATGTGTAAATGTTGTATGTGTATGAGTGTGTGGCTTGAATGAATAAATAGGTTGAAAGTTGTATATATATTTGTTGTGTTAGTCATCACTTCGCGTCTGCGGGAAATCGCCATTCTGTCTGGGCTGTCTGCGTGTGTAAGTTGTTTGTTTGTGGCGTCTGCTTGGGCAGAGTCGTGGCGGTGACACCTATCATAAATGTCCACATGTTGTTATAGTCCTACAATGTCGGTAGAAACAAGAAGAAAACTAAGAACAAGGAGAGAATCGGTGATAATAATGAAGACGTAGTATGGTATAGTGCAGGTATCCACGGATAATGTTCATGCTCATTGCGCTGGAGAAGAAAAAACAACAGAGTGGCATAAATCAATATTTTAAAAGTTTTTTTTTTTAATACACTACTATTTACAGGTAGTGCTAGTGCGGCTAACGAGTTTCATTTAAAGAACTACGTCATGAGGACCTAGTTGATTGAGAAGCAGGAAGACAAGCTTGGAGGAAAGAGAGAAAAGAAGTTACAGAGATTAGTTAAGGTAAGGGGAAAAATAAAGATGAAGAAAGGGGAGATAAAAATGTAGAGGGATTAGAAGGACAGAATTCAGGGTTCTGAATATTAGTTTGGTTGAATACATTTAATAAGACAAATTGGAGCCCCCAAGTCACTGTATCTAGGACTTAGGAACTATGTGTAACCTTGTGACCGTGTTGGTTCATGGGAAATCATTAGTTTGTGAAAAAAAAACAGTAAGAAGAGGAAAGATGGCTAGAAGCAGGAGGAAGATGATGAGCAGAAGGAGGAAGGAGAAGGAGGGGGAGAAAAACAACAACATGATGATGATGATGATGTTGATGATGATGATGATGATGATGATGATGATGATGATGATGATGATGATGATGATGATGATGATGAGGATGATGAGGATGATGATGAGGATGATGATGATGATAGAAAGTATCGCCAAAACTCCCGCTAACAGCAGGTGAAATGTTTTTTTTTTTGTTTGTTTTTTTTGTTTTTTTTTTGTTCGACGTTATTGCATTTTTTGTCTGTTATACTATAGTTATATGTTTGTTCTCTTTTCATTGTTAAAAAGATTAATTTATGTGCTTCTGGTTTTTTATTGCTTTGTACTTGTCCCTGTTCGCCAGACATTTCATTGTTGTCATTTGTCAAAGGGTAACACTCATTTAATTTGCTTTTGTGTGCCCTTTATGTTCTCCATGCCTGGTTTACTTGTTTCGTGAATAATAAAATTCTGTTTAAAAAAAAAAGTATTCTCTCCATCCCTTCAAAGTATACTTTGGGCTCGCTGCTAGCAGCGGATGCGAACCGCAGTACTGTTTAAAAGTGACGGAAAGAGCGGCATATTGCTACAAGGGTTCGGGTAAGGGTTAGTTGTAGATCTAGCCCTAGCCCTTGTCCTAACCTTTTTCTCTACAAAAATGCTCTTTTTCCGTCCCAAAAACCCATTTGCCTTCTTGGATTCTTAAATTGTATGAAACCAAGTGAGGACACTATCCGGCGTCAATAAACGGTTCGAAAAGATTCTCAAACGGTTCGTAAAAGACAGTTGACCTAGACACAAATACAGCGTGACCTCATTCGTCGCCCATAGGAGACGAAACTTACTTTTCCGTTTTTAGTCTTTCAGCGACAGTGTAACTGAGCAGGCTGCTAACCTCGCCAAAGTATCCCTTCAAGGGACAAGGGACATACTTTGGCCTGCTGCGCAGCATGTGTCTGGAGTATACTTTCTTTCGATCGTAGCTATGTGCAATGGGTGGACGATGATGATGATGATGATGATGATGATGATGATGATGATGATGATGATGATGATGATGATGATGATGAATAACGATTACAGAAGAAGAAGAAGAAGAACAACAACAACAACAACACCACAACAACAACAACAACAACAAATTGAGTGACGTGCACTTGCTATTTTGTAATTACACTACTTTATATTATGTTCACCTTTGTCCTGTTATAATACGATCTGGATATTGGTTTGTGGACAAATGTGATACATATGGCTTTAAAATATCACACCATGCCCACGGGGCCGGGTAGCTCAGTTGGTAAGAGCGTCTTGCTAGTAACCGAAAGGTCGCTGGTTCGAATCCCGGATTGGTCAATGTGTGATCATATTATTTTCCCCTTTACCAACAACTGGCCCGCTGGTGTCAGTATAAATCGGTCCAGTAGTCACCTATATGCGAAAGTGTCGTGTGACTATAATCTACAAACAACAACAACACCATGCCCCAAAATTCAGTTCATTGCAGTTCAGTCCTGTTGTGTTGTGTTGTGTTGTGTAGTGTTGTGTTGTGTTGTGATGTGTTGCCCCTCTTTGTACACGCCTGCATGTCACAAAAGTCACAATAGAGCATAACTCTTGACGTCACGTTTCTTGGCTGCCACGGCACAAATGAGTTAACCGCTGTCAAGAAAAATGACAATCCATTGGATAACCTATACTTTGGGGTGGTTCCTTGAGGAACGAGACGGATCTTGGTATAATATAATATAATATAATATAATATAATATAATATAATATAATATAATATAATATAATATAATATAATATAATATAATATAATATAATATAGAATGTAATGGTGAAAGGCTCAGTTCATTTTTCAGTCACTGTGACCCCAACATGGCTCGCGACAGCGTTGTGTTCCGAGAGAAAGTTAAGTACAAACCAATCAGGTTATTACTTAGATGGGACCATCCGTGTGCTGACAAGAGAAAAGGGGGGGGGGGGGAAGGGAGAAGGCCATATTTATCCGATTTTTTGCTGGCACAAGCTCATGTTTTCGACAATTTAAGCAGAAACTTAAACTTGAACAGCTGGTACAGAGGCTTGACACCACCTCCAGAGCTTATGGAATGGAAATAAGTGCAGAGAAGACCAAATTGATGACCAACAACACCAATGGCATCAACACGGACATCAAAGTCCAAGGCCAATCCCTCAACACAGTGCATAGCTTCAAATATTTAGGAGCCATTGTATCAGACAATGGGTCCCGACAGGTAGTCCTCTCCAGGATCGCACAAACAACTGCTGCCCTGACAAGGTTGAAGCCCATTTGGAAAGACAGGACCATCAGTCTACATTCCAAAGTAAGACTGCTGCGCTCCCTTGTCATCTCCATCTTCCTATATGCTTGCGAAGCATGGACCCTCACAGCAGATCTCCAACGAAAAATACAAAGCATGGAGATGAGGTGCTACAGAAGACTTCTGGGCATTTCCTATACCCAACACATCACCAACGACGAAGTCCGACAGACCATCACACAAGCCATTGGACAACACGATGACACCAGATCATCAGGCCTTGCAAAGACTATTCGGCAAGGCACAGTGCAAGGAGGTAGAAGAAGAGGGAGACCGAAAAAGAGGTGGGAGGACAACATTCGAGAATGGACTGGTTTGACACTGAGCGAAGCCATCAGGTCTGCTGAGGACAGAGAAAGATGGAGTATGCTGGTTAAACGATCATCTGTGGTGCCCCTACGACCTCCGGGTTACGGAACAGGATAGTATAGGATAGAATATTCTATCTCCTCTCCGTCTTTTACTAGCGATTTGCCTTTACACCGCATGTTTCCCTGATAAGTGTGTGTTTGTTGTGTGTGTAGGAGTTTCCGAACGTGTGAGCGTGTATGTTGGTTAAAGAACATCGCATTTTGATACGGATTTAGGATTAAAGCGCGCATAGCATCCAGTAGTAGACTTTTGGGCATTTCCTATGCCCAGCACATCACCAACAACGAAGACCATCACACAATCCATTGGACAACACCATGACATGCTCACAGTGGTGAAGAAACGGAAACGTCAACAGAGCATCAGGCCTTGCAAAGACCATCCTGCAAGGCACGGTGCAAAGAGGCAGAAGAAGAGGGAGACAGAAAAAGAGGTGGGAGGACAGCATTCCAGCATGGACTGGCTTGATCCTGAGCGAAGCCATGACGGTTGCTGAGGACAGAGAAAGATGGAGTACGCTGGTTAAACGATAATCTGTGGTGCCCCAACGATCTTCGAGTCACGGGATAGGATAGGATAGGATAGCATCCAGTAGTATTGGTAGTAGTTGTAGTAAAAAAAAATCGACTCCTGTTAGACGCCAAAAAAAAAGAAAAAAAGATGGCATGCCTTTCAAATGTAATTCCAGACATTCATACACAGCCGAAAAATCAGCATTTTCAACAGCGTCAATTTTTTTGGCAGTGTAGTGATTGGGATTGATCTTAGCGAAGCAAGAGGACAACATGGAATGATAGGTCACTATGGGAACTATCTGCAAGCACAAACAAAATTCAAAATCAGATCGACTTATGTTTAGGTGCCCCGTAAAACGTGTTTAGGAAATGGTAGAGCACAATGACCTTGGCATTTTAGATTGGTACAAATAAGAACGATGTAACGTGCTTACTGGTAGTTAAAAGTATCTTGGTAGTAAAAATTTTAAATTTCACTGCAGTTATTCTAAAACTAAGGCAAAATGTGTTTTGAACTCCCCCCAAAAATGAAATTCGGAGGGACGGACTGACCGCAACCGGACTTCTATTGAAGGCTGGTCCATGATTTCAAAAGTACCTTTATTCCAAACTTAACCAAAATCGCTTAAGCCATTTTTTGAGATTTTGAGCAAAACGTGTTTAGCAACAAATAGACTTCAGTGACCTTGACCTTTAAGGTAGAACAAATATGATGGCACGGGAGGTAGGTCACTAACCTAGGTAAGGTTTATGTGAAGTTTGTTTAACATCTATTCAGTGGTTCTTGAGATATGGCCTTCCAATAAACCGACGGACGGACGTTCACACCAACGGAAGGACCGACATTGGGCTCGCTCTGATTCCCTCTGGCCATTTCAAAGTATTTCCATATATCTGGAAATACAACCAACTTTAACAACAACTTGTGTCACCTTCAATATTTGAACCAAGGTATTACGAGACCGGAAAGGCGAACATTCTTCCTGTTGTGTCTCTCTACTCTGCCAGCCCTATATACACACTATGGGTGAGAAATGCCTTGTTCAATTAGTATGAAAGTGTCTGGGTGGTAAATGATGGGTTTTATTAGACTTGACATAACAGCCCATAGAACCAGTAGTATTATACTATTACTATAAACTTCTCATACTCCTTCCTGTATAGGCAGTCACGTCAAGTTATGGTTAAAAATGTTAATTGTAGATTATAGTCGCACGGCACCGAAGAGTATAGGTCACTACTGGTCACATTATCCTGACAACAGCGAACCAGTTGATAATAAAGGGGAAAATAGTACGGTCACACGTTGGCCAATCCGGGATTCGAACCAGGGGACCTTTGGGGTTACTAGTAAGCCGATCTACCAACTGAGCTACCCGCCCCCACTCAAATTTTCGGGGTTGCTAGATTCCAGACTATGGCAGTACCGCATGCTACAGCGTAGCTGAGACTCGCTGTAGAGTACATCTCACAAGTAAGCGTATGCTAGTAGATAGGCCAACGTAAAGCCTTAGCTTGTTTCAGCTACGCAGCGTGGTTCAGAGATAGAACATCTCGCATTCTTAGCAGGGAGAGAGTCTGGGTTCACATAATATCTTCCTGACGATCTCTCTCTCTCTCTCTCTCTCTCTCTCTCTCTCTCTCTCTCTCTCTCTCTCTCTCTCTCTCTCTCTCTCTATCTCAAGGTAATTATCCTGCTGTCCAAGATGGACCAGAAGAGTTCAATTGCATTAATGAAGCCTGGTTCTTCTTAAGCCCTTACGCGTTACGAACTTTACCAAAGGTCTCATCAGAGGAGGTTTGGCCTTGAATGCTTAGACCCAGTATGTCGCCATTTTGTCCACCTTCGATAGTAGGATAATTACCTTTCTTGATGTTTAAAGCAACTTGCCTCCCTTATATATCCTATCCTATCCCGTAACCATAAGGTCGTTGGGGCACCACAGATGATCGTTTAACCAGCATACTCCATTTCTTTTCTGTTTTCAGCAACCCGCATGGCTTCGCTCATTGTCAAGCCAGTACATTCTGGAATGTTGTCCTCCCACCTCTTTTTGTCTCCCTCTTCTTCTGCCTCCTTGCACTGTGCCTTGCAGGATGGTCTTTGCACGGTCTGATTGGTGATGTGACCATACCATCGAAGTTTCCGTTTCTTCACCACTGTAAGCATGTCATCTTGTTATCCAATGGCTTGTGTGATGGTCTGTTGAACTTCGTTGTTGGTGATGTGCTGGGTATAGGAAATGCCCAGAAGTCTTCTGTAGCACCTCTCCGTGCTTTGTATTCTTCGTTCTAGATATGTTGTGAGGGTTTATGTTTCGTAAGCGTATAGGAAGATGGAGATGACAAGCAGCCTTACCTTGGAATATAGACTGATGGTCCTGTCTTTTCAAATGGGCTTCAACCTTGTTAGTGCAGCAGTTTTTGTGCGATCCTGGAGATGACTTCCTTTCGGGACCCATTGTCTGATACAATGGCTCCTAAATATGTGAAGCTATGCACTATGTTGAAGGATTGGCCTTGGACTTTGATGTCCATGTTGATGCAATTGGTGTTGTTGGTCATCATTTGGGTCTTCTCTGCACTTAATGCCATTCCATTGGCTCTGGAGGTGGTGTCAAACCTCTGGTCAAGTTCTTGTTCTTCTTCAGCCAATCCATCAATGTCGTCCGCAAAACGGAGGTTAGAGATTGTTCTATCCCCTATGCTGATCGTGCCTTTGTGATCTGTAGTATATCTTTATTAAAGTCCATAAAACATTGAAGTCAAAGAGGACTAAAACACCTTGATATCGTTGGGGGTTTGTGATCTGTGCAAAGACATCAGACATGATGCGTTCTAGGAAGATGTTGAAGAGTGTTGGAGAGAGTTTACTTCCATCGGACTTGAAAGATCCTGACGTTCATGTCCTAGACGGGAGAGTGCTAGCTAAGTAAAATTATTATACCCAGGAAACACTAAATTAAGGGTCCCGCCTCCTCCTCCATCCCAGGTCGCCCAGGAAGGTGCTGTTGTTTGAGACGTGATGCGACGCGCCCTTAAGGCGCCAAGTGGGCGTTGTGAGCGGCTTGTGCTAGATCCTGTACAACTGGCCAGCGATTTGAGCAGCTCTTGAGCTGGAAAAGCGCTATATAAAGATAATGACAAATAAAAAAAGAAATAGAAATCATAAACAAAATACACAAAAAACACCAAGAAAAATATAAAAGCAAAGACTTTCGGGCTACGCCCTTCTTCAGTGAAGAAAAAAAAAACAAAAAAACAAACAAACAAACATGAGGTCAGTGATGATGACGTAAACACTAAACATGCGTCATAGTCAGAAGAGGCTCTCTCTCTCTCTCTCTCTCTTCTCTCTCTCTCTCTCTCTCTCTCTCTCTCTCTCTCTCTCTCTCTCTCTCTCTCTCTCTCTCGCTAAAGATAAAAAAAGAAACAAGAAAAAAAATACTCTGCGATACTGAAAGGATTTATGGTAGTGTATTACCAAATGGAGGTCTACAAGTATGCTCAGAATACACAAAGTCAGTATGTAGCGATCAAAAAACGAAAAAAAAAACGGAAGTAAATAAATGTTTTACAAAACTTTCTGTCTTTCTTTTGGTGTTATAAATACTCGCCAGCATCTGTTTTGTTGGCAATAAAGCAGCGGCGTATAATTATTGTCTCAACAGGTTTAGTGTTTGTTTGCAAGCGTTCACGCAGTCTTCAGTGCCAGATAGGCAGGACTGGATGTAAGGAGGAATACATAGGTCTCCGCAGGACTGGTGTTTATTATTCCCGTTTCTCTAAGGAGGGGTGGTTCAGCGCCTAAAGGGTTTCCACTAAACTTCACTTGCCTTCTGTTTGCTTTTCCTTCTTCTTTCTTTCTTCTCTAGTGTTGGAAATACTACGAGTAGTGTTTTTCTTGGCTGTGGCTTGGAAGGGTTGTAGACAAGATGAGACATTGTGCTGACGATTGGAATCCGGTCGTGCGTAGGTACGCGTTCTCGCACGCACACACACACACGCGTGCATGCACACAAGCACACTCACAAACATGTACATACACGCATGCACACTGACATACACACACACGCACACACACACATTCTCATTCATACAAATGGAATGAATGCTTTACATTGCAATCGTAGTTTCAACTTTAAATCAGTTAATTATCCCAATTCAATTCGTTATTCAAAAACTACAGTGAACCACCATGGTCGTCTCCTCCACACTTTATATTTCACACTAATATCAAAATTATTTATTTTTATTTTTATAACTTAACAAATACAACATTATCGTTTAATACTACTATTACATTTATAATACACCATTTTCAAGTAATAAAGAATATATACCTGAAGACACAGCAGCGAGAAGTCCGGAAGAACTATATCTAGTCTAGAGTTTTTAAAAAAGTGGATTTTTGAATGTACATTGGTGATCAGCTCAACCAATCAAAATTTAGCTCTCTTAGCAACTACCAATATCTTCTCACAAGAAAACTGACTAACAATAATACATGTATAATATCATCGGACCCGAATAATTATAATATCGGTCCGTGACACTTTTTTAAATACTAGTATTAATGAAAGATACTGTTTGAATATGAATATTCATGAGAGCAGTTTCGAGGCTGTGTGATTGTCATAAATATATTAATATTCACGTTGGCATTATATCCTTTGTAATAGATGAATAAATATACTACTCAAAATAATACAAGGGCCACTTGGACAAATGGGTCTCTCTTTAAATCAGAAACACGAATTCCATTTATTAGTTCATCATATTTTATTGCAATCATTTCTGCATCAATAACAAAAAAGATTTTAGAATCAGTCGCCTAAAATTCGAGTAAATTCAATTTAACTGGACATACCCCTCATTTACAAAATCAAAACTTTAGAAACCAAAAATCTATAGAGTCAGTATCGGGTGTGGCCACCGTTTGCATCAATGCAGTCTTGGCATCGTTGTCTCATGGACCGTATCAGGTTATGGAGGATGTTTCCTGGGATGGCCAACCACTCTTGCTGGAGAACTTGGGCCAGAACTTCAAGGTTAGCTCCTGGAGGGAGGTTTGCCCGTGTCTGTCGACCCAAGGCATCCCACAGATGTTCTATGGGGTTCAAATCGGGTGATCGAACCGGCCAATCCATCCTTATGACGTGCTGTTGCTGAAGGAAGTCACTGACGATACGCGCTCGGTGGGGTCTGGCATTATCGACCTGTAGTATGGCACCTTCCCCAATGGCCTGCAGAGCTGGGAGAACCCTAGGTTGTAGGACGTCATCCCTGTAGCCAATACCGTTTAGGTTGCCATGCATTTGGAGCAGGGGTGTTCTGAAGTTTAATGCGAAGCCACCCCACATCATGACAGATCCACCACCAAAGCGGTCATGCTCGCGCACCGTCGCATCAGCAAAACGCTCCGGTGGACGCCTCCAAACATTCACTCGACGGTCGTTGAAAGACAAGGAGAACCGAGACTCGTCTGTAAAGAGCACCCTTGACCAATGTTGCCTAGTCCACACCAAATGACGCCGAGCCCAGGCCAAACGCGCTGCACGGTGAGCTGGGGTGAGCAAAGGCCGTACTGCTAGTCGTCTTGATCGCAGGTTTGCCTCGTGTAGACGGTTGCGAATTGTCTGGTCGCTGACGTTAACATTGCTGGCTGCGTGAAGCTGTCTCCTGGTGGTGTTTGCTATAGCGGACCTCATCCTCAGTGCTGACAAGGTGATGAAATGGTCTTGTCTTGCAGTGGTAACGCGGGGGCGTCCGGACCTTCTTGGTTCTTGGACGCTTCCAGTGTTGTTAAAGCGCTCCCAGCCGCCTGCCAACTTCTCTCACCCCCACCCCTTCCTAAAGCCATGCAATAGCTCTGCCTCTATCCGCATCAGTCAATCGTCACCTTAGGGGCATGGTTAGAAAAGCAGCAAAAGCGATGCCATTTATACCCAGAAAAAAGCGCCGATTGTTGAACTGAACTCAGAAAATGCAAGCCTTTCGCGTGCCAATCACTTTTTAATGTTGAAAATTTTGCTTTATTAGCAAGACAACAGTAAATTAGGGTCATTTTTTGTAAAAATTGGGTTTGTTTTTCAACTCAGTGCAGAAAGTTCAAAACTCACACATGTGATTACTTGTCAGAATAAAATTGCGTTGAATGTTACTGTACAGGATAAGTTTTGAAATAAGCAATATAAGCGATATTATTGATAGCAGCAAAAAATAATTAAACTACATAAAATATGAGAGTGGCCCTTCAATTATTTTGAGTAGTATATAATAGACGTCAACAGCTGGGAAATAAGAGACCGCCATGTCGGATATTGTTCCGTTTAAGCGCAGCGAGTCCGAATACTAGGGCAAGGGTGAGTACGGATATTAAGGTTTACACCATTATCATCATCATCATCATCATCATCATCATCATCATCATAGTCAATCATCAATCATCATCATCATCCTCTTCTTTTGTTCTTCTTCCTTACCTTCTATTTTCTCAACCTCATCCTTATCCTCCTGCGATCTAGAACAACAATTGAGTCCACAAGGCTGGCGAATCGCGCTTTCCAAAAGCATGCATAATCATCCTCATTATCTTCCTCCTCCTCCTTCTCCTCATCATCATCACAGGAAGAACAACAACAACAACCACAAACCTACTACTACTACTACTACTACTACTACTACTACTACTACTACTACTACTACTACTACTACTACTACTACTACTACTACTACTACTACTACTACTACTACTACTACTACTACTACTACTACTACTACTACTACTACTACTACTACTACTACTACTACTACTACTACTACTACTACTACTACTACTACTACTACTACTACTACTACTACTACACTACTACTACTACTACTACTACTACTACTACTACTACTACTACTACTACTACTACTACTACTACTACTACTACTACTACTACTACTACTACTACTACTACTACTACTACTACTACTACTACTACTACTACTACTACTACTACTACTACTACTACTACTACTACTACTACTACTACTACTACTACTACTACTACTACTACTACTACTACTACTACTACTACTACTACTACTACTACTACTACTACTACTACTACTACTACTACTACTACTACTACTACTACTACTACTACTACTACTACTACTACTACTACTACTACTACTACTACTACTACTACTACTACTACTACTACTACTACTACTACTACTACTACTACTACTACTACTACTACTACTACTACTACTTATGACGACGACGATGATGATGATGATGATGATTGTCACGTCACCCGAATGGGATCAGAGACTTCAGCTCAAACAGCGAGTGGAGGGATGCAAACTCAAACTAAAAAGAAAAAAAAACTAACACAAATGCCAGATGCACATTTATACTCTTTTATTCAACGCACACACAGGAGAAAGGGAAATCTAACCCAACCTCAACACTTATCCGGACCCACAACCCCAACAATTAACAATTACCTCCCTTGTCTAATCCGTAACCCCTTGACACTCGACATAAGATGCTAACACAATCAAGATATAATAATATGGAAATAAAGCTGAAATAATACAACTGATGGCTGAAGTATACAAAAACCAAGCCGTGAAGAAGTGTATTTAGTTAATAGTAGACACTTTATACACAGATTAACTGTCCGATCTCCAACACAGGTCTAATTAAATTGTCTGAAAGTACTTCTTCAAGAAAATCACCAACTGTTACAACCTGTTTCAGACTGTAGAAAGTCACTGTTTATATATGTTTATGTGCGTGTAATGTGCGTATGATTGAGTGTGTAGGTGAGGCCCTGCGTACTGCGACCCAGGTAGAAGCGGTCCCACAAGCACGTCGTCTTGCCTCCTCCCGCAGGTGGAAGCAGAGGTGGAACGGAGTACGTAGCACGAAGTACGTAGAACGAAGCATGAAGACGGAGCAACAGAGGCGGAAGTAGTGGAACAAAGACAGGTAGAGCAATGGTAGCTGTAGTAGCAGAGGTGGGAGTAGCAGAAATAGTAGGCCCAATCTGGTCAACAAATAAACCGTCTTCATAAGCTACCTCAACATGTAAACAATACATGGGAAATAACTCCTTCCGCCGTCCGCCATCTTGACCTGTTTATTTACGCATCATAACAATTCATAATTCTTCTATAATGTATCCCTTCTTAAGGACATGATTATTTATACAAAATACAATCGCATATTAAAATTCAATTTCTAATCAACAATCTTGATTCATCCTCTCCCCCCTATTCATCACCCCTCTTCCATATCATAATATATAAGACATCGTCACCCTTGACTTCATTTCTATCACCCCTCTCTCATATTCATCACCCCTCCAGCATACTATAATATATTGTCACCCCTCTCTCACATTCATCACCCCTCTCTCTCTCTCTCATATTATCATGTATACTTCATCGTCACCCATACTCGACCGCATTTTGGCAACAACATCAACAACATTAATCTTTTTTACATCTTCAACAAGAAAATCATATAAAAAGGCTATGTATCAAAATATCCCTTTCCCCCTCATCCTTCATCATTCATTCACGTACGCATGCTCAAAGTGTATAGCCACTAAAGGAACTAGACTACTGGGCATCAACTCACCTTCAGTTTCCCAGCCTGTGAAGTTACAGACACACCGACACCACAATAAAACACAACACAACACTGTCTGTAGAGAGTAGGTGGTTCATTACTGTCTTATTATGATACTAGGTCACCCTAGCACTTGCCAAATGCTAGGTCTTGGGAGGTCTCTAACACAAGAGCACACACCCGTAGCCTTAGCTTAACTGGGCGAGACAAACCCGAACCTTTTCTCGGCGAACCAAAGGTCAAAAATGCGGTTTCATTCTTAATTGGGTCTTCCCGAGACCAGCCGAGACGAGACAGGAGATCGGGCGTCACGGCGAGCTCTTTCGTTTCTGAACTGGGTCTATTTTTAGCTGCGTCGAAACTGACATACCTGACAAAGTTACGTTAGCAACAATGTCGGCCTTCGATCGTGAATTGAAAACTGCAGAAGATTTTGGCGTTGTTCTAGCGCTGTATGTCCAGCGAGAACGAAGGGGCAGCAGAAAGAGAAAGAAAGCAAAAGGCAACACTATGTGTTGCAAAGGCACCAGCAAGGTGCATTTCATGCAGTGGTGCAAGAGTTGGCTGAACAGCTCAGTGGCTTTTCAATGATTTATTATTTTTACTGATTCAGTATTTTCACTGTTCTCTAGTCTAAATTAAGTTTGGATTTGGTGCACCTACTTATTTTAAGTGTTGTAGTATTTCTTTAGATCAGTTGTCATTGACATTGATAGATTTTTCAGCAAATCAAAATAGTGTCTCGGGCAGGTTTGCTGCGCACGAACGGCAAGACGAAAGGCCGGCCCGCGACACGGCGAGACACGTCTCGATGTTCTCGCCGATCCTGTCTCGGATTGCTCGCCGAGCCTAGTTAAGGGCAAGGATGGTTCGGGTGTCTCGCCGAGACTGTCTCGGGTGTCTCGCCGAGACAAGGTTCG
Source organism: Oncomelania hupensis (assembly GCA_036898135.1). Taxonomy (NCBI): domain Eukaryota; kingdom Metazoa; phylum Mollusca; class Gastropoda; order Littorinimorpha; family Pomatiopsidae; genus Oncomelania; species Oncomelania hupensis. Next base: position 147,542,108 of record CM072511.1, on the reverse strand, counting down.
GGTTTGTCTCGCGCAGTTAAGCTACGGCTTTAGGACGTCACTCAACACAGAGATCACACAGCACTGTAGCAGCAAAATTCCTCTTCAATTACTATAAATTAACTTTGCTATAATAATTGTCACAACTCATTGGTCATTCTAGTCCGTATTAAAGCACAAGACTTTGGGTGGTTCCAAACACAAAACGCAACCCTTAGAAAATGGACCCTATACTTATCCTATGATAGTGGTAGTCACAGTCTCTCCAATAGTGGTCTAACCACAAAGACTACCGCCCCAACTCTGCCACTTCTACCGCTTTTTTCCCAGTCCACAGTCCAAAGCTCAGAGCTCCGTTCAACTATTTTCCGCTATAGAGCTATGCGTATAACACGTGAAACACCTAACTCTGACATACACTACGTAATACAACATGCTGATTCAAACTTCGAACATCGCACTCTCAGAGATATGACACTATACACTATGTACACTCCGACACAGCATTAATTTTAGCGTGCGTCAGAACTCGTGTCGTCACAATGATGATGATGATGATGATGATGATGATGATGAAGATGATGATGATGATGATGATGATGATGATGATGATGATGATGATGATGATGATGATGATGATGATGATGGTGATGATGAAGTTGGGGCCTTATTTGTTTTAGCAAACAAGGAAACCGTCACTTGTCCTTCTTCCTATTGTATTCCTTCTCATTTCCCTCCGTCTTCTTTTTTCTTCTTCTGCCACACCATCAGCCTCATCAGTAATCTGTTATCCCAGCAAGGTCATACTGAAAATAATACTTAACAGGTTGAAACCCCAAGCTGAACAAATCATAGCTGAAGAACAAGCAGGATTCAGGGCAGGGCAAAATACCACTAAACAGATTTTCAACCTCAGAATAACCTATGAGAAATACCTACAGCACCAGCAACATCTAGATAATATTTTTCTAGACTTCAAGAAAGCGTTTGGCTGGGTCTGAGATGCAGCTCTGTGGGCAACCATGGGAGTGTACAACATCAGCCCTAACAATATTGAAGTCATCAAAAGCCTGTAGAACAAGTTACCAGTGCAGCCCTCCACAAAAGAGCCATCGGGAACTGGTTCAGAACAACAATCGGCGTGCGTCAAGGATGCCTACTCTCTCCAACACTCTTCAACATCTTCCTAGAACGCATCATATAAGATGCCCATGCAGATCACGAAGGCATAGTCAGTATAGGGAATAGAGCAATCTCTAATCTCCGTTTTGCGGATGACATTGATGGATTGGCTGGGAATGAACAAAAACATGAACAGCTTGTACAGAGGCTTGACACCAACTCCAGAGCCTATGGAATGGAAATAAGTGCAGAGAAGATTTTAAAACATGATGATCAACAGCATCAATGGCATCAACCTGGACATCAAAGTCCCAGGCCAATCCCTCAACACAGTGCATAGCTTCAAATATTTAGGAGCCATTGTATCAAACAACTGCTGCCCTGACAAGGTTGAAGCCTATTTGGAAAGACAAGACCATTAGTCTACACTCTAAGGTAAGGCTGCTGTGCTCCCTTGTCATCTCCATCTTCCTATACGCTTGCGAAACATGGACCTTCAGAGCAGACCTACAACGAAGAATACAAAGGATGGGGATGAGGTGCTACAGAAGACTTCTGGGCATTTTCTATACCCAGCAAATCACCAACAACGAAGTCCGACAAACGATCATTCCAGCGATTGGACAACACGATGACGTGCTCACAGTTGTAAAGAAAAGGAAACTCTGATGGTATGGCCACGTCACCACAGCATCAGACCTTGCAAAGAACATCCTGCCAGACACGGTCCGACAAACGATCATACCAGCGATTGGACAACACGATGACGTGCTCACAGTTGTAAAGAAAAGGAAACTCTGATGGTATGGCCACGTCACCACAGCATCAGACCTTGCAAAGAACATCCTGCCAGACACGGTCAAGGCGGCAGAAGAAGAGGGAGACCGAAAAAGAGGTGGGAGGACAACATTCGAGAATGAACTGGCTTGACACTGAGCGAAACCATGAGGGTTGCTTTGATTGATTGATTGATTGATTTATTGTTGCTTTAGGTCCAGCGGACTCTTCCGAGCCAAATCAGGACCGGACAACCCCCGATCCGCATAAAAGATCTGCCGAAACAACCCCAGTGGGAAAATTGAATGCCCTCCACCGGCCAGTCACTTTACAATAAAGACATCCCACGCGGGGGACGGCTGAGGGTTGACCTCAACTACGCGAACACCCCGGTTACAAAAACAAAATAGAATACAAACATCATTATAAATCATCAACCAAACACATACAATGCCTATAGTGCTAAATAGTACATTCATAGGAAGCCCTAGTGACCACCCGGCAGAAAGCGTCCAACACTCCCAAGCTGATCCAACAGACCTCATACACAAACAAGGAGTCTTGTCCAGGAAGAGTTTTCAAGAAAAAAGGTAGGTCATTGATCTAGCGAAGAAGAAGATAGTATAGCAGAGTGAAGGACAGAGCAGGAATAGAAAAGAGTAAATGAGGAAGACAGCGACAGTGGGAATTTAAAGCACTAAATTTCCATAAAGTGGGGATACTATTTATACTGAAAACCCCCGGCACTCCAACGGGGGTACTGTTGCCGCAGTGAAGCGTCTTGCCTATAAAGGAAAGACAGGTTTTCAACTGTGGCTTTCACTGTTCCCTTTATAGGTTTGAACAATCTACAGTGGCAAGATTGCTCATGACCCCAAGGGGTATGAGGGTTGCTGAGAACAGAGAAAGATGGAGTACGTTGGTTAAGCGATCATCTCCAGTGCCCCAAGGACTTTCGAGTTACGGGATAGTCTAGGATAGGATATTCTGTATCGCTTCAATATTAAAAGTAACCTTCTTTATCATTTCAATATTAAAAGAATCTTTTCCGTTTAACCAGACTATGAAGCAACATTTCCTATTGGCTCTGTCTTATAAAAACCTGTTTCACGTCAATATTTAAGCAACCTTCTTGTCTATAATTTCAATTAAAGGAACATTCTCCGTGTAATCAGAATATTAAGGAATGTTTCCCTGTGTTAAAAAGAAACCTTCTATCTTCAATATTTAAAGCAACCATATTTATAATTTTAATATTAAAAAAAACCTTTCCCCTCTCATCAGTACGTGAAGGAATATGTTCTATTGGCTCTGTAATACAAAGGGACCTTCTGTGTCGCTTCAATATTGTACAACAAATTTCTTCTCTATCGTTTCAATTTTAAAAGCAACCTTCTTCATAGTTTGACTTTTCAATTCAATCATCTTTTTAAATTTAAAAACAACCTTCGTCGTTTTACTATGAAAAGCACATTTCTTCTCTATTGTTTCACTATGAAAAATGACCTTGCTTCCTCTCAGCATTATAAGTAACCTACTACCTCCCTTCTCTATTCAGTCACTATTGCATGAACCCAATGTTCTCCATTCTCACTGCTGAGGACAAAAGCTACTAGACTCTCGCTGTTGTTGGACCGGCTTTAAGGCTGTCGGCAGAATACTCAAGTGTTGAGAAGCCAGGAAGTAGGGTACTCTTAGCTTTTCTACCTGACTTTTCAGCTCACGTGTACACTGGCATGCAAAGTGACCGAGACATGAATCAAATGCTTTTTCATATAGAAATCCCTTCACGATGGCGCAGTATTTCTTGTCTATAAAACATTTCAATGTTCACACCCAGTGAGAAAGACTTGAATGAAGCACCACTCACAGAAATCCAATCAAGATGGTGCAGTTTCCTTGTCTATCAAACATTTCAATGTTCACACCCAGTGAGAAAGACTTGAATGAAGCACCACTCACAGAAATCCAATCAAGATGGTGCAGTGTTCCTTCAGGGGCGGATCAGTTAGTTTTGGGAGAGGGGGGGGGAGGTTTCCAAAATTCTATTAAAGTGACTTACTCGGTAAATGTTAATGATGGTCAAGAAACGCTTCAACATTGGCAGGATACGCACTTTTCCAGGAGCACACATCGGAAGTGACCACAATCTTGTGATGATGTCTTTCCGGCTTCACTTGAAGAGAGTAAACACAGCAAAGTGCACTAGACTGAAGTTCGACCTGGACAAACTGCAAGACCCGGAGGCGGCAGAAATATTTCAGGCCACAATTGGAGGAAAATTTGCACCACTGCTCATTTAGGGAGCTGGTGAAGTAGATTTCAAAACCATGACCACCACCTTCAACTTAGCTGTGACAGATGCCGCCACGGAGATCCTTGGAAAGCACCGGTCAAAGAAGAAGCTGTGAATCAAGACGAACTTGAACAGCTGGTACAGAGGCTTGACAATACCTCCAGAGCCTATGGAATGGAACTAAGGGCAGAGAAGACCAAAATGATGACTAACAACACCAATGGCATCAACACGGACATCAAAGTGCAATGCCAATCCCTCAACACAGTGCATAGCTTCAAATATTTAGGACCCATTGTATCAAACAATGGGTCCCGACAGGAAGTCCTCTCCAGGATCGCACAAACAACTGCTGCCCTGGCGAGGTTGAAGCCAAGTTGGAAAGACAAGACCATCAGTCTACATCCCAAGGTAAGGCTGCTGCGCTCCCTTGTCATCTCCATCTTCCTATATGCTTGCGAAACATGGACCCTCACAGCAGATCTTCAACGAAGAATACAAAGCATGGAGATGAGGTGCTACAGAAGACTTCTTGTAAGATTAAATTATCAAATTAATAATTACCTCCTTTGCTCCCAAAATATGTACTGAGCTTTGCCACACCTTTCGAATCGGAGGGCTTCAACGACGGCGTTCGCGGCATTTTGAAGCGCTGGCGCGAGTCGGAATAAGCAAGCAAAGGGACGGAACTTTGACTATTTGTCTTTTTGCTAAAACGTCAACGTAAGCCAGGGTTGCCCACACTATGACTTTTTCAGCTTGCGAGCTACTTTTAAAATGACCAAGCCAAATTGATCTACCTACCACCAAAATAAAAAACATATATATATAGTCATATATTTAGTCATATTTTGACTGGACCGGTTGATCGCGATCGACGTATTATATTGGGCACTCCTGTCGTAATCCATTATATTATCCATTAGGAATATCGTTTTCTTTCTGTAATTCTTCCGCTCGTGGCGTACCCCCTCCCCCCTCCCTTTAAAAATATGAAAACAAATAACAAAAATAAATAAATAATTGCATAAATAAATGTATATATATATATATATATATATATATATATATATATATATATATATATATATATATATATATATATATATATGTGTGTGTGTGTGTGTGTGTGTGTTTGTGTGTGGGTGTGTGTGTGTGGTTGTGTGGGTGTGTGTGTGTGTGTTATATACACACATACATATATGGGATATGGAGGTTACCGTTTCGAAGTGATTGATCCGTTCCTTTTAAAGTTCTCTCTCTCTCTCTCTCTCTCTCTCTCTCTTCTTCTTCTTCTTCTTCTTCTTCTTCTTCTTCTTCTTCTTCTTTTTCTACTTTTTTTTGGGGGGAGGGGGAGGTTCCGGAAATCCCCCCCCTCGTCCGCCCCTGTCCTTGGCAACCTGACTTTTCAATTTCTACCCATACAGTGGGAGAGAATTGGAGGAATGAAAAGCCGAGTGTGTAAAACCACTGCCTTATTTGAAATCGTAACAAAAGCTTGTGACAAGTCTATGTGAAAATTATGCGTGAACGACTTTATTTGGTCCAAGCACTGATCGTCGCTGATGCACAGTCAGTAAAACTTGCCATGTAAATGTGGGTTTACATAATAATTATAATAATAATCCGTTGTGATACGCTACCTAATGTTTAATCAATCCTAAACGGCATTGTCATGCATAATGAGATGTGTAGCCTACATAAAAAAAAATTACCCTATATTTATGACAGCAAAAAATTTAGCCGAAACGACTTCTCATGCTGAGTATGTATGGTTTAAACATTTGTTTTCAAGCGACAAAAATTGATTGCATATAATACATAAAAGATATCCACATGCAAGGCTCGAGTAAAGTGCTGAGTATGTATGTCTAGAAACTTGACTGCAATGCTGTTACCAGTCGTATAATATGATCTCTTGCCCTTCTGTACATTACATCAAACTTCGCAGATAACACAAGGGCAGACTTTTCCATCCTAAGCTGAATACCTTTGCTTATGAACATGCCCTTGTCTTATTTGCCTTTTCTTCATTTCATAACTCGACCGGAATGAGTTTAACCTTAACGCTGCAAAACTATCACAGTTTGTTACTCCTACGTTTAAAGCGAAATTGCAGTCATATTAATGACCCGTCTTAATTGGAAGGTTCCTGCATGTTCACGAACCTTTTTTATCGTGGTTATCCGATCCCGAACCTGCGTTCTTGAAGTTCGGGATCTGAGAAACTTTAAAAAAAAAAGGTTCGTGAATCTCCTTGAAACTTCCAATCAAGTCATAACGGTACAATCTCTAAGCTGGTACTTACTAATATACTGTGATATTTATTAGATAAACTATGATATTTTATATTGTATCAATCACTTCAAATTTATTGTCTATTCTAATTTTTTTTATTAGACAAATTAACTATGACAAAATAACATTATTGTAAAATAATTTTAATAATCCTGATATAAAATTATGGAAGTCATCAAAAGCCTGTATGACAAGACTACCAGTGCAGTCAGTCCTCCACAACAGCGCCATCGGGAACTAGTTCAGAACAACAATCGATGGGCGTCAAGGATGCCTACTATCTCCAACACTCTTCAACATCTTCCTAGAGCGCATCCTGTCAGATGCCCTTGTAGCTCACGAAGGTACAGTCAGCATAGGGGATAGAGCAATCTCCAACCCCTTTTTTGCGGATAACATTGATGGATTGGCTGGAGAGGAACAAGAACTTGAACAGCTGGTACAGATGTTTGACACCACCTCTAGAGCTTATGGAATGGAAATAAGTGCAAAGAAAACCAAAATGGTGACCAACAACATCAATGGCATCAACATGGACATCAAAGTCCCAGGCCAATCCCTCAACACAGTGCATAGCTTCAAATATTGAGGAGCCATTGTATCAGACAATGGATCCCGACAGGAAGTCCTCTCCAGGATCGCACTAACAACTGCGGCCCTGACAAGGTTAAAGCCCATTTGGAAAGACATGACCATCAGTCTACATTCCAAGGTAAGGCTGCTGCGCTCCCTTGTCATCTCCAACTTCCTATACGCTTGCGAAACATGAACCCTCACAGCAGACCTACAACAAAGAATACAAAGCATGGAGATGAGGTGCTAAAGAAGACTTCTTATTTCCTATACCCAGCCCGTCACCAACAACGAAGTCCGACAGACCATCACACAAACCATTGGACAACACGATGACCTGCTCACGGTGGTGAAGAAACTGAAACTACGATGGTATGGCTACGTCACCAGAGCATCACCAGAGCAAAGACCAACCTGCAAGGCACGGTGCAAGGATGCAGAAGAAGAGGGAGACCGAAAAGGTGGTGGGAGGACAACATTCGAGAATGGACTGGCTTGACACTGAGCTAAACCATGAGAGTACACTGGTTAAACGATCATCTGTGATGCCCCAACGACCTTTGGGTTTCGGGATAGGATAGTATAGAATAGGATAGGAATCCTGAACTAAAAGATTTCCTTATAATACATTACTTAAGGTGATTCTGTTTGGGGGATTTAAACTGGTATCCCTAGGCAAAGTTTATCAAACAATCGAGAATCATCTCCTGCATAACACTTGGTACATAGTAGTAGTAGTAGTAGTAGTAGTAGTAGTAGTAGGTAGTAGTAGTAGTAGTATATTTTAAACAAAGCATGTACTACACTGTATAATCTTTATGCTAGATGCCTGCCTTATAGGAACAACAGTAATACATAGTAAGCGCCGCTGTATTGGCACTAGAGGGCAATGCCCGCGATTGAAAAGTGTCGTATTTATTCAACCGGAAACCTAAAAGCTCCCTGTCATAACTATATTACGTTCAAACATCTGGAACTGTTGATCTTAAATGGACTACAAAACCGTAAAAAAAACTATATTAGCTTAAAGTGTAACCAATGTTGTAATGATGCATAACTTGAAAGGAAATTGCTGCAAAAAAGCCGTTCATTTTACTACCTAGTGGTGGTTTTTAAGGATAACTTACACACCTGACACGCATAGCAAGCAGCCAGGATTCAAATCCCTATGTGCAAGTGCAAAAAGATTTTTTCCCTTCTTCTTCTTCTTCTTCTTCTTCTTCTTCTTCTTCTTCTTCTTCTTCTTCTTCTTCTTCTTCTTATTATTATTATTATTATTATTATTATTATTATTATTATTATTATTATTATTATTATTATTATTATTATTTAGTCATTCTCAGCAATAAGTTCTAAATAATACGAAAGTCGGTTAAATAATACGAAAGTCGGATAAATCGGCTATTTATACTTATCCTATCCTGTCCCATAAGCCGAAGGTCGTAGGGGCACCACAGATGATCGTTTAACCAGCATACTCCATCTTTCTCTGTCCTCAGCAGCCCTCATGGCTTCGCTCAGTGTCAAACCAGTCCATTCTCGAATGTTGTCCTCCCACCTCTTTTTCGGTCTCCCCCTTCTTCTACCTCCTTGCACTGTGCCTTGCAGAATGGTCTTTGCAAGGCCTGATGATCTGGTGACGTGGCCATACCATCGGAGTTTCCGTTTCTTCACCACGGTGAGCAGGTCATCGTGTTGTCCAATGGCTTGTGTGATGGTCTGTCGGACTTCGTCGTTGGTGATGTGTTGGGTATAGGAAATGCACAGAAGTCTTCTGTAGTACCTCATCTCCATGCTTTGTATTCTTCGTTGGAGATCTGCTGTGAGGGTCCATGCTTCGCAAGCATATAGGAAGATGGAGATGACCAGAGAGCGCAGCAGTCTTACTTTGGAATGTAGACTGATGGTTCTGTCTTTCCAAATGGGCTTCAACCTTGTCAGGGCAGCAGTTGTTTGTGCGATCCTGGACAGGACTTCCTGTCTAGACCCATTGTCTGACACAATGGCTCCTAAATATTTGAAGCTGTGCACTGTGTTGAGGGATTGGCCTTGTACTTTGATGTCCGTGTTGATGCCATTGGTGTTGTTGGTCATCATTTTGGTCTTCTCTGCACTTATTTCCATTCCATAAGCTCTGGAGGTGGTGTCAAGCCTCTGTACAAGCTGTTCAAGTTCTTGTTCCTCTCCAGCCAATCCATCAATATCATCCGCAAAACGAAGATTGGAGATTGCTCTTCCCCCTATGCTGACTGTGCCTTCGTGATCTGCAAGAGCATCTGACATGATGCGCTCTAGGAAGATGTTGAAGAGTGTTGGAGAGAGTAGGCATCCTTGACGCACACCGATTGTTGTTCTGAACCAATTCCCGATGACGCTGTTATGGAGGACTGCACTGGTAGCCTTGTCATACAGGCTTTTGATGACTTCTATAATTTTAGGGCTGATGTTGTACACTTTCATGGTTGCCCATAGAGCTGCATGCCAGACTCGGTCAAATGCCTTCTTGAAGTCTATGAACACATGATATAGATGTTGTTGGTGCTGTAGGTATTTCTCACAGATTATTCTGAGGTTGAAAATCTGTTCAGTGGTACTTCGCCCTGCCATGAATCCTGCTTGTTCTTCAGCTATGATTTGTTCAGCTTGTGGTTTCAACCTGTTGAGTATTATTTTCAGGAGGACCTTGCTGGGATGGCTGATGAGGCTGATGGTGCGGTAATTTTCACACTCCTGAAGGTTACCTTTTTTGGGAAGAGTGATACAAGCGACTGGGTCCATGGTGTAGGCCATTCCCCACTCTGCCAGATCTTGTTACAGATAATGGTGAGAGCATCAGTCATCGCTTCTCCTCCTGCTTGTAGCAGTTCCGCTGGTATGTTGTCCACTCCCGCTGACTTCCCTTTCTTCAGCGATTGCACTGCTGCCTCAACTTCTTCCCGGAGAATTGGGAGGATTTCTTCTTCTTCTCTGCTCTCGGGACATGCTAGAACTGATGGGTTCTCCATTTGGTGTATGGTTGTAAAGGTCAGAGCAGTACTCTGTCCATCTGTCCAAGACTTCTTGTTCTTCTGTAAGGCATATGCCAGACTTGCTTTGGATAGTGGAGACTTTGGGCTGTTTAACGCTTGTCAGCCGCTTCACAGTCTGGTAGGCCTTCTTGCTGTTGTTCTTGTTCAGATTGTTCTCTATTTCCTGGCATTGATCTTCTATCCAGTTCTCCTTTGCTGTGCGCATGCCTTTTCGGATGTCATTGTTGATTTTTCGGTAGACATCAGCTCCCTGTGAGGTGTTCTTTTTCTTTTTTAACTCTCTTCGTTTATCACACAGATCCAAAAGTTCAGGTGTGATCCACGGCTTCTTCTTTGGTCGGTGCTTGCCAAGGATCTCAGTGGCGGCATCTGTTACAGCTGAGTTGAAGGTATTGGTCATGGTGTTGACATCTACTTCGCCTGCCCCCAAAATAAGCAGTGGTGCAAATTTCCCTCCAATTGTGGCCTGAAATATTTTTGCCACCTCCGGGTCTTGCAGTTTGTCCAGGTCGAACTTCAGCCTAGTGCACTTTGCTGTATTTACTCTTTTCAAATGGAGCCGGAAAGACATCATCACGAGATCGTGGTCACTTCCAATGTCTGCTCCTGGAAAAGTGCGTGTCCTGCCAATGTTGATGCTTGATCTGAAGCGTTTCTTAACCATGATGTAGTCGATCTGGTTGTGATGTTCCTCGCCGGGACTGAGCCATGTCCATCGTCTGGATTTTTTGTGGAGACCAAGCGTGTTTGCCAGTACCAGATTGTTGTATCTGGCAAACTCCAATAGCCTCAGACCCCTGTCATTTGTCTCGTTGTTGCAGTGGGGTCCACATGTGTCTCCCCAGTTGTGGTGCGCATCTTGGCCAACCTTGGCATTCCAGTCGCCTTCCACTATGACTATGTCCTTCTTCGGCACTTGGTCAAGGACCGCCTGTATATTTTCATAAAAATCCTCCACTTCGCTGTCTTCATAGTCTGATGTTGGGGCATAGGCCTGGATGATGGTAATGTTGAAAGGGGTTGCTCTCAGACGGATGGTAATGAGTCTACTGGAGACTGGGCGGCAACCCATGACAGTGGCTAGAATGTTCTTGTGGACCAAGAATCCAACGCCGTGTTCGTGCCTGTCATCTCTACCGCTGAAATAGAGCTTGTGGCCTTTGTCAGTCGTTGTTTCATCTAGGCCTTTCCAGCGCAGTTCGCTGATACCTAGAACGTTCCATCGATAGTGTCCAGCTCGTGGGCCAGTTCTTCTAATTTTCCTTCCGCAGTTAGGGTCCTGACATTCCAGGTTCCTATGACGATGTTGTTTCTCGTGCGGATCTTGCTAATTTGTCCATAAGTAGCATACTTTTCACCTCCGTCCTGGTGGCCAACGGAAGGCGCGGTCCTTGTTCCGGGCGACGACCGATCCGGCATGGAATTAGTGGATAGCCTCATCATGTGTTGTGTCTTGGGCAAAAAAGACCTGGCAGGGCCCAATCCTCTCCAGGCTGTTGGCCACAGCCGAAATCCACGAATACAGTGTGGCTCGCCTTGGCCCTGAGCACGTGGTCGTTGAACCTGTAGTAACGTGAGGTTCCTCCGCCCTGGCCGGTGACTTCTGTGTAGAAGACTTTCGCCCAGTGATGCCGTGCTAACATCACCCCTGTTAGTCGCCTCTTACGACACGCCGGGAGACGTTGGGTCTATTCTATTTGCCCGAACCCACAGAGCTGTTATACTTATCAATTTAACATTTATCATTATTCTGTGTTTGTGGCGTATGACCACAGAACTCTCTCACTCACACACACACACACACACACACACACACACACACACCCCCATCAGCAAACACACACACACACACACACACAAAATAAAACAAAACAATGAAAATCTTACGCTGAGCTAAGATTGAGCATTTGAGCAACTTCGATTTCCAAGACTTTCGAACAGTAGGGGAAAAAAACAGCAAAATTTCACCGACAAATAAAATGACATTCTTACAACAGAGGTGACAGGGTGACAGACATTGACTCAACAATAACAACAACAACAACAACAACCAATAGTTTACAAACAATCAGTAACCTCGCACAGTTAGCCCGAGACTAGCCAAGACTAACGATTAACCTCTCAATGGTGACAGTCACAAGCGGTAAGCCTCGGTGGTCACTCTCGGATTCGCTGTATGTATAGCAAGCTGTCCAAAACACGAGCCACACAATACCAGTTAATAAGTAACCTAACTCTTTCAAAACGCTTTTTGCTGTATAGAAAGAGGGCTAAACCGACAGACAGGCAAAAACAAACACAGATCTTATACTAACTACATTCCGCGTGACTCCAAAATGTCAGGCAAAACAGTAGCTAGCAAGAGAAAAAGTCGTACTATTATAATTCTGTCTTGAAAATCGTGAGCTCTATAGAGAGTCGGTTAGACAGACAGGCAGACAGACAGAAGCAAACAAACAAACAAACAAACAGAAATCTCATTCTTCTTTCCACATCACTCAAAAATGTCTGGCTAACGAGAATCAGTCACATTATAATACTCTCTTCAAAATCTTTAGCTCAGTAGAGAGATGGTTAAACAGACACATACATGTACACCAAAACAAACAAACAAAACCCCATGGTTGTGCTCAGGTTTCTGGGCGTCAGACAAAGCGCCCAAAGGTTGCAAGTGGGCACTTCGGCCAGTGTGAGTTAGATCCTGTGTCAGCCAGCGCCTTGAGCAGCTCTTGAGCTGAAAAAAAAACGCTTTATAAGAATTATTAAATAAATAACTAAACAAACAAAATCGTGTACTACATTCCACATGGCTCGAAAATGTCAGGCAAAAATAGTAGCTTAGCGAGAGAAACAGTCACCATACTTCTTGCGGCAAAGACGAACTCAGCTCTCTCTCTCTCTCTCTCTCTCTCTCGGTTTACCCCAATGCTGCATAGTAGGCTACGCCTTGCCTAGTGTGTGGTGGTTCTGTCGATGTATTATTTCGTTAGCGCCGGCGCTGCCGGCTTCGCGCAGTGCGGTCCAGCACCCTTAGCTTTCCAATCATTCGCTGGTTTAGAAGTCACAGAAGTGGTGAAGCTGTCTTTAGTTTTTTTTTAGTCTAGTCGCTAAAGTCGCTTGTATTGAATGCTAGGTGTTTTGTGAGTGCAAGACTTTTAAAAAAAAAATACAACTTTTTGTTCTGTTTCAAAAAATTCCAGAACACTGTGACAGTCATTCCAAGAACATCACATCTGTTGGTTAAGCGTGTGCTCGGTGGATTTTAAAACAACAACAAAAAGTTAATATTATCATATTGGATGTGAAGCTGTTTTCTTGAGACTGAAACTTAACGCTTTGTTGAATATGGATAACCCCGTTGTTAGTGGATAAACACAAACTTGGATATGAGTAAGGCGGTGTTTGTTAGTCAAAACTACAGTTTGAGTTGACGCATCTGGATAACACAGGAACAAACTTCGATGTGAGTTAGTTTTGTTGTTGTTATTGTTTCTTTTGTTGTTGTTGTTTTTTTAACAAATTTCTGTGGTTTTGTTTGTTTGTTTTTTTTGTTTTTTTTTTTTTTGGGGGGGGGTGGATTTTATCTTGAAATTCGATAGCTATTTAAATAATTTTCTCTTTCAACGGATAAACAATCCTCATTGTACGAAATATGTTTGGATAATCCATTCGTCCCACCGCCGTAGCTCAAGTGGTAAAGCGTTCGCCTGGCACACCGATGACCCAGGTTTGACTCCCGTGGTGGGCGAACTAGATAGTAGCCATTTTTCACTGTCCATTATAACAGTATGAATGCTCTGGTGGTTCAATGTTGCTGTAGGTACCAACCCCTTGTTCTCTGGGATGGTTATCCCCATCTGCCCTATCGCCAATGGTGGGTGTAGACGTTAAACCTCAATGTTCATTCATTCGATAATCCGGTTTTTAGTGGAAGAACAGCCCACAACTTGGCGATGAATGTGAATGTTGAGTCTATTTCTTCTGTGGCAACAATCTGTTCTTTTTTTTTTCTGCGCGAAACTGGGACAGGCATTTTGACAAACAGTTAAACAAACTTATTTCAACGATTCGAAGTGAGATGTATGCGCTCTGTGATAACTTATGACTTCATAGCCCAATCTTATTTACAGGTTGTGTATTCACCCTTGCGCGTATTTCGAGAAACCGAGTTTTGGGTTTTGAATGATAGCAGAACTTATTTAATATTTCTGCGAACACTACTTGTAGAATTATAGCGTAAAACTATGATGTATTGCCTTTAAGTGCATGTTCACTCTTTTGCCTTTGCAGTTAAGCTTACTTTAATTTTGAAACAAGTACAACCCAAGCTAGGCTATAGAGGTTAAGACTCTAGAACCTCCCATGGATTCTAAAGACGTAAGCGGTATCGTTTCGGTAGTCATAATGGTAGAGCGTTCGGCTGGCACACCGATGACCCAAGTCCTATTCCCACTGTGGACAAGATCCTATCCTATCCTATCCTATCCTATCCCATAACTCCAAGGTCGTTGGGGCACACAGATAATCGTTTAACCAGCGTACTCCATCTTTCTCTGTCCTGAGCAACCCTCAGGGCTTCGCTCAGTCTCAAGCCAGCCCATTCTCGAATGTAGTCATCCCACCTCTTTTTCTGTCTCCCTCTTCTTCTGCCTCCTTGCACCGAGCCTTGCAGGATGGTCTATGCAAGGGGTGGGCAAGATAAAAGCGGTAATTTTATCGCTGCCATCTAAGCAATACGATGTGCTCTGGTACTGCAGTATTGATTTAGGTCCCTACTTCCCTGGGATGGATTATCCCTGTATAATTGCCAAATCTACCAATGGTGGGTGTTAGACGTTATAACGGCAATGTTTATTCATTGTTTTAGTTTCAACAGGTTCTCAGGGATACTGTCAATTTACATAATGTACCTGAAAGACTATCATCAACTGTCTATTATAACAGAGATTAACAATAAGAAAGGCAATGCGCACAGCTCATGTTTATTGGGGCCAGTAGTTAAAAAGGAACCACTTGGATCACGCAACTCTCGCCAGATCCGTTTAACATTCACAGTGAATGTTGATCCACTGAAAAAAAAGGTCGCAATAAAACAAAACAACAACAAAAACTCTTTCGAAAGTTTGGTTGTTGTTGTTGGTTTTTTAAATCAATAAATTCTGTAGTTTTGTGCCTATGAATAGCAAACGTGGCTACCGCTGTAGCTCTAAAACTATCATCTAGTAGATCGTAGAGCGCATTGGTGTACCGTTAAACAGGGGAAATCGCTCCATGTCGTAACAGAAATGAAAAATCCAAACTTCAGCGATTGGTTTGAGCAATGACAGCCCACTTCATCATTGTAGTAACAACTCCAAAATTAGGGTAAACTCATTTCCGCTACACACACAAACATAAACTAAACAGTTTCCCTAGTGTTACTGTCAATTTAAACAATGTACTATACCGCAAAGACTATTGTCGTCTTTCTAATGTAATGCATACAGTTATGGCATAACGGGGCCCGTGGTTTATCGTTGGCTACACATTAACGGTTAAGGTGGATTCCTATGGCCAAAGGTCAGGGGTTCGAACTCCACATGGGAGGAACTTACGTGACTTAAGTACGAGACTTCTCAAGACACCGAGGATTTTCTCCGGGTACTTCGGCTTTCTGCCTCCCTTCAATATTGGTATTGGATGCAGTTCATCTAAAATTTCAAAAATAAAAATGTGATTTCCCTTCTCTGCCTTTTATAAAAACGATCGCTTCAGATTGCCGCGCTTTAAATTCAATTAAAATAAAAGCACGTAATTGCATTCTGTAGTAGTAGTAGTAGTAGTAGTAGTAGTAGTAGTAGTAGTAGTAGTAGTAGTAGTAGTAGTAGTAGTAGCAGTATGCGCCTACAGGAAACAACACAATCAAATAGAGGAAAACGAAAGAGGTTATCAATTTTCAACGGATTAGGATTATTTTTAGACTAATTGGTCCTTGGAATTTAAGAAGTTGTCGGTGTAAATAGACAAGTGCAATCTTTATGACCGAGGCCCTTATATACCGTTATTATTCAAAATACTATAGTATACTGCTACTACTACTACTACTACTACTACTACTACTACTACTACTACTACTACTACTACTACTACTACTACTACTACTACTACTATTATTATTATTATTATTATTATTATTATTATTATTATTACTACTACTACTACTACTACTATTAATACTACTACTACTACTACTACTACTATTACTACTACTAGTACAAATCTAATACTATTACTACTATTGCTACTATCATTACTACTACTATTACTAATATTACTACTACTATTACTACTACTACTATCGCTGTTATTCAAACTACTATTATTAATATCATATTACAAGAATTTATAATGCGCATGCATGTCACAAGACTTAATGATTCAGCAATACTACAACCACTATCGTTGTTATTCAAACTATCACTACTACTACAGTACTATTACTACTACTACTACTATTACTACTACTGCTCCTCCTGCTGTTGAAACTACTACTACTACTATTATTATCACTACTAATAATATAATACAACAAATATAATGCGCATACATCTCACAAGACATAATGATTCAATATTACTACTACTACTGCTACTACTACTACAACTACTACTACTAGAGTTATTCAAATTACTACTACTATCGCTGTTAAACTACTACTACTACTATTACTACTACTACAACTACTACTGCTGCTGTTGTTCAAACTACTACTACTATTATTATCACTACTACTTATATAATACAAAACATATAATGCGCATATATCTCACAAGACATAATGATTCAACACTACTACTACTCCTACTCCTACTACTACTACTACTATTTCTACTCCTCCTCCTCCTACTACTACTACTCCTCCTCCTACTACTCCTACTACTCCTACTATTACTACTACTACTATTACTATTACTACTACTACTATTACTCCTACTACTCCTACTACTACTACTACTATAATACTCCTACTATTCCTACTACCACTACTACTACTACTACTACTACTACTATGGTAATAGTACTCAGTGCAGCCAAACAAGGAAAATCATAACTTACTATTCATTGTCCATTGTGAATACGAGTTTGACCTTCGGCTTTACAATAGTCGCATAGTGGGGACAATCCATGAATAACAATTGATTGTCATTTGTGATAATTGTTTTTTTTCCTTCCTTCACAACTTTCACAGTGCACGCGCCTGTTTGTGTGTGTGTGGGTGTGTGTGTGTGTGTGGGTGTGTGTGCGTGTGGGTGCGCATGTTTACACGGCGTTCTTTGGACAAACCAGTGCACATCTACATACGTTCTTTGGACAGACCTCCTTGTTGTTGGGACGTCCATTTAATGATCCGTTAGGGTTAGGGTTAGGGTTAGGATTAGGGTTAGGGTAAGGGTTAGAACACTTTAAAGTACTTAAAAAGGGGGGGGGGGGGGGGCACGACCCATTGTCCACACAACGTATGTGGCGTTTGAGGAAAGTCCAGATAACGGTGTCTGTGCAAGTATGTGAGTGTAGGTGTGTGTGTGTGTGTGTGTGTGTGTGTGTGTGTGTGTGTGTGTGTGTGTGTGTGTGTGTGCGTATGTTTGTGCATGTATTCCCAGCATTTAAGTGGAAACTGAAGTGTTTGTAGTAAGGTTTATTATGTAGATGACAGGGCAAAACTGCTAATTCTGATGTAGAGGAAATTTGTCTTTGCCGAATATGGATTGAAATACAAATCGAAGCTGAGACTAGCCAAGGCTTAGAGGTACTCAGCGAGTTTCAACTACGATCGTGCGTGGATCAAATATATGGAAGGGAAAAAGTAACTGTTTAATTCTGTTGTGTATGAGCGTATTAGTAATCGAAGTTGTTGAAATGCTCAGTCGACATACTTCAAAGTTAAGATTTTTATTTTGTGTGTGTTGGTGTGTTTGTTTGCGTGTGTGTATATGTGCGTGTGTGAGAGTGCGTGCACACGTGTATATGTGTGTGTGTGTTTTCTATATGCTGTTTTGCGTTGTTTGAAACCAGATCCGTAAAGTGAACGATGGTGTTTGTGGTCGAGCTAACTGTATGTAACTACTGTAAAAAGGATTCGATAGAGAAAGGATTGGATAGTAATTATGTCCAACGTCATTTAACGTAATACGTAACACATGCCAGCTCGCGCATCGCGGGTAGTTGAAACTTTCTAAAAGCTTTTAAAGGGGGAAGACAATTCTTGGACCATTGCTAAATGGAAGTTTAACGGTTACACCCACCTTTGGCGATATGGCCGGCGGGGATATCCATCCCAGGGAAGAAAGGGATGTCAACACTGTACCACCAGAGCAATAATACTGCTAAGATGGGCAGTGAAAGATATTCACTTATGTTTTGCCCAACCACGGGACTCGAACCTGGGTAGTCGGTGTGCCAGGCGGACGCTCTACTACTGAGCTACTGTGTTGGGACATAATGTCCATCATAATACGTTAATGGGGTGGACGAGTAACACTCAGAAGAAGCTATATCAATAACAGTGTAAGCTAAGGTGACACATTAGCAACATTACATGCGTGCATATAAACACCCGAATACCTTACTTTCAGCGTGCGTCGCAGATTGCTAATGCTTAAAGGAACCCAGATCGAAGGTTTAGTTTCCTTTTGGCCCCAACGGATTTACCTTAACCTTCGAATTGTGAGTTACATTTAACAATGACAGACAGGGCTTTCGCTGTTCAAATCAACTGCTGAAGTTTGAATTTCCCATTTATGGTCTGACAGTGAGTGATTTTTCCAAGTTTTGGCCCTATTTTTGAATGAACCACGCGGCTTCAAGAATGCGTCGTTAGTTTCTGGAAATAGGGCAGGGTCCATTGTATCAACCTAAAACAAACAAAAAGCTTACCGAACAACTTATTTCACGAGTTCTTCTTACCGGACTTGGTAGTTTATTTTTAAGCTCAAAAGGGGTGGCTATAAGCGGTTGCTATTAATTTGCACAAAAACTACGGAATTTAATTTTTTTTAAAAAGTTTCTATATATTTGTTAAAGGATTTTTATTGGGTTGCAAGCTTATGTATACAGTGAGAGTGTGTTGTTATTATTATTATTATTATTATTATTATTATTATTATTATTATTATTATTATTATTATTATTATTATTGTTGTTGTTGTTCTTGTTCTTGTTGTTCTTGTTATTTAATAATTTCTCGAGAAGAAAAAGAACAACTAAATAAACAATTACATTGTTATTTTACATGTGCAACAAATTAACTTCTAACTATTTGCAATGAAGGCTTTTTTTTTTAATTTAATGCATTGCGAAATTGTACCATAGTTTCACTTCAGTCTCTAACCTGTGTTCGGAATTTGGAGTACCGGGCTTATTTTAACTTACTGGACTTTGAAAATAAAGCTCCTGGAAGAATAACTTTTAACGTTGAGTGCGCGTTAGATATTGTGTAAAGCTTAGAAAGTATAGCTAACATTACAGTGCTATCACCAGCCTTAGCTTATTAGCCAATATAGGTTTAGACCCTAACGCTGTGAAATAAACATGATTAAAGAACTGTTGTAACATGTAGGCTAGTAAAGGCAACGTCTCAGTTACTACACTACAATAATAATAATAATAATAATAATAATAATAATAATAATAATAATAATAATAATAATAATAATAATAATAATAATAATACTGGATGCTATATGCGCGCCTTTCCCCAAATCAATAAGGCTCAAAGCGCGGCGATCTGTACCAACATACACGCTCACCTTTCTCATCCACACTCACACACAAATACACACCCATCACTCAAACAGGTGGTGTAAAGGCAGGAAAATCGCTATTGGAAGACGGAAAGAAAATCAAATTTGTATTATTGAAATTTTTATATTGACTGCGTCCAGTACCATTATTGAAGGGAGGGAGGAAACCGGCGTGCCCGGAGAAAACCCTCGGCGACCTCAATAGTCTCGTACCTAAGTCACAAACGTTCGCCCCTTGTGGGAATCGAACCCGCGACCTTCGACATAGGAAACCGGCGACTAATCCACTGCGCTACGAGGCCTGCTACACTACACTATATATATACACTACACTACACTACACCCACACCACTCTACCTCATATAAGCGATTCACAGGTACTAATTTACGAAGCAAAATTAATGTACACCGTGAAATTAATACTACTGCAAGAATAATTACAAAATAATGTTACAGTGGTGTTTTTACCTAACCGTTTCATTGACACTTGAACAAAGCAGATTTTTCTGGATTAAAGCAGAACTACCCGATTATACCTTTTAAAATAAACAACAACAGCAGCAACTACTACAACAACAACAACGGTAGGTAATTTACTAGAAGAATCCTGGAACATACTGGGAAAAGGCAACAGTAGCTTATCCAAGAAGTTAAATTCCAACTAGATAGCCCTGTTCTTTTAGGATTTTGTTTTCAGCGCGGCATCAACGTATTATTGGTAACTGTCACCGGCTTGTCACAGCCTCAGCCGCTGGGTCAATTTCACACACATGTTCAGTTTTGCTTGGTTTTCTTTAAACCGACGCTCTGCTTATTTGTTTTCCCCCATACGGACTGTGAGCTATAATTGAGTTACTCCGGGAAGGGAAATTGTATTTTGTGCGTCTGCACTGAAAGGCTGCCAAAGAACGGTTTGTGTGTGGCGTGGCTATGCGCCATTTCTGCAAACACGCTCATTCACCATTTAAAGGTATGTACGCTCATGGAAGATTGTAATTTAATTGTATTTGTTTCAATTGATTTTGTGGTTGATGACATTTATTTTTTTGTAGGCGTGACAACTCTGCTACCTGTGTTTTGCACCAAACGTTTTGTTGTCTCCCTTTTGGGCTTTGTTTTTAAGCGTATTGTTAATGAAGCTCATTATTCGATTGTTATTGTTTGTGTGAGTGTGAGAAAGGGAAGGAGGGAGGGACAAAAGGAAAAGGGTATTGTTGGGTGGTTGGTTAGTTGTTTGTGGGGGATGGAGAGTGGGCTTGAGATGGCGTGTGTATGGGATGGAGGGGGTATTTCTTCGTAGTTTGTGGTTCCGAGAAAAGCTACTTTGCTTGTTTGTGTACAACAAAATTACTTGAACCTGTACAGTACAGGATTTTCCTCCTCAGTTTGCCGAATGACTGAAACTTTCCTATTGGATGCCGCTGCTGTTGCTGTGTTTTGTTGTTGCTGTGTTTTGTTCGTTGTTGTCGTCGTGATCATTGTTGTTTACAGTGGTTGTCATTGTCGTTGTTGTTGTTGTTGTTGTTGTTGTTGTTGTCATTGTCGTTGTACTTCTTCTTTTTCTTTTCCTCATCGTTCTTCCTTCCTCTTTATTTCTTTTCTGCTGTTGCTTCTTTTTCTTGTTGTTGTTGTATTTGTTGTTGTTGTACTTTCTTCTTCTTCTTCTTCTTCTTTTCTTCTTCTTCTTCTTCTTCTTCTTCTTCTTCTTCTTCTTCTTCTTCTTCTTCTTCTTCTTCTTCTTCCCTCCTCCTCATCCTCTTCTTTTTCTTCTTCTTCCCTCCTCCTCCTCCTCTTCGTCTTCTTCTTCTTTTTTGTTCTTGTTGTCTGCAAGCGTATCAAAGACCCAGGATATAGGAGCAAACTGAAAAGCTTTATTTTTCACATTAATCCCAGATTGTCCTCATTTGTCTGAGCGTGTGACGATGCGTTAAAATGCTGCAGGTGAGCGCCTCAGGCGGCTTCAGTTAGATCCTGTTTCGACCTGAGCCTTGAGCAGCTCTTGAGCTGGAAAAGCGCCTAATAAGAACACTGAAATAAATAAAATAAATCCTAACATGGAGAGATTTCAGGCAAAAATAAGTTTAAAATTTTTTTTTGTCATAATTCATTCGTCAAATATCGCCAGCGTGTATTGCTCATAGAATGATCGGCCTAGCTGAGTTTTAATTTAATGAGCTCGGCGTAACATTTGGCCTTAACGACGCAAGTCTTCTGGAACCGCGCGCGCCCTTTCAAAATGTTATTGTGCCCCCCATGTTGCACACTAGAGCTAGCAGCGGGAGAGTTGCACTCTGCAGCAAAAATGTTCAGCTGTTACGAGCGGTACAACACTATAACTTTCAATATTTGCTTGAGCTCAAAGCGTGACAACGCATGGTGGGAGAGATACCTTTACGCTGAGGGATTAAACATTGTACAGACTTTAGTGCGTCTTGGACGATTCGGATGTGTTCTTCTTTCCATCCATGCACCATGTCATGCTTTGATGTCGTAATAAAGACACTGAAAGAGTTCAAGAGTTCAAGCTGCTATTCTTATAGCTCTATTTGTTACTCAGGGTATAGCTGTTACTCTTAAAGCTGTTATTCAAGGTAAAGCTGTTATTCTCAAAACTGTTACTTAAAGTTAATGTAAAGCTGTTATTTTTAAAGCTGTCGCTTAATGTAAAGATGCCATTCTTAAAGCTTGTACTTAATGTAAAACTGTCATTCTTGAAAGCTGGTACTTAATATAAAGCAGTTATTTTTCTTTAAAAGCTATCACTTAATGTAAAACTGATGTTCTTAAAGCGCCTACATAATGTAAGTCTAAAGCAAAGTTGCTCCAATTGCAGTTGATGAGTTGATAAGCCGTGTCATTTGTGGTTGTGATACTATCGACATGAGTAGACCTACTTACATTGAGTTTAGATGTGTGTTTTTTTTGTTGTTGTGTTTTTGACGTGTCAGCTACCTGCAAATCTGCACGTATATAGAAGCACGGTGGTCTAATGGTAGTGCTTTGGCTTGCGGATCTGAAGGTCCCGGGTTCGAGCCCTGTCCGGGCCATTGTGTTGTGTCCCTGGGAAAGACACTTTACTCGAGTTTCCTACTCCTTCGGATGAGAGTATAAACCGAGGTCTAGTCTGTGTTTCGCATACATTCCATCATAACGGACTATAAAGATCCTGAGGCTCATGTCCTAGACGGGTGAGTGCCAATAACAAGAACACACCCAGCATGCACTTGGTCCTTCTCCCCCATCCCTGGCTGGCCAGGATAGTGCTCAGTTGTCCGGGCGTCAGAGCATGCGCCCAAAGGCTGCGGGTGGGCGTCTCGGGCGGTTTGAGTTAGATCCTGTATCGGCCAGCGCCTAGAGTCTGGTCAAATACGGCGAGATAAGTGCGCTATAAAAATCCTCAATAATAAATTTAAAAAATATTAATATTTTATATAGTGGGTTGGACTTTAAAGGGGCCTACTTTGACCACGCCTCGCGACACTTCCGTTTAACATTCTCAGTGAGTGTTGCCGTACTGAAAAAAAAAATTATAAAAAAAAAAACCACACACACACACAAAACCAACCTTTTGGAAGTTGTTGGTGTTGTTTTTTTTTAATCAATAAATTCCGTAGTTTTTATGCCTTCTAATAACTACCCCTCTAGTGCTACAACGATCTAGTAGGTCTAGATGGATGATAGTTTTACCGTATTTCCGTGCCGTTAAACAGGGGGAGTCATCATGACACAATAAAAAATTGTTTTTAAAAAAAATCAACTTTAGTGGTTGGTTTGAGCAATTCTATCCTATCCTATCCTATCCCATAACTCGGAGGTCGTAGGGGCACCACACATGATCGTTTAACCAGCGTACTCCATCTTTCCCTGTCCTCAGCAATTCAAGTCCATTTTATCATTTTTAAAGTAATAACAAAGCGAATTATATTTATATAATTCCGACTCGAGGCCCTTTAAATGAGATGTCTTAGTTTGCTTTTAAAAGTGTACCTAACCAGTTCATGTATATTTGTTTCATAATGGCTGATCGGTTGTCTGTGGAACGTCGGACGATGCTCCTAAGGCTCCAATTGGGGCTCCTCGGGCGGTTCGAGTTAGATTACTGAATCGGCCAGCGCCTTGAGAGGCTCCTGAGCTGGAAAAGCGCTATATAAAAACGATCAAATAACAGCAACTTAAATTATTTTCAAAATGTAAAAAGGTAAAGGTAGTCCCATAGCCTTGTGGCCGTAGAGGAGCGTGATATTGGAGATCACACTTATCTTGGGCCAGCGTAATGAGGGTGATGCCCATCTCTCTCCCTCGCTGCTTTACCTTCCCCACCCTTAAGAGAGTAGGTACTCAGTCACAGTTGAGTCAACTGGGGGCGTTGTTATTTTTTCGCTTCACGTTTTGCGGTCACCCATCCAAGTGCTAAACGCACTGGACGTTGCTTAACTTGCGAAACAGTAGCGAGCGCTCTAACCACTGCGCTATCCGACACCAGAAAGCGGACACTTTTTTGTTTCTTCTGTTTTCCGGTTTTGACCGGGCATCCCCTTTAAATTTCTTCACTGTTTTTTTTTTAATGTCAACTAACTACGTGGACTTGTTTATTTGATTTTGAGATGTCCTCTAACTAGCCCTAGGCTTAAGTGTGTATCTTTCTACCGGAGCTGATCCTGAAAGTTGATATTGCATTCTCAAAAGCTGGTTTAGACAGGGTATCCCTTTTTAATTTGTTCTTAAATGTTATATATATTATGTAAGTTTACTTGTGTATTTGATTGTTGTTGTAGCTGTTGTTGTTGTTTATTGTTGTTTTTTGTGACATTTTATCCACACAGTACAAACATAATATATGTGTTTCTATAGGAACTGCGCGTACTGAAAGTTAATTCTATTGTAGGTCGACTGGTTCTAACTGGGAACTTGCGTACTTAGTATTGGTTTTGTGGGTTGTTGCTTCTTTTTTTTTCTTTTTTTTTTTGTTCGTTTTGGTGCGGTAAGTAATTTATTCCTTAAATTTCACGCACCGGTTGTGACTAGAAAAGTGTCAGGGTTAAAGCAATACTAATTTCCTTGTTTGTTCTCAAATTTCAATTTTTATTTATCTTTCGTGACATATCCAGCTGCATCGTAAGAGGAAGTATTTCGCTTATTTGTGCAGTTTTGTTGGCAGGGTTTTCCCTTGTATAGGCCTAAATAACGCCCCCAGGCGTAGTTGTATTATTGTTGTACTAGTGGTTTTTGTACCCTGGCAAGCCAGGGTACACAGGTTGCTGTTTAAAATGTAGACAGAGAAACAACTGTTGTCTGCGAGTTTCATTTGGACGATGATACCTCCCCATATCCCCCTTGATACCTCACCATACCCCCCCCCCCCATCTGATATCTCCCCGTCCCCCCCCCCATGATGCCTCATCATACCCCATTGATACCTCCCCGAACCCACTTGATACCTCCCCATAACCCCTTGATACCTTTCGTACCCCCCTTGTAACCTACCTGTACCCTCCTTGATACTTCCCCGTTGATCGTTTCGCAGGTATGGATGAAAGGAATCGACCATCACCATACCCCCTTATATATACCCGTATCCCCGTTATGCCTACCCATGCCCCTTTAAACCTACCCGTAGCCCCCTTTTACCTACACGTACCACCTCATCCCGATCCTTGATAATAATAATAATAATAATAATAACAATAATAATAATAATTAATAATAATAATAATAATAATAATAATAATAATAATAATAATAATAATAATAATAATAATAATAATGATAATAATATTGAATAATACAAATAGAAATCATAAAAAACGCCAAGGTTTTAAAATAAATATTGATATAAAATATTATAATTATAATAATAATAATTATTATTATTAGTTTATAAATAATAATAATAATAATAATAATAATAATAATAATAATAATAATAATAATAATAATAATAATAATAATAATAATAATAACGTACCACCCTATCCCGATCCTTGGTAATAATAATAATAATAATAATAATAATAATAATAATAATAATAATAATAATAATAATAATAATAATAATAATATTGAATATAGAATAATACAAATAGAAATCATAAACTCCAAGGTTTTAAAAGAAAATTTGATATAAGATATAATATTATAAATAATAATAATAATAATAATAATAATAATAATAATAATAGTAATAATAATAATAATAATAATAATAATAATAATAATAATAATAATAATAATAATAATAATAATAATAAAGGTAAAAAGCCTAAATTAAAAAGAAAAATATCCATATTGTAGTGGGAAAAAAAAACATTTAAAAAAATATGGCCCGCGACGGATTCGAACTTGGGTCGCCCTAAACGTTAGGCGAAGGTGTTACCAACTGAGCTATCAATGCTGCGCACAAAAACATTAAATTTTTTCGTCTAGATGGGAAAACATGCTGAAACCTCAATTTGATTTTTAATGGAAGCGCGCGGAATGAGACTATTGCAGTTTGTGGACATTTTGTTTATTTATTTATCTCAGAAACGGTTAAACGTTCGGTAAGGAAATGTCGGCTATAACGATTTCGCTGGTTTTGAGCACACAACAGGCCGATTCCCAGCGGCCAGCACCTGCCCAGATCAGCGTCCATACCGGACAAACTTTATAGTAGTGGCGAAGAAGGACTTCCGGCTAAGCAATTTATATATATAGATAACAGTTTAAATTTTATTTGTGTAGTTGTGCTGAATTTTTTTTTTAATTCAGCGGGTGTACAGGACAATTTTATTTTATTTTATTTTTTTTTTTTAACAACTTTATTATCACCATTGAAAGTACAGCAGCCCGAAGTGAAGCGCTTTACCCAAGGTACATGCTGGATGTGTTCTTGTCACCGGCACTCACCCGTCTAGGACATGAGCGTCAGGATCTTTAAAGTCCGTTATGATGGAATACATGCGACACAGACTAGACCTCGGTTTATACTCTCATCCGAAGGAGTAGGAAACGGGAGTAAAG
Source organism: Oncomelania hupensis (assembly GCA_036898135.1). Classification (NCBI taxonomy): domain Eukaryota; kingdom Metazoa; phylum Mollusca; class Gastropoda; order Littorinimorpha; family Pomatiopsidae; genus Oncomelania; species Oncomelania hupensis. Next base: position 147,515,256 of record CM072511.1, on the reverse strand, counting down.
TGTCTTTCCCAAGGACACAACACAATGCACCGGCCTGGGCTAGAACTCGGGACCTTCAGATCCGCAAAGCCAACGCTCTAACCACTCGGCCACCTCGCCTCCCTAATTTTAATATATAATATAATCAAAATCCACAACCCAAAAAAAATGGAAGTGAAAAATAGTTTGACAGTTATTTTAGGCTCGTCACTTCTTTCGCTTCGATCCTGTATCGGCCAGCGCTTTGAGCGGGTCTGGAGCTGGGTAAGCGCTAAAGTTATGAGAACAATGCAGCAAAATAAACTAAAAATAAACATAAACCAAGAAAAAAGCAGCAGGCGTCGTTTGATGGCGTGATCGTCACCGTGAGCTAGGCTACAAAGAATATGAAAAGTATGTTTTTATTGCCTTCGGCAGCTGTTTTGTTCTTAATGAAACAAACGAATAATAATAATAGTTAATTTACGGCTGTAACAGAGGTTGATTGCGGTAATTTATTACCTAGGAACTGCTTAGTTCGCACTGCGATAAAGGCAGGATCCTCCTGGCTTAAATCACCCTGTAAGATGGTTAAGGGGGTTTGGAGTTGGGGGGGTTGGGGGTGGGGTATGGATGGGTGGGTATGGGTGGAGGTGGTGTGTGTGGTGGGAGAAGGGGAGAGAGGGGGAACAAGGTGCGATTTTAAAAAGCCACGTTTGATTCATGTACAATGACTCATAAAAGTAATAAATAACAACGTATAGGTCTACACACATCAGTGCGCTGAGTAGTTTGTGGTCGTCCATGAATGAAGTTGACGTTGGGTAGCGGAGCAGTGGCGGTGCGGCTGGAGAACGCTCCTAGGCCTTGTTTTGTGCATGTATGATGACGCGCGTGCAAGGAGGAAAAGGCGGCGAGATAGTGATCTGGGGCTTGAATTTCGGCTGCGGCGAAAGATGACGCTCTGCGTAGTTGAAACTCGCCGAGTATACCTCGGGAGGCAGGGTGGTCTAATGGTAGTGCTTTGGCTTGCGGATCTGAAAGTCCCGGGTTCGAGCTCTGTCCGGGCCTTTGTGTTGTGTCCTCTGGGAAAGACACTTTACTCCCGTTTCCTACTCCTTCGGATGAGAGTATAAACCGAGGTCTACATTCTACATTCCATCATAACGGACTTTAAAGATCCTGACCTGACGCTCATGTCCTAGACGGGTGAGTGCCGGTAACAAGAACACACCCAGCATGCACTTGGTCCTTCTCCCCCATCCCTGGCTGGCCAGGATAGTGCTCAGTTGTCCGGGCGTCAGACCATGCGCCCAAAGGCTGCGGGAGGGCGTCTCGGGCGGTTTGAGTTAGATCCTGTATTGGCCAGCGCCTAGAGTCTGGTTAAGTACGGCGAGATAAGTGCGCTCTAAAAATCCTTAATAATAATAATAATAATAATAATAATAATAATAATAATAATAATAATAATAATAATAACAATAATAACAATAATAATAATAATAATAATAATAATAATAATAATAATAATAATAATAATAATAATAATACCTCTTACAAGTAGGAGAGGTGAAAGCAGTGTGAGAAGATGGTTCTTCGCAAGGGTGCAATACCAGGACACAATTAATAATCCTGTAGCAAATTGTATCGTTTTGTCTTGGTTTTGTTGTTGTTGTTGTTGTTGTTGCTGCTGCTGCTGTTGTTGTTTTTTTATGGAAATTAGCATTCTGTTGACTTGTGTACACATTTCATTTTTGTCTCATTCCTGTAGTCAAGTCAAGTCAAAATACTCTATTACCCGATAAACACAGCATACACATAGGATTTTGTTGTGGTGGTGAAGCCATACAACTTTCAGTCACATACAATCATTCTGACATTAGACATGAAATAAGGAAACAAAATGTTTCAGAAAGATAACACACACACAACCGCACTCTCTCTCTCTCTCTCTCTCTCTCTCTCTCTCTCTCTCTCTCTCTCGCACTCGCATTCTCCCATATTCGGAAAATAACATTTATTCTGGCTCTAAATGCGTTTCAAGCGATGTTTCCTCTCTCCTCCCTCCCCCTTCTCCCCCCCCCCCCCCCCCCCCCCCAGGTCTTTGTCAACCTTTCCAAGTTTTGTAGTCTCAGACCACAGGGGCCATCACTCGAGTTGGAAGCCTGTCGCTGATCTTCTATGGCAACAAGCGGTCAAATAGCCGGTAGCCGGGCTCATTACGTCTATCGTAGTAGTCTGTGTTTGTGCTGCTACCTTACCGCTTTGCTATATAGAGGACATGATCCCGCTACAGGCCCCTATCTTGAGTAAGTAATGCCCCTTGTGTGTTTTTCTCAGACATCGCATCACAGTACAGGATTTGATATTCTATATTGACATTTTTGTAGGGTGATTCACGTCCCCTCCTGTATTCTCCGCGGAATACAAACACAAAAATGTAAAACCTTGAAACCTTGGCACGTTAAAGAGCTCGGTTACTCTGTCACAAGGGTACCTTATATACAGCCTGAAGTAACATACACACACAACAACAACAACAACAACAACAACAACAACAACAACAACAACAACAACACACACACACATACATGTCTGTATTCATGGAAAATTGGGGTTTTGGAAACAAGACACTATGTAGTCATCAGAAAGCGGCTTTTTTTTTTTACGGAAAAACCGAAAATTCATTTTAAAAATTAAGAATTATTTTTTTTTTTTTTAATGTCTCTTTTCGTCAAAAAGTTGACCTAATTCGTCTTACAATCCTAATCTTACCCTAACAACACTTTTACTTGAAATGTGTCTAACAAGCAGCTCGTCCCGGATAGAGCACTCCCATGTACTGAAAACAGTCCCACGCACTACAACAGCACTCCCATGTACAAAAAAAAAAGCACTCCCATGTACTTAGAAAGACATTGGGGGGCTGAAAAAAGTGGGGCGCTAGCTAAAAGGCATTTTATGCATTAAAAAGGCAAGTTTGGTACCCCTCCCCCCATAACTCCATGAATAATAATAGTAATAATAATAACGGATTTTTATATAGCGGGTACTCCAGCCTATGACCAGACTCACCACGCTTTACATAGTCATAACATATAAATACGTGCACTCGATGAAACATTACTTTTGCTACAATACACCAAAAAACGGGACAGTAAAGGTACAGACTATTTACAATTATGTACATAAATTAAAAAAAATACAAAGATATACTATTTACAACTATGTACACAAATGACAAAAAAGACAGAAAATAGAATAGCAAAAACCTATTTACAGCTATTTATATGCCCGGTTAGGCCCAGGAAGGAAAACAGTTAAATATTTACAGCCGTGTATACACTTACGGAACAGACATACTCACATAGACAAGAGATGAGAGAATGGCAGCGGGATACAAATCAATCTGAATAATGCAGTTTGAAGAGGTGGGTTTTGAGGGCCTTTTTGAATGCTTGTGTTGATTGTATGTTGCGGATATGGGAGGGAAGGGAATTCCACTGCTTAGGTGCGGAGTAGGCGAATGCACGTTGGCCGTATGTCTTAGTGCGGGTGACAGGAACCTTGAGTGTGCGAGTGTCAGCAGAAGATCTTAAAGTGCGTGAAGGGGAGTAGACAGACAATAGATCAGCAAGGTAGGAAGGACAAGAATCTGTGAAGAAGTTGTGACAGAGAACAGAGAGTTTGTACTCTATGCGTGCTTGCACAGGAAGCCAGTGAAGGGAATGTAGTAGAGGTGTGATGTGATCACGTTTCTTAGCTCGGAATACTAGTCTAGCTGCTGAGTTCTGAACCTTTTGTAGTTTGTCAATGATGTGTTTTGGGGAGCCAACAAGGAGAGAGTTGCAATAGTCAAGACGAGAAAGGACGAGAGCGCAGACTAGGGTTTTGGTGGCCGGGACTGTAAGATAGTGGCGAAAGGAGCTGATTTGGCGTATGGCCGTGTATGCAGAGCGACAGACGTTGGAGATGTGGTTGTTGAGGGACAGGTCATCGGAGAGAATGTAGCCGAGATTTCTTGCTGAGGATGAGAACTGAGTGTTTGTTGTCCCTACTGTAAGCGATGTTGGGAGAGGCGAGAGTGAGGAGGAGGTGTTGTGCTTGTGAATGAGGAGGGCTTCGGTTTTATCGTCATTAAGCTTAAGCTTGTTGAGTGTCATCCATGACTTAATGTCTGTGATGCAGTTCTCCAAGGTCTGAACAGTGGAATTAATGAGAGAGTGGGCGGTGGATTTATACAGTTGTGTGTCGTCTGCAAATGACTGACTCTCAACAGCATGCTTTCTAAGCAGGAGAAGCAGTGGCTTGGTGTACAGAGTGAATAACACCGGCCCTAAAACGGAACCCTGAGGCACGCCGCACACCAAGTCTGCTGTGCTGGAGAAACAGCCATCGACAGTGACTGCTTGTGATCTGTCAGAAAGATATGAGTGGAACCAAGCCAGGACCGAGCCAGAGAATCCAAAATAGTGTTGAAGAGTGTTAAGGAGAATGTGATGGTCAACTGTGTCAAAGGCGGCTGAGAGGTCTAATAAGGTGAGAACGGAGACGTTGCCATTATCTAAGGCAAGCAACAGATCATTGGTTACCTTTAGGAGGGCTGTCTCAGTGCTGTGGAATGGTCGGTAGGCAGACTGGTTGGGGCAAAGTAAAGCGTTATCATATAGGTAGGCAAACAGTTGTTTGAGAACAATTTTTTCTATGACTTTGGACAGGAAGGAGAGGTTTGAAACAGGTCTATAGTTCTTTAGATTATTTTTGTCTAAACTTGGCTTTTTAAGGAGGGGTTTGATGACAGCCGCTTTGAGCACAGACGGAACAACACCAGAGGACAGACTCTCGTTGATAATGTGGGTAATGGTCGGGAGTAGAGGGTCAAGATTCTCTATCAACATGGGGGTAGGAATGGGGTCGAGAGAGCAAGATGTTGGTTTTGAGCTTAAGATGACTTTTTTGACCTCTTGCTCTGTTATTGTTTGAAAAACTTCCATCTTTGCGGTGGTGAGGGAAGGTGAGAATGGGTTAGTGATTGTGATCTCATGGCTATCAAGAGCGGTCCTTATGTCAGCTACTTTCTGTGTGAAATAATTACAAAATATATCTGGGAGCTGACATGCTGGGTGTGTGGATGGGAGTGATGTTGCATTGCTCTTACCCCTTAGCTGATTGCAAATGTCAAACAACTGTTTACAAGTTTCACTGCTGCTAATTCTGTCGCTAAAGTACCGGGTTTTGGCAGTCTGGACTATTTTAGTGACCCGTTTTTTTATACACGCCCACACTTACACACTCTTGCACACACACTTTACACAAACACACGCTGTTAAGATAGTAACTAAATACCAAAAGATAAAATACAAGAAATGAAATAAAAGACAAAATGAAAAAAAAAAACACATAATATAATTGACAAATTAAATAAGCTAGAATATAAAAAAAAATACTTGCACACAATGGAATACTGGGTCACTGGTCGATTACTGGGGTACCCACCAATCCTTTCTGAGCCTGCTGCAGTATAGCGAGGATATCAGCCGTTAGACACTATTATACGTTATCGGCATTTTGGCGTGGAATATGGATTATGTCCAACGAGATCTATTCAATGTTTCCACCTTCGGCTCGTAGAAATATTGAATAGATCTCGTTGGACATATTGATAACATTTATGTATCGATTTCATGGAATCAAAACATGAAACTGGAAATTTGCCAAAACATTCAATACACTAAAGCTGTTCTTACTTCTTAGACCTATCTCAAAGACCACTTCACAGAAAACATTCCCAAAATAAAGGCACCATAACAAAGTAGTTCAAGCATTGGACACGTTTGGAGCACATTTTAATTCCCGATAAATTTTCAAGTTTCACGCCTTCGCATTACATAAACATTGAAATATTCTTGGTAGATGCAATAAATTTGAGGAAAAGCAGCATTACACGTCACGGTGACAGTAGGCCTATAATGTCATACTGATTGGAAATTGACGTCCTTGCCTACGTGCTATAAAAAAAATGGCGGCACTTATTGAGAATGTTTTTATTAGCATCCAGGCAGAGGTTTAAAAAAATAAAATAAAATAAAATAAAACGTCATTCCGTCAACTTTATTGTTATGTTTGCAGTATCTGAATTTGAAAGCAGCAAGAAGGCAGTTCTGCCCTCTGCACTAACCATAGATTTATGAACTGAATCGAAGGTGACAGGTTCATGCACTTTTGCTTTCGTTCGACGACGAAACAGATAATTACGTTACATTTTTAGCGCCTTCTAGTAATCCTTGTCCGGAATTAAAAATGCGTCTTCATCGAGCTGGTAGTTTAGAATCTATAAGCTCGTCTTCAATCCATAGAGGATCAACATTTTTGTTGTTATTATCTTTTAAATGGGCAACAGTCGAAAGTAGTCCGTGTACTCGTTTTTACGACTTTCATATTCCAAGCTTTGTTAAGAACATTGCCATCTGTGATTGGTCAATTACCATGCGATATCAGCTTTAGGCACACTCTACTTGGCCAATGAAAATATAGCACACGAAATCGAGACATATATTTATATAATATTATTAGAATTTCCACAACAAAGTTTGTATTGCTGGGCCATCAGAATAATGTAATGATGCAATGATTATGAAACCAAATCTGTGCAGTGTTTTACATCGGTGAAGAGTGGGGTTTTTTCAATCCCAAGAGTCGACTTTCATGCGTGAATCCTCGAACAGTGTTACAATTACCATGATTATAATTTACTTACAAGGTTGCCTCTCATGTCAATGGAATATTTTCTTCTTATTCTTTTTTTTTTAATTTTTTTTTTAAAAACCGGTTTGTCCTTTACTTGCCTCATTTTGTCGTTACATGCTATCGACTTTCCTATTTATGATTCGTTTGAGAATGGAAAGAGTTAACAATATTATGCTCTGAATGAATGAAAGAAACCTAAACTTGGAAGTTTAACACCTATTCTTACCATTGGCAATATGGCGGACAGGGTATAACTATCTCAGGGGAAAGATGAGGATGAGAGATCTAACTCAACACTGAGCAATATCCTACTGCTAAGATGGAGAGCAGCATTTCAGCATTGGAGGTTCAAGAATGTGGGGAAGGGGAGGGGAGAGATAGAGATTGGGAGGTGGGGTGGGGGAGAGGAGTTAATGGTTAAGGTGGAAAGAGAAAGTGAGGAAGGAAGGAAGGTGAAAGGGGGGAGGAGGGGTGAGAGGGAAGAAAATTTAAAGGCCAAGAAATGATTAGTAGTGTTGCGTTCAGGCTCTTCAAAATAAGGGGCTACGACGGGGGCAAAAGGACGACCCGATCTCGACAGATTTAGTAAACACGATGAGTGGCTGGAACACACGCTTGATCATGAAGAGCATCTTCTATCAGACAAAATGAATAAAATGAACAAATATCAACATTTCATAGCAAATGAAAGACAATTCACAGCAAAATGAAAGACAGTCCACAGCAAAATAAAAGACATTCCACAGCAAAATTAAAGACATTAAGTTAATGTCTTTCATTCTTATGTAAAATGTTGGTATTTTGTTCTTTTTATTATTTTTTTTCCTCATTAAAGATGCTCTTTATTTCATGTATTTTCTCTCAGTGAAATATGCTCTTTCGTGTTGATATGAAACTGTTTTGTCGGCAATTCGCGTTTTGACCCTGTATAAAATACGTCATTTGATTTATTTTGGTCTGGAGTTCTAGAATTTATCTTTTGAACTGGACTAATCAAGGATAAAAGACTTTTGTTTTGGAATTAAACTTTATAATATCGGTTTTAAAGTTAATGAAAGACTTTTTTTCATTTTGATGAGAAGGTCTGAAGTTATAATTTTTTAAGCTGAATTACAGATAATTTCAATTGTTGAGTTGGAATTTGCCTTTTTAGTTGTGTAAAACATCTACAACAAAACCTACAACTACATGTACAAGACGACAGGTAGGTAAAGGTAAAAGTGGTCCCATAGCCTTGTGGCCGTAGGGGAGCGTGATGTTGGATATCACACTTATCTTGGGCCAGCGTAATGAGGGTGATGCCCATCTCTCTCCCTCGCTGCTTTACTTTCTCCACCCTTAAGAGGGTAGGTACTCAGTCACAGTTGAGTCAAGTGGGGGCGTTGTTATTTTTTCGCTTCACGTTTTGCGGTCACCCATCCAAGTGCTAACTTGCGACACAGTAGCGAGTGCTCCAACCACTGCGCTATCCGACACCCTTTCGTTTTGGTCTGAAATTTTTACATGCTTTTAATAATGTGTCATTTACAAGTGAAATTCAGGAATTCGTCCTTTTAAACATGTTAACAGTTGTTTTTTTTATTTTATTGGTCCTTCTGAAATTCGCTTGTTTGAGTTAAAATTGTTTTAATCGAAAGTTCTGTAATGAAAATGTAGTGTTTAATCAACGTGAAACTTCTCTTAAACTTCAAAGTTAAAATTGTCTTTAAACTTGATTGGAAGATCTGGAATGAAAATATAGTTTTTAATCAGTCCGAAACGTGTCTTAAATTTCAAGTGAAGTTCTGGAATAAAAATTGTGTTGATCATTTTGGTTTGGAAGTCTGGAATTTATTCTCATTTATTCTTGAAAATCAATTCTTTGAGACAATTAAAGCTTCGTTCTAGGTTCCTTTCATCTTAGAGGTTTGAATCTGAGTCACAGGATTATTATCATGTTCTTCAACGTACGGTGCAGGAGATGCAGTCAGATAATTTACAAGATTTTTGTTTTCTTAAAGCTCTCTTTCTAGATTTGCTCGTTTTTGTTTTCATCATCGTTTAAAGCAGCCGTAATAGTTTGATCATCGTAAATACCGCCAGTAGCAGACGTATCGCCACAATTTGCACTGGCAGCAGTAACCGCGAGAGCATCAACAGCAACAGCAACAATAATGACAGCATTTCTTCTTCTTCTTCTTCTTCTTCTTCTTCTTCTTCTCCTTCTTCGAAAGCGTCAGCAGTCATCCGATACACATTGGTCGAAGGCTATTAGAAGCATGCTGTAGTAGTCGCCTCAACAGGCCATAAAGCATGCTCTTATGCTTCAGAGCACTGCTACCTATACTGTTCAAGCCCTATGAGCATTGACCAATCAACTCATGAAAATAGAAATTGTACGTTTCGTCTCCTCTAGGGGACGAATTAGGTCAAACTGTATTTGCTTCTAGGTCAACTTTCTTTTACGAACCGTTTGAGAATGTTTTTGACGTCGGATAGTGTCCTCACTTGGTTTCACACAATATAAGAATCCAAGAAGGCAAATGGGTTTTTGAGACAGAAAGAGCGGAATGTTGTGGAGAAACATTCTGTATATATTTACAGTGAAATTGCGCTTTTTCCGTCACTATAGAGCTTGAAGAGTATAGGAAGCAGTGCTCTGAAGCATGAGAGGATGCTTTATCGCCTGTTGAGGCGACCACTAAAGCATGCTTCTGGTAGCCTTCGACCAATGTGTACCGGGTGCAGCAGCAATAGTTACCAACTCCGTTAATAATAGCATCTGTTCGATGTGTTTACGTGCGATGACAAATTATCAGTCAAAGCACTCTTCCTTCTCCTCCTTCTCCTCTTCCTCTTATCTTCTTACTCTTCCCAACTGCCGCCATCAATTTAGCGGTCTGTTGGCGATGTGTTTACGTTAGCAGTCAAAACATATAATTGGTGGTTGATGCTGGCGAAGTATCTTATTTTTTCCTTCTCCACTTCTTCCCCTCCTCCCCCCGCCTTCTCTCCCCCCCCCCCCCATCCTCCCTTCTCTCAAACCTTTTTCCTTTCCCCATACCCCTGCTTCCCCTTTCACATTCTTTTTTTTGTCCCTCCCTCCTTCATGCACTTCACAACTTTTACTAATTACTTGCTACCTCCACTTCACCACCAGCACCGTCGGGTCCATCATCGTCGTCATCGTCATTTTCCTCCTCCTCCCTATCATCATCATCATCATCATCATTATCATCATCGCCATCCATGTCATCGTCGGTTAACGACGTGTTTACGCTAGGAGCCAAAACACGTGATTTGTGGTTTGTGGCAGAAATCCTGTCTTGGAGCTGTCACTGTGGCGATTGATTTGGTGCACGCACCCGCGCAGAATAGCAATGCCCGCCAGACCAAGGTACGCTCAGAACGCTGTATTGAGTCGCGAACACTCCCCATAAGGTGTTTTAACCATGTTAAAAGCGCGGTAGTTTTATCTAAGACTGACGTTACAATCTGTTTGTCTGTCTGTCTCTCTCTCTCTCTCTCTGTTTCTCTCTCTCTCTCTCTCTCTCTCTCTCTCTCTCTGTTTCTCTTTCTCTGTGTGTGTCTCTCTCTGTCTCTGTCTCTGTCTCTGTCTCTGTCTCTGTCTCTGTCTCTCTCTCTCTCTCTCTCTCTCTCTCTGTCTCTCTCTCTCTCTCTCTCTCGCTCTCTCTCTCTTTCTCTCTCTCTCTCCTTATGGCCATGGACGTTCTTATGGTTCAGTGATGCAGCGAAATAACACTCGCTGACATACAAAATGTGCGCGTTGAGCATGACCATTTGACATGGAGTTCTGCGCTCTGCAAGTCTACATCATCATAATGATCATCATCATCATTTTCTTCTTCTTCTTCTTCTTCTTCTTCATCATCATCATCATCAGCAGCAGCAGCAGCAGCAGCATGAGTGTGCGTGAAGGGATCCTGAGCTCGCATCTAATTTCTTCATTCTTCTTCTTCTTCTCCGATGCCTCCTTGCTCCAATTCTGTGTCAGGGTACTTAGGCCTATCGCTAGATTGTTAGGAAAACAATGTTGTCACAAAGTATAGTGATTTTGTTCACACGGTAGACCTCTGCCCCTCGCCCCGTCCCTTGTAAATTCCTCTCCTCGTTCTCATACTCACCCTCATCCTAATATTCTTCCTATTTTTTTTGCGAATATTAAAAGAAAGTCGATATGTTTCCTGATGGTACCTAAATGCAGGGACTACATAGTGCTATTCCACAGGAGATGTTTGATGCTATGTGGGAAGAAAGACTGTGAAGGCTTTGCTTAAAAGGTCCCAGTTCTAAGTCTGTGCTTACTCTTGTCACAAACGAGTTTACCCCAAAATTCGACTTTTTATTTTTAAACCATTAAACAATGACAAAGTTTGGTTTCGTTGCTCAAACCAATCGCTAAAGTTGGAATTTTCCATTTGGGTTCCGACAGAGAGTGATTTCCCCTGATTAACAGTACATCGATAACCTAGCCGTGTAACTTTTGGCCCTTTTTCTTGGGTGAACTATGAAGTTTGAAGAGTGTGTCTTTTGGTGTATGGAGTAGGGTAGGGTGTTTTTGATCAACCTACAACGAAAATAACCTTACCGAACTTTTTGTGTGTGTGTATGTTTGGTTCTGTCTCTTAACAGGCACACAAACTTCGGAATTTATTCAATTAAAAAATAGCAATACGTTTGAAAGAGTTTTTTGTTTGCTTTTGTTGTAAGCTTATTTTTAAGTAGGGCAACACTCACTGTTAATGTTAAAAGGATCTGACGATGGGGAGGAGTTAAAGTTGGTCCCTTTACATGAAGTGATTTGGGCTGGGCACACAGCTGATGCTTTTCTTGTTTCACCATTTTACGGGTTTACTGCTCATTGCTTTTATTTTTATGCTTCTTCTCCATTGTATTTCCTTGGAGGGTAATTACGGCTGTCAGTAATGTTGTTGTTGTTGTGAGGGAAAAATAGTTGTCACACATAAAAGGAATCATTTATGTGCAGGGTCGATATTTATTCATTATTAGACTGGGCTTTTGTTTTCTTTCTCCATCTTCTCTTCCAGTGCAACCCTCGCTTGTTCTTCTTTCACGTGAGTGTGTTGGTTATGTTGATGTGCGTTGTTCATTGTGCCTTCCCTTCCCGTGATTCTCCCTCTTTCTACACTCACTCCCCCCGTGTGGTTGCCGGGGGTTTCAGTATAAATAGTATCCCCGCTTTCTGGAAATTTAGTGCTTTAAATTTCCACTGTCGCTGTCTTTCTTATTTGCTCTTTCTCATTCCTACTCTCTTCTATCAATCTACTATACTATCTTCTTCTTCGCTAGACCAGTCACCTAACTTTTTTCTTGAAAAATCTTCTGGGACAAAACTCCTCAAGTGTGTGTGAGATCTGTGGGATCAGCTTGGGAATATTGGACGCTTTCTGCCAAATGGTCCCTGGGGCTTCCTATGATGTTATTACTTGGCAATGTAAGCAATTTATATGTATGTTTTGTTAATATTTTATAATGATGTTTGTATTCTGCTTTGTTTTTTGAAAAAGGGAGTTCGATAAATTAGAATATAGCCTCGGCGTCCCCTGCGTGGGATGTCTTTGTTGTAAAGTGACTGAATGGTGGAGTGCCTTCAGTGTTACCACTAGGGTTGTTTCGGCAGATCTTTTATGCGGATCAGGGGTGAGTCCTTGTTCAGCGAAGTTGTGGTCTTGATTTTGTGGTCCTGATTCGGCTCTTTGCAGTCTACCTTTCTTCCTCATTTTTCTGGGATTTAGAGGCGAAGTCTCAAACAGTGCAGCTAGGAGTCTCCGAAACTTTACATTTTGCCTCTTTTAACCATTATTAGCGGAGAGGTATTCGGGCGAGTTTCAGCAAGGCTGTGTTAAGAAGAAAAAAAAAGGTGGCACATCACGTGATCGATTTTTGTGTGTACGGTCGAGGCCCTTGCACTCCCCCCCCACCCCCCTCCACCTTAGGCCTTCTCTACCACACCCCACACCCCAAACCCCTCCACCCTTCCCCATCTCCCTCCGCTGCCACTCCCTGTTCTAAAGCACCTGACACTTTATCTCTTTCTACTCCTCCTTCTTTCTCTCCGTACGCTCCTCCTTCTCCTCCTCCTCCTTTTTCTGCTCTCTCTTGTTGCTGTACTGTGTTTGATTTTTTTTTCTCTCCTCCGTCTGATCTTCAGGGCATTATTTGTGGGCCTGTCGTTGTAGGTGTGTGTGGGAAGGAGGGAGGATAAGGAATATGTTGTTAGACGAAATGATGGGTGCTGCGCAAGGGACCACGCTCATCCCTCTCCCCACACATCCCCAACATCCACCCCCACCTCTCCCACTCCCCTCCTGCCTTATCTACACCTCACACACTTTCCAAAATGTCGGTTGCCCCTTTTTTTCTGCCATCTTTTTGTTGTTGTTGTTCTTCTTCTTGTTCTTCTTCTTAGTCTTCTTCTCCTCCTCTTTCCTCTTTCCCTCCTCCTCCTCCTTCTTCTTCTTCTTCTTCTTCTTCTTCTTTATGCTTCTTTCACTCTTCTTCTTCTTCTTTTTCTTCTTTTTCTTCTTCTTCTTCTTCTTCTTCTTCTTCTTCTTCTTCTTTTTCTTCTTCTTTTTCTTCTTTATGCTTCTTTCACTCTTCTTCTTCTTCTTCTTCTTCTTCTTCTTCTTCTTCTTCTTCTTCTTCTTCTTCTTCTTCTTCTTCTTCTTCTTCTTCTTCTTCTTTATGCTTCTTTCACTCTTCTTCTTCTTTTTCTTCTTTTTCTTCTTCTTCTTCTTCTTCTTCTTTTTCTTCTTCTTTTTCTTCTTTATGCTTCTTTCACTCTTCTTCTTCTTCTTCTTTATGCTTCTTTCACTCTTCTTTTTCTTCTTTTTCTTCTTCTTCTTCTTCTTTTTCTTCTTCTTTTTCTTCTTTATGCTTCTTCTTCTTCTTCTTCTTCTTCTTATTTTTCTTCTTCTTCTTCTTCTTTTTCTTCCTTATGCTTCTTTCACTCTACTTCTTCTTCTTCTTCTTCTTCTTCTTCTTCTTCTTCTTCTTCTTCTTCTTCTTCTTCTTCTTCTTCTTCTTTATTCTTCTTTCACTCTTCTTCTTCTTCTTCTTCTTTTTCTTCTTCTTCTTCTTCTTCTTCTTCTTCTTCTTCTTCTTCTTCTTCTTCTTCTTCTTCTTCTTCTTCTTCTTCTTCTTCTTCTTCTTCTTCTCCTTTCATGCCTCTTCTTCTTCATCTTCTTCTTCTTTCTTGTTCTTCTTCTTTTTCTACTACTTCTTCTTCTTCTCCTTTTCCATTTCTTCATCTTCTTCTTCTTCTTCTTCTTCTTCTTCTTCTTCTTCTTCTTCTTCTTCTTCTTCTCCACATTCTTCTTTCAAGTCTAATCTGACTTCTTCTTCTTCTTCTTCTTCTTCTTCTTCTTCTTCTTCTTCTTCTTTTTCTTCTTTATGCTTCTTTCACTCTTCTTCTTCTTCTTCTTCTTCTTCTTCTTCTTCTTCTTCTTCTTCTCCTCCTCCTCCATGTCTTCTTCTTTTTCTTCTTCTTCCTCCTCCTCTTCTTCTTCTCCCCCAGTGTATTTAGGAATGAAGGTCTGTTGCTGTGTGGGAAAATGTCAGTGGAGTGATGGATGCTGTAACGTCATTTATTGCCCGTTGTGTGTCCCGCAAAATATCGTCCCTGTCCCATTGGACTGAACTGGACATGCTTCTCCTCCACCTCAATCTCCCTCACGCTGCTGTTCTCTTTTTATCTAACCTCTAGGCACTAATCATCATCATCAGCAGCAGCAGAAACAACAACGCCATCATTACCATTATCAGCAGCAACAGCAATGTCAAAAATAGAATTGTTGCCGTTGTCATAGAGGTTCTTACTTTTTTTTTAATCGGATGAACGTAGCGTTGTTGTTGTTATTGGTGGTGGTGGTGGTGTTGCTGTAGTTGTTGTTCTTCTTCTTTTTCTTCTTCTCTTTTCCCCTCCCCACTCCTTCCTTCACCCCACCCTCAGCAATCCAAGAGATTCAGTGCCGTCGTTCATCATCAGCGGCAGCATCGTCGTCATAGATTCCCACTGAAAGAGAAAGAGAGAGTGACAGAAAGAGAGAGAAAGAGAAAGAGAGAGAGAGAGAGAGAGAGAGAGAGAGAGAGAGAGAGAGAGAGAGAGAGAGAGAGAGAGAGAGAGAGAGAGAGAGAGAGAGAGAGAAAGCGCATGTGACTGTTTATGTAAGCTCGTGTAATCGTGCGTGCGTGCGTGCGTGTGTGTGTAGGTGTGTGTGAGAGCGCGCGCGCGCCCTCGTGCTTGTGTATGTGTGTATGTACGTTTCTGCATGTTCGTCTTTCTGTGCATGTTAAGCTTACTTATCTTCATCTTCCTATCCCCCCAATTCTTCCCCAACGCACAGCATTTTGTTTTTAAAGACAATTATTGTTTGGGCGACACTGTACCGCCTTGGTCCTTAGGCAATGTTTTTCTTCGTGTCACACCGTGTCATTCACATGTTCTCTCCTTCTTTCGCGCTTTTCCCCGACCCTTTCGCACTTCATGTTGCGTGTGAAGTGTTTGGTTTCGCCCCAGTGGTAGACACTTTTTGCCTTGTAACAGCTACAACTGACATA
The DNA here is from genome assembly GCA_036898135.1 of Oncomelania hupensis. Classification (NCBI taxonomy): domain Eukaryota; kingdom Metazoa; phylum Mollusca; class Gastropoda; order Littorinimorpha; family Pomatiopsidae; genus Oncomelania; species Oncomelania hupensis. The sequence goes on along the minus strand of CM072511.1, from coordinate 147,499,971 downwards.
CAATTATAGCCAAGCCTTCCTCCCACCCCCCTCCCCCCACTCTCTCTCTCTCTCTCTCTCTCTCTCTCTCCTCGTGGGAATGCCAGGGGGGTCTTTATAAATAGTATCCCCACTTCGTGAAAATCTAGTGCTTTAAATTCCCACCGTTTCTGTCATTCTCATTTTTTTCTCTCTCGCTGTTACTCTGATCTATCAATCTACTATCTTCTTAGTTAGATCAGTTACCTACCTTTTTTCTTGAAACTTTCCCAGAACTCCTCATTTGTGTATGGCGTCTGTTGGGTCAGCTTGGACGCTTTCTGCCAAACGGTCACTAGGGCTTTCTATGATAATATTATTATTTTGCAATGTAGGCATTTTATATGTATGTGTTTTGTTGATGTTTTATAACGATGTTTATATTCTATTTTGGTTTTGTAAACGGGAGTTCCATAAATTAGAGTTATAGCCTCGGCGTTTCCTGCATGGGATGCCTGTATTGTAAAGCGACCGGCTGGTGGAGTGACTTTAGTGTTACCATTAGGGTTATTTCAGCAAGTCTTTTATACATACCAGGGGTGAGTCCTCTTTCAACCAAGTTGTGGTCCTGATTCGGTTCTTTGCAGTCGGTTGGACCATATAAACAAACTAAAACTATCTCCTTCTCCCTCTCCCTCCCTCTCTCACTCTCTCTCTCTATTTCTCTCTCTCTCTCTCTTTCTTTCTCTCTCCACCTTATTGAGCCAGATTCCACAATCTGTTGAGATTCAAGCACAGACTGCTAGGCCAGGCTACCAGCTTGAAGCTCGATGGAAATTGACTCAATAAGCTGAACTCTCTGTCTCTCTGTCTCTGTCTCTGTCTCTCTCTGTCTCTCTCTGTCTCTCTCTGTCTCTCTCTGTCTTTCTCTCTCTCTCTCTCTCTCTCTCTCTCTCTCTCTCTCTCTCTCTCTCTCTCTCTCTCTGTTGTTCATGTATAACAACGATATTTTTTTGAAAACGATTCAATCTAATGATTACCTGATGATTGATGTTCATTTTGTATTGTTCCATGATGTTAATGTTATAACATCAATTTGTTGTAGTTAATAGTTATTGTTATAAACCCCAAGGGCAAGATACAATAAAGCGCATCCAGCGCTTACTCTTTTACTCTTGCAAATTAAAATTGTTATCTTATCTTCTCTCTCTCTCTCTCTCTCTCTCTCTCTCTCTCTCCCTCTCTCTCTCTCTCCCCTCTCTCTCCCCACTCGGCATCTAAATTTACATCACTTATTAAACGTCCCTTTAAAAACATTAAAAATAAAATACACATTAATTGTTAATGTTGTTGATTGATAGGAACAACATTAGTTTATATTTCAATTCTCGTTTAACGATTTTTCTAATATTGACTTTATTTATTTGTTATTTCTGCATGAAGTGAATGTTATAACATTAAGTTATGTTTAAGGGCAAGATGTTTAAAAAAAAAAAAAAGCATGTACTGCGCTTACTCTTTTACCCTTGCAAAATAAAAGTGTTATCTTATCTGATCTTATCTGATTTTATCTGATCTTATCTTATCTTATCTTATGTTAGCTCTGTTCCTGCTCTCTCTCTCTCTCTCTCTCTCTCTCTCTCTCTCTCTCTTCCTCCACTTTCTCTCTCTTATTATAATAACAAAAGGATTTTTATAGGGCGATTCCCCACCGACTAAAAGGGGCTGCTCAAAGCAGAAATATTTCAAATACAATGTGCAGGTGCTGGTTGCTTGCAGAGTGAAGGTGAAAGAAAGCAGCACTTATTACAAAGCGCTCTTGTGAGTTAAGAGTTCCGCTCAAAATGCTTTGTTCTGACACACTGTGCGGAAGCACGGTGGCCTAATGGTAGAGCTTTGGCTTGCGGATTTGAAGGTTCCGGGTTCGCGCCCAGGCCGGGGCATTGTGTTGTGTCCTTGGAAAAGACACTTTACTCACTTTTGGTGTCTGGGCTAGGGTCTATTTTTCAACCTAAAACGAAAAAAGCTTACCGAGCAATTTTTTTCTACGGGTTCTTCCTCTTAGCCGGCTTTGGGAGGTGTTATTTTTAGCTGAAGGATGTTGGATACCCGTTTCTATTAATAGGCACACAAACTACGGAGTTTATTCATTTAAAAAGAACAACTATACTTTCGAAAGAGTTCTTATTTTAGTTGTTCGCTTTTTTTTGTTTCAGTGAGGCACTTTTCCTATCCTATCCTATCCTATCCTATCCTATCCTATCCTATCCTGTCTCGTAACTCGAAGGTCGTTAGGGCACCACGGATAATCGTTTAACTAGCGTACTCCATCTTTCTCTGTCTTCAGCAACCCTCATGGCTTCGCTTAGGGTCAAGCCAGTCCATTCTCGAATGTTGTCCTCCCACCTCTTTTTCTGTTTCACTCTTCTTCTGCCTCCTTGCACCGTGCCTTGCAGTATGGTCTTTGCAAGGCCTGATGCTCCGGTGACGTGGCCATACCATCGGAGTTTCGCTTCTTCCCTATTGTGATCAGGTCATCGTGTTGTCCAATGGCTTGTGTGATGGTCTGTCGGACTCAGTAGTTGGTGATGCGCTGTGTATAAGAAATGCCAAGAAGTCTTCTGTAGCACCTCATCTCAGTGGGGCAACACTCAATATGAATGTTGAAAGGGGGTTGGTCAAGGTGGGTACCTTTAATCGCGTACATATTAGATTAAGAAACACGTTTGCTTGGAGTATGGCTTTTTAATAATAGAGTTGATTCTATTATTATCCTAACGCTCATATTAACCATGCCTTTGCACTGTATGTCCAGAGTGGCACAGTGCAAGGAGGTAGAAGAAGATGGAGGTCGAAAAAGAGGTGGGCGGACAACATTTGAGAATGGACTGGTTTGACACTGAGCGAAACAATTAGGGTTGCTGAGGACAGGGAAAGATGGAGTACGCTGGTTAAACGATCATCTGTGGTGCCCCTACGACCTCTGAGTTCAGGGATAGGATAGGATAGGACAGGATAGTCCAGAGTTCTTTGACTTCATCAGGGAAACGTCGGTAGGCCTACCATAACAGGTAGTCGTGATGTCTTTATTTTTTTTTCAAACTTGTACACTAGATAATAGTATAGGACTATAGCTGGTCCTGATTTGGCTCAGAAGAGTCCGCTGGACCTAAAGCAATAATCATTGTAATGTAATAGGACTATAGAAGAGTTGGATGCATCCACAGTATTGATGTGAGAGTTCTCCAATTAGCAAGTACGCAGCTTGAGAAGGGGAAAAAAAAGACAGTCGGTCCCTTCGATAACGTCAGTTCGCTAAGCCTAGAACACACACACACAACACAAAACCTCTTTCTGTACAGTCATTACGCGTCCACCCGATACAACAGTCCCAGAACCAGTGGCATAGAAACAGCCGCAGCAAACGGCACTCCAACGCGCGAGCATGTAAGGGTTTGAGAACTCAAAATAAGTGCCTGAATAAGTCTGAAAATTTCTTCTTCTTTTTTTTTCTTTTTTTTATAAAGTCGTATATTATGCTGGTAGCTCAGTGGATAGAAGGCTGGTTTCCTATACCGAAGGTCGCGGGTTCGAACCCCGCGTGGGACGAACTTACCTGACTTAGATACGGGACTTTTCAGGACTTTGAGGGTTTTGTCCGGGTACTCCGGTTTCCTCCCTCCCTTTAATAATGGTATTGGATGCAGTCAGTATAACATTTCACAAATAAAAATGTAAGCCTATTTCTGTTCCGAATTCTCTAACAACAATATCTTCAGGTTGCCGCGCTTTGAGTTCAATTGAAGGAAAATCGCGTGATAGCATCTGTATTATTATTATTATTATTATTATTATTATTATTATTATTATTATTATTATTATTATTATTATTATTATTATTATTTCGACGATGTGCTCTCACTCTGCGCTTTCAAAACAATGTGTAGATCTACACATATTATTGTTAACAAATTATTACAATTAACCAAATCACACGCAAATAATCCGTGAAACAAATTAGAAGAGCATATTCACACTCGTCATTAGCCACAGACGTCACATGTTATGATAATGCAGTTAAAATATTATGTTAATGCGATGGGTCTGAATATTATGTCAGGTCGAGATGGCGCAGACGTTTGAAACGTGTCGCATATGCACGGACACGCGGCAGGTGTGTGGTACTGGTACTGCATAGAACAGAAGTTTGTTCCTTAATTACGGGTACCCGTTGTACTATTCGCGTTTGCTGAGTAGGTAGCCCGGATTTCGCACCCACGTGTGACGAATTAGGAAGAAGGAGAAGAAGAAGAAGAAGAAGAAGAAGAAGAAGAAGATGATGATGATGATGATGATGATGATGATGATGATGATGATGATGATGATGATGATGATGATGATGATGATGTTGATGATGATGATGATGATGATGATGATGATGATGATGATGATGATGATGATGATGATGATGAAAAAGAATTGTAATTTATTTATTTATTATTTATTTATTTACTTATTTATCTATTTTACTGTTTTTATATAGCGCTTTTCTAGCTCAAGAGCTGCTCAAGGCGCTGGCCGATACAGGATCCAACTCAAACCGCCCGAGGCGCCCACTTGCAGCCTTTGGGCGCATAGTCTGACGCCCAGACGACTGAGCTCAATCCTGGGCGACCGTGGATGGGGGAGAAGGGACCTAGTGCGTGCTGGGTGTTTCTGTTTAGCCGGCACTCACACGCCTAGGACATGGGCGTCAGGATCTTTAAAGTCCGTGCGATAGAATTTGAAATTCTATCTATGAGAGCATAACCCGAGGTCTTCTCATAGCGAGCGTTGTGGCCAAGTGGGCTAAGGCGGGACTAACTTGCCTTGTCCACAAGCCAGAAACCAATGGTGCCTGACAGGTGTGGGTTCGAGCCAGCACCTGGGCGTTATGTTTCTCCGAATATTATTTACTTTCGGCTCGGGCAACGTCTCGTGGGTTTTCTCCGGGTACTCCGGTTTGCTCCCTCAGCAAAAATTTCAAAAAAAAATCACAAATAATGTTAGGTAGGTAGGGTTTGGGCGCGCCACTGGCTGCGACTACGCTTTCCACGGCCGGGGGAGGCGGCCCAGAGTTTCCCGATAAAAAGGGATAATAAACTGCAGCACAAAAAGTGGGGCCGGGTAGCTCAGTTGGTAAGAGCGTCTTGCTAGTAACCGAAAGGTCGCTGGTTCGAATCCCGGATTGGTCAACGTGTGATCATATTATTTTCCCCTTTACCAACAACTGGCCCGCTGGTGTCAGTATAAATCGGTCCAGTAGTCACCTATATGCGAAAGTGTCGTGTGACTATAATCTACAAACAACAACAACAGCACAAAAAAATTGTCAAGAAAAATTGACAAGACCTCGGGTTATGCTCTCAACCGAAGGAGTCAAGAAAAAGGAGAAGAAGAAGAAGACAATTTAATTAATAAATCTTAAAAAACATCTTGCAAAACAACAGTTGTTGTGTTCAAATAACGTTTGGTTGGGTCAACTCAGGTCAAGATACAAAGCCCACTCATTTCAGTACGACAATACTGGTTGTATAGAGACATAAAAAAGAATTAACCCAAACACGATATGATCCTTAACATGCGTCAAGGGAAACGTAATTATTGCAGGTCCAATAAAGGAATTACCAGACTAATCTAGATCTTGCACCATTTTACAAATAGCCTTAGTATATAGTACATAGGTATTTTGCAGGTACGAGTCGATTCAGTGTTACGGTACATCGTTATGTGTCCTCGGAAGCACAACGATACAGTGTGTTCCTATATATAGCTGTAGACTTTTGGAGAGCTATAGTAGGGTATTATGGGGTTGTCATAATATTTCCACAACTCTCGATGTTCTCCGCCTTCTCGCCCACTTACCCTCAACCCTCCTCAAGCCCCGCCTTACCACCACCCCCCACCCCCACTCGGCTCTATTTTGTCACAGTGCTATGGTATGTTTCCACAGCTCTGTGTTCAACTGATAAAAAATGAGATGTAAAAGGGATTGGGGAGGGCATATATACACTCTGGTATATGTACTCGGGTAGACTAAAATGAGCTAGGAATTCATCAAATTTTTTCAAGAAAAAAACACAATTATCCTAACTTTCTGTGGAGAAAAAATAATGAGGAAAATAAATGTATATAATTATGAATAAATAGTTTTTTAAACCAATAACTAACATGAGCTAGGCGATTGGACGAAATCATAGAGCTGGAGAGAACATTAGGCTGATCCCAGTTGCACAAAGCTTTGTTATGAACTAATCCAGTACTGGAAGGTTAGGCGTGTTTTACTTTGCAACAAACAGTGTGCGTGATTAATCCATCTATTGTGAAAATTATATCTCCCAGTAAGTGAATATCCTGTGACGGACACCTTGGTATTTAAATAATGCCACAATTTGTTAAGAGAGACTTAGCCATCGGGTAATATCAGATGCTAAATGGAGTAACAATATCCGGGCTTAAAACGATGTTTTCTAGCGTGTGTGAATTCTATTACGCAACTGAAAGCGGTGTTTGTGTACAGTTTGTGAAGGGACAAGTGTTCTAAACAAGCTGTGTTCGTTAGTGCGTGTTTGTGGTGAGAGACTGCGGATTCTGCGAGACTTTCATTGAAATAATTTGCAAAAGCGATCGAGGGGGATAATTAACAAATACGGAATAAAAAGGAGGTAAGTTTCATTGAATAATTTGTGTTCAAGCTAGTCCTGTTACAATTTGTCTAAATACTGCTTTTTATTGCCCACATATTATTATTATTATTATTATTATTATTATTATTATTATTATTATTATTATTATTATTATTATTATTATTATTATTATTATTATTATTAGGCTATTATTATTTTTTTTTTTTAATTATCATAAAGTCAAACCAAGTTGCGTTGAGTAGATTAACGTCCCCGGACACATAAGCGTATAGGGGACTTAAAGTCATCAAATCCGTATTATTCATAATGGAGAATTCACATTGTATTTCAGCATATAGGAAATGTTTTAAAATAAATAAAAATAATAAATATAATCTCAAGATAGCCCAGCACTGCAACTATATTTATTGTAACAATTATGCATGATACTTTCAACTACTCTTTTCATATTTACACAAACCCACACACTAGTCTCTTCCATCTTTCACTGCTAAGACACACAAACCCGCACAACAAAGGTAGGCCTACATGAAATTTCATTTAAACTGATAGAATCACGCATATCATACATTGACACGTTTTCATTCCTTATACTATTATTGAGGGTATGAACGCGCCTTAATATAATAGAATATTAAATTACGCAGAGAGGCTGCTTAAAAAAAGACGGTTATGTTGATATACAGAAGTAAGATATTTCTAACAAATAATTCTTAATCATTTCACACTTAGTACATAATATTCTACCATAATCAGACAGCAGTTTTCATCAAGGGAAGTAATGATAACAGTCAAGGGAAGCAATTTGTTACTACAGTAAAACGGTTATGCCTAAACAGTAGTCTGTTTTTACGATTTTGTTTTAGTATATGTGCTTAAGAGTGCCAGGAAGAGGACTGCGATGACAGTGACGATGAGGATGATTGGGATGTTGAAGAAGATGAAGTTGAACATGGGGTTAACGATTTGGCAGCATTATCTCATATCACACGGTGCTTGGCGGCTTTCAAACATAGGGTCTTCCTCAGGGGAAGAGATAGGAAAGAATACTTTTGTTTTCAACGGAGGTTGGCGTGACCGAATTGCTAGGAAATTAATATTTCGCCCGATTTGTTTGACATTAATTTGATTTCATGGCACTTCAGTGAGAAAGATCACAATCGCGGTACAACAAAGGTGCAATTGATGTCTCCCTCCTTTGTTTCTGTCTTTCGATTTATATATGTCTGGCTTTCTGTCTGTTCTTTTATCTATCTACCTACCTACTTACATATCTCTCTATCTATATGTCTGTCTATCTTTATGTCTGTCTATCTGTCTCTCCGTCTGACTGTCTTTTCTTTCTTTCTTTCTTTCATTTCTTTAATTCTTTCTTCCTTTTTTCCTTTCTTTCTTTCTTTTTGCTTATTTCCTTCTTTGCTTGTTTTTTTTCCTTTTTTTGTTCACTTTCTTTCTTTCTTTCTTTCAGTTATTTCTTTCTTTCTTTTTGCTTATTTATTTCTTTACTTGGTTTTTTCCTTCTTTTGTTCTTTTCTTTCATTCTTTCTTTCTATCTATCTATCTTTCTAAGTTTTCTTAGTGTTCTTTCTTTCGTTCCCTCATTTTTTCCCCTTTTCTTTATTTTTATGTTAATTTTTGTAAGATCTAAAATCCTATCCTACTTTTCTTCTCCCCCTCCTAATCGCTTATCATCAAGATGATCATGATCATCACCATCTTCTTCTTCTTCTTCTACTTCTTCTTCTTCTTCTTCTTCTTCTTCTTCTTCTTCTTCTTCTTCTTCTTCTTCTTCTTCTTCTTCTTCTTCTTCTTCTTCTTCTTCTCATCCTACTCCTCCTCCTCTTCCTCCTCCTCATCCTATCAATCGTCTTCTTTTTGTTTTGCCAGTGTTACATGATCAAATTACTTACTACTTGGCGCCTGTCGCAACACTTAATAAAATTACACGTATTTTGAGATCAGTTTACTGCAATTCGTGTAGGCAGCCTGCGCGCGCGCGCCGGTGTGTGTGTGTGTGTGTGGGTGTGTTTGTGTGTGTCTGTATGGGTGTGTCTGTGTGAGTGTGAGCGTGTGCGACTGTGTGCACACTGTGCGCGTGCTTTGTAACGTACCCGCGTGTGTGCAGTGAGTATTTTTATGTGTCTGTTGTGCGAATGGGCGCAATATAAGGGCGCGCGGACACGTGCCTGTATCTTTGTTTCTGTGTGAGCATGACTGTATGTACGCGCGTGCGTGCGTGTATTCTGTTCGTCCGCGCGTGCGTGCCTTTGGGTTCGCGCATGCATGTATAGGCCTATGTGTATGTGAGAGAGCGCGCGTGCGTGAGTGTCGCGCATATGCTGAGTGAGTTCTCATCCTAGAATTATTGTTTTTACTTATATTCTAGCCCTGTCGAGCGCTGTGTCAACGGTAAAATAGTAAGTTCGAGTTGTATTTCATTGCGGGTTGAAGAAAAACAAAACCCTTTTTTTTATTTTTTGCAAAGCTTCAACACTTCTTAGAGCTAACAAACATATTTTGTTAATAATAATAATAATAATAATAATAATAATAATAATAATAATAATAATAATAATAATAATAATAATAATAACAGTATTATTATTATTATTATTATTATTATTATTATTATTATTATTATTATTATTATTATTATTATCAATATCAATATCAATATTCCTATTAATAAGCTCACACAATCACAGCCTATGCCGTCGTGTGTTATGAGATTCCGCAAGCGGTAGGCAAACCTTATAATTGTCAGTTTTCTACATACCGGGAACGCGAGTCCATTCTTTTCGTTTTTCATATAACTTATTGTCGGGACATCATTTCATTTGGTCTTCCTTTCTTCCTTTCCTTTTAGCAGCTAGATGGAGATTTGTTTTCGAATAGGGCGAGGAAGACAATAAACAAGCGGGAGGTTTTCACAATCCAATTAGGCTGCGCCGTATAACTGTCAAGTATACTTCTTCTCTTTTATTTCTCTTTTATTATTTGTTTTTTTAAATCACAACTCTATAGAAACTTTTTTTTCTCTACAAACTATGACAAATGTTGGCTTTTATTAAAAACCTTCACTGCATGTGAAGTAAGATTAAGACCATCTAAACGCTGATTTTTATTTTATTTTATTTTATTTTATTTTATTTTATTTTATTTATTATTTCCTTTTTTGTTTATTTTATTTTTTATCTTTTTTTGGGGGGAGGATGGAAAGGGGGAGGGTCATATAATGTTTTTCTTGACTAAAACATTACTTTAAAGCCAAAAGCTTTAAAGAAATGAGATAAGAAAATGGAAAAGCGGGGAACAACATTAAAACTAGACGTTTGAAAATTGTCAACTTTTTCGATTATTAAAATTTTCGTCGGGGTCAAAAAAGTCATGCGAAGTCAAAGACCCGAATCTTGGGGCCGTGATGTTTTCGATGTTTGACAAGCAATACGTTTTAAAACACCAGACACGGGACAGTAGTGTGATTTTCAGTGTTTCTAGGTTAATCCCAGGCAAAGTCGATTTAAATTCCTTCAAAATTCAAAACTCAATCCACAGCTTCAATTCATTGACATGTATGCTCTCTGCAGTATTCGTCCACAAACAGACTTAGAGAAACGAGACGTACAATATACAGACAAATACACACACACACACACACACACACACACACACACATACTTGCGGAGACACCGTTATTTGGACTTTCCTCTATCGCCACATACGTTCTGTGGACAATGGGTCGTGCTACGACCCCGTTTTTAAGTACTTTAAAGTGTTCTAACCCTAACCCTAACCCTAACCCTAACCCTAACACTAGCCCTAACCCTAGCCCTAACCCTAACCCTTACCCTAACCCTAACCCTAACCCTCACGGATCATTAAATGGACGTCCCAACAAGGAGGTCTGTCCAAAGAACGTATGCAACCTTGCACTAATTTGTCCCAATAACGCCGTGTAAACATCCTCACGCGCACACACACACACACACACACACACACACACACACACACACACACACACACACACACCGCCTATTTTTTTTAGCTCAACGAGCTTCTCAAAAGCCTGGGGCCACCACCATCTCAGCTCTCAATAGACCGCCAGAAGCCGGAATCGAACCCATGTCGAACGATCGTGGAAGAACTCGAGAGTAGCGAAAGGTGAGGACAGGAGACCACAATATCTTTCTTACTGTTCGCATTCGATACTCATTTGACATGCTCTTCTTTTGGGGAAACACAAAATGAAACGGTGAAAGGGGAGAAAGCGAAATTGTATTTGTATATATTATGTTCTTTTCATGTCCTGTCAATTCCAACACTGAATGGGCCCGTAAGCTTGTGTAAAGAAGAAATATTACGAATCCTTTCTTTGGACAATGCAAGCGTACACTCCTATTCAATGCCTAGAAAGATTTATATTTGAGAAGGAAAAAGGAAGAGCTGTATCCTTAGACGTGTCAATAGAACTTACCCTTATTAAAGCGATACAGCTATAGTAAGGGATCAAGTTTGCATTTTTAACAGTATCAGTTTCTAACGTGTGTATGAATGGTGAGTTATAGGACTGTAAATATTTTATGAAATGTTATATAGAATATATATTACAGAATATAGAATTTATTCACCTTAAACTACTATAACCTAAACTAGTTCAGATACCATTGGTACTAGTACTATGACATGATACCAGTTCAGATATTATGAATTATACTAGTTCAGGTACTGTGATACTAGTTCAGAAACTATGAATTATACTCGTTCAGGTACTAGGATTTTAGTTCAGGTATTATGATACTAGTTCAGGCTTACCGCTAAGTTTACGTTGCTGGTACTCTGTTTAGGGCATTGGTTTTTTGTAGCCAAAGGTTCTTTTGTGTGCGTTTTGTTCTGTTTATAAGTTAATGATTATGTGTTGTGTGTACTATGTGCGATGTGCAGGAATTAAGTGGATTTGCTTTGTCTGTGAAATAAATGGATAATAATAATAATAATAATAATAATAATAATAATAATAATAATAATAATAATAATAATAATAATAATAATAATAATAAACTATCAATTTGTATACAGCAGTGTTGATTAACTAATAAAAGGACAAAGTTCCAAGTAAAAGAAAAAAAAAGAATTTTTTCAGCCAAACGACCACATATGGAAGATGGTCCGATGTTGATAGACAGTCACACACACACACACAAACACAGTCCACACAACACCAATAAGACTTCAATGAAAAGATCTTGAATATGAGTTGTAAGCCTAGCAAGTATTTCACTATAGGTCACTAGTATGCTAGAAGTTAGACATTTTCATTATAGAAATTGTATACAAAGGAAATCGTATGTGCGAGAGAAGAGTGTGCGGGTCTCGTTTGGCAAACATTGTATGAATGAATGGCTTGTGTGTGAATGTGTGTGTGTGTGTGTGTTGTATGAGTGGATTGTGTCTGTATCAATGGATAAGCCTGCGTATTTAGATTCCAATCCTTGCCTTCAGTGTTTTATATATTGTACATACTGTTTTGATTTTGTACCAGTACAGGCAAGAAAATGACTTTAAAAGAATGAGAGAGAGAGAGAGAGAGAGAGAGAGAGAGAGAGAGAGAGAGAGAAAGAGAGCAGACATTTAAAAAAAGAATATGAAAGGAGAGAGAGAGAGAGAGAGAGAGAGAGAGAGAGAGAGAGAGAGAGAGAGAGAAAGGGAGAGAGAGAGAGAGAGAGAGAGAGAGAGAAGAGATTAAAAAAATATGAAAGGAAAGAAAAGAAAAAAAAGGAGAGCAAAGGAAAAGAAAAAAGGGAAAGAAAGGAAGAGTAGTTGTACAATTGTAACAAAAGCGATCATGACAGAATTTTCTCTCTCTCTCTCTCTCTCTCTCTCTCTCTCTCACACACACACACACACACACACACACACACACACACACAGCAGACAGAACGATCAGGGTTTGAAATTTAATGTTGGCTGAAAATATAGTAATGCTACGAATTGCGACCGAATTACATTTATTATTGATATAACCATTCTATTATAGCGCGTTTCCAGCTCAAGAGCTGCTTAAGGCGCTGGCTGATAAAAGATCTAACCCAAGCCGCCCAAAGCGCCCACTTGTTGCTCTGGGCGCATAGTCTGCCTATCCAGACCATAGAGCACAGTCCTGGATGAGGGTCGAGAAGAGACCTACTGCGTGCTGGGGGTATTTGTGTAGCTAGTACTCATTCGTCCCGGACATGAGTGTCAGGATCTTTAATGAAATGCGTGCTTGTGTGCGTGCACGGACTCGACCTCGGTTTATACTCTCATCCGAAGGAGTAACAACAAACAAACGTTCACCTATTAGGCCTACTTAAATAACAATAGCACAGTTCTATCGCATAACCTTTAGTTAAGTAAAATTTCTGTATACGTTAAAAATGCCTAATTTTCTTTTAGGCCTATACTGTGAGTAGTGTATCGCGCCTTAAAAAATAGCATTCATTCTGTTGAAGCAGTCATTTTTTTTAGCTGTCTCGCAATGAAGTTAAATCATTTAGCCTACTCGCTATGTTATAGAGAGAAAAAAACGTTTTCTCACGGGTCTGGCAGAATTAAAGATATTGGTTAGAGTTTCGACACGTAGTGATTACAATGCTACAATGTCGCCGCCTTACGTTCTGGTTATCATAATTAAATATTTTGCAGTGCGACTTGGCTAAGGCAGAACAATTGAATATCAGAACCCTTGCGCATTGTAGCACAGAAAGATTAGAGTTACTTTCTGACGTTCTTTTTTTAATTTTTCTCTTTTTTCGTGGGGGTCGTTTTATTTTTTTCTTCCGCCATTTTATTATCTGCTTCTTGGATTTCAATTCTATAAAACGTATTTTGTTTTAGTGGGAGGATTTCAATCTATAACTTATAGTTTTGTTTTTGTGGAGCTACCTGAGCGTTGGCTTGCGGATCTGAAGGTCCCGTGTTCGAGCCCAGGCCGGGGCATTGTGTTGTGTCCTTGGGAAAGACACTTTACTCCCGTTTCCTACTCCTTCGGATGAGAGTATAAACCAAGGTCTAGTCTGTGTCGCATGCATTTAATAATAACGGACTTTAAAGATCCTGAAGCTCATGCCCTAGACGGGTGAGTGCCGGTAACAAGAACACACCCAGCATGTACCTTGAGTAAAGCGTTTCACTTGGGGCTGCTGTACTTTCAAAAATGAAAGTGCCCGAATTTCACCTTGGTGATAAATAAGTTGTTAAAATAAAAATAAAAATAAAAATAAATACCTGACAGTCTTCTTCATTGGAATTCTTGAAGTCGAGTCTTAAAACTAAATTCTTCTCTTAAATCAGATATTGAGAGACATGTGTGTGTGTGTGTGTGTGTGTTATGCGTGTATATCAATGCTCTATAAAGCGCCATGAACAAATTTTCTTTTCTGTAATTGAGCGCTGTAGACATTGTTATTATTATTATTATTATTATTATTATTATTATTATCATCATCATCATCATCATCATCATCATCATCATCATCATCATCATCATCATCATCATCATTATCATCATAATCATCATCATCATCATCATTACTATAGTTTTGTTTTATTGGGTGGATTTACTTCTATAACTAGTTGTTTTGTTTTATTGGGTGGATTTTATTCTATAACTTATAGTTTTGTTTTAGTGTGTTGGACTGGGTTGGGTTTGTCTGGGCTATGGTGTGGTGTGAACCGCTTATTATTGTAGTTGTGTATATCGCGCAATCATGTGTATAGATAAACTCTACATAAAAGCTGAATTGATTCCTTGGAATTATTTGGAATTCAACCAATTACATTGCCCTTTTGACTAGTTCAATTCAGAAAACCTAGGTTGAACAACGCAGGGGATTTATTCCGTATGGAAGGGCGGTCGTATCTAGTTTCGTTACCTACGAGTGTGGTAAAGCAATGGTAGGTCCAAGTGAAAAAAAAAAGCCAAACAAACAAAAAAAAAACTTGCAAGACTAATAAGCTCAGTCGGTCGTGAGGGCACCTGCCTCGGGTTCCAAGTTGACTAAACTGTGAGCACTGGCCATCGTACTGCGTCAGTCAGTCGACAGACGACTATCGACGCATTCGATCCCAGATGTGGCTTGTGGAAGATGCTAATTAGTAGACTACTGCTTGGTGAGTAATTTGTAAAATTCTGTTATTTTCCGTTTTAGTTGCTGCATTGCGGCTGTAGCGCTTTTCTCTGAGACAGCAATCTTGAAATTTCTGCAGCATAGGTACCTATAAGAAGTATTAGACTGTAACAACACTTGTACAATGTGGTCTTTCGAAGTATCGTGTGCCACGGTACAGCAACTCGTACTGTATATGCATTCCAGCATGTGCCTTTGAAATAGGGTTATTATAACAATCGTAATATGAGATTCGTTTCACAGCCTTTCATTGTAGTAGATATCTGACTACAAACAATGAGTCATGATACGCCACAGAATACCACGCATACAGCGTGATTGAGACTATACGAGACCTTCTCTCTCTCTCTCTCTCTCTCTCTCTCTCTCTCTCTCTCTCTCTCTCTCTCTCTCTCTCTCTCTCTCTGTTTCTGGGTCAGTTTCTCTCTGTCTCTCTGTCTCTGCCTGTCTATCTGTCTTAATCTTTGTCTGTCTGTCTCTCTCTCTGTTTCTGAGTCAGTTTCGCTCTGTCTCTGCCTGTCTATCTGTCTTTATCTCTGTCTGTCTGTCTATCTGTCTCTCTCTCTCTCTCTCTCTCTCTCTCTCTCTCTCAACGTGAAGGCTTCTTCTAGTCTCAGCTACGCTGTTTGTATATAGTCCAGCATCTCCTTGCTCCTGTTCTGCAAATAACTGCATGCTGCAATCTGTACAGTGTGCAGTTATATGAAGCACACCAGTTGGGTGTTTATCGTAGCTGTACTGATTGTAACGTGGGGTTTTGTTGTTGCTGGGCTCTGCACAATGGAATGCTGTAACCCTCACGCTTTATCCTATGGGAACCGCTAGTGAGTCACCCTGTGGATTACTTTAATACATTTATTTATTTAGCTCGGTCTGTGTTAAGGCTGGGATACAGAGATAGATAGAAAAATGGTAAAAGATCACTGTCACACTAGCTTTCACACGACTATGAATCATATGTAGTCCAGCCACTTGATAACAGTTAAAATCACACATTTATTTCTTCTACTCTATACAATATCTTCGATGTACTAATCTACCTTAAAAAGTCATAAGTCAATGCAAATGATTCGATCGCTGATAGTCTAGGCAGCTGTTATGTCTTCATAGGGCACTGGCTACTAGAGTTCATGAAGATTGGACTACTGTGGTCCGTTTTACAGTTTTCTGAAGAATGGACTACTGTGGCCCTTTTGCTATCAGTTTTAGTGCACTTTTTCCTGGGCACTTAACTTTTGTGTAGCGGGTTTGAAGCCCTTCGTTGAGGTAGCTTCTGGTACTCGCTGGGTCGTCGTGTAGTTTTGTTCCTCGACACGCTGTGTTGTCTTGGAGAGTGTTTTCCAGGGTTGCTCTCTCAGTCCTGTGCTGTAGAGGCTAAACAGCCAACTCGTTGTTTCTGTTGAGTTGGGCGCACGGTATATCTCACCTGTTCGTCTGTAACACAAGAGACGAAATTCTGCACAACCTTGAATAATAGGTCTGTGCAGAGCGTCTCACTGAAAGCCAAAGTAGCCCTCAGTGATAGCTCCACATCTCTATACATAAGCGACGAACATTCTGCTACGTCCGTGGTCCACTGGAATCTCAACTCTAATTTCCTATACATACATAAATATAAATCGTGGATAACTATACACATACAGAATTAATAATATTATAAACATTCACTGGTACAGCCACTGGTCTGCAAACATACATATAGGTTAAACAACAGTGGTTCCGTCCGGTATACAACATGGCGTCCAACCCGGTCGTGCTTAATACGTGTTCGGCTTCTCCACGTGGTAAAGCAAATTCGGATCAACAATTCAAATCGATGCATAGCAAATTCCACAAACATACTTTCAACAATAATATAAATATATTACAATGAAACAGAAGTATGTTCATTTACCTGTTTGACAAAGACAGGCCCGTGGCTACTTGATTGAATTCTAAGATTCGCAAGTCCTGCTTCCTGGTCTATGAGTGGAGAGATTTTACTGCTAACTGTGTAGCTCGTTACTGCTCCTCGTTTCCCACTCGACTGCCGTTCTATCTCTCTATTTGAATCAGCCAGACCTGGTTGATTCCATTTTAAACTGTGTTCCCATTGGTTGGTAATCGACTCGCCTAACGTAGCTACGATGTTGTCATTGCCTTCGCTCTTACCGTCAGCTACCACTGTGGTAAACGGCAGTATATTATTGCTACGCTTGATTACTTCCATCGTCTGCTGCAGCCTAACATTAACATTCTAAGATTTCAATGACTAAACAAGGCTACAACGTAAAGTAAGCAGGGTAAACTGGTCCGTTCGTCACACTGATTACTATTCAGTAAAATCTCTCTCTCCCTCTCTCTTGCTCACTCACTCACTCTCTCGCACTATAATTGCAATACACACCCCACACTGTATTGTGAACGTTTGCAAACTTTGAAGTAAACTGATTCAGTACACAGAAGCACATCTCTCTCCTCTCTCTCTAGTAGTAGTAGTAGTAGTAGTAGTAGTAGTAGTAGTAGTAGTAGTAGTAGTAGTAGTAGTGATACTACTACTAATAATAATAATAATAATAATAATAATAATAAGAAGAAGAAGAAGAAGAAGAAGAAGAAGAAGAAGAAGAAGAAGAAGAAGAAGAAGAAGAAGAAGAAGAAGAAGAAGAAGTCACTGAGTGCTACTTTTTTCTTTGAGCTTTTTTTTTTGAAATCATTGCGTCATTATTTATTCTTAATGCTGATGTCCTCCTCTGTGTGTATGTATGTATGTGGGGGTGTGTGTTTGTGTGCGTGTGTATTTATGAGCGTATAAGAGTGTGTGCGAGTGAGAGAGAGAGCTTGTGAGCGCGATACCATGTTTGTGTGTGTAGGTGTGGGTATGGGTGTTTGTGTGTGTGCATGCGTGTGTGTATGTATGTGTGTATATGTATGTGTGTATCTCTTTACACGTGCCTTTTTATATACTTAAATGAGATGGTTGTTAATATTTCTTACGAGTTTACCGTTTTGTGATCTCTTAATGTTGAACCGCATTGATCTAATATTTATCTTTTGTTAGATGTGATGTTTGTATTATGTATTACGATGTGTGACTGTTTTATCTTTTAATGTTTTACCAAAGTGTTTAAATATTTATCCTTGCAAGACGTTTGAGCGCTTAGAACAATCTTTACGTTTCGTTTTGTGCTATAAAAAAATAAAGTAGTAGTAGTAGTAGTAGTGGTAGTAGTAGTAGTAGTAGTAGTAGTAGTAGTAGTAGTAGTAGTAGTAGTAGTAGTAGTAGTAGTAGTAGTATAAAATAAAATAGTTAGTGCCGTGTATTTGTTCAGTGGTCAGAGCGCACGACTTGTGTGAGTGCGTCTTGGGCGACGTGGGTTCGAATCCTGACTCTAGCAAACTATTGTGTGATTGCTGGATATTACGGGCCAGCGCCTTGAGAAGCTCTCTGAGCTTGTAAGTGCGCTATATAAGAGAAATATTTTTTTTTTATTTCTGCGCCTTACTGCTGTTCTGTTTTATGCCGCTTGCTGGTACTGTCTGAGTAGGTTTCTGTCTCTGTCAGTAATCTCGGCGTGTACAAGCACGCAAATCACTGTACTTACTGTGTACTTTTTACTCCTACATTTTTTGTGTACAGCCATGGTGGCTTTCTTTTTCTTTTCGGTTTTTTCTTCATCCCCTGTAAGCAGCTATTGTGTACGTTTTGTCACACATATGTTCCCAAGCCAGCAGGAGAAGATTAAGAGGCCTCAGCTTGTTAAGAGAACTGGGGTATTAAACTAACGCCAAGACTGTAACAGTTTGTTAGCGGAGAGTTGTAAGTAGACCTTTTATTTTTTTTAAAGTCCTTTTGCCTTCCTTAACTGTTTCCTTTGTTCCTTCGTCTTTCAAATTTCCTTAGTTTAAACTTCTTTTTTTAATTCAAGAGAAACGAATAAAGCGTTACACAGAGTAGGCCTACGTGAAGCAAAAGCATTTAAATAAGTGTTGCCCTTTCCCTTCTTCCTTCTTTCTTTCTTTCTGTCTCTCCTTCTGCCGTATCGCCAATGGCGGGTGTGGGCATTAAATTTATTTCTTCCATTCTTCTCACTTGTCTTCATCCTCATGTTTTCTTCTGCACACCAGGTGGTTCTGGTAGCGCAGTTGGTAAGGCGCTGATTTCGTATGCCGAAAGGTCGTGGTTTCTAAGCCCCGTGTGGAGGCGAACTGATGTTGAAATAGGTACGAAGGTACGAGACGTTTCAGATCACCGAGGGTTTTCTCCGGGTACTCCGGTTTCTTCTTTCCCTTCAATAAGGGTACGGGAGGCAGTCGATGTAAAAAGAAATTTCAAATAAAAGTTTATTCATTTGTCCGCCTTCCGCAGGAATTGTGACCGCTTCAATTCGCTTCGCTTTGAGTTCGATTAAAGAAAAAGCGCGCACTCACGCACACACACGCACGCACGCACACACCCACACACACACACACAGACGTAGCGTTGAATTCGTTTGAAATAAGCGTCAAAAGCAGGAACGCTGCACTACTAGTAACAAATCTTATCCCTGGCTGCCCCTTTTGTCTGGCTGTCTTTCTCTGTCTGCGTGTGTGTCTGTCTCTCGGTCTCGTCTGTCTTTCTTCTTGGTTGCAAACAGCGTCGACGTTTAAATCGACTGAAATAAGCGTTTAAAAGCAGGAGTAATGAACTACCGGTAACACGGCTTATCGGAATGTCACGGAGCCTGATTTCTGGAGGTAGAATTCTGGGATCTTTTGTGTTGGAATGCTGAACTGTTCGATAAACCAAGTAAAGCTTTCTTTAGCGAAGTTTCTTTTTCATCCTTTCTCTCATCTTTACCCCATCTGTTTATTGTTGTTTACTTTTTGCTCTGTGTACGTCTCTTACTATCTCTTTCTCTAAAGCACACTCACACACACACTCACCCCCCCACACACACACACTCACGCAAACACACAACCGTGTAGAAACGCCGTTGTGATGACTTTCATGAAACTCTACATATGTTACTTTGACATTTAGACAAATGTGTCTATTTTTTAAAGCTAACCCTTACCCTAATTCTAACCCTAACCCTAAACCTAACCCAAACCCTAACACTAACCCTTAACCAAACCCTAAGCCTAACGCAGCCCTAACCCTAACGGAACATTGTTTTGACGTCAATATAACGGGGTCCGTCAAAAGAAAGTACGTAGAGGTTCAAGTGTATGTCAGAATTAAGGTGTTTCTACCTAGCCACACACACACACACACACACACACATACCCACACACACACACACACACACACACACACACACAACCGCGTAAAAACGCAGTTGTGATGACTTTCATGAAACTCTACATACATTACTTTGACATTTTTTAAAATTTGTCCAGATTTTGAAGCTATCCCTAACCCTAACCCTAACCGAAACCCTAACCCTTAACCTAACCCTAAGCCTAACACAGTCCTAACCCTAACGGAACACTGTTTTGACGTCAAAATAACGGGGTCCGTCAAAAGAAAGTACGTAGAGGTTCAAGTGTATGTCAGAATAAAGGCGTTTCTACCTAGCCACAAAGGCACACACATGCACACACACTGCACTGAAGGATGAGGGGGCAGATTAAGCGAGAGAGAAATAAGGACAAACAGATGTAGCCGAGCGGAGTATTCGACTCCCGCCTCTCGGCCACGACCTTGAGAACACGGCCCAACCTGAACTGCTAATTTTCATTTATCCCTCGTAAGAGAGACATAAAAATTGTTGCACTTCAAGGCGGGGAAGCGTGTTGACAGTAAACCGGTTTGCCGGCTACTATTGCCACGACACTCTCTAAAATCACTGCCACTGACCTGCATAAAGTGCCTGCCGACAATATAGTCCTGCTTAGCATCAAAACCAGAAGATGAATGGTCAGGCGGCATAAAACATATGTCGTGTCGCCTTGTCGTGCATAACCCAATGGCCACACCAAAGGATTCTGCACAGCAGGAGCCATCCAAGGCCAGACTAACCAACAAATGAAAGGTGGACAATCTCTCTCCCAAGCGTGAACCAGTCGCCTCCCATTCGGCCACACAAACAAGCAGACAGACAGATAAGATATCGACACTGAGAGCGACAGAGACAGAAAAAGAGAGAGGGGGGGATACAGACAGACAGACCGACAGAGTGGGAGAGACAGGAGAGTTAGAGACAGAAAGAAGAGACAGAAAAAGAGAGGCAGAGAGAGAGAGAGAGAGAGAGAGAGAGAGAGAGAGAGAGAGAGAGAGAGAGAGAGAGAGAGAGAGAGAGAGAGAGAGAGAAAATTTGTTCCTTGAGAAGCAAACCGGAACATGCATCAGACAGGAAGGAATGGAAAGGGGAGGGGAGAAAGGGGTAGTGAGCGATGCTTTAATTTATTACGGGATTAGGTCAGGGCATAATACCGAATTATATCAAGCTTAGTTCAGCTGCAGTAGGGTTTTTCCTATTAAATCATCACTATCTATAGGTCAGGTCAAAATGGAATGTTGCAAGTGGCACAAAACGGCGGATATGCCCCCTAGATTCAGGTCTTGGAGAACGGAAATGTCACAGTCCTAAAATAGGATCCGCCCTTTGAGAATTTGCCGCACCATCATCCTCTGTTGAGAATCGAGCAAAAAGCAACTGTTGGGATCTGCACACTAGACTTCAAGTTGGCAAATTGAAGACTTTATTTAGTTGGTCGATGAAGACTTTAGTTTTGGTATAGATAGAAGTTTTTAGTCTGCTTGCATGTAGCCTTCGCGGTGCGAGGAATGGAGTGTTTTAGAGATGACTCAATTTATGCCTGTGCTGGTATTATTATTGTTATTTTTTATTATTATTGAGGATTTTTATAGCGCACTTATCTCGCCGTACTTGACCAGACTGTAGGCGCTTGCCGATATAGGATCTAACTCAAACTGACACTCGGTTTTTACTCTCCACTCATCCGAAGGAGTAGGAAACGGGAGTAAAGTGTCTTTCCCAGGGACACAACACAAAGGCCCGGACAGGGCTCGAACCCGGGACCTTCAGATCCGCAAGCCAAAGCACTACCATTAGACCACCGTGCCTCCATAATGAGGATTTTTATAGCGCACTTATAATATAAATAGCTGTGAATATGTTTTTGCTATTCTATTTGTCTTTTCTGTCATTTGTGTACATAGTTGTAAATTGTAATTTGTGTACATAAGTGTAAATAATTTGTACCCTTACTGTTCTGTCTTTTGGTGTATTGTAGCGAAAGCGATGTTTTATCGAGTGCATGTACTTATATGTAATGACTATGTAAAGCGTGGTGAGTGTGGTCATAGGCTGGAGTATCCGCTATATAAAAATCCGTTATTATTATTATATTATTATAAAGTTTCTTATGAAAAACTCAAGCTAAGCAGGAGCAAAATAATGTATTTCCATGCAAAATTCGATTTGTAAGTATTCTGCACAAGAGAATTGATTCGCTATTAAAATGAAAAGTATTTTAGGCAGTAGAATTATTTCTTGGAAAACTTCGATGGCAGCAAATCGACTCGACTATCACCCACATTTAACTAACTGTGTTCGCACGGTGTAACTTAGTATTACTAGGTGGAGAGACGAGAGAGAAGATAAATCAAAACGCCCTCAGTCGGGTTACATGTCTGGGTTCTGTATTCCTTTTCTCTTTCCATCTTTATGAGGCTGCAGTCTTGAACATCGTCGCTACTCTCCATACGGATAGCAGAGCGAACATGCTGAGCCTCTCCATAGTGTTGCAGGTTCCAGCGTCAGAATCGAAGTCTGTCCAGTCTTACACTTCACCGCCATCTAACCCCTACAACATTCACGTGACCACGCTATGGTCAAGACGCTAGGGGTCGTTAATTGTGTTATCTCTACGATAATGAGCAGAAGAGTGACAACGATAATGAGCAGCTAATCAACCGTCGAATTCGCAGAGGGTCTATACGGCAGGCACGAAGGACAACGATAATGAGCAGCAAGAATACAACGATATTGAGCACTAATCAATTCGCCGGGGGCAGGGGTCTTTACGCAGGCACGCTGGCTTACAAAACAGGTGCCGGTGACAAACATTGGCCGGTGAGATCTGCAAGAAATGGTAACGGACGGAACATCATCCACTGGCGTGCCCATTTTACATGGGAGTATGTACAGCCTCACATTATGGAATACGACTCAAACTATAATCACAAAATATCATATACATCTATTAAAATGAATTTCTGCAACCCAGAAATCTGATTCGAATCATCATGAAGTTTCGGTCGTCTTAGTACTGTAGTTTATTTGCACGCGAAAATGCGTTAGCATCGTCATGGTATTTGAATTAAAATGAAAATTGGTCTTTGCAACCGTTCCTCTGTGCATTCCTCCTCTCTCTTCTCTCTCTCTCTCATCTCTCTCTCTCTCTCTCTCTCTCTCTCTCTCTCTTTCTCTCTCACACTCTCTCTCTCTTATAAAATTGTAAATATTGTGTTTTGTTGAAGATTAGATTTTATGATTAGCCTAAAATCTTTCTCCCTAAATTTGACCAATTCAAAGTTTCAAAGTCTATCTCGTCCCCTCCCCCTCCTCTCTCTCTCTCTCTGTCTCTTTCTCTGTCTCTCTCTCTCCCTCTCCTCTCTCTCTCTCTCTCTCTCTCTCTCTCTCTCTCTCTCTCTCTCTCTCTCTCTCTCCCCACACACACAACATGCATCAATTTTTTAAAAAAGCTATTCCTCACAATATGCATAAATTAAAAGGCAGGTACCTGTTTACCTTGATGGCTCTTTTAACGAATGTATTGAAACTGCATGAGGGACCCTGAGAAACCTGCATTCGGCGATTGAAAAGATTGTTCACAGCTCTATTACCTATTTATCACCCACAGTCGACCGGACTACTAAACTGCTGATATCATTGCTACCACACAGCTCAATTCCCAGAACAAAGATCAGCTTCAATATATCAGTGGTCCTAAATTAGCGTTTTAGGGACAAAAAAAACGCGGCTTATATTGACATTCCAAAAATGTGTTCAGATATAATTATATTCGAAGGATTCAAGGCAAGTCTCCTTTGATAGAGGTCGGAACGCGTCATGAGAATCAGGCTTTTGGAATGCATGTATACTACATTTGAGTTTCTTAAGCTCATGGAGAAGGACCTGGAATTGAAAGGCAGTTTTTGGCACTTGTTGTCCATCTATGAGAGTAGGAGTGCTACATGTGTATTCGAACTTGCCCCTGAGGCTTCTTTTAATCCTTGTTTCTTCAAGGCTGATACTAGCCAATGAATTTTAAATTTATTTATGGTCACACACACACACACACACACACACACACACACACACACACACACACACACACAACACAGGTCTTTGCAATACCTGAGGCAATAACGTCTGGCAGCTGCTGGCGCCGTCCCACTGAACTGTTGTGAGGTGCAAGTGTTTAAAACCACCCAAGGCGGACGAAAGACAGTCAAAACATCAGACACTGCACACTTCTGCTCTCACATAACTTAGAGGAGGGTTCTTCTATTCGTTTATTATACCCATTCATAACATTGGCCCCTCCCTACCCTCCGCTTCCCCTCTCACAGTTCTTGTTTCCCATTTTCACATCTTGGATTTGCCTGACTTAACAACCTTGACGTAGGAAGGTAGACCTCAAATAGGGTGTCCCCTATAATGGAAGAGAACAGCATGGTCGTTCGCGGTGTTGCTATGATGAACGTGTATCGTCGTCAATTCATCATACATCATCAAGGTTTTTTTTCTTCCCAGTACTCTGACTTGCTAGATTTGCAAGACAAATCAGAACGGGATCGGCTTCTTTGAAGCAAAGTAATGCCGACCATGTTTGTGTTACGCTGATGGTAGAAAATTAGGTACACTCATTTGCAGAACGGCTATTGATTACAATGTTACTGAACACGTCCTCCACAGTAATCGAAGAAACGTGTGCTGCTTGGATAGGCAATTAAGTCATTATTTTGTACTTTGTTGTTGTTGTTGTTGTTGTTGTTGAAAACACTGTAAAATCATCATCGCTAGACAGAATCGAAATGGGTGGAGTAGCGTCGGCCATGTCATTTGTTTTGGTTTAAACAAATATTTTTATTCAAGGAAAAAAAACATATAATTTCAAACAAGGATTTACAGGATAGGCAACAAGCAAGCTTATTTGTCATTTGTTTTCTCGTACGGTAGAAAGTACAAACACTGTAAATTGCATGAGGTCTACTGCTGTTGACTGAAGTATAGACTACTGTTTAACTGGTGAGTTGGAATGGGTCGGAAGTGGTATACAGTCATCGCTTGTTTTTCCATTCTTATATTTCCAGATAACATCTGAATAAAACACGACTGGAGTTAGATCCTGTATATAAAAAAAAAAGAATAGATTCTTTAAAATGATCGAGAATCACAACGAGCCAAACGTACGTCAGTCTGTCCGTCTTTCCTTTCGTCGGCCGGTCGGTCGGTCCATCCTTCGAGCGCCTTATCTCCCTTCTTGACTTTTCTGTTCAAATCTCCCCGCTAACTTTTTCTTTTCCATCCTATCCTATCCCGTAACTCGAATGTGGTTGGAGCACCACAGATGATCGTTTAACCAGCGTACTCCACCTTTCTCTGTCCTCAGCAACCCTCATGGCTTCGCTCAGTCCATTCCCGAATGTTGTCTTCTCACCTCTTTTTCTGTCTCCCTCTTCTTCTACCTCCTTGCACTGTGCCTTGCAGGATGGTCTTTGCAAGGCCTGATGCTCTGGTGACGTGGTGAAACCATCGGAGTTTCCGTTTTTTCATCAATGTGAGCATGTCATCGTGTTGTCCAATGGCTTGTGTGATGGTCTGTCGGACTTCGTTGTTAATGATGTGCTGGTTATAGGAAACTAGTGGTTTCGTACCCTGGCAAGCCAGGGTACACAGGTTGCTGTTTAAAGTGTAGCTGTTGGGTGCTGACCTACATTTCGTCAAATCACGAAATAGGACTCTTTAGTGACTTATAATGTACTATACTAACTAAAAAAAACTACGAGGAGTTCGAAAATGTGCTTGGATTATTTTGCCGTTGCGTATATTGTTTGATATATACTCCCAAAAAATCGACTTCCAAAAAAAAAATTCTTCGGCAAGTTTCGGAAAGTGACGTCACAAACGTGACCGGTTTGGTTGGTAGTGTCTAGTGTCTTATGTTGGTTTGAGATTTGGCGCAGTGCAATTTAGCGTATTTACTGATTAAATGTCGATTTTATTTATTATTATAGTTAATTTGTAAAGGATAGCATATGCACTATTAAAAAAATGCCAGCTCAAATGTGTGTTGTTGGTGGATGCAGCAATAGATCATGCCAAGAAACATCGCTGCATCGTAACCCGAAAGATACTTCGTTATGTCCACCTTGGAACCGTTTTGTGTTAGTACGCGGAAAGATTTCTCCAAGGGAAATGCACACACTGTTGTGTGCTCCTCACACTTAAAAGAAGACAATTTTACCAATCTTCTTGAATTTTGAATGAAATTCGCGAAAATGCTCCATCTCAAACCTGGATCCATATACCGACTATCAAGCCGGCAGTAGGCCTACTATCGGTACCCGAGTAGGCCTACACCAGCAGTCGACTCTCACCCTCGCATGCAGTGATGCCACAACAACAAGAAAGAGAAAGAGAAGTCCCATTCTTCTTATGAAGCTAAACCTTGCGAGAGAGGTTAATGATAGCATCTCACACTCTAAATAGTTTAAATACACAACAGTGAAAATAGTGTGCGGAAGGTTTGGGGTGGTGGAGATTGGGTAAATCAGAGATCACTCATCAGATAGCATTAGCAGTGCCAGCAGTTTCCACAAGTACTTCAATCAGGCCTACGGCACTACTAAGCTTACTAATAGTAGCACTATTGAGTAAATTACTGTAACTTTAAAAAAATACTTTTTTGTAGACCTAAACCAAATTTTAAGTGCAGAGAATTGGTATTCACATTTCAGTCTTAGTTTTCTGTTTGTAATGTACGAGTGCAAAATAATAATATCGAAACATTATTCTGCATTTAGTGGAAATACAGTTTTTCCTCTGCTTATCTTTGTTAAATCCATTAGGCATATCGTGCCCTATTGTACTGACCATGTTCAATTTAACAGATCTATCGAAAAATATGAAACTTGAAATGTACATCACCAAAACAATAACATTATTATTATTATTATTATTATTATTATTATTATTATTATTATTATTATTATTATTATTATTATTATTATTATTATTATTATTATTATTATTATTATTTCATGCAAATGAAACATGATTAGCATCATACAAATAATAGTAATAAAATTTGAAGACATTTATTATGACTAAATACATGTGGATGAAGAAAAATACAAGTTACAATTACTGAATTAGGCTTGAGCTCAACACAAACTGAGAGATTAGTCCTTTTTGTGACGTCACTTACGTCGAGCGGGGAAAAGCAAAAAGTTTCCGGTAATCTCCGGAATTACCCGTGAGTCATCACTACCCAACAGCTACACTTTAAAATGTAGACAGAGAGACAACTGTTGTCTGCGAGTTTCATTTGGACGATGATACCTCCCCATATCCCCCTTGATACCCCCCATACCCCCCCCCCTGATATTTCCCCCCCATGATGCCTCACCATACCCCCTTGATACCTCCCCGAACCCACTTGATACCTCCCCATACCCCCTTGATACCTTCCGTACCCCCCCCCTTGTAACCTACCTGTACCCTCCTTGATACTTCCCCGTTGATCGTTTCGCAGGTATGGATGAAAGGAATCGACCATCACCATACCCCCTTATATATACCCGTATCCCCGTTATGCCTACCCATGCCCCTTTAAACCTACCCGTAGCCCCCTTTTACCTACACGTACCACCCCATCCCGATCCTTGGTACTACTACTATACTAAGAATAATACAAATAGAAATCATAAAAACACCAAGGTTTTAAAAGAAAATTTGATGTAAGATATAATAATAATAATAATAATAATAATAATAATAATAATAATAATAATAATAATAATAATAAATTATTATTATTAGTTTATTAATAATAATAATAATAATAATAATAATAGTAATAAATTATTATTATTAGTTTATTAATAATAATAATAATAATAATAATAATAATAATAATAATAATAATAATAATAATAATAATAATAATAATAATAATAATAAATTAAAGGTAAAAAGTCTAAATTAAAAAGAAAAATATCGATATTGTAGTGTAAAAAAAAAACATTAAAAAAAAAGGTCCGCGTGAGATTTGAACTTGGGTCGCCCTGCACGGTAGGCGAATGTTTTACTAAGTAAGCTACCAAGGCTTCCTAGAAAAACCATAAATTTTTTGGTCTATATGGGAAAACATGCTGAAACCTCAATTTGAGTTTTAATGGAAGTGCGCGGAATGAGGCTATTGCAGTTTATGGACATTTTGTTTATTTATTTATCTCAGAAACGGTTAAACGTTCGGTAAGGAAATGTCGGCTATAACGATTTCGCTGGTTTTGAGCACACAGCAGGCCGATCCGCAGCGCCCAGCACCTGCCCAGATCAGCGTCCATACCGGACAAACTTTATAGTACAGGCGAAGAAGGACTTCCGGCTAAGCAATTTATATATATAGATGCCCATAAGTCTTATGTAGTACCTCATCTTCATGCTTTGTATTCTTGGTCCATGTTTCGCTAGCGTATAGGAAGATATGGAGATGACAAGGGAGCGCAGCAGCCTTACCTTGGAATGTAGACTGATGGTCCGGTCTTTACATATGGGCTTTAACCTTGTTAGGGCCGCAGCTGTGCGATCGTGGAGAGGACTTCCTGTCGGGACCCATTGTCTGATACAATAGCTCCTAAATATGTGAAGCTAGGGATTGGCCTTGGACTTTGATGTCCATGTTGATGCCATTGGTGTTGTTGGTCATCATTTTGGTCTTCTCTGAACTTATTTCCATTCCGTAGGCATTGGAGGTAGTGTCAAGCCTCTATACCATCTCTGTACTGTAATCATCACTTTTTTTATACTGTTTCTTTTTGTGTCTGTGAGTGTGAGCTATGCTTTATAAACATCAGAATCCCTTCCCGTATGCTAACACCACCTTTTGTTATGGTTGAGAAGAGAGTTTTACTGGTGAACTCCGGTCATTTTATATATGAGAACTTGTTGCTTTTGTGGGTGGTGGTGTGGCGGAGCTGGAGATGGGTGAGGGGTGAGGTGGATGTGGGGTTTTTTCCCCTATTAAGGTGCTAAATAATACTCCCAGAGTAACGCTCTTCCTCCCACCGCCATCGCAATAAAACCAACAATAAAATGTCGCGATCTGAGCCGTTTCTTTCAGGGAATAGTAGGCTGCTAGACTACTTAACGCTATCTAGGAGAGGTGGCCTCCCTTGAGAACCATATCTGACAGTTAATTTCGCCAGGCTGATCATAAAAGAGCTTACACGGCATTTTTTCTTAATTTATTTATTTTTGTTTTTGTTGTAAATTGGGACTGGCACCAACGAAAGGGACATAATACTGCAGTGATGTTCTGTCGTGGTGCGCAGCAGAGATGATAAGATAACAATTAAGATAACAATTTTATTTTGAAAAGAGTAAGCGCTGGATGCGCTTTTTTACATCTTGCTTTTGGGGCTTTAACAATAACTATTAAATACAACTCATGGTTATAACATTCACATCATGGAACAATAACAAATAAACAAAGTCATAATTAGATAAAATCATGTTCAAACAATTGAAATCAAATTAATGTTGTTAATATCAATCAACAACATTAACAATTAACATGTATTTAATTTTTAATGTGTTTTAGGAGACGGGTTCTAAATGATGTAAATTTAGATGCTCAGGCAAGTTATTCCACAAACCGGAATAAGCTAGAGTAGTTTTGAAGAGATCAATTCTTGGAATTGGAACATTTAATTTTGTGGACGATCTGGCTTTTTTTTTTTTTGTAAAGAGAAGAAAGATAGGATGGTGCATTGCCAGAAAGGACCTTGTGCATGAAAACACCTTTAACAAATTTTAGTCTGTCGGTAAGAGGTAGAATATTAATCCGTTTGTAGTCATCTGGAGAGTGATTTTTGTTTAAGAATAACTTGTTTAAATTCACGTTTGTGAATTCTAATTAAAGGCTTCATTGCATTGCCACTAGCAGAATCCCAAATAGTAGAGGAATAATCAATAAATGATTGAACTTGTTTTAACATCTCTTGTTTGATAAGATGAAATGAGAGAGAGAGAGAGAGAGAGGAGGGATACAGACAGACAGACATAGGGACAGGGAGAGACAGACAGAAAGTAGGAATGAGTATGTGGTGAAGACCTAATTAAAAGTGATGGACTGGAATAAAGACGGCTGATAAGGTCACACCACTTGCTATACTACTTATCTAAAGGCATGGTATATGACAGTCCGTGCCTAAGGGAGTGCAGAGGAAAATGATGCGATGGGGAAGAAAGAAGTGGAAGAGGGCTCTTAAGGCAGAAACCTACCTGTCCCTGTCCTTCTCATCTAACCATTGAAGTCTTGTGGAAATTTCCCAGACCTGTCCTCCAATCGATGCCTCTCTCTCTTTCTCTCTGTCTGTCTCTGTCTCTGTCTGTCTCTCTCTCCCGCGCTCTCTCTCTCTTCTCCTTCTAAATTGGTAGGTATGATCTCCACGGTGATAAAATGTACCGACGGTGCGTTACAAGAAAAGGGGAAATAATGAGAACGCGAGTTTAAATGGTCTGATTTGCTTCTTTTGTGTGTGTGGGTGTGTGTGTGTGTGTATGTGTGTTTGTGTAAGTGTGTGGGTGTATGTGTGTTTGTGTATGTGTGTTTGTGTAAGTGTGTGTGTATGTGTGTTTGTGTAAGTGTGTGTGTGTGGGTGTGTGTGTGTGTGTATGTGTGTTTGTGTAAGTGTGTGAGTGTATGCATGTCTTTTGTTATTTTTTTTGTTCTTTTATTTTCTTTTTTTCTTGTTGATGTTGTTTGTTTTGATTTGTTTTTGTTTGTTTTTGTTTGTTTGTTTGTTTTAAAAATTATAGATGAAAGTTGATTTCCTTTAGCCATGTGATTGACCTACAACTCAACTGAAGAACATTTTTAAATTACAAGTTTGTTTGTTTGATAGTTTTGCTGCTTTTTTTTAAAACATCTTTTGTTTGGCTGTTTGCCTGTCTGCATATTATTTATTTCATTTATTTTAATGGGTTTATTTTACTTCATCCTAACCGCAGTTTCCATAGTCTAAAGAAGAAGAAGAACAAGAATACATTGGTAGACGTTTTGGAAGAAAAAGATTATCATAATCATGATAATGATCGTCATGATAATCATGATAATGTTCAACATGACATTTCTGGTCTGTTCCTGCAACTTTTAACAGTACGGACATGTCCGATTTCGTGTCCCTTTGGCAGGAGACGGTCATTAGAACTTCTTATATTTGAGAAAAATGTCAGGCGAAATTATAAGGTTGAATATTTTTTTTCCGTTTGTCAATAGGCGTTATTTCTGTTTATGACTTAGGATTTGCTGGTGTTATGTATGGGTTTTCATTAAAACTGGTCGTTGTTTAAAAATAATTCCAGACATATTACAAGGTTGGCTTCTGTATATATTTTTTTTAATGTATTTTATTCTCGTTTCAGATTTAGGGTTTATTTTTTGGTTAGATGAAGGCAGGGTCATCACATCCGCTACTTTAAGTTAATAGTCTACAAAGTTTCGATATTTTGTTAACATTTTCGGATGTGATTATAAAAGATGGTTCTTTTGGTACTGAGAAATCATGTAAACTTGTCTTGTGCGGCGAAAATCATGCCAAGCATCTTTTAAACGTGCATAACTTTCTCAATGTTGTTACAGACGATGAAAATTAATGTACCTATGTGCGTGGGATGGAAAGGGTGGTGGTGGGAGGGGGAGTGCGGGCATGTGTACGGTATGTGCAATAAGAGAGAGGGAGAGAGAGAGAGAGAGAGAGAGAGAGAGAGAGAGAGAGAGAGAGAGAGAGAGAGAGAGAGAGAGAGAGCGTCTGTATGCGTGCGTGCGTGTGTCTGCCTGCCTGTTGTCTGTCGGTCTGCCTGACTGCTTGCATTAAAAGCTCAACGGGAAGCAAGCTAGCTAGGAGATGATGAATATGACAGGTACGGCTTGGAGTTATGCTGGCAAGCAAATTGGTTTTCATTTTCGTCGTTAAACTGGATGTCAGTCGGGTAAGAGAGGGCGATGTGCTGAGAGGATGGAGAACACGAGTTGTTTACATCGTTATATTCGCAGGGAAATTGTGATGGAGGGAGAGTGGGGGGGTGGTTGAGAGAGAGAGAGAGAGAGAGAGAGAGAGGAAAGAGCTGAGGTAGACCTGCAATTTTACTCGTATATCGGTTAGGAAATGATATTTTGGTGAAAGAGAGGGGGGAAAGCGGGGAGGACGAAGGGAAGAGAGAGAGAGAGAGAGAGAGAGAGAGAGAGAGAGAGAGAGAGAGAGAGAGAGATGGAGATTAAGGAAGGGATGAGGGGAGGGGAGAGAGAGAGAGAGAGAGAGAGAGAGAGAGAGAGAATCGAATCGTTTTCGTTTGCAATATGGTAAAATAGACGTCAAAATAGATGCTCTGTGTGTGCTTGTTTGTATGTTTGTGTGAAGTGCATAGTTAGTTAGTTATTCATTGCTTATAGGATCCAGCGGACTGCAAAGAGCCGAATCAGGACTACCAAATCAAGACCACAACTTCGCTGAAAGATGACTCACCCCTGATCTGCATAAAAGATCTGCCGAAACAACCCTAGTGGTAACACTGAAGGCACTCCACCAGCTGGTCACTTTACAATAAAGACATCCCAAGCAGGGGACGCTGAGGCCATACTCTAATTTATTGAACCCCCGTTTACAAAAACAAAATAGAATACAAACATCATTGTAAAATATCAACAAAACACGTACATACATTGCCAAATAATAACATCATAGGAAGCCTCAGTGACCACCTGGCAGAAAGCGTCCAATATTCCCAAGCTGATCCAACAGACCTCACACACAACTGAGGAGTTTTGTCCCAGAAGATTTTTCAAGAAAAAAGGTAGGTGACTGGTCTAGCGAAGAAGAAGATAGTATAGTAGATTGATAGAACAGAGTAGGAATGAAAAAGAACAAAGGAGAAAGGCAGCGACAGTGGGAATTTAAATAACTAAATTTTCAGAAAGTTGGGATACTATTTATACTGAAACCTCTGGCACCCCCACGGGGGAAGAAGTACATAGATTTAAGCTTTTTATAAGTTGTGCACTACATGAATACTAGGTATTATTCTTATTATTCTTATTATTCTTATTATTCTTATTATTATTATTATTATTATTATTATTATTATTATTATTATTATTATTATTATTGGTTGGTTGGTTGGTTTAGGGTTGGATGGTGGCACAATAAGGGATGGAGAGTTTCGTGTGGAGAGTGTGATGTAGGCTTAGCAGCAAGCAGGGTGCTGTGCGGGTTGGAGGGTTGTTTTCATCATTAATTTTGAACTGCATGGGGATGAAAGGCAGGGAAAGTGGGATGTACAATGGAGAGAGGAAGGCCAGAACGTGTGATATCTACAAGTTTGTATGCGAAGGCTTTGCGAGTTAGCTTCTAAAACGCGAAAGTAGACGAAATAGGCCTATAGAACTTCGTTTGAAATGGAGATGCGAGAGGGAGGGGCAGTGCGTAGACGTGAGGTGAAGGGGGAAAGGGGGTGGAGAGGAGATAGAAGACATTATGTTAGTAATATTATAAATGAAAAAGGTGAGGATTAGAGTGGGGGGGGAGGGTTGCCTAGAAATGGACGGCACGAAGTATCATCTTCATGGGAAGGACTTGGTGTTGTTGTTATTCTGGAACCCGCAAGAAGAAGAAGAAGAAGAAGAAGAAGAAGAAGAAGAAGAAGAAGAAGAAGAAGAAGAAGAAGAAGAAGAAGAAGAAGAAGAAGAAGAAGAAGAAGAAAGACAAGGTATGGGTGAGGCGTGGGAATGAGTTTGTAGAGAAATTGAAGGAAGAGGGGAGCAATGCAGGTGGCCTCTAATGAGGGAAAATATTAAGCCCTCTGGCGGTTCTTGTTTACACACTGAAGACGGTTTTTTTTTTAAACTTTAACACCATTCCCCCCAACTAACTATTTCTACACACAATTTTCGGGTTTTGCTTAATTTTCCATCTCTGCCTCGAGTCTAATCTTTCAGTAATCTCTTTCCTCACACTTTCACAATTCAGTTCAGTTCAATTGAGTAGGTTAATATTAACGTCTTATCACAACAATGTGAATTTAGACAACAACAACAGCAAGTTATAACACATCGCGAACTAGTCAGTTCCATCTCCATATTATAGCTGCGTAATATTACATTACTATAAACAAGTACGCTAAATAAAATCAATATCTCCTTCCTGCCTTTGCCACTTCCCCCTCCCCCTCCCCCTCCCCCTCCGTCACCTCCCTTCTTTCCCCATCCCCCCCCCCCTCTGCCCATCGCCACCCGCCCCTTTTTTACACTTTAGTGGGTTTTTTCCACATCCTAAGTAATCACTTAGGTTTAAACATACATTTATTCAACAAACCAGATAATAGTGCAAGGCAGAACATCAGGGCGCTCCGAAGAACGAGGTTTAAATGAGTGCTATACAAATAATAAATACTATATCAAAAATATCACTGGCGGACGACAGGCCGGAAACAATAACAAAACATTGATATAAATACATAAGCTTAGATCATGAGCAGCTAACACCCTGACCTCGAAACTAGACAGGCACAAGTAATCACCAGTAATCACTTGAGCGTAGTTGTTAGCTGCTCATGATCGAATCAAGGCAATGACTGCGGCTGCCCAACCGATGATGAGGAAGTTCCCTTGCAATGTGTCATAAAATAAACATCCTAGATCATACAACATGTGACATTAGACAATGTATTCCTCTAAAGGAATAGAGTAGAAGAGAAAAAAAAAAACATCCGGATTTATTTCTTATTTTATTACAGACTTTCCATCTTTGCACACTTTCCTTCTGAGATTCGCTGAGGTTAGGAGAGGCAAAGGTATGTATCGGCCAGTCTCAGCTAAGGTGTGTGAAATTCAGTGCCTATAGCCACACAGCAACTTTGTATTAACGTGTGTGCACCGTTAAGTGCAGACAATCAGGGCACACAACATTTGACCACATTTTTTAAATCAAGGCATGTTTCAACTGTTTGCAAGCTCAGCTGAAAAATGTATGTTGTTGACATGGTGAAGTGGTGTAAACATAAAATAAAATAAATTTGTTTAAGTTTTGTTTGGTTGTAGTTCTTTATTTTCTTTATTATTGGCTTTATATCTGTATATAATACATTTTTACTATGAACGACTGTACAATTTTATCTTATTTCTGCTGTGGTGAGACAAGGCATAATGACACATTTAAAACACCTGCTACGGGACATTTTAATTGGTCACTCTTTATATACATATTGCAGTTCCATACAGCTCAATAAAGTATCTCCATGAACATCCTGAAGTAAAAAATAAAAGTTTGTCCTACAAATTTGGGTATTGCTTAATACCCATACAATAATACAATTATATATTTGGAGGAGAGGGGTCAGGGGTAAGGGAATGCCTATTTACTGTTTCCTGTTGTACAAATTATACAAG
The DNA here is from genome assembly GCA_036898135.1 of Oncomelania hupensis. Lineage (NCBI taxonomy): Eukaryota > Metazoa > Mollusca > Gastropoda > Littorinimorpha > Pomatiopsidae > Oncomelania > Oncomelania hupensis. The sequence goes on along the minus strand of CM072511.1, from coordinate 147,464,495 downwards.
GAGTTTATACTTGGATGACTGTTTCCTGTTGTATAAATTATACAAGGAGTTTATACTTGGAAGACTGTTTTCTGTTGTATTAATTACACTTGGAAGGAGTTTATACTTGGAAAATTGGGGGTGGGAGTGGAGGGCTAAATTGTGCTTTTTTGAAAATCTTTAATATAATTATTATATAAACATCAGACCTATTTGCACCTTGGGTACTTCATTTTTATGGCCTGTATTTTAATCTTACTGAAATCATTAAGTAATAAAACTGCGAATCCAGCAACATTAGTCTTTTAAAAAAAAGTTTTATATTAATTTATTTTTTTTAGTTGCTGCCTTCATTTCCCAGTTGTAAACATAGTACTGGTCAGTGTTTCCATGACATGTTTATGTGCTGCTACACAGGGATTCACTGAGGGTTCTCTCCACATACTCCGGCTTCCTCCCTCCCTTCAAAATAATACAGGATACAGCCAGTTAAGGTTAAAAAACAACAACTATTTTCCTTTGGTTTTATAAAAGTAATTTCCCTGCCTTAACACCCTGTGTATGTCTTGCATAGTGTTGTTTCTGAGTGCTTTGAATTCGTTTGAAGAAAAGCATATTAACTAGCTATTAGTATAGTATTATATTTACATCAGGTCAACCAGTCGGTTGGGTGGCCACCAAACTCTCATTTTATAACATTGAATATGGATCGTCCCAGAACATAACGACTCTGATTCGCCCCTGTAAAATTTGTACCCAGGACGTTTAGATGAAAGCTTGCAATCTAGACCTCGGCACCTGGTAAAATAAAACATCATGATCATCACCACCCTATAAATAAGCTACATTTTTAAACTTTCATGCTTTACAGTGTAAATAATTTTATTTTATCTCACTTAAGCAAACTTACCGGCATATAACTGTCTTTAAGAGCATTTGTAATAGCACGACAGGTCTCCGGAATGATTTCTCCAATTGTAGATCTTCCAATTCTATACAGAAAATGCATAGATTGATAGCTGTCTCCTGAAATACAACAAATGAAGACATAATAATATTTATTAACCACTTACAAGTTACAATACAATAAAATAAAAAAACAAAACAAAATGAAGACATATATTAACCACTTAAAATAAATAACAGGATATTGATGAAGCTTGGCTACAATAACAGTCAAATCACTACCTTTTTATCCTTTCTTGTTTCAATTGCATACAACAGTGATTAAGAATTAGTTTAAAACGTTATTAAACATCTATAAATATAATTACGGCAAATTACAGTGAGCCCATAACAATAAAATATATTGCAAACAATATGATTAACACAAGCTCAATAAAATAGTACTGGACATTGCAATGCTCGAGCACAATTTTGTGTGGTATGAAATTAAACTCTAAAACTGGCAATCACCTGTTATAGCCCAGCAGCTGTAAAGCACAATAGCAAAAGCCCTGTTAATTTACTTTCATGTACGGAAATAACTTCATTTTTTAAGGGGGGGTGTGTGTGTGTGTGTGTTATGAATCAGTGAATACGATATTTAAGGAACGTGCTTTTTTTTCCCTATAAATTTCAATTTTTGTAGGGGAGTTGTCAAAGTAACTGACTGTGGGAGCTAAAAACAGGTGATTGCCGGCTAAAGGGGTAACTGTCACTGACAGTGTCAGTTACATAAACTTATTAATATTCAACAATTCAATGCTAAATAGCATTTTATTACTAGGCTAAATAGTAGGCCTATTTATTATAAATTAATATTACTAATTAGTTTTTAGGTTGCCTAACTTGTAATAATTTCTTAGTTACTAATACACAAGCATAAATAACCAACCTGAAGCCAGAAATCGTAGTGTGAGAGCAAGTCTTTCTCTAGTTGATATCGCCTCTCGCAACCGTGTTGACTCCTTGTGCAAGGTAGGCGCAATCATGGCATGCAGTTGCTCAAAGTGGTTGATGTCCAACCGTAAGAAGTTAGAAAAAGAATTCGTATCTTCCTCTTCCAATTCATTCAAAAGTCCGTGGTATGCCCCATAAATATTTCTTCTTTCGATCCACGGTTTTACCCACCATTTTCGTTTTCGTTTTTTTTTTCTCTTGAAGTAGAACAGACGCTGCAGCACAAACTAAAATGGCTTCTTCGTCACTGCTAGAATCCATCTTGAAAAAATGCGCGCCAGGAATGGCAACTCTTGCGCACTTTCTCTGACTCATGATTTTCTGTGAGTCTGTGTTAGTGTGGCAAGGCTGATTGTGAAACAGCGTAATTCTGATTCGCTCTGAAACAGGTTTCTAGCTGAATGGCTGAATCATGATTCGAGTAAAATCATGATTCCTTGAATAAGTCTGGCATCAGCTTCACGTCTTTCGACTGGAGCGACTTTGTAATCATTACCCAGCACTCGAAATATCTCGTGTTTATTATATTACTGAACGCATCTCTTTCGTCTGCCATATCGTCATTGGTAGGTGTGGACTTTAAACTTCTATGTTTATTCATTCCGTATTTCTTGTTTATTATATAAACTGAGCATGTCTCTTGTTTATTATATAAACTGAATATGTATCTTGCTTATTATATAAACTAAACGTGTCTCTGGTTTATGATATAACCAAAGAGCGTATACGTAATAAGCTCTTTGATATAACTGAACTTCTGAATGAAGGCATGCAAGCCTTGCGTGCTTTTGTGGGTACTGTGGTGTAACCTGTGAACCTGCCGAGTTTACAACATTGTAAGCTTATATTATTCCCAATCTCTCTTCCTTGTGTAGGCTATTTATAGTAGTAAGGGAGACAACAAACGTTTATGTAAAAATTACAGGTAGTTGTCTCGCCTAAAGAAAAGAGTACAGGAGTTTATGTGACAGCATTTTAGATATCTTAATAGATGGTGTTCTCCGGTATGTACTGACAGGACAGGTTTATCTCCCCTTCACTTGCTTCAATAACCCGCAACTATAATTATTATCTCTGGTTTATTTGCGAACTCATATAAGCCTACAAGTGTGGCTAGGTAGAAACACCTTTATTCTGACATACACTTGAACCTCTACGTACTTTCTTTTGACGGACCCCGTTATTTTGACGTCAAAACAGTGCTCCGTTAGGGTTAGGGCTGTGTTAGGCTTAGGGTTAGGTTTAGGATTTGGGTTAGGGTTAGGGTTAGGATTCGAACACTGCAAAGTACTTAAAAATGGGGACGAAATATGACCCATTTTCAGCACAACGTAGTTGGCGTTTCTGGAAAGTCATGATAATACTGTGTAACCTCGGCTGTGTCTGTTTGGATGTGTGCGTGTGTGTGTGTGTGTGTGTGTGTGTGTGTGTGTGTGTGTGTGTGTGTTTCACAGTGTCAATTTGTCTTGTAAAGTTAAAATGTACGCTAACGAAAAGTCCATCCCTATTTACAATCAGCAAAACATCATGCAGCCGCGGCAGGGTGCAATTTTTATTAGCGAGTTCCTGCGTTCTTTTCAACGTGCTTTCCCGTCATTAGTGTTATCCAACAATCCTACCTTTATGGGCCAGTTCAATTCAGTCCGGAGATGAAGCGCCACCGCCCTGACCCAGTGGTAAAGGCGTTCGTCTAGTCTGGCACACCGATGATATGACCCAAGGTTCGAATCTCATAGTGGCAAGATTAATAGAAGTGGCAAATTTCACTGTCCGTCTTAGCAGTATATTTGCTCTGGTGGTATAGTGTTGATTCAGGATCCTAACCTAACCTCTTCTTCCCCGAGATGGTTAAGCTACCCTACCGCCAATGGCGGGCTTAAACCGGTAAACTTCAATGTCTTTCCAGTAATGAAAACCACAGAGAGCCGACGACAGTGATTAAGTGAGAATACTGGGAAATGTATCACTTTGCGGTATTAATGCGAGATAATATTATACGTTATTCGCAGTAAAAATGGACCTCTCCGAGCCGTGGGGCTTTTAGAGACACTTGAAACGATACACAGTAAAATGCTAAGGAAAAATGACTTATAAAAACATTATCTTGCAAAACTGTACAGAAAGATTACAGACTAAAAAAGTTTAAAAAATAAATATACCAAAAAAAAAAACATCCACCTATTTTACAATATAATACTACAAATACATTGGTGATGAGGTCTTATTGATTATGTTGTAAACGTGAGGCTGAAAATCTGGATCAGAATTTGATTTCTTTATATATTTGTTACAACAAGATTAAGGAGGTAATAAACCACGATCAATTCCTTGTTTATTTTCGTTTGGGATTTGTTGTACTTTTGAATACAATTAACAAAGTTGTTTGTCTGGTTTTGTTCTTACCTGCTTTGTGTGATAGTTTTGTGTTTGTCTTTGTTTCTTGTGTTATCCTGCTATCGGTAGATGAGGTCAGTTCTGAGGCTGCAAAATATCCAGGACACTATAAACCATCATTTTTTTGCTTGTTTCTTTTGTTTTCCTAATCTTACCTGAAACAAAAGTTTAAGAATCGTTCCAACTGTGGGTTTGTTGTTGTTGTTTTTAAATAATAAATAAATTGTGCAATATGTTAATTCTTATTAGGTGCGGGATTTCCCTTTCCACTTTTGGTGTGAGTCTGCTGTTACGTACACAGTCTTCAATACTTATTTAATTGTATGTTTCAAAAATCAATTAACATTGTCTTTGCGAGATATGCGCTTTGAACTCAGTTTTATTGGGGAATTGGGCTGTATAAAAGCTTTGTAGTAGTAGTAGTAGTAGTAGTAGTAGTAGTAGTAGTAGTAGTAGTAGTAGTAGTAGTAGTAGTAGTGGTAGTAGTAGCAGTAGTAGTAGTAGTAGTAGAAGTAGTAGTAGTAGTATTTCACCCGATGCTCATCTATTCAGACTCCTTTTGGAGTCTGACAGAGCCTAGGCCAGGAGAGGTTTAACCAGTCATGGCAGCAACTGGCACACTCTGCTAGATACCTTAAAGTAGTAGTAGTAGTAGTAGTAGTAGTAGTAGTAGTAGTAGTAGTAGTAGTAGTAGTAGTAGTAGTAGTAGTAGTAGCTACTTCCTACACGCTTCAAGCGCCATAGTGACGGAAAAAAGCGCAATTTCACTGTAAATATATACAGAATGTTGCTCTACAATATTCCGCTCTTTCCGTCTCAAAAACCCAATTGCCTTGTTGGATTCTTAAATTGCATGAAACCAAGTGAGGACACTATCTGGCGTCAACAAACGGTTCAAAAATATTCTCAAACGGTTCGTAAAAGACGGTTGACCTAGAAACTAATACAGTTTGACCTAATTCGTCCCCTAGAGGAGACGAAACTTACATTTTTCTATTTTCATGAGTTCACTGCAGTGAAATTGCGCTTTTCTCGTGACTATAGAGCTTCAAGCGTATACAAAGCAGTGCTCACTACTACTACTACTACTACTACTACTACTACTACTACTACTACTACTACTACTACTACTACTACTACTACTACTACTACTACTCCTTTAAGGTATCTAGCAGAGTGTGCCAGTTGCTGCCATGACTGGTTAAACCTCTCCTGGCCTAGGCTCTGTCAGACTCCTTAAAGGAGTCTGAATAGATGTGTATCGGGTGAGTAGTAGTAGTAGTAGTAGTAGTAGTAGTAGTAGTAGTAGTAGTAGTAGTAGTAGTAGTAGTAAGTAGTAGTAGTTAGAAAACAATTAAAGTAACAAAATAACAAAAAAAATCATAGCTAACCTGTTTAAGTGTTTAATGCGATTCGTGTGTGTTTGTTTGTTTGTGCTGCTCTGGTAAAATTGTCGTAGCCTGACATCGGTGGCTTGGGGATTGTTTTCGTGAAATTTGAGTCTGATGAGATGCCATCCGGTGATTTAAAAAAATTATTAAGTTTGATTATTGAATGTCGGTCAGGCAGAAACATGTTTTTCTCTTGCCAAAATGGGCTTTCTGTTGTCAAGAGAATGTTAGGACTTTAAAAAATATATATTTTATGGGGAATCACATGCTGATTAATGACTTGTAAAAACTATCAATAATATTCAGTGTGTGAGAAGTAGTTCTAGTAATAGTTGATTAATTATATTTTCATCGCCAGTTCAGACCCTAGACCTTTCGCCGCTTTTGGTTTGCGGCTAAGGCAGTCGGCCCTTTGCTGACCCCAATCTCTGTGTCAGAGACTGCTTGGGGCCTACTCACAGCTTATGTTTGATAGGGGTCTCTGATACCCAGCTAGGGTCAAGGTTGGCTGTTCAGTAGAAACTGGCCTGTGATAAGTAAATATAAGAAGGATCGACGTATATCTTTATACTAGTATTGAGTAATATTATTATACTTGTAGTATTGCAAATAGTCACAATGTGACGATTCGCGTTTAAAACTAAGTCTTACATCCAGGGTAAATTAGGTCTAAGTACGTGTGTGTTTGTGTACGTGTGTGGGTGTCTGTATACATTTTTTCTATGTACCTATATGTACAGCCCGTAAGTAAATATCACTTGAGTAAAAATCCATAGGTGGGCTAGGTGACTCGATCGGCCGCTAACTAAACCGAGTTCGTTCCGCTTGCTTGTTCGGTTCAGCTGGAGCGTACACCCAACACCCAGTTAGCGCTAAATGAAAAATCCTTGCCCTGCCGCTTTGCGATCATAATGAAGGAAAAGATCGATACCATCACACAGCGCAGCTGAGACTAGACGAAACCTGCTCCCTCTCTCTTCTTCTTCTTCTTCTTCTTTTTCTTCTTCTTCTTCTTCTTCTTCTTCTTCTTCTTCTTCTTCTTCTTCAAGAGAGAGAGAGAGAGAGAGAGAGAGAGAGAGAGTGAGAGAGAGAGAGAGAGAGAGAGAGAGAGAGAGAGAGAGAAGGGCTTGAATAGTTTCCGTTATGCTGTATGAGATACCATACTATAGAATTTGTAGAAACACACGCGTAGAACTAAACTAGACTATAATAGTTCTGTAATACATAAACAAATTAATTTCCGTTCTGTGTTACGAAAAGGTTTGCGTTTTCGAACACGGGATGATCCTGTAGGAAACAAGATGGCAAGCCATTCAAATGTATTATCGAACACTCACAACATATAGCCAAAAAAAAAATAATCCGCATTTTCAAAAGTGTTAAGTTTTGTGGGCGGTGGTGTGCCTCGGCTCTAACCTAAGAACGCAAAATGGAAAACATCATAGAATGCTAGGCCACTATCTCAACAATCTGCAAACAAACAAGTATCCAAATCGGATCAACCAGTTTTTAGATACAGCCCAAAACGTGTTTAAAAATGGGTGAAGCACTGTGACCTTGACATTTGAGTAAAGCTGGATACCAAAACTCAATCAAATCGCCTCACCCGTTCTTGAGATATTGGGCCAAATCCGTTCAGGAGTTCTTGAAATATGGCTTCCAACGGACCGACGGAGAGACAATTGATTCGTTCTGATTCCAGACCATTTCGAAGTATTTCCAGACTTACCAACGTTACCAATGAAGGTTTGCCGTCAAAGCCAATCGCCTTTCCTTCAAAGTATAAAAGGCGGTGTCACGTCCTCAAAGTTCCGGGTGTCTTACTTTAGCCGGGCGCCTTTGCGCATGCGCCAGGTCAAGTCGGGCCGGCTTTTTCACGATGTTCTTAGGCGTCGTAAGCCTATCCCTAACCCCAAAACCTAACCTTAACCCGAACTCTACCCCTAACCCTAACCCTAATCCTAACTCTAATCCTTACTAAGACTACGATAGCACTGTGCGCATGCGTCGAATTTTATAATGCGTCGACCAATCAGAATGCTCCTAGTCGCTCCCAGCCGAAATAAGATACTAGGAACTTTGAGGATGTCACAGCGGTGTGATCGCTACTGTCATCAAGTCCCCCATACGCACTGTGTTCGGGGACGTTAATCTATCCACAGACAGATCCACAGACGGCCAAACAGTCATTGTGCACGCGGAGTTATTGAGATCCTTTAGTTCATGTCCTGAAATCCCACTAACCTGGCACACACCTGCAATGGTAATGCAGAGATGACGGTATACGAGCGAGCCTCCATATGGTAGTAGAGGAATTGGAACTAGTGTTTAACCTACGTATGCATAATTTATGCTTACACCCTCCTTTATCCCTACTACTTTCATCGCCATCCCCATGCCCATCCTCTCTCCCTCTCTTTCCTCCCCCCCTCTCTCTCTCTCTCTCTCTCTCTCTCTCTCTCTCTGTCAATGTGCAGTAATAACTAATGAACAGTAGCTCTCCATTAAAATCCAATACCAGAGCCATATATATATATATATATATATATATATATATATATATATATATATATATATATATATATATATATATATATATATATATATATATATATATATATATATATATATATATATTCCAACTATGCCAGTTCCCGTGGAGGTATCGGGGGTTTCTGTATAAATAGTATTATGGAGCAATATAGGCATTTTATATGTATGTGTCTTGTTGATATTTTATAATGATGTTTGTATTCTATTTTGTTTTTGTAAATGGGGGTTCAATAAATTAGAGTATAGCCTCAGCGTCCCCTTCATGGGATGCCTTTATTGTACAGTGACCGGCTGGTGGAGTAACTTCAGTGTCGCAACTGGGGTTGTTTCAGCAGATCTTTTATGCGGATCAATGGTGAGTCCTCTTTCAGCCAAGCTGTGGTCCTAATTTTGTGGTCCTGATTCGGCTCTTTGCAGACCGCTGGACCTTGTAAGCAATGAATAACTAACTAACTAACTAACTAACTAACAACCAGCCTATATACGCTTGCATGTCATTCAAAATGAGCAAAACGCAAAAGAGGTGTGTCGCGACTCAATTTTGTGTTCCTATGAAGTGGCATTTGGCAAACCTAGACAGGTCTACAAATGTTATACGACTGCATCACACACTCAATGTCAACTAAAATCATGTAATAATTATGTCCTTCTCTCAGTCCCTCGACTTGTCTGGTCGTCAGGTGGGGACAGAAGGGATATATAATCTATATATATATATACATATACATATATATATATACATATATGTCACCGCCACGACTCTATCCGAGCAGACGCCACAAACAAACACCTTACACACGCAGACAACCCAGACAGAATGACAGTTTCCCGCAGACGTGAAGGGATGAAAACACAACAATTATATATACAACTTTCAAGCTATTTATTCATTCATACCACACACTCATACACATACAACATTTACACATGAAACGAGAAAAATGGTGATGGAACAATCAATGGATCAATGAGCAATGAAATGGAAATGTCAGATGAACGGGGGTTGCTGATCAACCACGTCTAACTAGCGACTGTGCACTGCAAACGTCCGAGCACAGAGGGGGCAAGTGTTGAGAGGGGGACAAATAAAGAATGAGCCGACCTGATAGTAGGGTGTCCCCGTTGATGGCTCCGAAAGGTAGCTGCCTCCTCGTTGTGGTGACGCTGGACTGTCGCTGTGGTGTCGCCACTCCCTCCGCCGCTGACGATGACGATGATGATGATGATGATGATGATGATGATGTAGTTGCGGCGGCCCTGCCGCCGTCGACGCCTCTCAGCCTGACTCCTCCCGTCGGCTAACTGGAACGTCGAGGCTAGGTCCCGCAACCGACGTCACGATCACGCGGGGAAGATGGGTGGTGGACCAATGAGGACGTCACAAACATGGACGTGGACGAATGGGTGGTGATGATGTTGCTGATCCAACCGACCAGATGTCGTCGTTGTTGCCGCGTGACGCTGGTGCATACGACGAGCTTCCCAAACGACTTTCGGTGACGAACCTTCGATGACAAACCTCGATGACGACCTTCGAAGACTTTCGATCCGAACCTCGAACCTGCAACATGCTTGCCGTATTGTTAATGTCAAGTCCACCCGATTCTGTCCCCCTCCCTCCTCACACTCTCCCCCCTTACTAACTAACTAATTCCTGTATCTTGAGGAAGCGCCACTGCTGTCCATTTCACTTCCCTTGACTACTTTACTGTCTCTTGTAATCAACACATAATTCAAAACTAAATGACATTATGAAAGCATGAAATGAACAATGCTGCAAATGAATACATGAAATCATCAACACATTATCCATCTTGAGCAACCGCAACCTCAACAACAGCAACCACTTCCATCCTACCTTCATCACACTTCACCCCCATTCTCCTCCCTCATTCTCCCTTCTTCAGTCGCACCCTTCCTCTCCTCAGTGCAACCATACTTCACCCAGCCTCACGCACAGCTATCGTTCAACACCCCAAACAGCCGGCCCTTGGTCACATGCACAGTAAAGGAAGATAACACCATCACACTTACCCAACGGCTCGATTGTAAAAGTACCTGTAGCTAGCCACTCTCCACTGCTCGCCTACAAAGTACTCCAAGTAAGGTATCCAAAACGTAGTAGTTCCCGTTAGTGAATTACACCTGACACTAACCTACCACAAATTTGCAACTTAGATATTTGCTCAACTTTTCCTCGAGCTTGCTACCACAATGTAACACCTCCACCTAAGTTCCCTATTTGGAACCAGATATTATTTACGTTAATACCTGTCCCGACCTTACTTCTAGAACATTACCACCACAGAGAAAACAAGACCGCACACCTTGTTTGTCGCTCTGCCAAACGTGTTCTCCCTACAGTGAGTAAACTTCTCCACTGGCTGACCGCCCTTATGCTGTTTAGGCACGATTTCCACGCATACCCATGCATACGATAGCGCGCAGTAACTACCCCAACTCATTACCTCTCCACCCACACTTTCTCCTCGGTTTCACCACAGTCTGCCCTGTGACACACCCCCCTCCCAAGACGAAACTACGGAGAGTTCAAAACTTAATCTTCCACAGGGTCAGATCTGCTGAGGAAATCTGCTTCGATGTTGTCTCTTCCTGGAATCGGTCGAACTGTGAAGACATAGGCCTGCAACTGCATAGCCCATCGGGTGAGTCTGGCACTGTTGAGGTGCGTTCTCTGCAGGTACTGCAGCGGTCGATGGTCTGTCTCCAGCCAAAAGTGCCGTCCAAACAAGTACGGTTCAAACCGTTGTACCGCCCACACGACTGCCAAACACTCCTTCTCGATGGTGGAGTAATTCCGCTCTGCTGGCAACAGCTTCTTGCTGGCAAACCCCACCGGTTGCACACCCTCACCGGTTCCTTGCATCAGTGCAGCTCCTAGCCCTTGCTCAGATGCATCTGTCCTCAGGATGAACTCCTTGTCCAGGTTCGGTAACTTGACCACTGGCTCACTGGTCAGCGCCCTCTTCAAGTCCTCGAAAGCTTTCTGGCAGTCATCCGTCCAGTTGACCTCTCCCTTCTTCCCTCCTTTCGTCAAGTTGGTCAGTGGCAACGCCCTCTCAGCGAAATGTGGCACGAATCGTCTGTAGTATCCGCACAACCCCAAGAACGCTCGGACTTGCTTCTTGGTGGTTGGTGGACACGTTCGTCGTACCTTGTCCAACTTGTCCCTTTCTGGCTTCATCGCTCCATCTCCCACCTGATGGCCCAGGTAGCTCAGTTCCTTGTATCCCAGGAAACACTTGCCGGGTCTAGCGGCGAGACGCACTTCCTGCAGCCTCTGAAACACGGCTCTCAACGCTTGCAGATGCTGCTCCCACGTCTCGGTCGCGATCATGACGTCGTCCATGAAATTGTCGACGTCAGCTCGGTGCAGTGGTCGTAGCAGTTTCCGCATCATGCGTGAGAAAGTCGCCCCTGCAGTCTTCAGACCGAACGGCATCGTGGTCCATCTGAATTGGCCCTGCGGCGTCGTAAACGCCGTCTTGTCCCGGTCTTCCTGCTTGACAGGTATCTGCCAATATCCCTTTGTGAGGTCCAGCTTGCTTAGGTACTTGGCCTTCCCTAGCTTGGCGAACAAGTACTCGATGTCCGGTAGTGGTTCGGCATCGAACTTGACCACCTTGTTCAACCCCCGGTAGTCGATGCAGAAACGTACTTCTCCACTCTTCTTCTTCACCAACACGATTGGTGCGCTGTACGGTGATGTACAGGGTTCGATAACCCCCAACTCCAGCATCGATTCCACTTCGGCCTTGACGACTTCCATCTGTGAAAATGGTAGCGGATGCTGTCGTATACGCACAGGGCTGTCATCGGTCAACACCACTTCGCACTCGTCCAGGTTGGTGCGCTGGGGTAGATCCGTCAGTTGACTGGCATACTGTTGACACACTTCCCGTAATTGACTCCGGTGAAGTGCGGACAGTGTCGGGTCTATCTGTACGTCTCCTGGTCCCTCGCTTGCACGTAGTGGTATCAGTGGTACAGTACCCTGGTAGCTGATCTCTGTCGCTCCCTCTGTCTCCGCCTGGTCGATCACTACGGCCACAGTCGTTTCTGGTTCCGTTCCGCGTGCTACGTACCGTTTCAGCAAGTTGGCGTGGTACAACTTCCTATTCCTGCCGACTTGGACGCGGTAGTCGCAAGAGCCCACGCGCTCCAGCACCGCATACGGTCCTCTCCACGCCACCTCGAGCTTGTTGGCCTTACTGGAAAGCAGTACCAGTACTTTGTCTCCCGCCTTGAACGTTCTGTCCACGGCCTTCCTGTTGAACTGCGCCGCGTACCTAGTTGTCGCCTTGCGCAAATGCTCCTGTGCTAGTTGGCAGGTATCCTCCAACCGGTTCCTCAGATCAACGACGTACTCTGCTGTTGTACGTATCTCCGGGTCCTGATCTTCCTTCGTCCACAGTTGGCGCAACACTTGCATAGGTCCTCGCACCGTTCGCCCGTAGAGTAACTCGAAGGGTGAAAAGCCAAGTGACTCCTGCGGTACCTCCCGGTATGCGAACAGCAGTGCAGGGATGTACCTGTCCCACTCGCGCGGCTGCTCCTGGCATAGTCGTCGTAGCATCGACTTCAGCGTCCCGTTGAACCGTTCGACTAACCCGTTGCACTGGGCGTGAAACGGCGTCGTCCGAATTCCCTTGACGGATAGCAGGTGGTGCACTTGCTTCATCACGTCACTGACGAACTGAGTCCCGTTGTCCGACAACACTTCTTCGGGAATGCCCACCCGTGTCCAGGTTTCCCACAACGCTTCTGCTACGTGTGGCGTGTCGATCCTCTTCAGTGGTATTGCCTCCGGGTACCGTGTAGCAAAGTCCACTGTAACCAAGACGTACTGGTGCCCCCTTTCAGACGCTGGTCGAATGGGTCCAATCAGGTCGATGCCCACTCTCTGAAATGGTACCTCCATCACTGGCATCCGCCCTAGTGGCACCTTCCTGACTCTCCCCTTCGGTGTCGTCCGCTGGCACGCATCGCACGACGCACAGTACCTCCTGACGTCGCGGCACATCCCGGGCCAGTAGAACTCAGCCCACACTCGATCTTGGGTCCGCTTGGCTCCCAGATGTCCAGCCATGGGTGTGTCGTGTCCCATGCGCAGTACCTCCGATCGAAGCTTGGCTGGTACCACCAACTGGCTGTGATCCACTTTGTCCTGTCCTGTATACTCGCGGTACAACAGGCCCCGCTTCCAGACAAATGCCACTTGCCCCTTGCCTCGCTTCTCCTTTCCTGCCTTCCGGTCTGCTAGCTGTCGTACTTTTGCAAGCTCGCCGTCCTCCAACTGTAGTTGACGAATCTCCCTCGGCGTCGCGACGACGCTCTTGCTCGGTCCGACCACCAATGGTTCCGCAGCAACCTGCTCCTTGGCCGCCTGCGCTCTGGTCTGCACCGCGCAACACTCTGCGGCTCCCTCGACGAACACCGGCAGTGCTGTGTCACCTTGCTGTTCCGTCCTCGCCCAGTTCCCGAGCACCACTGGGTAAGTCAAGTCTGGTACCACCACTACCTCCACTCTCCCGGTGTAGAATGGTGATTCCAGTTGCACCCACGCCGTCGGTAGCGACTTGGACAACTGTCGAATGGCGAATCCTACGCGCCGCGTACGTCCCGTGTACTTGAGGTTGGCAACCTCCCCTTCCCGCAAGCATATCAGGTCAGCTCCCGTGTCCCTCATGGCCGTCAGCGGAACACCTTCCACTATCACTTGGCTCTGGAAACGCGAGTCTCCCTTCTTGCCTGCCTCCTTCTCCTCCTCCAAGACGCGCAACGCTGCTCCAGCTCTCTCGCCTCAGCGCTATCTCTCTCTCCCTCTCTCTCTCTCTCCGGTCTGCGTCTTCCTCCCTAGCCGCTTGGTCTATCGCGTAGTCTAACGCTGCCTGACCCTTCAGTCCTTCGCGCTTGGCGAGCCTCAAGATCCTCTCCATCGGCGTCTCATCCGCGAACGGTCCCGTCCTCGGCGTCGGTGCCGCCTCAACCTTGTAGACCGAACGGTAAGGATTGGCCTCAAACCTCTTCAGCCTGGTTGCGTCGCTCAGACGACCCTGGTCTCCGTAGACGTCGGTGCCTGCTGACATCCCGCCAGTCGCGCCAAATCCCGTCCCAAAAGGACCACTCACTGTGTCTCTGGCTTCGAACGTCGTCAACTCCTCGTCCACTGACCCACGACGCGATGACCTGACCGGCGATCTCCGTCGCTCGTCCGCAGAAGGTAGATCGGTGACTCCTGAATCAACCGCTGCCGCCGTGCGCTCGTCCATCGTGACACCCACGCGAGAACGCGTACGAGCCGCGATCGGTGACACTCCTTCAGCCTCCTCGATCGATGCCATCCTGCTTACAAGGAAAGCAACAACAACACAACAACAACAAGTCAACAATCCCTACGTACCCTAACCTTACCTAGCCTAGCCTTAGATACTAACCTACCTACCTAGCTATCTTCCTTACCTATCACCCACCTCCTCCCACTCAAACAGTGGAAACTGGCCTGCAAGGTAGCGAACCGGTTGGAGAGTGCAACGGCCCCCTCCCTCACGTGTGGTCGAACCTAGGCCGGCTGTGAGCCTCCGCTGAACAGCGACCTGACTCCCTCCAACCACCCGCTGGGGTGCACACTCTCACCGAATCACGCCTCACACACTCGGACACCACAAGACAATTACGAAACAACTTCACGTCTGGGCACACTCACACCTACCCTGCATCTCCACCAAATGTCACCGCCACGACTCTATCCGGGCAGACGCCACAAACAAACACCTTACACACGCAGACAACCCAGACAGAATGACAGTTTCCCGCAGACGTGAAGGGATGAAAACACAACAATTATATATACAACTTTCAAGCTATTTATTCATTCATACCACACACTCATACACATACAACATTTACACATGAAACGAGAAAAATGGTGATGGAACAATCAATGGATCAATGAGCAATGAAATGGAAATGTCAGATGAACGGGGGTTGCTGATCAACCACGTCTAACTAGCGACTGTGCACTGCAAACGTCCGAGCACAGAGGGGGCAAGTGTTGAGAGGGGGACAAATAAAGAATGAGCCGACCTGATAGTAGGGTGTCCCCGTTGATGGCTCCGAAAGGTAGCTGCCTCCTCGTTGTGGTGACGCTGGACTGTCGCTGTGGTGTCGCCACTCCCTCCGCCGCTGACGATGACGATGATGATGATGATGATGATGATGATGATGATGTAGTTGCGGCGGCCCTGCCGCCGTCGACGCCTCTCAGCCTGACTCCTCCCGTCGGCTAACTGGAACGTCGAGGCTAGGTCCCGCAACCGACGTCACGATCACGCGGGGAAGATGGGTGGTGGACCAATGAGGACGTCACAAACATGGACGTGGACGAATGGGTGGTGATGATGTTGCTGATCCAACCGACCAGATGTCGTCGTTGTTGCCGCGTGACGCTGGTGCATACGACGAGCTTCCCAAACGACTTTCGGTGACGAACCTTCGATGACAAACCTCGATGACGACCTTCGAAGACTTTCGATCCGAACCTCGAACCTGCAACATGCTTGCCGTATTGTTAATGTCAAGTCCACCCGATTCTGTCCCCCTCCCTCCTCACACTCTTCCCCCTTACTAACTAACTAATTCCTGTATCTTGAGGAAGCGCCACTGCTGTCCATTTCACTTCCCTTGACTACTTTTACTGTCTCTTGTAATCAACACATAATTCAAAACTAAATGACATTATGAAAGCATGAAATGAACAATGCTGCAAATGAATACATGAAATCATCAACACATTATCCATCTTGAGCAACCGCAACCTCAACAACAGCAACCACTTCCATCCTACCTTCATCACACTTCACCCCCATTCTCCTCCCTCATTCTCCCTTCTTCAGTCGCACCCTTCCTCTCCTCAGTGCAACCATACTTCACCCAGCCTCACGCACAGCTATCGTTCAACACCCCAAACAGCCGGCCCTTGGTCACATGCACAGTAAAGGAAGATAACACCATCACACTTACCCAACGGCTCGATTGTAAAAGTACCTGTAGCTAGCCACTCTCCACTGCTCGCCTACAAAGTACTCCAAGTAAGGTATCCAAAACGTAGTAGTTCCCGTTAGTGAATTACACCTGACACTAACCTACCACAAATTTGCAACTTAGATATTTGCTCAACTTTTCCTCGAGCTTGCTACCACAATGTAACACCTCCACCTAAGTTCCCTATTTGGAACCAGATATTATTTACGTTAATACCTGTCCCGACCTTACTTCTAGAACATTACCACCACAGAGAAAACAAGACCGCACACCTTGTTTGTCGCTCTGCCAAACGTGTTCTCCCTACAGTGAGTAAACTTCTCCACTGGCTGACCGCCCTTATGCTGTTTAGGCACGATTTCCACGCATACCCATGCATACGATAGCGCGCAGTAACTACCCCAACTCATTACCTCTCCACCCACACTTTCTCCTCGGTTTCACCACAGTCTGCCCTGTGACAATATACATATATATATATATATATATATATATATATATATATATATATATATATATATATATATATATATATATATATATATATATATATATATATATATATATATATATATATATATATATATATATATATACACGCGCACACAAACACACACACACACACACACACACACCTTCAGTCCATGTGACCTGACTTTAAGACGTCTCCAATGTCAACGATACACTCTATTCCAGAGAGCCAATAATGGTGTGAATACTCTCACTATTACAAAAAACCGCGATATTGGATTCTATTGTGCCCTACTACCTCCGTTCCTCTGCGCCATTCTAATAATACAGCTAGCCTTTTGTACTACTGGTCAGGTTTACGTCAACAGCCTTTTCCATTCTCTTCTTGCTGACGTTGCAGCAGCTTTTCTTCTCCTGGTTACTATTTATTAACAGACACTTTGAAAACTGGTAGACCGGGAGGGACGGAGGAAGGGGGGGGGATGGAGTGTTGGGAAAAGAGGAAGAAAGGAAGAGAAAGAGAGAGCACGGAAGCGAGTACAAATACAAAAAAGGGCTTATGGAGAGAGAGAGAGAGAGAGAGAGAGAGAGAGAGAGAGAGAGAGAGAGAGAGAGAGAGAGAGAGAGAGAGAGAGAGAGAGAGAGAGAGAGAGAGAGAGAGAGAAAAGGGCTTATGGAGAGAGAGAGAGAGAGAGAGAGAGAGAGAGAGAGAGAGAGAGAGAGAGAGAGATTAAGATAAGAATTTGATTTAACAAAGGTAAAAGAGTAGGGAATGTGTGTGCTTTCTTTTTTTTAACATTTTGTCCTTGGGGCTTGTAACAAATACAGACAGACAGTGACAGAAAGAGACAGAGACAGACAGCGAGACAGACAGTGAGAAGAAGAAGAAGAAGAAGAAGGAGGAAGAGAAGAGAGACAGACAGACAGTCAGACAGAAGAAGAAGAACAAGAACAAGACGCAAACGTCTCTCTACAGGAAACCAATCACCATCAAGCGCGTGCCTTCTAATCCAATAGACAGATTATCGCATCTTAAAGCAGTTGTCACCGCTGCCCGCAGCGTAGAACGTACTTGAAGAATATGATTTTTTTTTTATCGGTGATTTCTCGCGCGCGCGCGTCAGCTCAAGGAACGCCCAAAAAAAATTGACTGCATCACTCTGGTCCGTTCCGTCCTACGAGACATATTTCAATGAGAGGCTTAGCTACTGTTCTAGGATAGCAAAGCGTACAAAGGAGAAAACAGGCGCACTGTTCATCGCCATCGGGCCTATTAGATTTATATTTGGGGTTTGATCTCGTGGCGCAATGGGTAAGTCGACGGTTTCCTATGCCAAAGGTCGCGGGTTCGATTCCTGCAAGGGACGAAATTATGTGACTTAGGCTGCAATGTTATTACCCCCTTGTTTATTCCAGTCTTAGACAGGAAAACAAGTCTGGCAGACTTTGATTTAGATTTATGCACTGTCGTGGCAAAAATCTTAATTGATACACCAGTAGCTAGATTTGTTTAGCTGTCTTCCCCCCCCCCCCTTTTTGTGTGTGTGTGTGTTGTGTTGTTGTAAAAGTGAAAAGGCGATTGTATGCAGATGTGTGCTGAATAAAAGTGGAAAACTTCATACGAAGACTCAGTGACTTGTATGCTGATTGGACGGGTTGCGTGGATAATCGAATCCGAACTTACACTCATCAGGAGAATTCACGCATTGGGGCTGAATCTACTACTGATAGAAAACACCACCATCAAACGGAGTGTAACATTTTTGGTGAACAAGACATTAATAAACCAACCAACCGTGACTTAGGCACGAGACCGAAGGTTTTCTCCTGGTACTTCGGTTTCCTCCCTCCCTTCAATAATGGTATTGGATGCAATCAATCAAGCCTGTAAAAAATGAATGCACGGTGTGCGCTATACGCTAAAAGATAATGCTGCATTAACTTTAGACTTGCCCGAGCTCTGGTACTCAAGAAGCGATAAACAAGTAACTTTTTTTTAAGGCGATAGTACTTTTTTAGTACTCTTCAGTAATGCGGTCCAAGTCAGCTTGAGTCGTGACTTAAGCGGATTTTTGGGGTCTGGAAGGTGAGTTTAATGTGGTGGAAATCGAGCACACGGCGTGCAATAATTTGGTGATATGAGAAGTTATGCTGGGATAAAGTGTCTGTGGGAAAACAACGTGTGTTTGGCCTAATGAAGGTGTTAGCTGTTTAAAGGGCGCTTGTTATTTCATTTAAAGGGCCCAAATCGAAGGATTTGTTTACTTTTGGGCAAAAACAGGTTTACCTTGAAATTCGCATTGTTATTACATTAAGCAATAATTTTTATAAATAAAAAAAAAATTAGTAAAAAAATTTTTGGGGAAGTAGGTTTTTGTTTCTTAAACTAACCGCTAAAGTTTTTGGGTTTTTTTCGTTTCGGTTCTGACAAACGAGTGATTTCCCCTTATTTTAACGGTACATCAATACCATAGCAGTGCGACTTTGACCGTATTTCTAAATGAACCACGCGGCTTCAATAGTGTGTTTTTGATGTCTGGGGTAGGGTAAGTAAGGTCTGTTGTGACTACTACCTAAAAGGAAAAAAAAGTTACTCGTGAAACTGTATAAGGGGTTCTCCATCTTACCGGCTGTGGCAGATTGCTATTGCTAGCGCCAGAACGGTGGCTATTAATAGCCACAAAAAACCACGGAATTTATTGATTTAAAAAAACAACTATATTTTCAAAAAAGTTATTTTTGTTGTTGTTGTTGTCGTTCTTGTAAGCTTGTTTTGTTTCAGTGGTGCAACACTCACTGTGAATGTTAAAAGGATCTGTCGAAGGGGCGTGTTTACGTTACATAGATTATAGTCCCCAACACATCAGCGTAAAGGGGACTATCAAGGGGACGTGTGGTCAAAATGGGTTCTTTTAATGTTCATTGAAGTCACTGACAATTAAGGTGCGGTATGAATAATTCCGAAACTTTACTTGCGTTAGAAGAAGCAAGGGTTTTGGGGTGTTTTTTCACCATGGGGGTAATTTCTATCTTCTCGCACACCATTCTATGTTCCCGACTATCCTATCCTATCCTATCCCGTAACTCAAAGGTCGTTGGGGCACCACAGATGATCGTTTATCCAGCGTACTCCGTCTTTCCCTGTTCTCAGAGATGTTCCTGACAGCCTCTTTCATATAACTTTTTTGTTTAATCGCAATTCACACGGTTGCACATTCCATTCCTTTCAAAGTCCGATTTTGTGTTCCCACGGGTTCAGAATATTACTTTCAAAATATCGGTTACACTGGAAGATTTATTATTTTAATTTTAATTTTTGTGGTTAAGGTAGGGGTAAAATCGAGGGTTGTTACAGTGCTGGAGTTAAATTACACTAATGTCTCAATAGTATGCAACCCCATTTCCCTCCTTCCCTCTCCCACCTTCCCCACCCCCCATGTGCTACATTACCTCCTCCGTTCCCCTTCCCCTACCCCCTCTTGCTCCCTACTCCATCCCTAAGTTTGGCATACTTTTCTTTCTAGTATAGAAATAAACTAGACCCTAGTGTTCTGCCACCCTGAGGTTGAAATAGAGATTTCTTACCATGACACCGTTAAAATAATGGTTTGTTACTAATAGTAGGATGAAAATATCGACTGAATAAACCCAACGACGATAAATATGGCGCCATGGCAGACACTGAGGATAGCCGTCTTAGGGAAATACCCAAATTAACGCTGAACCGCCAGAAAAATTATATAGTTTAGATGGCTAGGGTAAAAATGACCCTCCCCTCCCCCCTTTTTTTGTTGTTATTGTTGTTGTTGGTGTTGTTGAAATCTTGTCTACCACGGGATTCGAACTTGGGTCATCAAGGTGCGAGGCGAACGCGCTACCGCTGAGTTACGGTGGTTGGACAAAACAACATCAAAGAAATATTGTACAGAGACAAGACAAGACAAGACAAGACAAGACAAGACAAGACAAGAATTTTATTTTACAATGGTAAAAGGGTAAGCGCTGAGTGGGTCTTTTTATATCTTGCCCTTGGGGCTGGTAACAATAACCATTAACTACAACAAAGTAATGTTATAACATTAACATCATGGAACAATAACAATTTTTTTTTAAAAGTAATCATTAGATGAAATCATTTTCAAAACATTATCGTTGTTAATATCCGTAAGCAACAATTAATGTTCATTTAAATTTTTTAATGTGTTTTAAGAGACGTGTTTTAGATTATGTAAATGTAAACGCTGAAGTGCGGAGATCTTCAAGAAGGTTATTCCACAAATTAGCAAGAAATAAGAATAGTCCTAATAATATTTAATGAACTATTAAGAGGACAAGAATAGGGAGGAATAACGAGAGAGAGAGAGAGAGAGAGAGAGAGAGAGAGAGAGAGAGAGAGAGAGAGAGAGAGAGAGAGAGAGAGAGAGAGAGAGAGAGAGAGCATTTCCGAACACCGGGTGATCATGTAGACAAGGAACTAAATAACTCAATGTCCCCAGTGAAGATTTTCCGTCAACCATAACAGTACGACCACTGACCTTTAAAGTGTCGTACCACTGACCTGTATTCTTAGAATACAGGTCAGTGGTACGATACTTTAAAGGTAAGATGAAAGTCTTTCTGGAATACTGGTCTGCACTATATGTAAACTCTCAACCAATTCCCATATGGAGTGGTGGAAAAAGTATTCTTCCAGTGTCTTATAATTATATATACAATTATCTACAAAATCTCTATTTTATGTTACAAGTGCGTCCATGGCTGAGCCCCTTCCTACCTCACCCAGAACATTCAATTCTAAAAGCCTTCGAGATATCTTCGTTCTTCCTCTGACACTCTCATGCTTCAAATACCCCGTTACAAACTCTTCTCTGCTGGCTGTCGATCTTTCTCAGTGCTTGGCCCTTCAACTTGGAACTCTCTTCCCTTCTCCTTTTGCAGCTCTCCAAACATAGCTACTTTCAAATCCAACTTGAAAACTCATCTCTTCCTTAAATATTTCTGATCTTTCCTCCCGTCATCATCGTCGTCATTCCTCCATATGTTTTGTTTTGTTCTGTTTCGATTCAGACCACCGCCACCACCCATCCTATCACCCCTTCTTAGCTCTCACCTCCTCCCTCCCTCCCTCGTCTCTTATTCGTTAGCAAGTGTCTGATTTTATTTTGTATGAAACCGGATGTTTAGAATGAATGCGTAAGTACTGCGCTTTGAACTGATATTGTTCCTTAGGAAAAAGCGCTATATAAATATTATTATTATTATTATTATTATTATTATTATTATTATTATTATTATTATTATTATTATTATTATTATTATTATTATTATTATTATTCCAGAAAGTCTTTCCTATCCTATCCTATTCTATCCTATCCTATCCCGTAACTCGAAGGTAGTTGGGGCACCACAGATGATCGTTTAACCAGCGTACTCCATCTTTCTCTGTCCTCAGCAACCGAAAGACTTTCTTTCACCTTACCTTTAAAGTATAAGACAGTTTCATACCGTCAACTTTGAAGGGGAAATCCTCATTGTGAACACTGAGTTAGTAGTTCATTTCTACAATACAACAAAATGACATAAAATAAATATACCTACGTTACCATGATAGGTATACTATATACAGAGGTAGCTGTTAGCCAGCGCCAAGTATTTATTATTCAAACTTGATCCAGCACAGCGCAGCACTTTAATTCTGACACAAAAACTGCGTACCAAAGTAATTTTAGGAAGCATTAAAACGGAACATAATAACGTGATACAGGCAATGAATGCAAGTCTAACTGGGTATACTAAAGCATGGTGTTTCACTTTCAAGGCGTATTTTGTTTACATGTTTACGACCATAAGGGTTAAAATATGTAGACCTAAGATCAACGCCGTAGATCAGTGGTAGAGGATTCGTCTAACATACCGATGATCCGGGTTCGATTCCCGTGGTGGGGAAGATAAACAATGGTTCGGGTTACTTCGTTAGTTAGTTATTCTTTGCTTTACAGGGTTCAGCGGACTGGAAAGAGCCAAATCAGGACCACAAAATCAGAATCACAACTTGGTTGAAAGAGGACTCACCCCACATCCGTATTAAAAATATCTGCTAAAACAACCCTAGTGGTAACACTGAAGGCAATCCACCAGCCGGTCACTTTACAATAAAGGCATCCCACGCAGAAGACGCTGAGGCTATATTCTAATTTATCGAACCCCCGTTTACAAAAATACAATAGAATACAAACATCATTATAAATTATCAACAAAACACATACATATAAAATGCCTACATTGCTAAATAATAACATCATAAGAAGTCCAAGGGATCATTTTGCAGAAAGCGTCCAATATTCCCAAAATGACACAACAGACCTCACACACAAATGAGGAGTTTTGGAAGAGTTTTCAAGAAAAATGGTAGGTGACGGGTCTAGCGAAGAAGATAGTATAAAAGATTGATAGAACAGAGTAGGAATGAGAAAGAACAAAGGAGAAAGACAGCGAGAGTTTGAATTTAAATACTAAATTTCCCGAAAGTGGGGGATACTGTTTATACAGAAACCCCCGGCGCCACCACAGGGGAGGGTTCGGGTTTGGCAAGTCCTAGCAGAAGTTTACAATGGCGTAAAACATCGAACTACAACTCGCCGTGAGAACAAGGGGTTTGGGGCTTTACAGTGTTTGGGACATGCAAGTTAGGAACTCCAATTGGAAGGTTTTGTTTACAGTTGGCGAAAATGAGCGTAGCCTAAAATTGGCATTGTTACATAAAAACGATGATAAAGTGGACTTTCCTCGCTGTTCAAACGAACCGCTAAAAATTTTAATTTTCCATTTCTGTTCTGACAGGGAATGATTTCCCTTGTTTAACGGTACACCAATACGCTCTACGATCTACTTGATGCTTTTATTGCGCTAGAAAGGTAGCTAGCGGTTGCATCTAATAAGCACATAAAATACGGAATTTATTGATTAAAAAATAATATTTTCCAAAGAGTTGGGGCTATTGTTGTTGTTGTTTTTGTTTTGTTGCAAGCTATTTTTTTCAGTGTGGCAACACTCACTGTGAATGGTCAACGGATCTGTTGATGGGGGCGTGGTCAAAGTGGGGCCCTTTTAATTAAGGTTGAGAGATTTGGGTTCACTGTTCTAAAGGAAAACCCCACCCAAATTGAAGCGCTACTCCGGGGGTTCATAATCCAAAACAGCCTTTGCACCAATACATTACATTACATGATTATTGCTTTAGGTCCAGCGGACTCTTCCGAGCCAAATCAGGACCAGACAACCCCTGATCCGCATAAAAGATCTGCTGAAACAACCCCAGTGGCAAAACTGAAGGCACTCCACCAGCCAGTCACTTTACAATAAAGACATCCCACGCAGGGGACAGTGAGGTTATACTCTAATTTATTGAACCCCGTTTACAAAAACAAAATAGAATACAAGCATCATTATTAAATATAAACTAAACAGATACATATAAAATGCCTACATTGCTAAATAATAACATAATAGTGACCACGTTGCAGAAAGCGTCCAATATTCCCAAGCTGATCCAACAGACCTCACACACAAATAAGGACTTTTGTCCCGGAAGAGGTTTCAAGAAAAAAGGTAGATGACTGGTCTCGCGAAGAAGAAGATAGTATAGCAGATTGATAGAACAGAGCAGGAATGAGAGAGAACAAATGAGAAAGACAGCGACAGTGGGAATTTAAAGCACTAAATTTCCAGAAAGTGGGGATACTATTTATACAGAAAACCCCAGCACCCCAACGGGGGGTTTGCACCAATAAGCTAGAGGACACTAAGGTATGGGATCACAGTATTTGTTATGGGTAATTGTTCCTTCTATTCGCGTTTCGCAAAATTCAAAGGGTTTAAACACTGCTTAAATGTCATGAATGAAGTAGCGAAATGGCCCGGGCGCCCCAAGCGACCAGAGGACCTACAAGTAGGGGATGGCCTTTTTTTAGGGTGCTCTGCGCTCTCTAATAAATAGCGGTTGTTTACAATGAAAGGAGTCGCTTGGTGTGAGAGTTATGGCAGATAGAACAGTTCGATAAAGGCCTATGAACATAACGGGAGATCGCCGTTGGAATGTGGAAGGAGAGAGAGAGAGAGAGAGAGAGAGAGAGAGAGAGAGAGAGAGAGAGAGAGAGAGAGAGAGACAGACAGACAGACAGACAGACAGACAGACAGACAGACAGACAGACAGACAGAAAGTTTAACGTCCACACCACTGGCGGTGTCACGTCGTCAAAATTCCGGGTGTCTTACTTTAGCCGGGCGCCTTTGCGCATGCACCAAGTCAAGTCGGACCGGCTTTTTCACGATGTTCTTAGGCGTCGTAACCCACTCCCTAACCCTAACCCTAACCCTAACCCCTAACCCTAACTCTAACCCTATCCCTAATCCTTACTAAAACTACGATAGCACTGTGCGCATGCGTCGACCAATCAGGATGCTCCCAGTCGCTCCCAGCCCAAAAGAGATACTAGGAACTTTGAGGATGTCACAGCGGTACGTCAGACTAGGACAACCATCCAATTAATGGAAAAGGATGAGGTATGAAACTTAATAAACACACACAACAAAGGCTGGTTGAATATTTTGAGCACGCGATCAGTTGAATTTTGTTTTGTATAAACTTAACGGACGACGAAGAGAGAAGTTTCTGGTTTAATTAATTCGTAAATTTTCCTACCTATGTGTCTAGGGAAGAAGAAGGAGAATAAGGAGGAGGAGAGAGAGAAAGAGACAGACAGACAGACAGACGGGCAGGCAGGCAGAGAAAGCAAGATATTAAGAGAGAGAGAGAGAGAGAGAGAGAGAGAGAGAGAGAGAGAGAGAGAGAGAGAGAGACAGACAGAGAGAGAGAGAGAGAGAGAGAGAGAGAGAGAGAGAGAGAGATGAGTTCGGGGGTAATTTAGGTAAGGTCTCGGTATGGGGGCTGGGAGTCGTCTTCAAACAACAGAGAGGAAAGATGCAGTTGTTGTTGTTGTTTGTAGATTATAGTCACACGACACTTTCGCATATAGGTGACTACTGGACCGATTTATACTGACACCAGCGGGCCAGTTGTTGGTAAAGGGGAAAATAATATGATCACACGTTGACCAATCCGGGATTCGAACCAGCGACCTTTCGGTTACTAGCAAGACGCTCTTACCAACTGAGCTACCCGGCCCCATTGAAAGATGCAGTCACTAGGTCTCCTGTACATTAAGCGGGATTTATTTACACTAAAAACATGCAGGTGTCCGGAACGACGGTGGGCCGAATCAAGCGTGTAATCTTTTCCTGTTGCCACGATTGTCTTGCAGGGTGGAGGGGCGTGAACAGCAGTATTGTGCTCTTTGTCAAGTAGGCTTATTTGTCAAACTTATTGTTTGTCTGGGTCTGAGGGACATGAATTACTTCCTTTGATTTTGGGCAAGTAGGCTCTAACCACTAAAATGAGACACTCTGTGGTTAATACACCAATCTCTACTATACTCTTCGCTCTTCTTCTGACTCTCGCACACTCTGCATTCAAAAAACCAACACCAAAATGTACGGAGAACGGGCATTCACCTATTGTGCACCCAGACAATGGAACACTCTTCCAGCCAACATCAGACACAAGCAGACCACACCCTCATTCAAGAAAGCTCTAAAATCTCACCTCTTCAAACTCTACTATCCTGACTAAATCTTTCATTCTGTAGACCCTAGCCGCAGATCATATTTGTTCTGCTTTTGGCTATGCTTGTGGATTTGCTGTGATTGTGATGACTTGTTTGCAGGAAGTTACCTTTATGTATTTTGTTTGATTTTGTGTGTTTGGTTTTATTTTATTTTATTTTTTCTCATTGTATAATTTCTAATGCAATATTGTAAGTTGTTTCATGTTTGTTTCTTTCCTTTCATGTAGAGCGCTATGCGCTTGTCTATAAAAAGACAAGTAATAGCGCTATATAAATGTCCATTATTAATATTAATATTAATTAAAGCAGGCGACTTTGACGTTAGCTGACTGTCCAGGGGCTAGTTTTATGAAAGAGGCGGGCGGTTGATCAACCGCGGTCGTCAACGAACGAACATTGAGGTTTAACGTCTACACCCACCATTGGCGATAAAGCAGACGGGGATAATCATAACAGGGAACAAGGAGTAGCGAACTGAATCAACACTGAACCACCAGAGCAATCATACTGCTAAAATGGACAGTGAAAATGGCCACATTTTATATCGCCCACCACGGGATTCGAACCTGGGTCATGGGTGTGCCAGGCGAACGCTATACCACTTGAGCTACGGCGGTGGGTCACATTACATTACATGATTATTGCTTTAGGTCCAGCGGACTCTTCCGAGCCAAATCAGGACCGGACAACCCCTGATCCGCATAAAAAAATCCGCTGAAACAACCCTAGTGGCAAAACTGAAGGCTCTCCACCAGCCAGTCACTTTACAATAAAGACATCCCACGCAGGGGACGCTGAGGCTATATTCTAATTTATCGAACCCCCGTTTACAAAAATAAAATAGAATACAAACATCATTATAAATTATCAACAAAACACATACATATAAAATGCCTACATTACTAAATAATAACATCATAGGAAGCCCTAGTGACCATCTGGCAGAAAAGCGTCCAATATTCCCAAGCTGATCCAACAGCTCTCACACACAAATAAAGAGTCTTGTCCCGGAAGAGTGTTCAAGAAAAAAGGTAGGTGACTGGTCTAGCGAAAAAGAAGATAGTATAGCAGATTGATAGAACAGAGCAGGAATGAGAAAGAACAATTGAGAAAGACAGCGACAATGGGAATTTAAAGCAAGCACTACATTTCCAGAAAGTGGAGATACTATTCATACTGAAACCCCCGGCACCCCAACGGCGGTGGTGGGTCACAGCTAGAGCAAAACTGCAGTGCCGAGCGTGATTCGGGTTTTATGAATGAAGCACAGTCGCGGTTGGCCAGCTGCTTAATTGAGCAACCGCAGTTATCCGAAAGCAGTGCTACCTACCCCAAGCACCGCGCTCGGGCCACTGCGGTTTTGGGCGCCGTTGTTATGATAATAACGTAAACATTTCGCTTCAACATTTGTTGTCAATGTGATATAAAGGAGATCTGTTACCTCGCGTCTGATTCAAGGGCAATTCTCTCTGATAGTTATTGGGACGATACGGCAAAGGCAAAACAAAAAGACTAGTATTTTACCGGTACATGTTACGTTCCTACAAGTCTTTCGTTACCGGCTGTCATTGTACCGGCCTACAAGATCGAGCGAAATAAACCACTATTTTCGTCCTCTGTGTGACATGATTTACATTGTAAATGCGTTATTTAGTGTATTCTTGTTCCTTCCTTTAAATTTAGTTTGCTAATGTTATCGTTTTCATCTGCGTCTTTTTGTGTGTCCAGGAGGTTTCGTTTGGAACGTGACGGATGCAAGTACGGATACCACGAGGGCGAACGTCACGTGGATTCCGATTACGAATAGCTGGAGTAAGTAGTCAGATGTTTCGTTACTATTTAAAGTGCCAGGGTTTCAATATCGTTTTTTATTTATTTATTTATTTTTGCAACAATTAGTTTACTTTGAAAATTGCCATGATGTCACATAAAAAGATGATATAATGGGTAATCTTTGCTTAAACCGATTGCTAAGCTTTGAATTTTAGGCGTTTCGTCTTTGTTATGTAAACAAACCACTGTGCCTACTTATTATACACACTTCGGCAGCGACGCTATTTTTAGAATCAACCTAACAAAATGGCTGTATCGCTGTATATCAAATCTGAACTTTTGACAGAGTTGTGGCCGGGAAGAGGGGGGGAGGGGGCGGAAGGGATAGGAGGGGGTGGTTAGCTAAAAAAAAAAATTTCCCGTGGGTGGAGGAGGGGTATCCCCTCGACAGGTCCTACTAACACTCATAGTGAGTGTTGCCACACTGAAAAAGATTTTTTTTAAAACACACAAAACTCATTCGAAAGTATAATATACTTGCTTGTTTTGAAATGAATAAATTCCGTAGTTTGTGTGCCTATTAATAGCAAGGGATAGCCAACATTCTGGAGCTAAAAATAGCAGCTACAACACCCTGTGACAGACAGAACACGTGAAAATAATTGCTCGTAAGGTGTTTCGTTTTCTTTCCTATCCTATATTATCCTATCCCGTAACTCGGAGGTTGTAGGGGCACCACAGATGATCGTTTAACCAGCATACTCCATCTTTCCCTGTCCTCAGTAACCTTGCTTGTTTCGGTCAGTGTCAAACCAGTCCATTCTCGAATGTTGTCCTTCCACCTCTTTTTCGGTCTCCCTCTTCTTCTACCTCCTTGCACAGTGCCTTGCAGGATGGTCTTTGCAAGACCTGATGATCTGGTGACGTGGCCATACCAACGGAGTTTCCGTTTTTTCACCACTGTGAGCAGGTCATCGTGTTGCCCAATGGCTTGTGTGATGGTCTTTCGGACTTCGTCGTTGGTGATGTGCTGGGTATAGGAAATGCCCAGAAGTCTTCTGTAGCACCTCACCTCCTTGCTTTGTATTCTTCGTTGGAGATCTGCTGTGAGGGTCCATTTTTCGCAAGCATATAGGAAGATGGAGATGACAAGTGAGCGCAGCAGTCTTACCTTGGAATGTAAACTGATGGTCCTATCGTTCCAAATTGGCTTCAACATCGCCAGGGCAGCAGTTGTTTGTGCGATCCTGGAGAGGATTTCATGTCGGGACCCATTGTCTGATACAATGGCTCCTAAATATTTGAAGTTATGCACTGTGATGAGGGATTGGCCTTTGACTTTGATGTCCGTGTTAATGCCATTGGTGTTGTTGGTCATCATTTTGGTTTTCCCTGCACTTATTTCCTTTCCATAGGTTTTGGAGGTGGTGTCAAGCCTCTGTACCATTCTATTCTGTTTTCTATTTTCTATTTTCGTTTTAAGTTTTAAAATAGACCTTACCCTACCCCAGGCGCCAAAGGCGCACGATTCAAGCTGCGTGGTTCACTTAGAAATAGGGTCAAAGGGTCAAAGGCCACACGGCTGTACCGATAATGAAACAGGGGAAATAACTCCTTGTCAGAACCAAAATGAAAAATTCAAACTTTAGCCGGTTTTTTTTTTTTTTTTTTTTTTTTTTTTTTTAGCAAAGAAAGCCCATTAGTCTATATCATTGTTTAATGTAATAACAATGCGAATTTTAGGGTAACCCCGTTTTCATCAGAAGTAAACAACGCCTTTGAATTGGTTTTTTTTTAAGCCTACATTTCATAGAGTAATGGCTCCACAGTAAAGAACCATAGTCCTACTTAAGCTAGCTATTTTGGGGAATGTCTCGAGAAAAGAAAGAAAGAAGACAACCAGGCCGAGCAAGGCTGAAAAACAACTTTTGTTGATCTCACGGCTGACTTCACTCAAACGGGTGGCATGGTAGACGAGGTATTGCACTATGGGGCGCCCTATGAGTAGATTAAATTCTATATTATAGAATAGATTCTATGTGCATAGAATGTATTGCACGTATATAGAATGAATTATGTGCACGTAGAATGCATTGAATGCACATAGAAAGCGTTATATACGTAGAATGTTATTTCTAGCGTTTTCACTAATAGGGCGCCTCATATTGTATACCCCGTAGTAGAATACCCTTCTAATGACTCGAGGTTGTTGTAGCAGAGGTGTTGACCCCGTCTGTTGTTACCTTATATATAGGGTGCCTTTTGCTGTTCTTAACGCGCCGATATAGGTGCATGCATTCTGAAAGTTCTTTGAAATAGGGGAATCATAACAAGCCAAGTGCCCGTCGGTCCGTAGGAAGCCATACTTCAAGAACCACATAACGAATTTTGACCAAACTTCGTAGAAAGACTACCTAGGGTAGTGCCCTGCTCCGCCTGCATTCATACGGCAAAGGTCAAGGTCATTGGAGTCATTTTATTGCTAAATACGTTTTGCTCAATATCTAAAAAAAAAAAGTTGAACCGATTTTTGTTAAGTTTTGATACCTGGGCGCTTTAGATTATGGGCCATTCTTCAATAGCAGTACGGTGGCCGGCCAAAAGATCAGTCAGCCGGTCCGTCGCTCTAAATTCAACGTTTTTTTGGGTTTAAAACACACTTTTTGTATTATCTCAAGAATGAGTTCACAGAAATGTATCATTTTTACCTTGCGGATACTCTAACTACTACTAAGCATTTCACATCTTTCGTATTTTTCCTTTTCCCCGAAGGACAAGGTCATTGGGCTTTACCATTTTCTAAAAACAGTTTGCGCTGTATCTAAAACATTGGCTCAGCCGATGGAATTATTGTTTGGTGTGCAGATATCTCAGATCGTGGTCCATCATTCCATGTTTTCCTTTTGCTTCGTTAGGATAAAGATGAATCCCAACACTGCCAAAAAAAAGTAATACTTTTCAAAATGCGTATTTTCTGGCAATGTATGTGTTAATGTCTGGAAATACATTTGAATGGATTGCCATCTTGTTTTAACTTAGAGACGAGACGAGGCGTTTTCAGTTCACGAAGTGTTTTCTTCCCTGACTTCAATAATGGTGCATGTTTAAAAAGGTCTCTATGACATTAAAAAATATATCGCGCAAACATTAAAAAAAAAAAAACCGAAACACCTATAGAACTAAAAGTTTACATTGACATAAAAATAAATCTCTCTCTCTCTATCTCTCTCACACTTACACACACACACATACACACACACATACACACATACACACACATACACAATTGCACAAATTCATAAGCAAAGAGGTGGAGCTAATTCTCTAATACGCAGACTATGATATTGTTGCAGCTAAGACTAGAGACAAGCTCCGACCCTCGGATGGTAAGCTGAATCGACACTGTTCTACCACTTTGCGTGGGAAGAAGACATACTATATATACGATCTATGCATGCAAAGATAGATTGATTAGAGCTAGTGTAAGAGGAGTGTTTGATTGATTCTGTCCCGGGGGGGAAGGGAAGAATGATGTATTATGCACGTTACGATGCTGTTCCGTGATTGCGGATGATTTCCGATGATAGCCGCGGGTTGACAGAAATAGGAGTGGATTCTTGTTTGTAAAAAAAAAAAGCTAAACACTTTTATTTTGACCCGTGTTTTGCAATGACTTGCTGTTGCGTTTGCGACGCGCGCGATAGTACGCAAAGCATTCAATAACAGAGTTTATTTACCTTTGATTTGATTTTGCGTTGTTGTTAGAAGCTTGGTATAATGTTTATAATTTTCGTTGATCGATATTCTTGAAGAATTTTCTAGGGTTGCTTGTTTACTATCGATCGAAGCGTCTAGATAGATCTGCTGGTGACTGAGAGCTTCCCTGATCCTAAAGAAAGTTGTATGACGTAAGACAGTGATGACGAATATCATTGTGATTGGTTATAATTGCGTCACGCTGGAATGTTCCAACGTTCTCTAGAGTATAGAAAAACTATATAATTGATGCACTGTGTCTGAAAAGGAGAGAAAGTGAACAGCGATTGAGCGATTGTATGCAGTTGTTGATGTACGCTGAATAAAGTTGGAAAACTTCATACGACGACTCCTGCCTTGCTGCTGAGTGAACAGGTTGCGTGGATAAACGAATCTGAGTTACACTTATCAGGATTCAAGCATCGGGGCTGAATCAACTACTGATAAAAACCAACAACGAGTGTAACACTTGCACTACTTCTAGTTTGAGCAATTTTGTGTTGATGAGAGCAGTAACGAGAAGGTTATATTTTTATGTCAAGATGGACTGATAGCGCAGTTAGTAGGGAGCTGGGGACTGAGAAAACCACCTGCGACCTAAAAAGTCTCGTATACCTAAAGTCACATTAAACTCGTTCACTGCGGAATTTGAACACGCGACCTTCGGCATCCAAAACTGGCACCTAACCAACTACGCCACCAGGGTAGTGATGGAGAGATCCAACACTCTAGCACGAAACGGATCTCAACAACAGGCTCGAGGTGCAGAATATAAGATAACAAATGTAATTAACTCTGCGAGGTAGAGTTTAGTTTATGGTAAGTGTGTGAGCGCAATATCTCGTGTCCTGTTGTTAGCGAGGAGTGTATGTCCTTTATCTGGGTGTGTAGTTAAAGCGTTCCTCGGGTTAGATGGCGTGAGCCTGCTTCTCGATAACTGCTATTATATAATGAAGCTTTGGGAATAGAAACTAAAGTTAGTCGACCAGAGGCAGTTATATCATACGGTGGCGCTGGGTACATAAGAGTCAAAGGTGGACAGGATTATCTCTTTAAGTGTCCGGGGACGTTAATCTACACAACGAAACGAAGGATTATCTCTCTGTCCAAGTTTTCGCTCGACTCAGCTGCAGTTTGATGCCCCTTCGACCTGTCACTGCAGAGAATCGAACACAGATCTTTGGCACTCCAAGAAAGCAAGCATTCTACGGACCGAAAAATTTGCCATCCCGCTCTGGCGTATCGATGTCCGGATCGCTGTTGTTTTATAGCTAGGCAATTTTATTTAATGTAATAAATCTCATATACCGCTTTTCCAACTCAAGAGCACCTCGAGGCGGTGGTGGAGCTGAAACGTAAACTACCGTATCCATACTACTACTGCTAAATACATGATATTGTGGTATGTTGTGTGGTTATTTATTGTAGTTGAGGCAAATGCTTATGGTGCACCAACGTTTCGTCTACTAGCGTTTCGCTTACGTCTTTTAAACGAGAAAGGTGTCGCCTACGTCTTGTTCACATTGTGTTAAAACATTAATTACTGCGACCTTCTAAAATATCAAGACCAACAAGATATATGGCAAGTCATTCAGATGTATTTCCAGACCCTCGTGCACGTAGCTGAACATCCGCTTTTGTATATAATTATGGTGCCCAAAGATGCTCACGTACTTATTATGACAACTGCTGATGGTGACTTATTATGACAGGTGCTGGAACAAGGGTTTATTAGAGGTTTATTAGTTTAATAGAGGAAGTATTAGCCATAAAGGGAGCAATGAAAAGTGGCAATACGATTTTGAATTGTGATTTGAAAATAGGTCAGTTTGAATACTATTCTTTAGTTGAACGGCACTTTTACATGACAATTCCTAAAGTAAATATTATATGTTGGTCAAGAGCAATTTGAAGATTGATATACAAACTACGATTGAATTCGTGGAATACAAAGTATTTGAAAAATATTAATTGTATATGTAAAGGGATCGTCTCTTTAAATCATTTACTGTTTGAATGTACTGTTTTAACACCATTATACAAACAACAGGGAATTATATTATCAGCACAAGATGACACTAAAACCATTTTATATGGTACAGAAATATGTGACATTGCTGGTGTCATTATGAAAACAGACTTATATAAGATATTATAATTTTGAAGAACGTTAATATGTTATTGTTAATTTTGATTAAATTAAAATAAAATATTACTTAAATTTTTTTTAATTTAATAATTTTATTTATTCTTTTAATTCACTTTTTTTTAAAAAATTATTTCATTTTATTTTCATATTTTTTTGTTGTCTAAAATCACATTGTTGTGAACGGACGTGAAATTAAAATATTGAATTGAATTGAATTGAATTGGATTGGAACAAGGGTATATGGTTGGAAATGGGGTCTGCTTTTTGTCTATGTGCCAAAAAAGTACAGGAAAGGAAACGCCAGTTCACAATTTTAGTTATGATCTTAGCGGTGCTGGTAGTGATGATAATAATAAAAAGTGGCAGGTTACGCGTGCGCGGTTCCACCTGAGCTCAGCTAGCAAAGCAACACGTCCGCTGACGCGTCACTCTGGCTTGATCTGCGCGAATCGCAGACACGAGCAACAGCATTCCAGCACGGTCTTCAACAATCACACCCAACATGCTTCTTTGCTTGGTTGGTTCTTAGTTCCTGCCTCCGAATAGAAGAGCTTGAGTCAAACGTCTTTGTCATTCTTTGAGAAAAGATCGTGGGTTTTTTGTTTTCTTTCTTCTGAGAATCTAACAAAGTTTTTAGCCTTATAATAATAAATGTTCACTTAACTGTATGCAGTATGGAGGCCAACATTGCTGAGCTGAGACTTGTGGAAGCTTGCGTTTGCCTCACGTATGAGGGGGGTACCCGGCCAGACTCAGCTAAGTTGTGTGCAGTGGGGCACTGGTAGATGTTCGCTGATCAACTGATGGGAAGGTTACAGTGCTAGTGGGATTTTGTGTATTTTTAACCTTTCAAAGGACCCCGAGAGTACACGTCTCAGCGTCACCGATCCTTCCCCAGTTCACAGTGGAGGGAAGAAGTGGAGAGGGGACTAAGATTAAGCCTCCCCCTACCCCTCCCCTCCCCACTTGCACACACCCATGCACACAGACAACAGAACAAACACCGCAAAACCTCTTATATGTCCGGTTGTTTTTTTTTGTTGTTTTTTTTAGTTGTTTTTATAAATCAATGCACCAATTCTTCGATTAAGCCAAAACATGAACCACTTTAAAAAAGAGAAAAGTACGGTTTTGAAATAAATCGACCCATTCATTTGTTTTATGCGTATGCCGCTATTAATAGCAGTCGAGGTAGGGCCTTAAAAATTGCACCGCTGCTACAGTGTGTATATACAGTATGAGCACGCACAGTTGTTAATTGACATTGCAAGAAGTAGAAACCTAAAAAAAAAAAAAGAAGCAAAATTTAGCGGGCGGTTTGAACACTGAATACTTCTTACCTCGTCTTTTATTAGTTTTAAAGAGACCCACTTTGACAGAAAACTTCCTCTACAGATCCGTTTAACGTTCACAGCGAATGTCGTTTATAAAGACTTAAAAAAGTGGGGGGCTCAAAACACAATCCTTTCTGACTCCCTGCGGACACTCAAAAAATTCGGTGAGCTCATTGCTGTTAAATCTCACACAAGAAAACATACAGGAATACATAAATTGTAATGCTAAAATAAATTTGCTGCTTGAGCGAACTTTCCGCAAAGCTTCAAACAAATCAGCATGCTGGACAAGATCAAAGGCTTTTTTTTTATCAATAAAAGCAACATAACATTTACCACCCCTTTTTCTAAGACACTTCTGTATTATAGCATTTAAAGTGAATATGTGATCTGTCGTAGAAAGCCCTCTCCTAAAGCCTGCCTGTGTTCTAATGATTTTATCATTATCCTCAAGCCACGAATACAAACGCTTATTTAAAACAGCAGTGTAACATTTACTGACCACATTTAAGAATGTGATGCCTCTGTACTATACTATGCTGAGAGAGAAAGAGAGAGAGTGAGAGATGGAGGAAGGGGGGAGGGCCGGGAATGGAAGAGGGCGCTCCGATCCCCAAAGATTCTTTTGAATTTGTTGACATAGGACCATTGACAGTTTTTGTGCATTCTATCATGTTGTCCATCATTTTAAAACCCAAGCATAAAACGTTCAAAGCCCTTCTAAGTGCAAGATCCTCCCTACATTGATTCGTGCATAACAAAAGCGGATGAAAATGCGTGTAAGCCTTCTTTATGGTGATGAAGAAGGAAGGAGGAAGAGAAAGAAATAAAGAGGAGGAGAAAGAAGAAGAAGAAGAAGAAGAAGAAGAAGAAGAAGAAGAAGAAGAAGAAGAAGAAGAAGAAGAAGAAGAAGAAGAAGAAGAAGGTGAGGCCGAGGAGGAGGAGGAAGACGAAGGAAGAGGAGGAGGAGAGACAGGGAAGGGGGGGAGGGACGGAGGGAGGAGAAAGGCGGTTGAAGGAGAAGATATTGAGGATGACAATGGCAACTCCGATGACGACGACGACGAAGAAGAAGAAGAAGAAGAAGAAGAAGAAGAAGAAGAAGAAGAAGAAGAAGAAGAAGAAGAAGAAGAAGAAGAAGAAGAAGAAAAAAATGGAAGGAAACAAAGAAAATAAAAAGAAGAAATAATGGAAGAAGAAGATTCTTTGCAAGAAATGAATGGAGATGAATACAGAATAAGCTGTTTATAGGGAGAGGTGAAGAATTATTGAGAATTCATTCTGTTTCCAATTTGTCACGTCACCTAGCACAACTCCCTATGCATGCAAGGTTGACAAGCTTTGGACCGGGTGTCTCCCCTCCCCCCTCCCCCCACCCCCCTCCCCCCACCTCCACTCCATTTCCCCTTCCCTCCACATCAATAACCCTCCCTCCCTCCCTCCCTATCTCTCTCTCTCTCTCTCTCTCTCTCTATTACTCGCTCAACCTCTCTACTGCCATATTCCATGTGGAACATTATGTTATTCATGAGTTCTCTCACCCATACATTTACCAATACTCCAGACTTGCCGGCAGGATGTCCTCGGAAAATCCTGGGTTATTTGGCGTTGTTTTGAACTGTGCCATATATTGTCGTGGTTGTAG
Organism: Oncomelania hupensis; assembly: GCA_036898135.1. Lineage (NCBI taxonomy): Eukaryota > Metazoa > Mollusca > Gastropoda > Littorinimorpha > Pomatiopsidae > Oncomelania > Oncomelania hupensis. Next base: position 147,427,401 of record CM072511.1, on the reverse strand, counting down.
TCATTTCCGCACTGATCATGCTATTGTAGAATGGATATTAGATTAGTTGTACATGAGGTACAAATCGTCATCATCGTTATCGTCGTCGTCGTCATCATCGTTATCATCATCGTTGTCAGTCATCATTTTCATCATCATCATCATCATTATCCTGCTCCTGCTTCTGCTCCTCGTCATTCCTCCTCCTCATCGTCCTCCTACGCCTCCTCCTCATCATCATCATCATCATCATCATTATCATAAACTTCATCATCGTCATCATCATCATCATCATCATCATCATCATCATTATTATTCTGAATGTGGATTGGTTTAAGCTTTGCACAGTTTGCTTCTTTTTTAATTTTTTTTGGGCGGCTTATTATATTTTTTAAAATTTTAAATCAAGTATATGTCTGTCTATAATGATAATTATGAAACTGTTAGACTTTTTGTTCCAATCTGGGATGCCATCGTGGTCTGTCTTTCTTCCTTCGTTTCTCTTTGCTTTTCTTTGTTCGTGCTATCTTTCCTTTTCGCTTTGCTCTTGCATTCTTTCTGCCTGTAATGTTTATGTTTATCCTTCCCCCTTCTCTTTAACTCATCGCCCAACGTTCTTTCTCTTTACGTTTTTTCTTCTTCCTTCTTATTCTCGCCTCATACTTCTTGTGTTTGTTGAAGGCATATCTAGCTTCTTTAATGATGGTTTCATTTTGGAAAATTTATTGTCTTCACTACAGGGATAATAGACATCCCCCACCCCTCGTCTTCTCCATTAGTATTATTAGAATTATTACGAATATTTCAAAACGTCTAATCTTGACAGCTCTGGGCGTGTATAATAAATATGCAATCCTATCCTATCCTATTCTATCCCGTAACTCGGAAGTCGTTGGGGCACCACAGATGATCGTTTTAAACAGCGTTTTCCATCTTTCTCTGTCCTCAGCAACCCTCATCGCTTCACTCCGTGTCAAGCCAGTCCATTCTCGAATGTTGTCCTCCCACCTCTTTCTCTGTCTCCCTCTTCCTCAGCCTCCTTTGCACCGTGCTTTGCATGATGGTCTTTGCGAGGCCTGATGCTCTGGTGGCGTGGTCTTACCATCGGAGTTTCCGTTTCTTCGGCTACTTCCTTTTCCTCCTCCTCCTTCTCCTCCCATCACCCTCTTCCTTTTCATCTTTCTTGTTCTTTTTCCCTTTTTCCTCCTCTTCTTCCTGTGACATATCCATGACTGAAAATCCTCCTCCTTCTCCTCCTCTTCCTCCTTCGACATGTCCATGACTGATGAGTCTCCTCCTCCTCCTCCTCCTCGCATTCTTTTCCTTTTTTTCTCCGCCTTATCTCCTTCCTCTTCTCTTCCTCCTCTCCCTCTTTCGACATTTCCATGACTGAAAAGCCTCCTCATCTTCCTCCTCTTCTTTCTCCTTCTTCCTCCTTCCACTCATCCATGATTGAGATAGAACCTCTGCTGCTGCTCCAGGTCCTAAAAAACAAACATCCCGTTGTTCTGTATACATGATTAATATGTTGGCTTGTATAAACGTTCCACTGCAATTGTCAGAACAGGTTCGTTGGCTTCCCTCGTTTTTACATTGTTCATGCCACTCACAGGCAGTTCCTAATACACAGACTATTTGAGACGCCACAGATGGTCGACTTAGGCGCTCGCCATTTTAGGGTCGATCTTACAGGAATATCTCCACGCCAACAGATAACCCGATTTTATTTTTACAGAAAGAAATATTTGTATTTTTAATCGTAACTGTCAAGGTAAAAGTACACATTTTCGGTTTTATTAGAAACCTTTGTCATGTACATGTAAAACGCTAGCCAAGTTTACAATCATGGACATCAATCATGCAGTTACATTTTACATCATTATTATGGAATTAATGAAATATTAAAATAAAATCAACATTACCAAAATAATATACAAACTATTACAGTTTATTTTGCCTAGTAACATTCGATCTAGATGGCGCTCAACATTGGTCGACATAACTGCAGTTATGAAACCTTGGGGGGGGGGTTCTCATTTTTTTGGGAAGGGGGGGGGCCGGGGAGTGAGGGGTGGAGGTAGGACAGAATTATCTCCCGTACAAATATTGCGCATTGGCATTCAGCGCAAGCGATTTGGCACTCATTATGCATTTGAAAAGAATTTTTAACACGGAAATGTTGTATTTAAGGCGGCTTTTAAGAGAGAGAGAGAGAGAGAGAGAGAGAGAGAGAGAGAGAGAGAGAGAGAGAGAGAGAGAGAGAGAGAGAGAGAGAGAAATACATTTTCCTCTCGTTCCCTCAACCTTTTTGGTGTAATTGCTTCAATTTCAGGACTTCGTCCTAAATGCTGTTGTTTTACTAAAGGGAGACCACTTACTTCCTGGCAGCTAACACAATTGTTTTTGTCTCCCTTGATAGTTCTCTTCGTTGTGGGTGTGTGTGTGTGTGTGCGCGCACGCGCGTCTCTCTCTCTCTCTCTCTCTCTCTCTCTCTCTCTCTCTCTCTCTCTCTCTCTCTCTCCCCCTATCCATTTCTCTCTCGTGCCTCACTGTTTGCCAAGTGGCATAACTGGAACGGTCACCCCGTTGAAGCTGGCATCCCAGGATATTAGTCATCGGACCTTTTGCGGAAATGTCATGCCCTCTCTGTACTGCTGCCTGCCTTCTTCTATAGTTTTGCATCCAGTTGTGAACGAACTATGCACATCCCTAGTAAAATTACATTACTATGTGCTTTCTGCTAACTATACACATAGCGTATAGGAGAGACTTGAGATGAGATTCTTTGAGATGAGGTTCGGTTATCTCTGTTTTGAGTAGATGCACTCTCCGAGCGAGCAAGTCTCGATACCTTTTTCCTTTTAATTTCACAGCATCGGGCAAAAGGTTAACATCGGGTGAAGCATCAAGATAAAGGTTAACCTCTATTGAAGCAGGCATGTAAGATTTTGTTGATTGAGTTAGTCTAGGTCAGATTACAAAATCAATGGCGCCAAAACCGAAATTTACCATTATCACGATTTAATTGAAATTAACAGAGTGTGTAATTTACATAGATCCCAGTTGTCCACAGTGTTAATTAATAATTATCAGTATTTACCACGCCTTCCTAGCGCCAAAACCTGATATTTACAAATATCATAGCAAAAATTACAATTATCGAGAAATAATTACAATTATCATTGAAAAATTACAAATATTTTCACGTGATCATGTTTAATTTTCAGTTTTGGCTCTAGCAATCTGTCTGGAAATATGCCTAAACCGAAAATTGTGATTTTCACTTGTTAATTACAGTTTTACGTGTAATTGTAAATATGTCGTTGATATTTGTAATTATCAATTTTTTGCGCTTATAGGCCGTTATAATGTGAATTAAGCAGAACACGTGTTAATCACTATTATAACTGATACTTGTAAATGCACGTTTTGGCGCTAGTACGTCGTCTTAGTCAGAATTAAGCATGATCACGTAAAAATTGTAATTATGAAGTGAAAATTGTAATTATTATGTGATAATTACAATTTTCGGTTTTGACGCATTTCCAGGCGGATTGTTAGAACCAAAACTGAAAATTAAACATGATCACGCGAAGATATTTATAATTTTTCAATGACAATTGTAATTATCCCTTGATAATTGTAATTATTCCATGATATTTGTAATTATCTCATGGTATTTATAATTATCAGCGCTAGTAGGCCGTTATATAAATCTCCCTGAAATGTGTGTGAGAATTATAAAGGATTCTGTAGGCTGTTTTATAATGATGGCATCGGGCACAGCCAGTTTCGTTTGATGGTATCGGGCAAGGTCAGATCAGATTATGTTGATGTTATCGGGCAAGGTCATAGTCTATTCATGGTTTCGAGCAAGACCTTATAATCTGTTCATTGTTTCGGGCAAGGTCGTAGTGTATTTATGGTGTCGGGCATAATTTAAATTTTGTATTAATGACATATGGGGCACGATCAGATTCTATAGATGCCATCGAACAAGTTTATTAGGCTAATTATTATTTAATCCTTTTTTATATAGCGCTTTTCCAGGTCAGTTGCTGCTCAAGGCTCTGTACAATTAGTACTGACAAGTCAGGGAGACGTGACGAAATCTGGCAATGCATAATTTGTACAGGACACTCACGATGCTGTGGATCAAGGTTTCATCATAATCTATTAATATGGAAATAATCGTTACGTAGATGGGCGAAAGTTCACTTTCATAAGCGCTTTAGATATTCACAACGTTTGCGATGACATCTCTATGGATAAAGCCTTTACTGTACAAGGTTCAATACACCAAGGTGTGATTTGTTCTCATCTATAATTATCTGCTACACACAGTAGCTCACGGCAAAGTTTACACCCTGGGCGCACACTGCCTAGCAGAGACTGACCGAGGCTTACGCTCGCCTATCAATGTAAGGTTTTGGCCGGTCTCCGCTATGCATTTGCGCCCTGTGCGATGATTGGTGTGCCCCCAGCTTACGTTCGAGCTGACAGGTAACAAGTCGTTGGAATTATCTCAGCCTGTGGCATCGCCTATGTGAAACGTGTGTAGTGACACGCGTGATTCTGTCAGGCTTAAATTGTCAGGCTTAAATTGTCACAATCGATCTAATACTTATTATTAGCTTCCAAGAAGGCAAGGTAAAAGTCATTGAAGGTTTTCATCAAGGTAACGTTCTTCATGAATTAAATAATAATAATACAGGATGCTATACGCGCTTTTCCCCAAATCATTCAGGCACAAAGCGCGGCGATCTATACCAACATACACGCTCACCTGTCTCATCCACCCTCACACACACCAAACACATATCCATCACTCAAACAGGTGGTGTAAAGGCAGGGAGATCGCTATTAGAAAGCGGAGAGAAAATCGAATTTTTATTTTTGAAATTTTTATATTGACTGCGTCCTGTACCATTATTGAAGGGAGGGAGGAAACCGGAGTGCCCGGAGAAAACCCTCGGTGACCTCAATAGTCTCGTACCTAAGTCACATACGTTCGCCCCTTGCGGGAATCGAACCCGCGACCTTCGGCATAGGAAACCGGCGACTTATCCACTGCGCCACGAGGCCACCCCAGGATAACCCTGCCCTTGACAAGGAAGAAGAAGAAGAAGAAGAAGAAGAAGAAGAAGAAGAAGAAGAAGAAGAAGAAGAAGAAGAAGAAGAAGAAGAAGAAAGCAACAAAGAAAAGAAATTAAAAAAAAGAAAGAATTATAGAAAGAAGATGGTGATGATGATGATGATGATGATGATGATGATGATGATGATGATGATGATGATGATGATGATGATGATGATGATGATGATGATTTATTTGTTATAGTGCAAAACCAATCTTAAAGCTTGCTCTAAGCGCTCGCACGCATATACACACATACGGTCGCAAGTATAAATATCTAAACAATGAAGCGAGCGTTGTGGCCGCCGGTTCCTAGGCTCCGCACACGAGCGTCAAACGTCATGATGCTCGATCTTTGCGCCGAATTCGTCAAGGAATTCTGACGCTCAACGTCAGCAACGTTTAAGGCGGGACTAAATTGCCTTGTCCACAGCCTAGCAGCCAGCAGCGTCTGACAGGTGTGGGATCGATCCCGCCTCTGGGCTTTATGTTTCTCCGAATAGTATTTACTTTCCTATCCTATCCTATCCTATCCTAACCAGCGTATTCCAGCTTTCTCTGTCCTCAGCAAACCTCAGGGCTTCGCTCAGTGTAAAGCCAGTCCATTCTCCAATGTTGTCCCCCCCCCCACCTCTTTCCTTGTCGCCCTTTTCTTCTGCCTCCTTGCACCATGCCTTGCAGATGGTCTTTACAAGGCCTGATGCTCTGGTGATGTGGCCATATAATCGGAGTTTCCGTTTCTTCACGTCACCACTGTGAGCAGGTCATCGTGTTGTCCTATGAAAAAGAAGATGGAGATGACACGGGAGCGCAGCAGCCTTACCTTGGAATGTAGGCCTACTTTCGACTCGGGCAACGTCTCGGGTTTTTTTTCTCCGGGTACTCCGGTTTGCTCCCCCAGCAAATTTAAAAAAAAAGCAATCACTAATATTAGATAGATTGGGTTTGGGTGTCAATGTTATGTGTTTACTATAACTGCTATATAAGGCCAACTGAGAGTGAGAATAAAGGAAAGAGAAAAGCTGAATCTGTAAATGGCCCTCACCATACCTCAAGCTATCAAACGGAAACGTGATAAATCGCGGTCATTCACTGTGATGCTTTCTTCTTCCTGCCCTCTGCCAAATTCGCAGAAGCCATCCATGAGGAAGTGAAAAGGAAGTGAAGCGGACAGAATTAGTCCGTCAGCCACGTGCGAATAACGTTCAATCGCGCAAAGCTAGTACGAGACGGCAATGATGATGATGATGATGATGATGATGATGATGATGATGATGATGATGATGATGATGATGATGATGATGATGATGATGATGATGATGATGATGGTGTCAACTTGTTTACGCGCACAACTCCACGATGGCAGCAGGCTCAGGGCGCCCAAAACAAAGTTAATTGTCGCAATCACAGGAACAAGTGCGTTTAAAGCGCTTTTTGAAGCTGTCAACTGTGACCACATCTCTCAGGTCAGGAGGGAGGGCATTCCACAGCAAGGGCCCAGAATGGGAGAAAGCTCTGTAACCTAGTGACTTCTTTTTGTGACCGTCAACACTCGGCGTCTTAAGCATAGACTGAGAGGACGATCGAAGCTGCCTTTGTGGGTTGTGACGGTGAACATTGTCCTGAATATATGAGGTACCGTCAGCTCAATAAGGCATTTGAAGCAGAGTGAAAGAATCTTATGATCAAGTCGCTTTTGACAGGAAGTTAGTGAAGCTCACTTAATACACTGGAGATGTGTTCTGTCTGTCCTGTTCGTGTGACTATTCGTGCCGCGGTATTCACGATACGCTGCAGACGATCATTGGTAGTATTATAATATTTTGTAGATTACGATGGCACGGTCAGCGTGGAGGGTAGAGCGGTTTCCGGCCTCCGTTTTGCGGATGACGTTGATGAATTGGCTGAAGAGGTACAAGAATTTGGGAAGCTGGTGCGGAGGCTTGACGCCACCTCCGGAACCTATGGTATGGGGGTGGGTGCAGAGAGGACCAAAGTGATGACCATGAGCACTGGTGGCATAGGCACGGAGGTCGGGGTCCGGGGCCAGTCCCTCGGCACTGTAATTAATCTAATTAATGCCCGTCACCCATGCCAGGGTATGGGCCGCCAACAACAGCTCTCTAGAGTCCTCTGTCCTGTGCCATTCTTTCTGACGCCATCTTGGTGGTTTCGGCCTCGAGGTCGCATCGCCAGGTGTTCCTTGGACGGCCTCTCTTTCGTTACCTGTGCCGTCTTTCCCGACTCGTTGACAGAAGGATAGTCGGCTCTGTGGCTTCCTCTCGGCTTTCACTACAACGCGTCATAGGTCTTCGTGATGAAGTGCCTTCATCTCCCAGGATAAAGTTTTAACGTTTCAGTCGCGTAGTCTTTTTTACGGGGTGGGGGTGCTAACCCCACACCCAACCCTCCTCCTTTTGCAGCCGGGCTTGGGACCGTCCTTGGCGGAGTAAAGCACAGTGCGAGGCTTCAAATAATTAGGAGCCATTGCGTCAGACAGTGGGTCCCGGCAGAGGTCCTCTCCGGGATCGCATGGGCGACTGCTGCCCTGGCAGGGTTGGGGCTCATTTGGAAAGACGGGGCCATCAGTCTACATTCCAGGATGGAGCTGCTGCGCTCCATTTCTTTCATCTTCCCATGCGCTTACGAAACATGGACCTTCGCGGTAGATCTGCAACGAAGAGTATAGAGCATGGGGATGAGGTGCTGCGGAGGACTTCAGGGCATTTCCTGTGCTCAGCAAATCGCCGATGACGAGGTCCGGCATGGTGACATGCTCACAGTGGTGGGGAGACAGAGGCTCCTATGGTATGGCCACTTCACAAAGGCATCGGGCCTTGGAGGGGCCGTCATGCGGAGAACGGTGCAAGGAGGCGGAAGAGAATGGAGATGGAGAGGGATGTGGGTGGATATCATTAGGGGGTGGTCTAGCGTGACACTGAGCGAAGCCGTGAGGGTTGCTGGGGACGGAGAGGGATGGAGTGCGCTGGTTAAACGATCATCTGTGGTGCCCCAACGACCTTCGTGTTACGGGATAGGATAGGATAGGATAATATTTTTCCAACTTAATTTCAGCGCACAAACACTCGCCCCAAGTAAGTCCGCCAAACTACATAAATATGGGTACCTTGCTCTTGTTTTTAAATCTGAAGAAGGTGTTGCAGCAAGAGATAGGAGAGCTGGACACTTAATATTAATAACCTCAAAAGTCTTACCCTGAGAAAAGAGGATATTTAAAGCCACTTAAGTCTCTCCGTATTGCAACCGAAATATTTCTGCGATAGTGTAACCTCAAGAAATCACGAGACGTTGTGGGTTTTGTACAACGTTTGCCCGTATTGGAAACCCCTTTTAACTTAAAGAGTATATCTCTTCTACAGTTGATAATTGCATACCCAGGTCAGAACACACAACGCACAAAAACAATAATACTATGAAAGAGAATAGACTAAACAATCTAATCATAACACAAAGGCTTTGTGCTAAGCGACTTTTTGTGTTCTGTAAATTAGTTGAGCAGGTCTTGCATTTCCTTTCTTTTGTTTTTCTAACGTGTTTACCCTAGTGTTGTCTCATTTTCTAGCAATGCGAAGCGACAAGAGCGAAAATAGCAAACGTATTTGTTTAAAGGGTGTAGGCTTTACAATTAGAAGGCTGTTAATATACTGTGGAGCTCCTTCTTAAATACCATTTTGGATATGATGATGATGATCATTGTTGTCAAGGTGGCGACGTGGTGATTCGTCCTTAACGCTAACGCAATAGGACGTTAAACTTCGTTATTTCTTCCTTCCTTCCTTCCTTTCCAGTCTTCAGTTTCTCCTCCTCCTTCTCGTCTTCCTTCTCCTCCTCCTTGATGTTGTTGTTGTTGTTGTTGTTGTTGTTGTTGTTGTTGTTGTTGTTGTTGTTGTTGTTGTTGTTCTTCTTCTTCTTCTTCTTCTTCTTCTTCTTCTTCTTCTTCTTATTCTTCTTCTTCTTCTTCTGCTTCTTCTTTCTTCTTCTTCTTCTTCTTCTTCTTCTTCTTCTTCTTCTTCTTCTTCTTCTTCTTCTTCTTCTTCTCCTTCTTTCTCCTTCTTCTCCTTCTTTCTCCTTCTTTCTTCTTCTTCTTCTTCTTCTTCTTCTTCTTCTTCTTCTTCTTCTTCTTCTTCTTCTTCTTCTTCTTCTTCTTCTTCTTCTTCTTCTTCTTCTTCTGCTTTTTGAGTTATTTCAATGATTTTTCAAAAGCACAGATAGTCGTAATGAATTCAATAAATTTGGGTTGGCAGATCTTTCTTTGAATCTTATTTTACCTTGGCTGACTTTAAAAATAATATTTTTTTTTATTGGGATAAGTTTAAGATATATGGTTTGCTTAGTGCGCGCGTGTGTGTGTGTGTATGTATGTCTGTGTGTATCTGTCTGTGTCTGTATCTGTAGTAATTATGCTGAGGATAATGATGAAGTTGATGACGATGTTGATGTCTATAAAACTAACGACAGTAAAGATGTCGTTAATAATGCACTATTCATTGCCACTCGTTGTACTTAATCAGAAGTTTGTTTTGTTTCGTTTGTTACAGTGACGGATTAGACATCTGAACGCAACCATTGGCCATACGTCGAAGGTATGTTGTTTCATGTTCAATTAACAACAGTTTTCAATGTGTATAAATATTTGAATGAATGAATGAATAATTTATAAAGCGCGTAAATATCTCCACGCCGACGGGCATGATCGCAGCGCTGGTGGGAGGGAGGTGGATAAACACACACACACACACACACACACACACAGTGGAGGGAAGGGTGCATAGATCATAACTTAACATTTTAACTTTTTCACTATCACTCAACACATTCTAGCAGGCAGACCAGTCAATTAACATTTATGCAATACTTTCACGCAGTGACTTATGGAATTGGGATGAGGTCAGATAGTTAAACATCCAGATTAGCAAGAAGAGAAGAAATGTGTTTTCAAGTTTCTGCGAAATGCATCGACAGAGTCTGCTCTCTTTATGCCTTCTGGAAGAGCATTCCACCAGACCGGTGCAGTGTATCTGAAAGACCTCTGGCCATAGCTCTTAGTCCTACACTGCTTGTGCCCAGGAACAACGAATAAGGACTTGGAAGCTGAGCGGAGGCTGCGAGATGGTTCGTACACATTCAGAAGTTCGAAAGGTATTCAGGAGTGTGCTCTTTAACTGCGCGATAGGCAACTGAAAGCAGTTTGTGTTTAATGCGTTTGTGGACAGGAAGCCAATGGAGTTGCTCAAGAATGGGGGTGATATGGACTGATTTACGACTTTTTGTGACCAATCGAGCTGCAGAATTCTGCGCAGATTGGAGGCGTTTGATCTGTGTTTGGACCACCACCCCACCCCACCCCATCACCCTCCCCTCATCACCGCATGTTGCTTGGTTTACATTTAAGTGTTGGTTATTATTGTTGTCCACTATAATTGAATCTGGAGTCTGGAGCAGGCGTACAATCTTATTCGGCCATGCAGGAAACAATTGAGGAAGGCTTCAGTCAAGGTCGAACCAGACATAGGCCTAATTCACAGCCTTTTCAACACGGCACGATCTCTTCGTGGCTTTCTCTCAGGGTCAAGTTCACACTGCGTAGCTGAGACTCGCTGAAGCTAGAGGCCAATGAAAACATCGGCGACTCTTAGCTACGCTGTTCGAGTCAGGGGACTCAAATATGCCGACGGTGTCACGCCCATCGGCCAAGGTGTCAAATTAGTCATCCCGACCCCAGTGTAATTGTGATTCTCTTTCTGATCGGCATAGCGCGGTGCTGGTAGTAGAGTGCTATGCGGTGATAAGTCAAACCCGTAGTAAATGACCCGTATCAAATGTTTACTTTGTTTTATCTGTCAGTTGTGGACACTTCTTTGGCCATGGGGTGAACATTTCCTTCTCCGTTGTGACATCCTCAAAGTTCCTAGTATCTTATTTGGGCTGGGAGCGACTGGGAGCATTCTGATTGGTCGACGCATTACAAACTTCGACGCATGCACACAGTGCTCAGGGGCGGACGAGGGGGGGGGGGTTTCCGGGGTTTCCGGAAACCCCCCCCCCCCCAGCCCAAAAAAAAAAAAAAAGGAAAAGAAAGAAGAAGAAGAAGAGAAAGAGAGAGAATACAATTATAAAAATAAAAATAAACATAAAATAAATACTATATATATATATATATATATATATATATATATATATATATATATATATATATATATATATATATATATATATATATATATATATATATATATATATTATTTCTTTATTTATTTATTTATACGAATTTTGGAAACCCCCCCCAAAAAAAACTAACTGATCCGCCCCTGGTGCTATCGTAGTCTTAGTAAGGATTAGGGTTAGGGTTAGGTTATTCGTCCCCTATATGCCTCGGTGTGTGGGGACGTAAATTTTACTCTTTTTTAGGGATATGGTTAGAGTTAGGGTTGGGGTTAGGGAGTGGGTTACGACGCCTAAGAACATCGTGAAAAAGCCGGCCCGATTTGACCTGTCGCATGCGTAAAGACGCCCGGCTAAAGTAAGACATCCGAAACTTTGACGACGTGGCACCGTGAAAATTGTTTACATTCTGTTTTAATGTGAACTGTAACCATTGTTTATTTCGTTCGTTCATTTGTGTATAACTAACTGACTTAACTTGAGCCCAAACTCTATAACATGATTGTTGCTTTATCCTGTTATAGAGTTTGGGCTCAAGTTAAGTCAAACTCTATACTCCCCGCCCGATTCCCACACACTGAAAGAATAAATTGTATTTTGATTCATTCGATGCGGTTTTCATTCATCATATGGAGGGAGTAAAGAATGGAGGTATACTTGTCAACCTGCAAAATTATAGTGAACTTGCTTTTCCATAAGAAAGCAGTGGCAGCAAAGATGCAGAGCCACCCATGAGTGAATGCAGTTTAATTAACAACTACATCCACCATTGAGAGAGAGGGAGAGAGGGAAAAAGAGAGAGAAGAGAAGAGAAGAAAAGTTAAGATAACAATTGTATTTTGCCAGGGTAAAAAAGTAAACGCTGGGTGCGCATTTTTTTTTTAATCTCTTTCCCTTTGGGGTTTGTAACAATAATTATTAAACACAACAAATTAAACGCGACAAATTAATGTTATACCATTAACATCATGGAACAAGAACAAATAAACAAGGTCATCATTACATAAAAGCAATGTCAAAAACTGAAATCAAATTATTGTTGATAATATCGATCAACAACAATTATAGTTTATTTAATTTTTAATTTGTTTTAAGAGACGTGTTCTAAATAATGTACATTTAGAGGCTGGAGTGCGGAGATCTTCAGGAGAGAGAGAGAGAGAGAGAGAGAGAGAGAGAGAGAGAGAGAGAGAGACAGACAGACAGACAGACAGACAGAGAGGGATAAGAAGTAAAAGAGGGATAAGGGGAACGAAAAAGGAAGGACGGGGATAAGAGGGAGTTCCTTTGCTTGTTTCCTTTGATCTGACTGAAGTCGCGTGACTACATTAACTCTGTTTTATTTGTGTATTATATATATACTCTTATATACTTCTGCCTTGCATGCAGAGTATCATTTATGTTCTATTATATAGTCTGTCCTCTTTTTGTCCCAGCTGTCAAGATGGCTTTACTTTTTGTTTCCTGTATATAGCACAGCGATGATTTTCTTGGTCAAAAGAACGATTACACAACTTATAGTTGTGGTTTGTTTTTTTAAATTTGGTATGGAACAAAATATACCCGATAATGCCACACTGACAAAAGTAAGGTTTGTTGCGTGTCGTGGGTATATTATGGTATTCCCGTGTACCAGAGAACCCGAGAATTCTCATTTTGGGGAGGTATAAAGAACGCTTTGACTTCAACGTTACTTTAATAGGCTTCTCCTACTTTCCGGTTTGATTTTCCCGAGGGAAAGATGGTGAAGTATTGTTTTTTGGCTTCGCCCGTCTGTCTGTTTGTCCGTCGGTGCGCACTTTTCTCTGAAACTAATAGACGGATTTCTTTGAAACTTGGTACTACGTCGTTAGAACATGAACAGACACAAATTTATGTTGTTGTTTTTTGTTTGTAATTTGGTCTTGTTTGTGTTCTACTTCTTCTTGTTCTACTTCTTCTTGTTCTCGGTCTTGGTTTTGTTGCTGCTGTTGTTGTTGTTGTTGTTGTCGTTCTAACTCTTTTTCTTCTTCTTCTACTTCTACTACTATGCGACGTGAGTTCGAATCCTTACTTCAGCAAACTATTGTGTGGTTGCTGGATATTACGGGCCAGCGCGCCTTGAGAAGCTCTCTGAGCTTGTAAGTGCGCTATATTAGAGAAATCTATTTTTTACTACTACTACTACTATTACTACTACTACTACTATAACTTGTAACTACTACTACTACTACTACTACTACTACTACTATTATTATTATTATTATTATTATTATTATTATTATTATTATTATTATTATTATTACAGTGGAACCTCCGGTATCCGTCTCTCTGGTCTACGACTTCCTCCGTTATGTGACCTAAAAACTTCTGACGGATTCACTTCCAATAATAAATGAACTCTGGTATGCGACAACCTCGTTTATGCGACCAGCGACCGTGTCTTATGCCCTTTATACGACCGTCTTAGGGCAATTTAAAACAGATATCAGTTAATTTGTTGTCTGTACCTTTCGTTTTTTCTCTCATGTTAGTGTACGCCTGCTGTTGTCTGCTATTTCCGGTTTGCAAATAAGGGACATTACTCGCCTACACTGGCTTGTCAAAATTGCGTCGCGCAAGAGGAACGTTTTGAGTATGGCAAAGAGAATGATAGTGATTGAAAGAAGTGAAAATGAGGAGAGTTGTTTGTCTATTACAAGAAGTTTAGACGTTGGAAAGACCCAAATTCAGCTCATCATAAAGGATAAGGAATCTGTGAAACTACGATGGGAGAGTGGAGAAAGTGGCGAAAAGGGAAACATCGAAACTGAGAGCTTCTGCACTGACAGACTTGGATGAAAGCGTCTGGCAGTGGTTCGACTGTTTTCTGTTTTTGAAGTTGTGAATAAAAGACAAAGCTAAAAATGAAACATGTTTTACAGTTTCCTTTGTTAAAGAATACATGCTGGTGAGTGTGAAAATTATGACTAAATACCCCTCCGAGCCTGACCTCCCCCCCCCGACCCCCCACCCCACCCTTTGTTTCCTGTATAAGACCACCTCTATTATAAGACCGTTTTTTCTCAGATTTTGGACGGTCGTATACCGGAGGTTCCACTGTATTATTATTATTATTATTATTATTATTATTATTATTATTATTATTATTATTATTATTATTATTATTATTATTATTACTTCTTCTTCTTCTTCTTCTTCTTCTTCTTTTTAATGACATTTTAATGGTGAATTTTCTTTTATTCTTCTTTTCTTATTTTTCTTTGTGTTCGTCGTTTTCCTCCTCCTCCTCCTCTTCTTCTTCTTGTTCTTGTTGTTGTTCTTAGTGTTCTTGTTCTTGTTGTTCTTGTTCTAGTTCTTCTTGTTCTTCTTCTTCTTCTTCTTCTTCTTCTTCTTCTTCTTCTTCTTTTCCGTTTTGTTCTTCTTCTATAATTGCAATTTAAAGATGGCGGTTTTCTGTTTTCTTTATGTTTTTGTCTGTTTGTCTTTCTCCTTTTGGTGTTGTTGTTGCTGCTGCTTCTGTTGTTGTTCTTGATGATGATGATCTTCTTCTTCTTCTTCTTGTCCACCTCACGCCCATTTCTCCCGCATCCCCATGCTAGTTTTATTTTCCACCTCCTGTTTTCCTTCTTTCTTTCTTTCTTTCTTTCTTTCGTTCGTTCTTTTGTAATCTATTTCCTTTTGTTTTTAATAGAGCGTGGGAATCTCTGTTGAAAGTGTATAATACATGTTCTTCGATCTTCTTTCTTTGTTTCTTTCTTTCTTTTTTTCCTTCTTTGTATTAATCTTAACAACTTTTATTTATTTATTTTTTCCTTTGTTCGTTTTTTTTTTCTTTTGTTTTCTAGTGGGAAGTTCTGCTTCCGTTGAAAGAATATAATAACTTTCCTTCTATCTTCTTTCTTTCTCTCTCTCTTTCCTTCTATTAATTTTGTATTACTGGGTTTTTTAAAATAAATATTCTTGCGTCAGATCTGGGTTTTGTACCGGAAGCGTTATCATGTTTCAAAGACAAAAGCTATGGCGTGAGAACCCACTGTTTCGTGATGAGAACACCACAGCCCAAGTGCCCTACTGTTTTGTAATGTGCTCCATTCTCTCCCCACCCCCCACCCACCCCCCCCCCTTCCCTCGACCTGAGTTCCTCCTTCCCGCCATCATAGATTGCACAGGTTAATGCACCTCGGAAATATAACAGGGCGATTTCGAAGCAGCAACCTCGGACACATAGATAGAGAGGTTGAAGGGAGGAACAGCGGAAGCAGAGAGAGAGAGAGAGAGAGAGAGAGAGAGAGAGAGAGAGGGAGGGTAAGGGGATGTTGGTGTGGTGTGTGGAGGGGAGGGGAGGGGAAGGTGAGGAAATAAATTGGGAATGATCGGGATTGTTCCTCTGGTGTTCCTAATTGAAATTTATTTGAAGAAATTCCTTATAGAAGTTGAATGTAAGGAAAAGAATCTTTCCAGCAGCTTCCAACTAGTTGATACTCAACGGAAGACTCTTGCAAGGAGCTCGACCATCTCACAGCATCGAACATGCTATCATAATAACATGGACGGACTGGACTGCGTGTTATAGCCTATAGGCGTGTAAGATCGCTGTGTTAGTGCTGGGTAAGCCGCAGCAGAAAATCTTCCACTTTACACTACCTATTGTTCTGCCCCAAATCTTATTAAAGGTTTGGGATGTACCTGGTCACATTTAACCTCCAGCTGTCCTCCTTGCAAACTTTATTATAGTTAGTATAAGTATTACAACTTATGAGATGTTAATCACTGTTAGCAATGACGGGCGCTTGTCGTCTAGTGGCAGGGTATTAAAAAAAATGGGGCGCCTGAAAGTAAATGTACCATAGACTTAAGTTCTTTTTGTTTTAGTACTCTTACAGCACTGATCGACCGAAGCCCAGGATCGAATTCAAGCTGCCCAAATTACGCAAACCGTATCCAGTGTATACCGTCACGGAGCAGTCAAGTCATGTCAAGTCAAAAAATGTTTATTCATATAAAACAGTGAAAATACGCTTTGTAAAAAATTATTATGAGACTAATGAGACATCTCTCTCTCTCTCTCTCTCTCTCTCTCTCTCTCTCTCTCTCTCTCTCTAAATATCTAACCTAATTCCTGTATAGAGTACGTCTATATGGTAGATTTGAATTGACGCTGCGCTATTTTATTTATTTTTAGATTGCATAGTTCTGAAGTCTCTCAATCTCTCTCTCTCTCCTTCATCCCCCGCACAACCGTCACTCCCCAACAAAGATAATGAATTCTGAAGTGTGGTCAAATGTCTCATTACTGGGGTGCTTCAGATTCCCGCGTCGCCGGCAGAAACAATACCTAGATTGGATCTTTGCACGCGATCTGCCCCCACCAATCATTAATTGGACACACAAACAGTTTTCTGCCAATAATCCATAGTCTTTTTATAAGCAGTAATTGAGGATTGGCGAATGCCACGGGGGGTGAGAGAGGGTGGGTAAGAGAGATCGAAGTTAGAGTTCTAAATGTTCAATGGTGTGGCCCAACAATTTCGTGTGTTCCAGTGCATTTGTATTGTTTTTGTCCTTTTTGTGTTATTGTTCTTGTTCTTGTTGTTGTTGTTTTTGTTGTCCTTCTTGTTGTTGTTTTTGTTGTTCTTCTTCTTGTTCTTCTTCTACCTCTTCTTTTTGTTCTTCTTGTTCTTCTTGTTCTTCTTATACCTCTTCTTTTTGTTGTTCTTCTTCTTGTGCTTTTTGTTCTTCTTGTTCTTGTTCATGTTATTCTTTTCCTCCTCCTCCTCCTCCTCCTCCTCCTCCTCCTCCTCCTTTTTCTTCTTCTTCTTCTGCCTTTCCCCCCTCTTTTTCTGTCTGTCAGTCACTGATTTCATGAAATTGTTAAAGGCCTTTCTAACGTGATTACAAATATATGATGGCAGTCCTGAAATCAGAGCTCGATTTTACCCACCACGCTCTCCAACGCTGGTTCCTTTGTTTTATTATTATTATTATTATTATTATTATTATTATTATTATTATTATTATTATTATTATTATTATTATTATTATTATTATTATTATTATTACTATTATTATTATTATTATTAGTATTATTAGTATTATTAGTATTAGTATTAGTATTAGTATTAGTATTAGTATTAGTATTATTAATATTAGTATTATTATTATTATTTAATCGTTCTTATAATGCGGTTTTTCAGCTCAAGAGCTGCTCAAGGCGCTGGCCGATACAGGATCTAACTCAAGCCGCCCGAGGCGCCAACTTGCAGCCTTTGGGCGCACCGTAATAAGGCCCCAGACAACTGAGCACAATCCTGGGCAGCCAGGGATGGGGGAGAAGGACCTAGGTGCATGCTGGGTGTGTCACCGGCACTTACCCGTCTAGGACATGAGCGTCAGGATCTTTAAAGTCCGTTATGATGGAATGTATGCGACACAGACTAGACCTCGGTTTATACTCTCATCCGAAGGAGTAGGAAACGGGAGTAAAGTGTCTTTTCCAAGGATACAACAAAATGCCCCTGGGCTCGAACCCGGGACCTTCAGATCCGCAAAACAAAGCTCTACCATTAGGCCACCGTGTCTCCCCGCCAGTGAACAAACTATACGCAAGTTTAGGTAAAAAAAACACTTTAATTCTATAGACACAAAGAAACAAAAAGCACAAATCGTTCGCTCTTTGAATTGTCTAAATAATAATAATAATAATAATAATAATAATAATAATAATAATAATAATAATAATAATAATAATAATAATAATAATAATAATAATAATAATAATATTGATAATGATAATAATAATAATAATAATAATAATAATAATAATAATAATAATAATAATAATAATAATATTGATAATAATAATAATAATAATAATAATAATAATAATAATAATAATAATAATAATAATAATAATAATAATAATAATAATAATAATAATAATAATGAAGAAGGGGAAGAAACAGAAGAAGAAGGAGAAAAGCATTAACCCTTTCAGTGCTCGGAATCCACAATCAATAGATGGTTACCAACGTTGGTGCCGATGTATTTGTCACATGACACTGACAGGGTCATAAAACACCAATCCTGTTATTGTCGCTCGCCTCAAATTCTAGCCAATGGATCTTCTTCAGTTTGGGCAGAGAAGCTGGTCACAAATGAACGCGAGACCCACCTGCACTTGCAAAATAATGGTTATTTTTAGTTTTGTGTGTGTGTATGTGTTGTTTCCTTCGTACTCTTATTTCAAGAGGAATATTGTATCCCAATGTCTGACGTCAAAGGAAAGGCTTTTTTTTTTTTAAAGTTTAGGATACCGACCCCGTTGTCCTTTCCCAGAAGAAAAATAAACAGTTAACACACACACAATGACGTCATCGACAGAAAAGGGTAAGAGCAAAGAATGTTCAGTTAACATAAGCTTTATGTGGTAAGAGTTAGGGTTTCGATTAGGGTTAGAGAGCGAGGGTTGCGATTTAGGTTAGGGTTAGGGTTAGTTAGGGTTAGGGTTAGGGTAAGTTAGGGAAGAGTACGTTAGGGTCAATGTTAGCAAATCCTGACTCTAACTAACATTGTAGACTATTATTTCCTTTAATGGTGGAGTCGACTGTTTTAGTTTGCGCGCAAGAATATTTTAATCCGACAGAAATATTTTGGTCAACTGGAGATTGCAGAGGCTAACCGGAACGTTACTATTGGTTAGCGAAGGGAAGAGAGCGGGAGAGACAACTACGATCTAAACGTGTTGTCTCCCTTACCATGTCTGGCATTCCTTTTGTTCCAGGCAAAACGAGTTGACGATCGCTAGTCATGCGATACTGGAGACAGAAAACAGACTGGATAGTTTTTATTTATTCATTAGCAAGCTAAGCTGGTAAAAGAACTTTATAAGCGAGAACGCTGCATTATCCTTCGTACACTTTTGAAAAGTCTTTCTTCTTCTTCTTCTTCTTCTTCTTCTTCTTCTTCTTCTTCTTCTTCTTCTTCTTCTTCTTCTTCTTCTTCTTCTTCTTCTTCTTCTTGTTTTACAGCAGTGGACACATTGACCCTCGCCTTAGGGTTGAATTCAAAACGTCGGGAAAAGAAAGAACTTTAATATAAACACTTACAAAATAAACTGTCAGGCTTAAAGTTTTTGATCTGCATTCACGTTTCCTGCCCCCCTTTCCACCTCTCTCTCTCTCTCTCTCTCTCTCTCCACACATACACACACACGCACACACACACAAACACACACACACAAACACACACACACACAAACACACACACAAACACACACACACACACAAACACACACACACAAACACACCCACACCTAGCAAGTACTAGGTCCCTTCTCCCCAATACTCGGTCGCCCAAGATTATACTCAGTTGAATGTGCCTCAGACCATGCGTCCAAAGGCAGCAAGTGAGCGCCTGGGGCGATTTGAGTTCAATCCTGTATCGGCCAGCGCCTTGAGCAGCTCTTGAGCTGGAAAAGCGCTAATTAAGAACGATTAAATCAATAGATGTGGAATGACAATGCTCCTTCGGACGAAAGCATAAACCGTGCGCGCACGCATTCCATCGCATAGACCTTAAAGATCCTGACGCTCATGTGCTAGACGGGTCAACGCCGGCTACACAAATTCTCCCACCACGCACTAGGTCCTTTCTCCCAATCCCCGATCGCCCAGGGTTGTTCTCAGTGGTCTGGGCTTTAGACTATGCGCCCAAAGGTTGCCAATGGGCGCCTCGGGATGTATCGCCCAGCGCCCTGAGCGGCTCTTGAACTGAAAAGGGCTATATGAAAGTGATCAAAGAAATGAATGAAAGAAATAAATAAAATAGAGAGAAAAAACAAACAAACAACGAGGACAGTAACTTATTGCAAACATACCAAAATCATATAGCGTATTTCAACTACAAATAGCTCAGTTGCATGTTGGCATAGTACGTAGAAACATGAGTAGAAGTGTCTCCTAATAGACCGGGAAGTTTGTATTATATACTTCTGTGTACTTGGTGAGGTGAGGTATGAAACATACAAGGAAATAAATCGCGACAATTTTGTCTTTAAAGTTATGATCACCGCACGCACATTGACATTTGGCTTATACAAAAGAATGCTTTGATGAACTTGTGGAAGGAAAGGGGGAGATAGAGAAAGGGGGAGAGAGAGAAGAGGGAGAGAGAGAAGAGGGAGAGGTTGAGGTAGGTGATGAAGGGTAGGTGATGGGGGTAGCGACAAGGAAGGGATGGAGGAGCGGTGGGTGACGGTAGGGGGTGAAGAGAGGGAGTAAGGAGCAGCGGATCTGTCTGACCACGCACACAAAAAGTAATGCCTTCAACTGAGTTACATCAGCTGACACAATGACAGGGTTAAAAATTGCCATACAAATAATTGAAAACAGATCGGTTCAAACTGGAATGCTGTTATTAAAGTGCGTCAAGTTCAAATCGAAATTGCGAGAAAAAAAATAAAACTAAACTAAAAGAATAAAAATATTATAACATGTCTAATTCACGCTAAGAGTTTACTATTTGTTTTTTATATTCATGCATTTTATTTGCGTCCTAATATTTGCGTAAGCCGTATCTATAATCGTGTCCGAGCATTGTGAAAAAAAAAAAAAAAGAAGTTCGTCCTGCTAAAGCAGTCAATGGTTTATCCTACTTTGTGAAAAGTTAATGCTTTAAATTACCTCTCTTTCTGGCATTCTCATTTGTTCTTTCTCGTTCCTAATCTGTTCTTTAAATCTACTATCTTCTTCGCTTGACCTTTCACCTACCTTTTTTTTCTTGAAAACTCTGCAAAAACTCCTCGTTTGAATATGGGGTCTGTTGGGTCAGCTTGGGCTATTGGACGCTTTCTGCCAAATGGTCACTAGGGCTTTCTATGGTATTATTATTTAGCAATGTATGTGTTTTGTTAATATTTCATGAGGATGTTTATATTCTATTTTGTTTTTGTAAACGGGTGTTCGATAAATTAGCGTAAAGCCTCAACGTCCCCTGCGCGGGATGTCTTTATTGTTAAGTGATCGACTGGTGGAGTGCTTTCAGTGTCACCTTTAGGGTTGTTTCCGCTGATCTTTTATACGGGTCAGGAGTGAGTGCTCTTTCAATCAAGTTGTGCTCCTGATTCGGTTCTTTGCAGTTCGCTGGACCTTATAAACAATGAATAACTAATTAAATGGCTTATTATTTTCGAACTGGAGGATGCACAGGCGTTCAACAGATTAAATGCAGAGCTGCGTGACGAACATGCTGCAAGGCGTTGTTGTGAATTTAACCAAAGAGCTTATGATAGAAGGTCTTTGATTTAACCAAGCGGGAGTATCGTGTGCGTGTGTAAATGAGTGATGTTCTTTTTAGCCCTGCTTTCCTGAGTGTGTTCTTTTTAGCCCTGCTTTCCTGCTTTTTTTAGCCCTGCTTTCCTGCTTATTTGATAGTTTTCACCTGAACAATGTGGATTAATAATAAACTCTTCTAAGTTCATACTGTCGCTTGCAAACGAAACAAACCTTCAGGTGGACTTTAAACATTTGCAAAGAATAAGGGTTTTATATCACTTTTGTTTTGTATGAATTTTAAGTGAAAGATCGCCAGTGCAATGCTCAGAATAACTTCAAGAGCGTCCCAATTCTTAGTTGGAATGGAAGGAAAACCAAGCTAATTAGTTAGTTAGTAAGTTAGTCATTGTTTATAGTGTCTAGACCAAGCTAATTCTGTTTTCGTGTAGAATTATTGAATGTTGCATGTTTTGTCTATTTATTTTAAAATGTTTTATCCCAGTTGAATTATTTTGTGAATGAGAACAAGTGCATATTGTACTACTACTACTACTACTAATAATAATAATAATAATAATAATAATAATAATAATAATAATTATTATTATTATTATTATTATTATTATTATTATTATTATTATTATTATTATTATTATTATAACTTCAACATTAAATCTTACAGACGAAGAAAACGAGTCAAGTCTGTACTAATAAAAGAGCTCAGTCGAATTTAAAGCTCCGGACATAAGCTTCGTTTTATATAACTTCGCCGAATTAAAATGTCAAAAGCTTGGCAAGTGCATAGCTCGAAATATATCTTTCAAATAAATTGCATTTTCAAAACAAGCAACTAAATCTAATTCTACAATTGTTAAAATAAATAAATAAATAAAAAGACTTCGAATTTATTAATCTGGACTGAATGTTGAATGTTAGGTGAATGTTGGGTTGGAATTTCTCAACAATATGTAACTCCACACGAATTAAAACGCTGAACCAGTACACATCTCGAAATATCTTCAATGTCTTCGGTGGTTTTTTTTTTCTTCTCAGTTTAATAATACAGAATTTATTCAGCCAAATGGCATACATTGCATTTGGACATTGATTGATTGATTGATTTATTGTTGCTTTAGGTCCAGCGGACTCTTCCGAGCCAAATCAGGACCGGACAACCCCCGATCCGCATAAAAGATCTGCTGAAACAACCCCAGTGGGAAAATTGAATGCCCTCCACCGGCCAGTCACTTTACAATAAAGACATCCCACGCGGGGGACGGAGAGGGTTGACCTCAACTACGCGAACCCCGGTTACAAAAAACAAAATAGAATACAAACATCATTATAAATCATCAACAAAACATGTACATATAAAATGCCTATAGTGCTAAATAGTACAATCATAGGAAGCCCTAGTGACCACCCGGCAGAAAGCGTCCAACACTCCCAAGCTGATCCAACAGACCTCATACACAACCAAGGAGTCTTGTCCAGGAAGAGTTTTCAAGAAAAAAGGTAGGTCATTGATATAGCGAAGAAGAAGATAGTATAGCAGAGTGAAGGACAGAGCAGGAATGGGAAAGAGTAAATGAGAAAGACAGTGACAGTGGGAATTTAAAGCACTAAATTTCCATAAAGTGGGGATACTATTTATACTGAAAACCATTTGGACATTGATCTGATGTTGGTAAACAATCAAATATACATACTCACTCCGCACAACATCTTTGAAGACTTCAGTTAAAAGATCTTGCAAATTCTGCTTTTATAAAAGCTATTGAATTTATTACATTACATTAAATGTGTATTGCTTTAGGTCCAGCGCACTCTTTCGGGCCAAAACAGGACCAGAAAAACGTTATCTTAAAATATTATCAAATCTTTCAAATCTTAAAAAACAAGCCTGTTCCTATCCTATCCTATCCTATTCACACTCAACCTCTTGAAACACTCAACCTCTTGAAACACTCAACCTCTTGAAACACTCAACCTCTTGAAA
The DNA here is from genome assembly GCA_036898135.1 of Oncomelania hupensis. NCBI lineage: Eukaryota > Metazoa > Mollusca > Gastropoda > Littorinimorpha > Pomatiopsidae > Oncomelania > Oncomelania hupensis. The sequence continues at coordinate 147,403,853 of CM072511.1, read as the reverse complement.
AATCTTCTTTAAATCTGATGTATTTGTCACGTGGGGTTTATGGGCTCTGCACAATGGAATTATGGACCCTCACGTTTATTCGGTGGGAACTGCTAGTAAGTCACCCTATGAATTACTTTAATAAATTTATTTGTTTAGCTCGTTCTGTGTTAAGGTTGGGATACAGAAATAGATAGAAAAATGGTAAAAGAATACTGTCACACTAGCTTTCACACGGCTATGAATCATATGTAGTCCAGCCTTTTGATAACAGTTAAAATCACACATTTATTTCTTCTACTCTATACAAGATTCTCTAAGTACTAATCTAACTTAAAAAGTCTCTTTCAATGCTAATAGTTCGATCGCTGATAGTCTATGCAGCTGTTATTTCTTCCTCGGGCACTTGCTATAATATCTCATGTAGATTTGGACTACTGTGGTCCGTTTTACAGTTTCTGAAGAGTTGGACTACTGTGGTCCTGTATGATCAGTTTAAGTGCACTTGGGATAACACACTTAACTGGCGGGTGGTGCGGTCGAAGTCCTTCTGTGAGGTAGCTTCTGGTCCACCTGTGTCGTTGTGTAGTTGGGTTCCCTTGCCACGCTGTGGGGTCTGACAGGGTGTTTTTCAAGGGTAGCTCGTTCCGACTTGTGCGGGAGAGGTTCCTCAACCAACTTGTTTCTGTGGAGTGGGGTTCACAGGATAGCTCGGGATAGCTCGGGATAGCTCGCCTGCCCGTCTGTAATATAAGAGACGAAATTCTGCACAACCCTGAATAATCGGTTTGTGCAGAGCGTCTCACTGAAAGCCAAGTAGCCCTCAGTGATAGCTCCACATCTCTATACATAAGCGACGAACATTCTGCTACTTCCGGGTTCCACTGGAATCTCACTCTAAATTCCTATACATACATAAATATCAAACGTGGCTAACTATACACATACAGAATTAATAATATTATAAACATTCAGTGGTACAGCCACTGGTCTGCAAACATACATATAAGTTAAACAACAGTGGTTCCGTACGGGATACAACATGGCGGCGCAACCGGTCGTGTTTCGCCTCGTGGTAGGCTCTTCCACGTGGTCCCGCAAATTCGGATTAACAATTCACATTTATGCATAGCAAATTCTTCAAACATAATTTCAACAATAATATAAATATATCACGATGAAACAGAAGGGTGTTCATTTACCTGTCTGACAAGTTCAGGCCCGTAGTGACTTGATAGAATTCTAAGATTCCTAAGTCCTGCTTCCTGGTCTATGTGTGGAGAGATTTCTCTGCCAGCTTTCTAGCTGTTCACACTTCGACGTATTCCTCCCAACTGACCAAAGCTGTGTTAGGCTCTGACACAGTCAAACTGGCTCGAACCGCTTTGCCTAAGCTATCATTGGGTAAAATGTTCAGATTCAAAGCTCAAGTGCTGACTCACTTACGCTGTGTGTGTGGCTCGCTCGCTGTGTGTACTGTAATTGCTGCTGTGTTATATACTAACTCTCTTAAGGGTACAATGACTACACATGCTAAATAGTCAATGAGCAGAGTTAAAACTAGCCAATTCGTGACAGGCTCCCTCAACTGAAAAAAGGCGATGACTACTGGATTCGACCTTTTTCTACTACAGGGCCTAGTTTAACACTGCTCTATCCTAGGGTCCTCTTTACAAACTAAGTAAGTTGCTCTACCTGAGCTGCAATGCTGTGCCAGGTAGCTATGGACACTAGTGACAGGGTATTACTGGGCGGGGACGAATTCTGGTGCTGTGGCCCTTAGTTGTGTTGGGTGGGCGACAGCTGCTGTGTCCTCCACGAGATGGCGACTGAGGTAGTCGGCTCCGTGGTTCTCTTTGCCGGGGATGTACTCGATTTGGAATGAGTATGCCTGAAGGGTGAGTGCCCATCTCATCAGGCGAGAGTTCAAAGACTTGGAGGCTGCCAGGAACGATAGTGGTTGGTGGTCCACCTGAACTGTGAAGTGGGTCCCATACAGGTAGAGTTGAAACTTCTGTATGGCCCAGACTAGTCCAAGGCATTCTTTCTCCGACGTGGCGTAGTGGGTCTCGGCGGGTCTCAATTTTCTGCTGGCGTAGGCGACAGGGAATAGCGTCTCTGCATTCTTGGGGTCGCGCTGTAGCAGTACTGCTCCTAGGCCTAAGTCGCTTGCGTCTGTGCGAAGAACGAATGGCTGAGTCAAATCGGGTAGGTGGAGTACTGGCGCCGATGTCATTCTGTCCTTGAGTGTTTGGAATGCTGTCTCGCATTCGGCGGTCCATACGACTTTGTCCGGGGCGATTTTCCGGGTTCCATTTGTCAGTGGTACGGCGATGCTGTTGTAGTTGGGGATGAACTTCTTCCGCGATGGCGATGGCCATCCATGTGTGTGTGCTGGGGGTCGCTGGTCGGTCCGTGTACTTCTTGAGGCGATTGATGTGGTGGTATCGGGCTCTCCCGTTCACCTCTACTTGGTAGACTGTCTTGGATTTCTTGGCAGTCACCCGGTACGGTCCTCTCCAAGCGATGTCCAGCTTGTTGGTTCCACTTGGAAGTAAGAGTAGCACTTGATCGCCGACTTGCAGTTCTCTGTCCTTCGCGTGGCGGTTGTAGTACTTCGCCTGACGGGCTCTTGCCTTCTTCAGTGCTTCACCAGCTTTCTTCCACGTTGCTTTGAGGGTTTCCTGCAGGTCTGCGACGTACTTGGTGGCACCTCTTGGTGTGTCGTCTATCTTGGCTTCCGTCCAACTTCTGCGTAGGGCTTCTAGCGGTCCTGCTAGCGGTCTGCCGAATAGCAATGTTGACGGGGTGTAGCCTGTGGCTGCATGGGGCGTTTCTCTGTATGCGAACAGTGCCGCATTCACGTAGGTGTCCCACGCTTCTGGATTGTCGTCTGCGACTTTCCTGAGGATGGTGAGAAGGGTTCCATTTAGTCTTTCTACTTGTCCGTTGCTGGCGGGGTGGTATGGTGGTGTGCGAATGTGATGAACTTGTATCAACTCGAACACGTCTTGCATCAGGCGGCCGGTGAACTGAGATCCGTTGTCCGTTCTAATGCTGTCCGGGAATCCGACTCTGGTAAAGATGGCGATGAGTGCATCTGCAATCTTCTTGGTGTCTATCGCTGGCAACGGGACTGCTTCGCACCACATCGTACATGCGTCGACGAGTGTGAGTAGAAATCTGTTCCGCTTCTTGGTCATGGGCAGTGGTCCTACTATGTCTACTGAGACTTGCTGGAATGGTACGCCGACTACTACCGATGGTCCTAAGGTAACTGGTACGGTGTGATGTCGCGGGGAATATCGTTGACATTGGTGGCAAGATTTCACGTATCGCTTGACATCCTCCGTGATTCCTGGCCAATAGTAGTGTGCGCTGATTCTCTGCACTGTGGCTCCAATTCCCATGTGTCCGCTGAGTGGCATGCTGTGGCCTAATTCTAGTACTTGGGCTCGAAGGGTGGCTGGTAGTACTAGTTGGGTGTGATCTCCATCTCCTTGTCGATGTAGAACTCCCTCTTCCATGTAGAAGTCTCCCTTGTGCGGGGGTGTGTGCGCCTTGGGTAGCTTCTGGAAGCACTTCGCTATCGAGGTGTCTTCTTTCTGTGCTGTTTTGATCTCTTCGAGTCCTGGATTCGGAGCTAACTCAGGCTGGGGTGGTTGGGTTTTAGCTTGGGCCCTGGTTTGCACTGCAGCTATCTCTACAGTTTTAGGGGGCGTGCCTAAGAACACATACCTACAACCTAGCACTAGATCGTACAGGGGTTTCTGTAAAACAGCTGCTTGGATTCGTCCTGTGACGTACCTACTCTCTACTTCGATCCAAGCTATTGGGCAAGTAGTCGTCGGTTTCGTCAAGTCTGCTCCTTGTAGTTCGACTGTCTTGTCTGTCAAGTCCGCGCGCGATACAAGAGATTCGCTAACTATCGCGTCGTATGATAGACCTGTGTCATACAGACAGTTCGCTTCTTTTCCGTTGACCTTGACCGTGTCTGTCACCGATGGGTGATCTCCGATCGTGTGTGGCTTGTTACCGCTGCTTTGAGTTAGAACTCTGTGCGCTGGCCGGCTTTCGCGCTCTTCCCTACGTTGTGCGGCCAACTTGAAACATTCTGCGGTGGAGTGATTGTTTCTGTTGCAGAACGAACAATACCGTCTCTGTTCTGCGGGACCTCTTTTCCCGAATTCCGTGTTGGGTCCTTTATTTGCCCAGGTCTGGGGTTATTCGGCTTATTCGCGGTGCGCTCTTCCCGGTTAGGGCTTCGTTTCTGTGCCTCTTTCCCGTTAGGCTTTAGGTCTCGCCTGAAGCTCTTGGCTTCTCCGTGTGCGGCCACGTACCTATCTGCGACCTTGACCAGATCTTCCAGTCTTTCCGCGCCCTGCTCTACTGAGAATGTTCTCAGCTCGGGGGTCATGGTTTCCCGTAGCTGTTCCCATACTAACAGTTCTGTCAGTCCATCATACGTCTTAGCCGTGGCTGACTGGCTAATCCACTTATCCATTGTGGACAACCGATCCGCGAACTGCGCATAGCTCTCTCCTTTCACTCTCCGATTGGTGCGGAACTTTTGCCGGTAGCATTCTCCTGTCAGTTCGAATCCCGTTAGGAGTGCCTCTTTTACTTTGTGATAGTCAGTCACTCTGTCAGTCGGTAGCTTACTGTAGATGTCATACGCCTTTCCTCTAAGCCCTTGACTAAGCTTGAAAGACCAATGAGTGGGATCTAGTTTGTACTCTGTTGCTAGACGCTCAAACCTAGTCAGATAGAGATCTAGACCTTCTTCTCTCTCATTGAATGTTCCCAGTGGAAATGACATTCCTTGTACAGGGTTGGATGCTACCTCTAGCTGATCTGAGTGGGGAGGGGTTGAGGAAGAACTTGAAGCTCCTGATCCTATTCTTCTTAGCTCTAACTCATGCTGTCTTTCTTTTTCCTTTTCTTCCCTCTCTTTTTCTTTTTCTGCCCTCTCATACTCCCATTTCCTAACTTCTGCATCTCTCTCTGCTGCTAATGCTGCCTTCTTCTGTTCTACTTCTAATTCTAGTTTCTTCTGCTCTGCTTCTAGTTCTAGTTTCTTTTGCTCTGCTTCTAATTTCTTGGCCTCCGCTTCTAATTTCTTTGCCTCTCTCTCTGCTTCTAATTCTGCTTTTTTCTGTTTTCTCTCTGCTGCTCTCTCTGCCGCTTCGAGTTTCTTCGCCTCTCTCTCTGCTGCTCTCTCTGCCTTAGCTTCCTGTTTCTCTACCTCTGCATTGATATACGCAATTAGGTCTGCCCCTGCTAAGTGTAAAGCTTCTCCTAGTTCCTTGAAACGCAATCTCAAGGCCACTGGGTCCGACATTGTCAAAAGTGTCTATGAACAACCTCTGAATCACGTGGAATACCAAAACACTAGCAATATTGCAATTCAATAAAAACAATGCAAAGACAATCAAATTCGTAATCAATAATAGAATAAAACAAGAGTCAAATGGCATACAACAGTTACTTAAACAAAACCTGCAAAAGAACAATGCAACATACAGGCACAAAAATATTTGAAGCAAAAAAGTTTTTAACTAAAGAATAGTGCACCACAACGGATCAGTCCCTGTTACAACTATTCTAAGTTATTCTACTACTGCTGCTGTTATCTAATTTTATTGTACTTAGGTCCGGTTCTACCCAATTCCTATTATACACAGATCCTGGCAGGCTCGCCAATTAAAGTGTCACGTGGGGTTTATGGGCTCTGCACAATGGAATTATGGACCCTCACGTTTATTCGGTGGGAACTGCTAGTAAGTCACCCTATGAATTACTTTAATAAATTTATTTGTTTAGCTCGTTCTGTGTTAAGGTTGGGATACAGAAATAGATAGAAAAATGGTAAAAGAATACTGTCACACTAGCTTTCACACGGCTATGAATCATATGTAGTCCAGCCTTTTGATAACAGTTAAAATCACACATTTATTTCTTCTACTCTATACAAGATTCTCTAAGTACTAATCTAACTTAAAAAGTCTCTTTCAATGCTAATAGTTCGATCGCTGATAGTCTATGCAGCTGTTATTTCTTCCTCGGGCACTTGCTATAATATCTCATGTAGATTTGGACTACTGTGGTCCGTTTTACAGTGTCTGAAGAGTTGGACTACTGTGGTCCTGTATGATCAGTTTAAGTGCACTTGGGATAACACACTTAACTGGCGGGTGGTGCGGTCGAAGTCCTTCTGTGAGGTAGCTTCTGGTCCACCTGTGTCGTTGTGTAGTTGGGTTCCCTTGCCACGCTGTGGGGTCTGATAGGGTGTTTTTCAAGGTAGCTCCTTCCGACTTGTGCGGGAGAGGTTCCTCAACCAACTTGTTTCTGTGGAGTGGGGTTCACAGGATAGCTCGGGATAGCTCGGGATAGCTCGCCTGCCCGTCTGTAATATAAGAGACGAAATTCTGCACAACCCTGAATAATCGGTTTGTGCAGAGCGTCTCACTGAAAGCCAAGTAGCCCTCAGTGATAGCTCCACATCTCTATACATAAGCGACGAACATTCTGCTACTTCCGGGTTCCACTGGAATCTCCCTCTAAATTCCTATACATACATAAATATCAATCGTGGCTAACTATACACATACAGAATTAATAATATTATAAACATTCAGTGGTACAGCCACTGGTCTGCAAACATACATATAAGTTAAACAACAGTGGTTCTGTACAGTATACAACATGGCGGCGCAACCGGTCGTGTTTCGCCTCGTGGTAGGCTCTTCCACGTGGTCCCGCAAATTCGGATTAACAATTCACATTTATGCATAGCAAATTCTTCAAACATAATTTCAACAATAATATAAATATATCACGATGAAACAGAAGGGTGTTCATTTACCTGTCTGACAAGTTCAGGCCCGTAGTGACTTGATAGAATTCTAAGATTCCTAAGTCCTGCTTCCTGGTCTATGTGTGGAGAGATTTCTCTGCCAGCTTTCTAGCTGTTCACACTTCGACGTATTCCTCCCAACTGACCAAAGCTGTGTTAGGCTCTGACACAGTCAAACTGGCTCGAACCGCTTTGCCTAAGCTATCATTGGGTAAAATGTTCAGATTCAAAGCTCAAGTGCTGACTCACTTACGCTGTGTGTGTGGCTCGCTCGCTGTGTGTACTGTAATTGCTGCTGTGTTATATACTAACTCTCTTAAGGGTACAATGACTACACATGCTAAATAGTCAATGAGCAGAGTTAAAACTAGCCAATTCGTGACAGTATTTAAAAATGCGCTCTCTTTCTTCAATCAAATCACTAACATCAGCCTTACCAATAAAATTGAATTTATTAATCTGGACTTAAGATTAAATGATAATCAATGGATGGGATACACATTTTTAAAATGCCAAACTGAACAACTGGTGGGCTCGAAATATCTTCAAACTCTTAGCATTTATTTTGTTTTTCATTTTTGATATAGTGATTACAGCTAATTTCTGCTTTTAAAAAAGCTGTTGAATTTATTAGTCTAGACATAAGTTTAAGGATAATGTAGTGATTCGAATTTTCGATGTGTAAAACTCCGGGACATGTTAAACAAAAATTAATAAAATAAGAAACCTCAAAGCTGGCGTTAAACAAACGCATCGCTCGATATATCAACTAGTTGCATTTCTAGGTTGAAACAGACGAATATTGATAATTCTGCATGCTTTTGTACAACTCAAGAGCTATCGACTGATAGGTCTGGGTTCAATGTAGAAGTAGAGTATGGATTCTGTTGAATTGAAATTGGATACGGATTCTCAGTAGGTTCAAATCCCCAGATATAGCCTACAACAACAAAAGTCAAAATGTTACAACTGTGACAAAGGTGTAACTTCCCATGGAAAATAATATAATGGGACGTAACACACAATGACAGTTATTAGAAAATATGTCGGAGATATCGCAGCCCCCGTCTTCTCTGACTAATTGTATAGCTACTGCAGCCATTTCCCGCCTAGAGCTTCTTCAATACATTATAATATAGTTTAAATATGATTATATTATGTTCATCTTCCTTGCACACTTATGTTGCATCCACTTTAGATAGATAGATAGATAGATAGATAGATAGATAGATAGATAGATAGATAGATAGATAGATAGATAGATAGATAGATAGATAGATAGATAGATAGATAGATAGATAGATAGATAGATAGATAGATAGATAGATAGATAGATAGATAGATAGATAGATAGATAGATAGATAGATAGATAGATAGATAGATAGATAGATAGATAGATAGATAGATAGATAGATAGATAGATAGATAGATAGATAGATAGATAGATAGATAGATAGATAGATAGATAGATAGATAGATAGATAGATAGATAGATAGATAGATAGATAGATAGATAGATAGATAGATAGATAGATAGATAGATAGATAGATAGATAGATAGATAGATAGATAGATAGATAGATAGATAGATAGATAGATAGATAGATAGATAGATAGATAGATAGATAGATAGATAGATAGATAGATAGATAGATAGATAGATAGATAGATAGATAGATAGATAGATAGATAGATAGATAGATAGATAGATAGATAGATAGATAGATAGATAGATAGATAGATAGATAGATAGATAGATAGATAGATAGATAGATAGATAGATTGATTGATTGATTGATTGATTTATTGTTGCTTTAGGTCCAGCGGACTCTTCCGAGCCAAATCAGGACCGGACAACCCCCGATCCGCATAAAAGATCTGCCGAAACAACCCCAGTGGGAAAATTGAATGCCCTCCACCGGCCAGTCACTTTACAATAAAGACATCCCACGCGGGGGACGGCTGAGGGTTGACCTCAACTACGCGAACACCCCGGTTACAAAAACAAAATAGAATACAACCATCATTATAAATCATCAACAAAAACACATACATATAAAATGCCTATAGTGCGAAATAATACAATCATAGGAAGCCCTAGTGACCACCCGGCAGAAAGCGTCCAACACTCCCAAGCTGATCCAACAGACCTCATACACAAACAAGGAGTCTTGTCCAGGAAGAGTTTTCAAGAAAAAAGGTAGGTCATTGATCTAGCGAAGAAGAAGAAAGTATAGCAGAGTGATAGGGCAGATCAGGAATGGGAAAGAGCAAATGATGAAGACAGCGACAGTGGGAATTTAAAGCACTAAATTGTTATGTTATGTTTATCAGTTTATAGTCCCCTCTCTTCCCGTAAGGATTTTCAGAGAGGAGACTCATACTGAAACCCCCGGCACTCCAACGGGGGGAACTGTTGCCGCAGTGAATTAGTCATGCCTACAAAGGCAAGACAGGTTTTCAACTGGGGCTTTCACTGTTCCCTTTATAGGTTAGAACAATCTACAGTGACAAGATTGCTCATGACCCCAAGGGGTGATAGATAGATAGATAGATAGATAGATAGATAGATAGATAGATAGATAGATAGATAGATAGATAGATAGATAGATAGATAGATAGATAGATAGATAGATAGATAGATTAGATTAGATTAGATTAGATTAGATTAGATTAGATTAGATTAGATTAGATTAGATTAGATTAGATTAGATTAGATTAGATTAGATTAGATTAGATTAGATTAGATTAGATTAGATTAGATTAGATTAGATTAGATTAGATTAGATTAGATTAGATTAGATAAGATAAGATAAGATAAGATAAGATAAGATAAGATAAGATAAGATAAGATAAGATAAGATAAGATAAGATAAGATAAGATAAGATAAGATAAGATAAGATAAGATAAGATAAGATAAGATAAGATAAGATTAGATAAGATTAGATTAGATTAGATTAGATTAGATTAGATTAGATTAGATTAGATAGATAGATAGATAGATAGATAGATAGATAGATAGATAGATAGATAGATAGATAGATAGATAGATAGATAGATAGTAATGTGATTTTACTTTTTCTGCGTTTTTTTTTTATTTCCTTAAATAGTGTTTAAACGTATAATTATATTTCCCTAATGTCACCTAAATATGTGAAAACAAATACAAAGAAAAATTGAATTGAAACAGACATCATCATCATCATCATCATCATCATCATCATCATCATCATCATCATCATCATCTCTTAACATGTTATTTATTATAGCAGGGTTTATGTAGGCTAACGTGTGTCTTTGGCAATGTGGATTAGATCATGACTTCAGCTAAAATAGGTTGTGCATTTTGGATGGTAGCTTGCGCTATGTAAGAAAACAATTATTGAAAATTCATATGGAGCTTGTTATTGTTGTTGTTGTTGTTGTTGTTTTGTGGTGTGTTTTTTGTCGGGGGCATAAACTTCTTATATTTCCTGACCTAATTTCTGAAGGGGATTTTTTTTTAAATCCAGACAGCTCCTTTTGACATCTAGTCACGAATGGCTTAAAAAATATTTTTATTTTCCCAACTTCCTTGATCAAATAAATTTCTTAATATGACGGCCTATTCCTATCATATCCTATACTATCCCGTAACTCTTAGGTCGTTGGGGCACCACAGGTGATCGTTTAACAAGCGTTCTCCATCTTTCTCTGTCCTCAGCAACCCTCATGGCTGTTCTCAGTGTCAAGCCAGTACATTCTCGAATGTTGCCATCCCACCTCTTTTTCGGTCTCCCTTTTTTTTCTGCCTCCTTGCACCGTGCCTTGCATGATGGCATTTGCAAGGCCTGATGCTCTGCTGACGAGGCCATAACATCGGAGTTTCCGTTTCTTCACCACTGTGAGCATGTCATCGTGTTGTCCAATGGCCAATGGTCTGTCGGACTTGGTGTTGTGCTGGGTATAGGAAATGCCCAGAAGTCTTCTGTAGCACCTCATCTCCATGCTTTGTATCCTTCGTTGTAGATCTGCTGTGAGGGTCCATGTTTCGCAAGCGTATAGGAAGATGGAGATGACAAGAGACCGCAGCAGCCTTACCTTGGAGTGTAGACTGATGACCCTGTCTTTCCAAATGGGCTTCAACCTTGTCAGGGCAATATTTGTTTGTGCGATCTTGGAGAGAACTTCCTGTCGGGACCCTTTGTCTGATACAATGGCTCATCCTAAATATTTGAAGCTATGCACTGTGTTGATGGATTTGTCTTGGACTTTGATGTCCGTGTTGATGCCATTGGTCATCATTTTTGTCTTCTCTGCACTTATTTATGTTCCAAAGGCTCTGCAGGCCTCTGTAGCAGCTGTTCAAGTTCTTGTTCCTCTCCAGCCAATCCATCAAGGTCATCCCCCCCTATGCTGTGCCTTGGTGATCTGCTAGGCATCTGACATGATGCGCTCTAAAAAGATGCTGAAGAGCGTTGGCAGGTTATTTTAATTTGTGTTCCGCTGGGCAGAATATGTCTGTTATTGTTCCATTGCTGAGTGTTGTTTTTGTAATTAAATTTGAGGAGAAATTCATGTTATTTTGTTGAGGGAATTAATTATTATTCCCAATTTCAATTTGTGCCGAGTATTTGAAATTATGTAATACAGTACTTTTTTCTTTCTTTCTTTTTGAGGGGGGGGGAGGGAGGGGTAGAGTGTGGGGAGAAATAGTAGATGAAGAGAACGTGGGTGTTCTGTAAATATTTGTATCTCGATCACAGACGACAACAGCAACAACGGGAACAGGAAGAACAAGAAGACTTTTATGTGGTGACCCCCGCTCTTCGTTCCTTTTCCACTCCTCTCCCGCTCAGTCCTCCCCTCCACCCACCCACCCTCTCCACCTCCCTCTCCTACCCGCTCTTACCCACTCACCACCCGTCCCCGTTCTTCTCCCAATCTCCCCAGACCTCCCCAGACTCATCCAACATTCCCCCGTGGGAGTGCCGGGGGGTTGTGAATAAATAGTGTCCCCACTTTCTGGAAATGTAGTGCTTTAAATTTCATCTGTCGCTGTCTTTCTCCTTTGTTCTTTCTCATTTGTGTTCTGTTCTATCAATCTACTATACTATCTTCTTCTTCGCTAGACCAGTCACCTACCTTTTTCCTTGAAACTCTTCCGGGACAGAAACTCCTCATTTGTGTGTGGGGTCTTATGGATCAGCTTGAGAATATTATTTGGCAATGTAGGTATTTTTTATGTATGTGTTTTGTTGATATGTATTTTATAATTATGTTTGTATTCTATTTTGGTTTTTTATAAACGAGGGTTCGATAAATTAGAGAATAGCCTCAGCTTCCCCTGCGTGGGATGCCTTTATTGTAAAGTGACCGGCTGGTGGAGTGCCTTCAGTGTTACCACTAGGGTTGTTTCGGCAGGTCTTTTATGCGGATCAGGGGTGAGTCCTCTTTCAGCCAAGTTGTGGTCTTGATTTTGTGGTCTTAATTGAGCCGGCTCTTTGCAGGCCGCTGGACCCTGCAAGCAAGGAATAATTAACTAACTAACTCACGCAACAAACCTATCACAACCAAAACCAACTACAGTATAATATCACAACGTTCGCCCTCCTTCATGCCTCTCATCGCCCATCCCCACCCCATCTCCATTTCTCCTCCCCCGATCCTTACCGAAAACTATAATAACAACAAGACTGTTTTCAGGTGCACAGAGCATGACCACAACCACCGCCACACCTACCTTTAACTAACCCCCACCCCCACCCCACCATCACCACCATCAGCAGCAGCAGCAACAGCACCAAAAACAAAGAAAGTAACATTAATTACGATATTTATTAGCCTGTCATCTTTGGGGTGGGGAGGGGGCACAAAAAGGTATGTTCACCCGCCATCACCATCACTACTGCCACAACAACAACAACTACAACAAAGCTTACGATAATAAGGCTGTTGCCTAGTGCGGGATAGCGTGATCGTGATTGTTGCAGCTGGAAAAAAAACAAAACACGGTTGCATGCTTTAATCACCACCAGCTGAAGCATACGGAGTGGTGGTGGGTCTTCCCAATGTGGTCAACAAAGCTTTGTTACCTACCATGGACAATTCATGCAGCACTATGCATCCCAGCAAATACGAACACAGGATAGGAAAAGAAAACAGTTCTTAAAACAAAGTTAAAATAATACACATCGTTATGTAACCAGCATTTAAAATTAATTTTTTCCTACCTTGATGCACCCATACGTTCAATTTTATTATTAACATCTACACACGCACACATACACACACACACAAACACACACACACACACACAACCGTGTAGAAAAGCCGTTGTGATGACTTTCATGAAACTCTACATACGTTACTTTGACATTTTTACAAATTTGTCCATTTTGTGAAGCTAACCTAACCCTAACCCAAATCCTAACCCTAACCCAAACCCTAACCCCAACCCTTAACCTAACCCTAAGCCTAACACAGCCCTAACCCTAATGGAACACTGTTTTGACGTCAAAATAACGGGGCCGTCCAAATGAAAATACGTAGAGTTTCAAGTGTATGTCAGAATAACGTCGTTTCTACCTAGCCACACCTACACACACACACACACACACACACACACACTCACACACACACACACACACAAACACACCCCCACACACACACATATCAATCTCTTCCAATTTTCTCTCACCACAAAAGCTCAAACACCCGCATATAGATAATTTCATTTGGCTGCTAGAACCAGTGATGTTTAGTACATCCAATTAAAATACCTTTTTCATTCGTTATAATATATAGTTTGAGTGTAAGAACATAAAGATATATAATAGTACTAAATTACACAGTGGAGAGGCTACATAAGAACAAAGTTTATGTTTGTATACGGAGTTAAGTTATTCAAAATATAATTCTTATTCGTATCACATAGTAAGCTTACGCGTAATAATTTAATAAAAAATCTACCTCTACGGGCAACCCCATCACAGACCAGCAATTTTCATCAAGGGTAGCAATTGTAATCAGAGTGTGTAGCTGAGAGAAACCCGATCACAGCCACGCTGTGTGTGTCGCGGGTAGCACAGTCGATCAAAGAGTGGCTTGAAGGTGGTACTGTACTCGCCAGTAGGGAACTAGATGAACCAGGGTCCAGTTTTCGAAGGCGAATGCGTGATGTTTTTAACACAGGTTTCGACGTTTTGTAAAGACTCTTTATAAGCTACAGACTCCCAAACCCCCTTTCCCCTATTTATTTATTTATTTATTTATTACAGGCAATTTGATATATCGCACATATCCACCCGCTCTGTGGGCTTAAATGCGCCCTATTGCTGATCATCCTTCCACGTATCGCGTCGTTACAGTGTCCCATTAAAAGAGCTGGAGTCATTCTTGTGAAAAGTCACAATTATAATCGTCCCCTATACGCTTATGTGTCCGGGGACGTTAATCTATTTAACTAACTAACTAACTAACTTGTGAAAAGAGCGTTGTGGCCGAGTGGTCTAAGGCGGGACTGACTTGACTTTGCCACAGGCTAGAAACCAATGGCGCCTGACAGGTGTGGGATCGATCCCGCCTCTGGGCGATATGTTTCTCCGAATATTATTTACTTTCGACTCGGGCAACGTCTCTGGGTTTTTTTTTCTCCGGGTATTCAACATTTCAAATGCATTAGCTTCTTGGCCAGCTTGAGTTAGATTCTGACGTACGTGTGCCCTCAGCAGATTTTTTGAACTGATAAGTGCGCCGTTAAAAACAAAACAAAGAACAACAACAACAAAATAACTGTTATTCGACTCAGGCTTCATACTTTCTTTTTTTAGGATACAGTAAATACTCCGACTGATGGGGAAAAAAACAACAACAAAAACACGTCCGCAATTTTTTTGGGATACCATTACTAATCTGGCGTCACGCGGATTTAAACCCAATCGAAGAAGAAGCGGGCTTCCTTCTCTATAGGGTAAAGAATCGACGAGTGAACAGGATGGTTTAGGAATATACCTCTAGCAGTCACCGATACTCCGTGCGCGCCTGCTGAAGAGTGCGCGTGCAACTTACTACGAAGGAGCTAAAGAGTGCACGTGCAACAGAATGCCGTAATTGGAAGAAAAACAGGTGCAGCATGGATAGCAGTGGCTAAATCGTTAAAGCTACACTCGACAAGCCCAACATAATGGGAACACACGCACACTGAAACGAGAGAGGGGGGGGGGAGAGAGAGAGAGAGAGAGAGAGAGAGAGAGAGAGAGAGAGAGAGGCGGAGGAAAGAAGAAAGAAAGACGGTGGATTGGGGAGATGACGGGGGTTACCGCAGAGGAGAGGAGCATGAGGAAATTAAGGAAGGAAAAGAAGAAGGGAAGAAAGAAAATAAAAGAAAAGATGAGAGGAAAGAAAGAATGAAGAAGGAGATGACGATGATGATGATGATGATGATGATGATGATGATGATGATGATGATGATGATGATGATGATGATGATGATGATGATGATGATCAAGAACAAAATAAAGATGAAGCGATGATGATGATGAAGAGGAGATGATGATGATGATGATGATGATGATGATGATGATGATGATGATGATGATGATGATGATGATGATGATGATGATGATAAGAAAATAAATAAGAGGAGGAGGATGATGATGATGATGATGATGATGATGATGATGATGATGATGATGATGATGATGATGATGATGAAGGATAAGAAGAAAATAAATAAGAGGAGGAGGAGGAGGATGAAGGAGAAAAAGAAAATAAATAAAAGATGATGATGATGATGATGATGATGATGATGATGATGATGATGATGATGATGATGATGATGATGATAATGATGATGATGATGATGATGATGATGATGATGATGATGATGATGATGATGATGATGATGATGATGGGTAAATACTTTACAAACATATAAAAGAATTAGGGAGTTTTACCTTAGATTTGGACAACATTAACAAATTGCCTAGGAGGAGATTGACAAATAAAATTTAAAAAAAGAAAGATAGGGAAAAAGAATTAAAACAAAAAAAAATCCTAAGTTTAAATTGATAAATGAAACGTGAAAGATTCCGAATCCGTTTTAGAAACATCGATGAATTTATTGAAAGAGGAAGAAAAAAGAACGCCTTTAAAACGAGATTGCAAAAATAAACTTACCACACAAAAACAAATACAATAAAAAAGATTAGAGAGAGAATTTCAAGTCGGATTTGGAAACATCTTGGAATTTAAATCTGGCAACTTTAATTGAGAAGACATCAAATCAACGTCCACGCCGAAGATCAAAGATCCCTGGAGAATGCTGCCATGTTTATTTTCTGTTTCTGTTTCTTTTTCGAACAGCGAAAATGCCCTTGAGGTTTGCTTAGCATGTTTGGAAACATTTCGCCCCCGTTATTTTTTTGTTAAACTTTTTGTTTTGCTTGTTTCCTCTTCTTTTTATGTTTTCTTTATTTTCTTTCTTTTTTTCTTTTTTTTTTTTTGGGGGGGGAGGGGTAGAAGGTATGGGTGGTGTTGGCGTGGTGGTTAAATGGTGATGATTTTGTTGGAATATAAACTGCAAGCATTGCGATTAGTAGGCCTGATTTGGTGGGACCGGTTTTGGTACACCGATCAGACTACTGAAAGAGTGCATGCAAGATTCTAACTTTATCATAATTTTATGTCTTAGCCCACTGTAAGAGATTTTCGAATTTCCAAAGGCCAGGGTTTATCTACCTTCTTTTTAACAGTGTTACCGCCTCACAAGGTACCTGTTTTATTCCCTGCAGTTATCGTTATCTGGAAATGATTTTTTTTTAAAAATAATGATTAAAACGACTGCGCCATATGGGTAAGGAGTAGTAAGCAAAGGAAAGTGCGGGTTCGAACACTTGTTTGATGTTCTCAGATGTCTTGACTCCGCGATCCGTGTGGGCGGTTTAGCTTGCCTGTGGACAAGTTTGTGACAGTCTTTGGTGTAGAGTGTTTGAAGTGTGTTCCAGTGAGGTAGCCTGCCGCTTTTTGTCCAAAGTACTAACAAAATGTCAAAGGTCTTTTTCTTGAGGTCGCCTCCACACAATGATTTAGGGTACATGGATGTTTAAGAAGGAGAGAGAGAGAAAGAGAGAGAGAGAAGAAGAAAAAGAAGAAGAAGAAGAAGAAGAAGAAGAAGAAGAAGAAGAAGAAGAAGAAGAAGAAGAAGAAGAAGAAGAAGAAGAAGAAGAAGAAGAAGAAGAAGAAGAAGAAGAAGAAAGAAGAGGAGGAGGAGGAGGAGGAGGATGATGATGATGATGATGATGATGATGATGATGATGATGATGATGATGATGATGATGATGATGTCCACTTGTATGGCGCACATATCCATGCTGGCAGCATGCTCAGGGCGCAGGGGGTTGGGGAAAAAGGGTGAAAAAAAAAGAAGAACTTCTCTATGTATACACTCAAAAATAGTCAAAAAAGATACGTCTTCAGACGCCTCTTGAAAGAATCCAGTGTCTCTACGACTCTCAAGTCCTGGGGGAGAGTGTTCCACAATGCTGGGCCTGAGGAAAGGAAAGTTCAAATATTTTTTGGATATTTGACAAATGTATTTATCGCATTTTGTTCCAGTGAGGTAGTCTGCCGCTTTTTATCCAAGGTGCTAACAAAATGTCCGACTTTTTCTTGAAGTCGCCTTCAGACAATGATTTAGAGTACACGGATGTTGAAGAAACAGAGAAAGGGAGGGCGAGACAAAGAGGGAGAGAGAGAGAAGAAGAAGAAGAAGAAGAAGAAGAAGAAGAAGAAGAAGAAGAAGAAGAAGAAGAAGAAGAAGAAGAAGAAGAAGAAGAAGAAGAAGAAGAAGAAGAAGAAGAAGAAGAAGAAGAATTTTTCTTGAAGTCCCATCCAGACAATGATGTAGAGTACACGGAAATTGAAGGGAGAAAGGGGGAAGAGTGAGAAGAAGAAGAAGAAGAAGAAGAAGAAGAAGAAGAAGAAGAAGAAGAAGAAGAAGAAGAAGAAGAAGAAGAAGAAGAAGAAGAAGAAGAAGAAGAAGAAGAAGAAGAAGAAGAAGAAGAAGAAGAAGAAGAAGAAGAAGAAGAAGAAGAAGAAGAAGAAGAAGAAGAAGAAGAAAGAGGAAAGGAAAGTTCAAAATATTTTTGGAATATTTGAAAAATGTATTCGCCGCAGCAGACGACTTTTTGATCGGGAACCTGTTTTCTCAGCCTTTACCCAGGTCTGTGTGGATACCCTCTGCAGACCAGTCTGAAAATATTGTTACAGACTTAGTTTGTCAAAACATCGTCCACAGCGACAGCGACAGCGTCCATGCCTCGCCATTTCTCATGACCAAAAATGCTGTGATCTATTAATCACTTCGACGAGTATAGTCCCAGCAGGGAAAATATTTATTTAAAGCCAAGTCAGCTCGACTGTAGTAAAGTAATTATTCTTATATTGCGCCATGGATGGCTCACAGAGCTGCTCAAGGAGCTGGCCGAACGAAGTCAGCATCGATATGCCAGAGGCCCCAACGTTTGTGAAAGCTGCATGCTGTCAGGCTCCACGATTTGTAATTCTTCAATTTGTGGTGGGTGGTGGTGGTGGTGATGTTTAATATAAAGATGGTTCTTGTTGTGTTTGACGTTGCTGTTAGAATGAAGTGTTTTGGCTGTGCTGTGTAACTGTTGCCTCACGTTGTGCTCTGGATTGTGGTTGTATTATGTACAACACGTTGTAATTTCTCATAAAGATAATAAAGTTGTCGTATTTGTATTCGCATCCAGTCCAGCATCCACCTGTATGGAGCACAATAGTTGGATTTATAACAACAAACGAGGTTTATTCTCAATGTTAATTGTTATGTGTTATTGTTATGTGTATTTGTGTTACACCACAATGAAATCTCTTGAACGAGATCATAAAGTTGCCTTATCTTATCTTATCTTATCTTATCTTATCTTATCTTATCTTATCTTATCTTATCTTATCTTATCTTATCTTATCTTATCTTATCTTATCTTATTATCGTTTCTGTTGTTGCCGTCGACATCAACGCCATCAATTGTTGCCGTTGTTATTATGGCCGTTGTTTCTGCTGCTTTAACAAAACCAAAACACAACTGACGTCGTCGTCGGGTTCTTTGGACCTAAAATAATAACCAGTAATGTAATGCCGTGTTCTTGTTGCTGCTTGTGGTTGCTGCTGTTTTATATGCTTAAGCGGTAGCTGCTGCTTCTACCGATATACTTTCGTCCTTGATGCAAGGTATTGTTTTGTTTTTTGCTGCGCTGCAACTTTACAATCAGCTGCAAAACACACAAGGTATTTTTTTGTTTGTTTCTTTTTTTCTTTTTCTTTTTTTTGGGGGGTACTTAAACTGATGTTGCTACTATTACCCTGAAGATAAGCTCAAAGTTGTTAGTACTGTTTTGCTAGTACAGGCTGCTCGTTGCAAGTACTGTACTGTGCGTGTGCGAAAGGAGTTCCAGGTTGGTGGAATATAGAGGTAATACTCTATAGCTTATTTTCGGCAACAGACTAGACATGTGTTTTGTGGAAGTTGATTGCTGATGGCGAACAGGTGAAGATAAACGAGAAAGGCAGCGGCCTTAACGCCAAACCAGAAAGATTAGAGAGAGAGAGAGAGAGAGAGAGAGAGAGAGGAGGGGGAGGATGGATAGAGAGAGGGTGAAAATGAGAGTACGGGATAAAGAAAGGGAGAGAAAGGGGAGAGAGAGAGAGAGAGAACCCACGCGCGCACCCACACACAGGGAGGAAGGAATGGGAGGATATATGGAGAGAGAGAGAGAGAGAGAGAGAGGGGTGAGAAGGAGGGGGTTTCCATGATTGCAGTGCCTGACTCCTTTGTGAAACGATACCAGCATCTTTAATTACTTTTCCGTGTCTTTCAGCACACACTGCGTATCAGACACGACCGAGGCTTGTGTTAGAGAGGCGACTTACGTAAGTCTCGGCCGTCTCTGCTAGCCAGTATGTGTCTGTCGTTCTTTGGGCAAGGTACCGCGTGGCTGAGACTAGACGAGGATTACGTTTGTCTCTGACTTGTGAGAAGGTAGCCCGCTCTGCACGTCTCAGCTTCTCTATATGGATACAACGGTTTTTCAACAATCGTTTTTGCAAAGCGGGGAAGCCCTGTACCAACAAAAGAAAGTGGATCAACTATGATCTTCATTTATTATTTTGTTGCCTGTTTTAAAAATTTAAAAAAAAACATACCTCTTTCTTCAATTTCCATATTATATCTGACCAATAATAGTATTAATTCATCATTCTGTTGTCTGTTAAAAAAAATTGTCTTTCATCAATTTCCATAAATACATCTTTATCTCTTTTTTTTTTAAAACTGTAGATGAGACGTAACTTATATTATTTTAAGTGTAGGCGTCAACATGGGTGTAGAAATGCCTCCTGCAACTTGTACTGGGTAACTGAGCTCTGTCGCGTTAGGACTAGTTTTACTCTGCTTATTTTAATATTTAGCTTGGGTAGTCTATGTAATATTAGAATTTCAATGTTAGGCAGCAGACGATGGAAGTAATCAAGCGTAGTAATAGCATACTGCCGCCTACACACAGTGGTAGTGGACGGTAAGCGAAGGCAATGACATCATCGTAATTACGATAGGCGAGAAAGTTTTAACCAATGAGACGCAGGCAGAGCGGTTAGAGCCAGTTCTGACTATGTCAAAACCTAGCATAGCTTAATTCAGTCGAGTTTAAACCGAGGAAGAGTACACATCTACACCGCTACTCAGCTGGTAGTAGATCTCTCCAGAAAAGACTAGGACACAGTACTTGTGAAAATCCGAATTCACTCAAGTAGCCACTGGCCTGATATTGCCACGAAGGTAAATGAACATATTTCTGTTTCATCGTGATGTATTATATTATTGTTGAATTATGTTTGTGGAATTTGATATGCATAACCTCGTCGACGCATTAGTTGGCTGCAGCGGTATCCCCAGCATTGTGCGAGGAAAGCCAACCAGTCTACCCACAGGGAAGAAACAAGAAGACAACACAAGTTGTCAACAAACCGACCACAGCACAGCACGCCAGACTGACAGTTAAGTCTATAACCGTGTGTGCACAAAAACCTGAGAGCTACAGGACCACAGTAGTCCACTTCTCATGAACTATAACATCCAGTGCCCAAGGATGAACTATTAGCTGCATAGACTATCAGCGATCGAATTATTCACAGTGACTATTTAACGTTTAAGGTAGATCAGTACTTAGAAAATCTTGTATAGAGTAGAAGAAATAAATGTGTGATGTTTAACTGTTATCAAGTGGCTGGACTACATATGATTCATAGCCGTGTGAAAGCTAGTGTGACAGTAATCTTTTACCATTTTTCTATCTATCTCTGTAACCCAGCCTTAACACAGACCGAGCTAAATAAATAAATTAATTATAGTAATCCACAGGGTGACTAACTAGCAGTTCCCATCGGATAAAGCGTGAGGTTTACATCATTCCATTGTGCAGAGCCCTAAAACCCATAAACCCACGTGACAAGCTCAAAGAACAGAGCGACTAAATGCCTTATAAACAGTACCAAAAAAATGATCTAAAACAATTAGCAGCTGGGTGGCCTTGTAAGTAGCACAGGTGATAGGTGTTGGTTTTCTATGCCTAAGGTCGCGGGGTCGAACCCTGCATGGAACGAAATTACGCGACTTAGGTATGAGATTTTTTCAGGACATCGAGGGTTTTCGTCGGGTACCCCGATTTCCTCCCTGCCTTCAACAGGTAAAATGCGATTTTGATTTCCATCTTTTAACAGCGACTTACCTTTTACATCACATAGTTGAGTGATGCATATGTGTTTGTTGTGTTTGTAAGGAGTGTCTTTATCAGTGAACGTGTAGGTTGGTTTACAGATGACCGCGATTTAGGGATAAGGCACGTATAGAATCCAATATGATAATAATAATAATAATAATAATAATAATAATAATAATAATAATAATAATAATAATAATAATAATAATAATAATAATAATAATAATAATAATAATAATAATAAGTAGTAGTAGTAGTAGTAGTAGTAGTAGTAGTAGTAGTAGTAGTAGTAGTAGTAGTAGTAGTAGTAGTAGTAATAGTAATTTTATGACAACTGCAAGAAAAAGCCACACGAGAACACGTGCAGGAGGCACAAAATTCCAAAGCAAAAGAAGCAAAGAAACTGGTAGCATTGTGCCCAAGAACCCGAGCAAAGAAAACGTGCACGAAATGCCAAAGTAGAAATGGAATATAAGCAAAAAAGCGTCTAGGACTATTGCATGCATACCTCTTGATGAATATTATACTCCTGAAGAAGCTTTTAGCGTTGTTGTTGTTGTTTGTAGATTATAGTCACACGACACTTTCGCATATAGGTGACTACTGGACCGATTTATACTGACACCAGCGGGCCAGTTGTTGGTAAAGGGGAAAATAATATGATCACACGTTTGACCAATCCGGGATTCGAACCAGCGACCTTTCGGTTACTAGCAAGACGCTCTTACCAACTGAGCTACCCGGCCCCTCTGCTTTTAGCGTACTTCTTCATTAAGCTTATGTATGGGAAACCTTGTTATTAATCTGGTGTGTTTTATATCCTGTGCATATGGCTTTTAGTTCTGCCCCATCTTCTATTATAATGCCTCTTGGTGTAATATTATGTGGTGAAGCAAGAGAACGCCAACGACACTTGGCAAGTAAAATAAACTAAACGCAAGACAAATGGAAGAAGAGCGATGCCTCACCTAAAGAAACACTATGAAGAAGCAAAAGATACTTGTACCATTTTTTTTTTCGGAAGGAACGAAACAAGAGCGCATGCGTGCCACACAAAAACTAAGAAGGAAGACAAACGTTTGTTTGAAACACATGTAGCAGTCGCCTCGCCTGTAGAACTGGGATTGGAGTTCAGTGACAGCAACTTGAATAATTATAATCTTTAATTAGATGCAAAATCTTCGGAAAATAAAACCTGAGGAGGAAGAAACAAACCACATGCGCTCGTATCAAAACGTTAGCGGACGTTATTGATCTACTATGAATGCTAATTATTATACTAGTATTACTATAGTAAGCTTAGTATAGAATCCTCCAGCATTCCTATGCAGGCGCCTGTGAAACAAACTTAGGACTCCGGTTCCTATGTATACCACTGGGTGAAGAATATTTGTGGGCGAAATGAGAGAAGTCGAGGAGACTTTTAAATACTTAAAACGGTTAAATAAATAAGAAGAAGTTGCCAAAGGAAACTAACTGTAAAATCTGATAAACTAGAAGCCAGGAAGAAGCAATGATTTTGCATACCTCTTGGTGAACATTGTGGGCGAAACGACAGAAAGGCCAAGAGACTGGAAGAAGAAGCAAGGAAACTAACTGCAACATGCTGAGAAACAAGAAGCCAACAAGGAGCCATGACTTGGGCATACCTCTTGGTGAAATATATGGGTGTAACACAAGCAAGAGTTGACAGCTTCGTATTGCTTTGTGTTCGCGCCAATAACAGATCGCGCGTGTTAACGGTAGCATGGTTTTTTTTTTGTTTTTTTTTTTTAGCGAATTATCCAGAGTATTTATTATAGGCCTATCTAAACTTACGCAGACTTAGACCTAAATAGTTACTATCTCTATGGGAATATGACGTAGCGTAGAACGTGTTAGGAGCTGGGGCCCTCGTACAGCCTGTGATATTCAGTATAAGCAAACTCAAGCGTGGGTCGACTTCTTGTGCCAGAAACTGTCATGCTTCGCTAAGGTTATTTGTTTTCTTGTTAACCAGAGTAACTAGTGGACCGCTTGCACATTTTATGTCTTCTGCTCTTTCTTTCTTTCTTTCTTTCTTTCTTTCTTTCTTTCTTTCTTTCTTTCTTTCTTTCTTTTTTCTTTCTTTCTTTCTTTCTTTCTTTCTTTCTTTCTTTCTTTCTTTCTTTCTTTCTTTTTTTCTTCTTCTTCTTCTTCTTCTTCTTCTTCTTCTTCTTCTTCTTCTTCTTCTTCTTCTTCTTCTTCTTCCTGTTCTGCTGCTGCTGCTTTTTCTGATTCCTTGGCAGCAGGAGGCAGCTCATACTCAAAACAGAACGACGTGAGGTCTACATGTATCTTGATTTCAGATAAAATATTGTTTTCGTCCTAAATCTCAGTGACCTTGTAGAATCGCTATATAATTCTAATATTGTGTTGACTAATACAGGAGCCCCTCAAGGAACTGTTCTAGCACCTTTTTTGTTTTCTTTGTACACCGCAGACCATAGACAAAAGCACGAATCCTGTCCCTTGATAAAATTTGCAGACGACACGGCACTCTCTGGTCTTATTACCAACAACATGGACAACATGTACAGAGATGAAATAGATAGCTTTGTCAACTGGTGTGATTCGAATTTTCTAGATCTAAATGTAAGCAAAACAAAAGAAATGATAATTGATTTTAGGAAGGGAAACAAGTTTGATTTTAATCCTATCTTTATCAAAGGAGAAGAAGTAGAGAGAGTGCATGCATATAAGTATTTAGGTGTGGTTATCGATGATAGATTCACTTGGAAAGATAACACAAACTACATTTACAAGCGACTGCAAAGTAGAATGTTTTGTTTAAGAAAACTGAGATCCTTTAATGTAAAACAGGAAATTTTACAAATGTTTTATACAGCTGTAATAGGAAGCATCATTTCTTTTGGAATCTCATGTTGGGGAGGAAACGTATCACAAACAGAAAAACGAAGATTGGACAAACAGATAAAAAGGGCTAGTGGGGTGATTGGGAGGGAACAGGATGACATGGCGACGATACATAGCAGACAAGTGACAAACAAGCTGACTGCAATTTTGGCTGACAGTAACCATCCACTTTTCTTGGAATTTGACTCTCGACGGATAGACAGGAGTGGACGTTTTAGGGCACCAGCGGGAACATCAAATAGGTACAGGAACTCATTCATACCACTTGCCATTCAAGCACATAACAAACAAGTCGGTAGGTCTTACTAAACATACTCTACAACTCTCATGCAGCTTAGTTAGTTTATTTTTTTATTTTTTCTTTCTTTATTTATTTATTTTTAAAACTGCTTAATTGAAATATCTGCATTATGAAAATATGTCCAAGTGTTTGAAGATCATTAATAATGTATAAATTATATTTATGTGTGTGTAAAAGAAGAATGAATGGACATGTTTAATTGACAGACAATGTAATTTCCATGCTTTTGGATTAATAAAGTAATATCTTATCTTATCTTATCTTATCTTAATGAACCACTTCTTCTTCTTCGTCGTCGTCGTCGTCGTCGTCGCACAGTGCCAGTCTCCCCTACGCGTAATTGAAGATGAACGACGTTTAAGCTTCCATGTGTTCTTCGCAAGCTATACATATAGATCATCAGGTCTTGCAAAAGACCATCCTGCAAGGCACAGTGCAAGGAGGTAGAAAAAGAGGGAGACCAAAAAAGAGGTGGGAGAACAACATTCGAGAATGGACTGGTGTGACACTGAGCGAAACATTCAGGTTGCTGAGGACAGGAAAAGCTGGAGTACGCTGGTTAAACGATCATCTGTGGTGCCCCTACGACCTCCGAGTTACGGGATAGGATAGGATAGGATAGGATAGGATATATATGGGGGGGTGAGGAGGGTCTGACAGATCGAAATGGTTTGAGACCTGTTTCATCAAACAAGGATAAGCTTAGAGACTGACTTGTTCTCATGGGCTCCTCGGGGTGGCTGGATTTATATCCTGTATTGGCATGGACCAAAGAATACTATTTTTAGTCTATGGTATTGGCCAGCGCTTTGCACAGTTCTTGGGCTGGAAAAGCGCTGCATAAGAACTATGAAATCTACATGCATACAAACTTGGAGGACTGACTTCTCGGTGCTTGAAAGAGTTTTAGGTGAAGATTTGTGTTACGCCTTTTTGTCTTCAACAACCTTTTTCTGCTTTTACTTTCCAAAAGGTCAGATTTTACTTCTAGGTTCAAAATTTCCTAGGTGGTGCGACAGCGCAGTGCTAAGAGCACCTGGTCCCGCTCCTGATGAGCAAGTATCTCACATTCTCTGTATAGTTTATCTCGGGAAGTCTCGTATCGGGAATGCCGTCATTCTCTGCCTAACTTAGCAATGTGCACTTTTAGGAGCGCCTGGAGTGCCCACCCTGAGGGCTGGAATTCTTATAGCGACCGGTCTCTGAAGAACAAGATGCCGGGTTATTTATTGTCCAATGTATTATCTATCTGTTGTCCTAATTTTTTTTTAAGTTATTTATGTATTGTCCTAATTATTACATGTATATTTCTGTTCTCCTAATACCCGGGTATGTTTTGTTCTTCATTTACCAAAAGTTTAATTTGGTATCATGTGTTATGAATCTGGAATCTAATTCTTTTTATCTCCAGCATCTCGTCTTATCTACAACATCTCTCTAGCAGGGATCGCTCTCGTATTCCCAGCTCCTCCTGAAAAAGATCTCATCTGGAACATGTCACATTGAGGCATTTAATGTATTTTATCACTTTAATAGAGCGCTTCTCTAGCTTAAGAGCTGCTCAAGGCTCTGACCGAGGCAGGATCCAACTCAAGCCGCCCCGAGGCTCCCCCTTGCAGCCTTTGGGCGCATAGTCTGACGCCCAGACAACTGAGCACAATCCTGGGAGACCGGGGATGGGACCTAGTGCGTGCTGAGTGTATTTGTGTATCCGGTACTCAGCCGTCTATGGCATGAGCGTCAGGATCTTTAAAATCCGTGCGATGTAATGCTTGCGTGCACAGACTAGGCCTCGGTTTATACTTTCATCCGAATGGGTGCATGACTTCAGCCCGTGCACTTTTTAGGAGTATCATCATTATCCCACGAATGCAGTGAAGCCGTGGACTCCATTTCACCCCATACAGCGTGGCTGAGACCAGACGAGGCCTTCTCCATGAGAACAGGGAGCAACAGGCCTCGTCTACTCTCAGCCAAGCTAAGCGAATGCGCGTCTCAGTTACTCAGTGTGATAATAACAACAACACTAATAATAATAATAATAATAATAATAATAATAATAATAATAATAATAATAATAATAATCGTCATCATCATCATCATCATCATCATCATCATCATCATCATCAATCATCATAACAATAATAATAATAATTATTATGATATTATTCATGAACATATTCCTAATAATACAATATGCTATATAACGCGCTTAAAAAAAACAACAAAAAACAATCATTCAGGCTCAAAGAGCGGCGATCTGTACCAACATACACGCTCATATGTTTCACCCACTCTCACACAAGTCAAGTCAAGTCAAAAAATCTTTATTGCACAAAAACATGGGAAATTTTGTTGTGTCACAGTGCATACCTGGCAAAAGAAAATAATACTACAACAAGACATTAGAACACCCCTCCCTCAGTATAACAGCAAGCTAAATACAGTCTCTCTCTCTCCCCCCGCACACACACACACGTATACACACACATACCCACACACACGCTACGCACACATACATTCACATACACACACGCACATACATATATACACACACACATGCTGCTGGTCTCCACACTCCCCCACCCACCCCCACAACAAACACTCATCATTCTGTCACTCAAACATGTATAAAGGCAAGAAAATCTCTATTACAAGACGGAAAGGAAACCATTTTTAAAAAAAATATATTTTATTTTATTTATTTATTGAGGTGGAGGGGCGGGGCGGGAGGGGGGGGGTCAATTAATTTAGATTGATTGCATCCAATACCATTATAGAAGCGAGGGGGAAAACCGGAGTTCCCGGAGAAACCCCTCGCGTACCTGAGCTGAGCAGTTACGTCTCGTACTTGCGGGGATGGAACCCCGACCTTCGGCTTAACCTTCCCACTGTGCCACGAGGCAACTCTGGAGCAATCTCATACTGGAGTGAGCGTTGTGGCCAAGTGGGCTAAGGCGGGGCTAACTTGCTTTGTCCACAGGCCAGAAACCAATGGCGCCTGACCCCTCCCTCCCTCCCCCCTCCCGTGGGCGTGCCGGGGGTTTTAGTATAAATAGTATCCCCACTTTCTAAACGTGTAATCTGGTTCGAATCCCGGATTGGTCAACGTGTGATCATATTATTTTCCCCTTTACCAACAACTGGCCCGCTGGTGTCAGTATAAATCGGTCCAGTAGTCACCTATATGCGAAAGTGTCGTGTGACTATAATCTACATACATACATAAACGTGTAAAGTTAGAGTCTCCTCTCTGAAAATCCTTACCGGGAAGAGAGGGGACTATAAACTGATTTAAAAAAAAAAAAATAAACGTGTAAGTCCCCTATACGCTCTATGTGTCCGGGGACATTAATTTAATTAAGAAGAAGAAGATGGAAATTTACGCTAGTCCCCAATATGCCTAAGGTGTTGGGGGACGTTAATTCAACCAACGAATGGAAATTTAGTGCTTTAAATTCCCACGGCCGCTGTCTTTCTCCTTTGTTCTTTCTCATTCCTACTCTGTCCTACCAATCTACTATACCATCATCTTCTTCGCTAGACCAGTCACCTACCTGTACTCAGCAGACCTCAGTGTCAAGCCAGTCCATTCTCGAATGTTTTTTTCCCACCTCTTTTTTCTTTCTCCCTCTTCCTCTGCCTCATTGCACCGTGCCTTGCTGGATGGTCTTTGCAAGGCCTTATGCTCTGGTGATGTGGCCATATCATCAGAGTTTCCGTTTCTTCACCACTGAGAGCAAGTCATCGTTTTATCCAATGGCTTGCGTGATGGTCTGTCGGACTTCGTCGTCGGGGATGAATAAGCTTTAAAAAACAAAAGAGCACGAAGGTGAAAAAGAAGAAGACCCTTTGTACTCTATTGATATTGTTTTGTAATACACACCACGCGCGGCTCTTTTAAGCATGGTTTTTTTAAAATATTTTTAAACTTAGTCTAAATGAAAAAAAAAAAAACGGGTTCATAATTATTGAATCCTTAAAAGGACCCACTTTGACAGCTCGACAGATTCGTTTAACATTCACAGTGAATGTTGCCCTATTTAAAAACAATAGCTTGCAACAACAACAACAACAACAACAACAACAACAACAACAAACGACTCTTTCAAAACTATAGTTGTTGTTGTTGTTTTTTTTAATAAAATAAATTCCGTACTTCATGTGCCTATTAACGACAGCCGTTGCTATGTTGTAGCGCTAAAAATGTCTTCTAGCACATTGTAGAGCGTATCGGTGTACCGTTAAACAGGAGAAATCACTCCTTGTCAGGGAAAATTCAAACTTTAGCGATTGGTTTGAGCAACGAAAGCCTTTTTTCCTTTGTAGAATATGTATTATATAATAAGAATGCACATTTTAGGCTTTTTGGCTCAAAGTAAGCAAAGCCTTTGAACTTAGGGTCTTTAATTAATCATTCTTCTTCTTCTTCTTCTTCTTCTTCTTCTTCTTTTTCTTCTTTTCTTCATCTTGCAATTTCTTTTTAAATTGTTCCCCCAGGTCCTCTTTGCTACAAGCATCCTTCTTGTGCTATCTTTGTTCTTCTTGTTCTTGTACTTCTTCTTGTTCTGCTTCTGCTTCTTTTGTTCTTGGTTCGTGTTCTTCTTCGCCCTCTTCTTTCGCTGCCACTCTGTCTGTCTGTCTGTCTGTCTGTTCGTTCGCTTCGACTTCGGCTGAGATTATTGATGTGGAAACCATGTCACGCTGGAACTCGGTTGATGATAGACTAGTGATATGGAAACCGTGCCACGTTGGAACTCGGTTGATCAGGGCCGGATCTGGGGGGGGGGGGGGGGTCCTGGGTTCCGGACCCCCCCCCCCCCCCCTGGCCATTCGATGTACCTCACTCAGTCAGAAAAATATATATATATATGGAGTTTTTTTAAAGCTCTTAATTTAGTTGACACTGGTGGTAAGTAAAACGTTCCTCATTCTACTCAAGTTCCTCGAGCGGACACGTTTTTGTCACCCCTAACCCCTTAAAAAATTTTTGGAACCCCCCCCCCCTCCAAGAGTAAGTGATCCGGCCCTGTTGATGATAGACGAGTGATATGGAAACCATGTCACGTTGAAATTCGCGTTTTGTTTGTACATCATTCAAAATTAATCGTTTGCAATTGTACATGCAACCTTATCCCTTCCCCTTCCCCCACCCACCTCGCCTCCATTTTCTCCCTACTTGATTATGGGCTAGTTGCTTAAATCAATAAATATATCAGAATTTCTTTCTATCTCTCTTTTTATCGCGATCCACACACACACACACACGCGCGCACGCACACACACCCCCCCACACACACACACACACACACACATACTTGTCACAGAAACCAGGCACGAAAAGAGCTCATCTTCTTCTTCTTCTTCTCATCATCCTCTTCCTTCTTAATTCTTCTTCATCTTCTTCTTCCTTCTTTTTTATTTTTCTTCTTCTTTCTCTTCTTCTTCTTCCTTCTTCTTCTTCTTTTACTTCTTCTGTTCCTTCTCTTAATTATTTTTGGCACTCTCCGCCTCTGTCATCTTTCTTTTCACATTCTTTTTTTCTTTCTGGCTAACATCCTCCACTTCCTTTTCCTCTTCTTTGTGGTCTTCCTCTTCTTCCTTCTCCTTTTCGTTCTCTGGCCCATCATTCTAACTTATCATACTTCAAACAGTCGTTTGACCTGTGTACTGTTCTCGCCAGCTAATGTCCTGTGTGTGTGTGGGTGTGTGTGTGTGTGTATGTGTGTGTGTATGTGCACATGAATAAACGCACAAATGGGTTTCAGACCTTGTCTTTCTTAGTAACAAATGGGTTTATTTGCTTGGAACCCACTTTTTTCCAGGACCCCACTTGTTTCTAAGTGCGCGGGAGTGCTCTTTTAGTGCATGGCAGTGCAGTTGTAGTGCATGAGAGTGTTTTAAGTACACAGGAGTGCTCTATCCGGGACGGAGAAAATACAGTCAAATTTCGGAGAAATTTTGAAGAAAATTCGACCTATTTCGTCGCCTATAGGAGACGAACTTAGTCAACTTTTTAGACGGAAAGAGCCGGAGAATGGCGTACGTCAAATAATGTAATTCTAGAGCTTCTGTTACGTTTGTA
This sequence comes from Oncomelania hupensis, assembly GCA_036898135.1. Classification (NCBI taxonomy): domain Eukaryota; kingdom Metazoa; phylum Mollusca; class Gastropoda; order Littorinimorpha; family Pomatiopsidae; genus Oncomelania; species Oncomelania hupensis. Next base: position 147,372,957 of record CM072511.1, on the reverse strand, counting down.
AGCTTATAGTAAAACCGGGATTATCCCGATGTCTCTCTCCCCCCTCACCCGCATTAAAGTTGATGTTCCCTCGGTGCTATAATAAATTCCATCAGTTCTAGGTCTGTTTCCCCAAACCTACATCCCCGTCTATCTACCAGGCCAAATCTATGTTTCACTCAATGCTTTTGGTTCGGCCTATGTTCCCTAAAGATATATTTTTTCAGGTTTATGTTAACCCAGGTTAACCAATATTCTTCCAAGTCTATAATTATGTTACCTCAAGTCTATCATAAACATAATGTGGGTCGACACTTACCTGGAGGAACAAAGGTCTCGGGGTTGCGGGGATGTGGGTTGAAGGGGTCATATATCTGGGGTTATGGGTAGCGAGAGGTGGAACGAACATAGACCGGGGGGAGGGGGAAGGGAGAGAGGGTGGATATAGACTTAGGTAGGAACGTAGACCTATAGGGGAACGGTATACAGTTCTCCCAGAAAGTAGACACACACACAAAAAAGAAAAAAAGAATCTAGAATTAAAACAGACTCGTTGAAGTCTGACTCAAGCCATTGGACAACACTATGACATGCTCACAGTGGTGAAGAAACGAAAACTCTGATGGTATGGCCACATCACCAGAGCATCAGGCCTTGCGAAGACCATCCTGCAAGGCACGGTGCAGGGAGGCAGAAGGAGGCATAAATAGAGGCGGGAGGACAACATTCGAGAATGGACTGGCTTGATACTGAGCGAAGTCATGAGGGTTGCTGAGGACAGAGAAAGATGGAGTACAATGGTAAAACAATTATCTGTGGTGCCCCAACGACTTTCGAGTTACGGGATAGGATAGGATAGAATAGTCTTAAATTTAGATACATGAAGAATACGTATGTGATGTATACGTTTCGTAACTATAGTTTTTCATAAGTAAAATATTGTATAATTCCAGTATTGTAGACCTTTTTTAGCTCAGACTGCAAAGGGTTTTATGGACTAAAGCGTTTTACTTCACTTGACTTGGAGTATGCTTATTAACTGGTAAAAGGTTGACACTTTTTTTGCTTTGCAGATGTATAACAGTTAACAAGCCAAAGAGGTGGAGGGGTGGGGGGGGGGAGAGAGATTGCAGGATTAGATAAATGAAGTATTTTATAAAATAAAATATTGTAGATTTTCATTTCTCACATGCCGAGTACCGGCTGGAAGAATTTTTGATTTCGTTTTATCTGTGCGAACGATTACAGTTAACAAGCCACGAAATAACATAAAATGGAATAGAATGAACATTTGAAGTTCAACGTTTACACCCCCATTGCGACATGGCAGACGGGGATAACCATCCCAGGAAAGATGAGAGTGGTTGGGGCCTAAATCAACACTGAACCATCAAAGCAATCATACTGCTAAGATGGACAGTAAAAATGGCCACTTTCATCTTGCTCCAACGCAGGATTCGAACCTGGGTCATCGGTAGTGTGCCAGGCGAACGCTGTACCGCTGAGCTGGGGCTGTGAGTCGAAACTCACGAGGAATAGCAGGATGAGATCCGTGAAATAAAGTATTTTATTATTCAGCCGAAAGACTGTGTATGTTACATATCCTATTCTATCCCGTAACTCGGAGGTCGTAGGGGCACCACAGATGATCGTTTAACCAGCGTATACATAGGCTATACGGTCTATGATTTAATTATACGGACGTACAAAATACTGTAGTTGCTGGCAAAACTTCATTCCTCCTCACAGACTTTAAAGCTCCTGACGTTCATGTCCTAAAAGGGAGAGTTCCAGAAAAAAACACACCCAAAACGGGTGAGTGCCAGAAAAAAATACCCCCAATACGCCCAACATGCGCTTTCGAGCTTTTTCCCACCTGTCCTTGGTGGCGCTGCTCTTGCAGCTGCTATGCTTTCACTATGAAGACAGTCTCAGTTTTGTCCGCATTGGTGACGAAAAAATTATTTTAGAAAAACAAAAACAAAAAACCCACGTCCATTCCTGTTAGAGCTTTTGCAAATTGGAGGTTTAGGCTACACATCGTAAGAATTTCGTCCCAGATGTTTTGACAGTTATTTTAAAAGATCAATGATCAAGGTATTGTATGCATTATGAGAAAGTGGACGAGGGGTCACATAAGCTGCATAACATAACATGTCAGCAGGCTACAGTAGATGAGCATCTTTTTTTTATAAATCACTTTTTTTTTTTTACTTGATGATATTGCAAGTCTTGGGAATGTCGGTCGAGCTGTTTTGCCATTTCCGCAAGGAAGATTGCCGATGGAGATATCCTAGTATCGAAACTTTAGCCTCTGGACGAGAGAGGGCATAAGCTTCTTTACCCTTCATTACGCCAGCGGAATACGGAAGATTAGCATCTTTTTCATCATGGCTTTGCTGCACTTGATGATACTGCAAGCGTGGAAAATGTCGGTCGAGATGTTGTGTGTCATTTGCGATGGAGGGTCGCACTCTGCTACTCTGGTATCCAAGTCTTAAAGGGACCCACTTTGACTACGCCCTCTCCACAGAGCCTTTTAACATTCACAGTGAGTGTTGCCTCACTGAAAAACAAGCTTACAGCAAAACAAAACAAAAAACTCTTTTCAAAGTATAGTTGTTTGTTTTGTTTTTTTAATGAATAAATTCCGTAGTTTGTGTGCCTAGCAATACTAGCAAGGGCTAGCCAACATTCTGGAGTTAAAAATAGCAGCTACCAAAGACGGTAAGAGAGAGAACCCGTAAAAACAATTGCTCACAATGTTTTTTGTTTCCGGTTGATAAAATAGACCCTACCTCAGAACCCAAAGACGCACACTTCAAAGTAGGGTCAAAGGTCACACGGCTGTACCGCTAAAAACCGGGGAAGTCACTCCCTGCCAGAACCAAAAATGGAATATTTAAACTGTAGCGGTTGGTTTGAGCAAGGAAAGCCCGCTTTATCATTGTTTAATGTAATAACAATGCGAATTTTAAGGTAAACCCGTTTTCGCCAAAAGTAAACAACGCCTTCGAACTGGAGCCGTTAAAGCTAGTGGGCAAAGTGACACAAACATTATCAGCAGAAGTGAGAAGATTGCCGTCGTTTGTAATATCCTCGCTTACTTGGCTTAATGATAGGGAAAGTTTGGGGAAATTCCGGTCGAGACGTTTCATTAGTTACGATGACAAGTTGAGTCTATTTTCGAAATCTTTCGCTAGTGGACAAGATGACACGTAAACTTTTTGAGCGAAATTGAGAAGATTACTTCTTTTTTTTCTATTATCCTTGCTTACTTTACTTGATGAAATTTGAAGTTTGGGAATTTAGGTCGAGAAATTTCATCAGTTACGATGATAAAGTTGATTTTATGTTGGAAAGTTTTAGCTGATGGAAAGGAGGTAAAATACGTTTTACAGGGTATGTGTTTCAAAGCGTTTTGTGTGTGGGGGTGGGGGGTAGGTGGGTGTGTGTGTGTGTGTGTGTGTGTGTGTGGGTGTAAGAGGGTGTGCTTGCGCGCCTGTTTGTGTGACAAGGATTTTAACAGAGAATTTGCAATGTTGGCACATTAAAAGATGATTTAGTGGGCTACTCGTTTGCTTAAATCAATCGCAAATCTCGGCCTCGGCTTCGGCTTTTCGTTGTTGGTATGTAAACAAACAACTGGATATACTATACACAATTCTGCGGTGCTATGGAGATTTGTTGTTGTTGTTGTTGTTGTTTTAATTAGAATTAATCTTAATGCTATTTAAAGGCACACCAACTAATGAATTTATCGTTTTATACCAAAATCGTACTTTGGAACGTTAGTTTTTGGTGGGATCTCATTTTATTTCCCAGTGCGACAACACTCACTGTGAGTGTGAACAGGATCCGTGACACGGAAGTGTGTGAGCGCTAGTCCCTTTAACGGAATAAGGGAAGTGAGCATCCTTCTTATCACAGCTTTTTGTTTAATGGGACATTATGAGGGAAGGACATGATGGCCTCAAGTAATGTTCTTTCAGTTCCTCTCTGGCTGGGTGTTAAGCATATCGCCTGCGTAAACGAGTGTCTGATGTTGTTTTTGTTGTTGTTGTTGTTGTTGTTGTTGTTGTCGTTGTTGTTGTTGTTGTTTAAATATCAAATCGATTTTGTATGCCTGACCTTTTCAACATGACATCTAATGGTTTTCTGCTTTCTTCTTGTGTTTCAAGTGTAGAGGTTCCATCTGAGCAAAGAACAGCTGTTCCAAGGCGAAACAAGATCATCGTCATCGAGGTCACAATAAAAGATCAAGGACAATAGTCAACACCGCAAGAGAAAAGACGCTTCATACTTCCATCTTCTACCTTCATAATCAATCAAAAGGCGTCAGTTTGTTTTGTTTTTGTTTGTTCGCCATAAAGAAATAACAATAAATAGCAAATACACCGAGGTCAAGGTTTTCCAAGGCCAAGGTCAACGGATACCAAGAAGGACTGCTTACAATGATCTGTAATCATGATGGCGTATGGTGGAGGCTTCCATTTTACAGTTCAAAAAGTAACAACTGCTGATCTGCTAAGCTTGCCTGCTACAATCTCACGGACTGGAATGACAGTTTGTAGCGAAGGGACGCAACTACGTTATCTGGCAAAACGAACTGGTGAGCTGCTACACAGTGTATTCAAAGCCAAAAAGTGATACAAACGCCCAGTGAGGACAAAGTTAGAGACGAAGCATGAACAACAGCCATTATTTGGGTTAGAAGTACGCCCAGGTTTAAGTGCACAGAGATTGGACTACTTTCGGAGTGTACTGCCACTGAGGAATAATGAACTCTGTGCTGGATGTATTCTTATGCGAGGAATACAAAGTGAAGCAAAGATAAAATGTGAGGGGAGATACATAAAGAAAATATCACAAAAAGCGAATAATCCTATAGGAAAGCTATGGACTGTATGCTAGTATATTGTCTCTCCGAAGTCAGCTAACAGCAATACCAACTGCTCTTACAGCAGCTGAATAATATAAACCAATACAATTATTTTTTACAATGAGTGTGAACTCTAATAAGGGAGGTTACTTGTCCTCCACCACCACCTCCACTGTTACGACCGTCCCTCCATCAATACCTCCACTTCTAGTTCACGATGGGGGCGGGGGAGGAAGGGGCTACGGGAGTGTAGGCGTCAACGATTCTTTGGACGATTTCTCATTGTTCAATTTCACCCTGGACGACTGGTACGGGAATGCCACGACGTGGTCGCCGTCGTTGTCATCGCCGTCGATGTCATCGAATGCGACGAACGATTCCTTCTGTGACCATATCTTGAAGGACAAAGCTGACCCTCCTCCTGCATACAGGTTAGTGTTGTGTACATTCTAAACTGGGGATGAATGTTCGAATGGCTGCAAGTAATCTACAACATTGAAAGTGTAATAATTGGTATGACTATAAATGATGCAAGGACAAAATGATAAAGATTAGGTTTGTAGTCTCAAAACTCCATTTTTGTTGTATAATGAAAAAATCTCTAACTGAACCTGAGTCGTAACTTTGGTGTTTTTTATTTATTTGAAATCTTTTGTTTCGTTAAGCAAAGCTGTAAATTCTGCACGTTATCATTATCGTCGTCATCATCATCATCATCATCATCATCATCATCATCATCACCATCATGAACATTATTTCACGAGATTTGTGTTGTATGTATGATTTCAGTCAAGCAGCGACGTACGGCATATCGGTCATTTTGTTGATCGTGCCGTTGCTGACCATCGTGGGCAACTCGGTGACCATCATGGCTGTGCTGTTCCACCGCAAACTGCGCACCAAGACCAACGCATTCATCGTTTCCCTGGCCATTGCGGATATGTGCGTCTCCCTTCTCGTCATGCCCTTCGGCATATACCAACAACTCAACAATAAGGTCAGTACGATGACGGGGATAGTGGTGGTTGTGGTGGTGATGATGGTGGAGGTAGATGTTGAATGTGACGATGCAGATGTAGATGATAATGATGATGATTAATTCTGACCTTACCTCATGTGTTCCTTCACTCTTTCTTCCTGTTCTTTTCTTATGTTTGGTCTTCATTGTCTGAAAGATGTAGCTAATACAAAGTTGCCCGTGTGTTGATGTAGATGTGGCTGCTGGGGGACACGCTGTGTCGACTGTCGGCTAGCCTGGACGTGATGATGTGCACAGTGTCCATCTTCCACTTGTGCAGTCTGGCCATCGACCGCTACCTGGCTATCTGCCGACCCTTCCTGCACGAGCGCTTGACCGTCCGGATCATCGTCCTGATGCTGGTCATCTGCTGGGTGGTGCCCGTCTTCATTTCCTTCCTCCCCATCATGAATGGATGGAACAAGGTGGGCATCGAGGACTACATCAACTGCGCCTTTCCCCCAGAGGCCAACGTCTGCAACTTCGTGGTCAACATCCCTTTCGCCATCGTCTGCTCGCTCATCGCCTTCTACATCCCTGTGGTTTTTATGGGCGTCTGCAACGTCAAGATCTATATGGCGGCCAACAAGCAGGCCACGCAGATTCGCATCCTGGAGGCGGCGGGCAATCAGCACCACATGAGCCACCACAAGCGGAAGAAGTTCCACCATGAGACGAAGGCGGCCAAGACGCTAGGGATCATCATGGGCTGCTTCAGCGTCTGCTGGTTCCCATTCTTCATCATAAACGTCATCGACCCCATCGTGGGCTACCGCATCCCCTACATTCCCTGGATGGTGGCCCTGTGGTTGGGCTACATCAACTCCATGATGAACCCCGTGCTGTACTTCTTCTTCAACCGCCATTTCAACTACGCCTACCGCCGCCTGTTGCAGTGCCGAGTGTGCAAGGGCGTGCGGGACTATGAGGAAGAGATGATCCCGGGGCTGACCAACACGTCAGAATGACAGGGGGCCTCGCATCATGACCTTCACGCCGTGGACCGGGGAAAATCGCACAAGTCGCAACACACCTACCTGCCGCACTCCGAATACCGCCATCACCCTTCCTGCTCCTCCGCTTGCTCCGCCCACCCCCTCCCTCCTCTCCTCTCTAACTCCGCCTCCTTTTCCTCCCAGGGACGTCGCTGTAGCAACTGTAGTAACCTTGACAACGGTTGTACCTCGCTGGCCCTACCCCACCCTCAAACCAACGGCCGCCATCAGCAGCCAGAAGAACCTGAAATGATCCGTATGATTCCCGCTAGCAAAACTGAAGAAACCATTGCCGAGTATGGGGAGTTTGCAGCATAACAACTGACAAAACCTAGGCCATTGTTTTACTTTCCACATTATAGTCTTGCTCTTGCTGTGCCGTTTTAACTACATTCTAAGTACAAAACTTTGGACGTTATTTTACTTTATAAATGTATAGGAAGGGGTATTACTTTTTAGATGTCTTTGAAGTTCGCAATTTGTTCTGTAGAGAGAGCGAATTTATGTTTAAATTTTGATTGCGTTTCAATTTTGAAATGCGAATAATTAACATACCAATCTTCGTGAAGACAAACATTATTTGAAGTTTTAAAATAATCAATTATACAAAAGTTTTATAGAATTGACTGACGTGATTTTAGACATTTTTAGACTGAAATGGGCCATTTTGATAACTTCATTAGATAACTTTCGGTTTTGTGTAATTTGACTTTAATTTTTTTATTATTAGTTCCGATGTTGCGACATGTGCCTTCCCTCTGAAACGAAGTAAAAAACTCGCCATTGTTGCATCGCTGTTTACACTTTTTCTTTAAAAAGCATTTTCTCTGAATTTGTGATTCTAAAATTTTTGATGACTGTCCTTTGCCTGTTCTATAGTAACATTGGAATGAAAGAACTCTGAGCTGCAAATTTACTGAACCATTTAAAAATTGTTATGCCAAGTATCCTCCACATATACGCAATGGTCTTCGGGAAAGAACAGTTATCTTACTGAGTATAAAAGACCAATCAGGCTACCCTTGAAAACCATTTAGGCGTAGACCTTAGTTAGCAGTCTCTGATACCCAGTATAAAACGGTAGTCCGTTTGCGGTCATAAAGGGTGCAGTTTGGAAACAAAATTGTTTGTTTAGTTACGCCCCATGTCGTCTGCTAAATTGAAGGAAATTAAGAGTGCAAACGAACAACTGTAGCTGTTTGATGCTTTGCTTGCGCGTTCACACCCGCCCAACAGAGCGAGCTTTAACTCTCTGCTAACCTATTATGTCTGAATAAACTTTTAATTTCCAAAAGTGATCTTTCGATTCACCATATCAAACTAAATAGTTCATCTCAATCTACTGCACTTGATCACTACCAGGCCATAACCCTCCCTCCTCCCCACCCTCACCACTCACTCCAACCCACCTCCCTCTGATCACTTTGAAACCATATCCTCCTCCTACCCTTTGATCGCTTCCATACCATATTCCCATACTCCCCGCTTTCCGTCTGCTATCCACAACCCGACCCTGCCCGATCTCCGAGTCCACTGTGTCAACGTAATGATGCGAGGTAGCAGTCATTCTGGTGAATTTTATCTCATAAGTCGTCGCCAGTGAATGACTGAAACACAGAAATCATTGAACTGATCACCAGAAATCGAAAATAATCGCAACCAAAAAAAAAATCATCGACTGATTACAGAAAAATCAGAACTAGTATAATTATGGATGTATTTCCTTTATCATCGTTCAGCGCAGATTGTGCCGTTCGAAGAAGAATATGGGTTATAATTGCTTTTGACCAAATAAGGATTAATTTATGTGTGATATTAACAATGCACAGTGCACCTGTTGTCGTGGTTCGTCAGTTTTCTGCACTCGTTGGTAATGTTTTGTGATATTTGGTGTATAAAGATAATATTTGCCTCAATGATTTAAATTGTATAATATAATAATCATTTGCATTGTTGAAGAGCGTTTCATGATATTATCATAATGTATGGACATCGTCACAAGACTAGACATGTGCATAACAACTTTGTCTTGGATTCAAACGCGAGTATGGAATACCTCTGAGCCCTCTGTGATGACTGGTGTTATATTTTGTGTTGGTTCAACTTCAAGCCATGCCTATGGGCCGATCAGTTATACCAAACCTTCACTGGAACTGAATAAATTAGGTCCTATATTATGGATAAGATGTGAAAAATTCTTTCATTGTAACAATATCTTTGATTGTAACGTGGTCAGGGATTTTTTTCTTTCTTCTAAATGTTGACTATGTCTTGTTAGAATCAAAATCAGAATTTGTTGACGTCCTTTCAAGTTACAAGCAGCAAGTTTTTTTTTAAGCCAAAAAAAGCAGAAGATTTTTCATGTTGTAACGCTGCCTTGAAAAAACTATGTAATTTGTTACGTTATATTTCATAAAAATTATTATATTAGGAGATAAATGCATGGTTATTATTAATCTTAAAGTCCATTGCTCGTGGGGGATAACACATTAGAGAATATTATAAACTCGAACTCAGTTTTAGTAAAGTTATACACAGACGTATAGATTTGTTATCTTCGGGTTGACAACATTTAGCTTTACCCCACCTTTGCCCTTTCCTGTTTGCTCCCTGTCCAAATTGAGGAGATTTTTAGCTGGAAATAAATAATTTTAAATCTAGTGGTGTATGCGTTATTCTTTTTGAGGTAATTAATTATGAAAAGGCATCAGTAGACATCAATTTGTTGACTTTGACATTGATTCTGACACATACTTTGTTCACTTTTTGAAAACAGAGTTTAGATGCACTGGAAACGTGAAGAAATAAATTTAACGGTTGACCACGCTATGATAACAAGGATATTTCATTCAATATTGATCGTTCATCTGAGAAAACTTAAGTGTGCAATCTGAGTACCGTGTGAAGAAAAAAAAACCATGGTGTCACAATTTATTTCGTAAACACATTGTATCAGTTGTGTTTATTTGCTTGTGTGTGTGTTTGTTTTCACAATGTAATACATTCAGGGTAAAATAATTAACAGCCGAAGAACTTGCTCATTAATGAATTAATGCTTTTTTGTTGTTGTCGATGTCGTGTGTGCAAACCTATCTTTGATTAATTCCAATCCATGTATGATTTTGTCACGCTAGGTACGTACAGACGAATGAAGACCACGCTCCACAAAGATATTTTTGTTTTGTTTTGTCAATTTTAGTGTATTATGTACTCTGATTTCTTTTGTCTTTTGGTATTTCATTCATTTTTATTTCAATTTTAGCTTTGTTAAGTTTAGAATTTTATTTTTATTTTTCTCCATGTTGGCTCAATCAATACACATCATGATACTCATCATTTCGGTGCTACGCGTTTTTCGTTTCCGACGAAGTCTGATATAAATAGTTAATAGTTAATAATACTCATAGACATACGTACGTTCATCGTCGTCGTTCTCGCCTTCTTAACCGCCATTGAATTGTTTCGAAAAATGATTCCGACCACATGAACGATTTCCAGGCAATACACTCGAAAGAGAATGAAAATCCCTAATGATGATTCATATTTCCTCATTCGTATTTTTTAAAATTGTTATTTTTTAAAGATCGCAGCAAAAAGATCACATATTTTTTAAAAAGCAAAACTGGTCCCCTTCATTACTACTACTACTACTACTACTACTACTACTACTACTACTACCTTCATTACTACAACTACTACTACTACTGCTACCACCACCACACAATGCTACTGCTGTTACTATTACTATAATACTAGTACTATACTACTATTACTATACTACTAGTACTATACTACTTACTACTCAGCATCCCTACCCCCTCTTTCTACCCCACCTCCCCATTCTGCACCCTATCCCCATTCTCCCCTGAAACCGTGTAAATTTAACATAATTATTTCTGTATTATATTTTTTCTCAACACCTTCTCACTTTTGTCATGGAATTAAATAGCTGTACATTTTGATGACGTTGCCAACACAGACATCAATATAGCCTATATTGCAATTCCATTTTTCATCTGTTCGCTCATTCATTTATTAATTCATTCTTTTTGCTCCTTCGTGCATTCAATCACGAAATCCATTCTTTCACTGTTCGATTCATGTATTTGTTCATTTCCCAGGAAGGAACACAAGCTTTCAATCAAAGTGCTCATTGAACCAAATTAGCGCATAATTATGTCACTTTTATAGTATTTTTAGTTGCAAAACGAAATCCTTGTTTTATTCGTTCCTGTTTATGTTGTAGCTTGCTAACCATTCCTCGTTGTATACGTTTTTTGCTTGCTCATAATAAACGCATTCATCAACTGAACGCCGGTCATACTATTGCTCAACATTATTTCTTAATAATTTAATGCCATCACTAAAAGACTATAAGCTTATGTATATAGAACCATTTATAGTTCGTTATCGATTTTGGTTAGTAGGTTTGGGTTATTAGTAGTACAGGGTTAAATGAAAACTTGCCATGATATTGGACACTATTTTTTGCAACAGTATTGCTACACACGCACGTACGTGATATGTTTGGTAATAACAGGGTGGGGCGGGGGGGGGGGGGAGGGGGATGGAAGGGATATAAACATGGAATGGGCTCTATGCACAAGTCGGCGCGCGAAAGTAGCATGGTCACGTGGCGCGGGAATAACAAAGCGGTCATGGCTTCTTTTACTTTTAGCTCGCTCGCGTGTACTCCAATGCTGCTTAAAAATTTTAACTTTTCCGACATTTTGGGATGTTGTGATGTTTTGAACATAGCACATTCGTGCAATAATGATTACAGACAAATTATTATCAGGGGACAGGCTTTTTTTTTTTTTTAAGCGATTTGTCACTGACATTCAGTTTTGAGTTGACGACATGCAGTGCTTCATCATTCACGCTCGAGTAAAAGCAGAGATGAAGAAAAGATCTGCATACAACGTCAGCTGCATTATCGACAGCTCTGGAAAGGTAATCATTTTCTTCTTTTTTATTCCGTCAGGGAGTTTATTGCATTTATTTTTAGTTTTGACTTTGACAAGTCTAAAATAATAGGAAAAATCTTAACGGCGACCTATACTATACTATAGTATAATGCCTACATACAAACAATAGTTATACACGGTAGGCCTAGTACTAGGTAGAAGGCCGGCATGAGAGGCCTATAATTTCGGGATTAACTCTACCTCGGCTTATTTTTGAATGCCACTGCTTCATCAATATTTCATCTTTCAGTGGAAATCGATGAAAGGAAATGTTCTTTTCTTTGCATAAAGGTTTTACGTCGGAGTTAGAGCATCCAAACGCAGCACAGTACTTCGCCATTTTCAAACTCGCGCACGCTGTGTTATTCCCGCAGCACGTGACCGCCTCGCTAACGTGAACTAGACACAATGTTAATCTATCAGTGAGCCTACTTTTTGACTCGCTCACGCTCGCCTGGCCCACCGATGACCCAGGTTTGAATTCCGTGGTGGTCAAGAAGAAAAAGTCGCCATTTTGTCACTATCCATCTAAGCAGTATGATTGCTCTGGCGGTTCAGGGTTGATTTAGGTCCCTACCCCCTCTTTCGTTATATCTCGCCGGTCGTATCGCCAATAGGTGGTGGGTGAGAACGTTAAACTTTTGTAGCCCAAGCTAATTCATTCACTCCGTGTCATGCCAGCGGGGTAGCATGCACAGAAATACAGAGGAGTCTTCGGAAGCATGCCACCTGAATATTAGGCGCAATATGGATTCATATATTCACCCCGTAGAAGACTTTAGGGTGTAAATAGTTCAGTTTGTCCTTTCACGCTCGTGCCACAGGACGTTTAAAACCGTTTTGCTCTTCATCATGAGTGTAAGATATAACGCATCAGAAATGCCAAGTAAAATATATAGGCCCCAGGCCACAATGATTTGGAGGTAGTAAGTATCACTTCCGTATAGTATCCTATCAGGCAATTTTGGGCGTAGTCCTAAACACGTGAAAGCGTGAATAATAGTAATACGAATCATGATGGAGTTTTCACTGATTGAAGTCGAGTCTCGGTCTATTTTTAAAAACGTAACAACTCAATCCTGTGGTAAGCTGGGGTCGGGTTGGAGGGCATGGTCATTCACACACACGCGCGCGCACACACACAAACACACACACACACACACACACAATCCGTAGCTGAGACTCGGCTTGTACCTCTCTCACAAGTGAGAGGCAAACGTAAGACTCGGCTAGTCTCGGCTACGCTGTGGAACTCATACAGAGTATCCAAGTCATGTTATAATGTACAGCTCTGTCATCATTGCCATTGTTAATATCAGGATGAAAGCTGAGTTAGTATCCTTATGAAAGCTGAGTTAGTATCCTTATGAAAGCTGAGTTAGTATCATTATGAAAGCAACTGGTAGTTGCATAAGTTGAACTAGACCAGTGTTGGGGGCTGACATTGTAGGAGAAAGTAAAGCTAGAAATCTAGCTTCTTGTTTGTTGTTGTTTTATTTATTTTATTTTGTTGTTTAAATACTTTTTAAAACTTTTTGTTTGGTTGTTGTTATTGGTTTGTTTGCATACAGATATAGGTCTACTCTTTCACGTTTTGCCAGTCTTGCACCTGTTCGTTTTGCCATATACACACACAAAAATATTTTTTTTTGGAAATATTCGGTTCACATTATCATGTGTATAATATTAATACACGTATGTTGTTATCATGTGCGTATTATTCCGTATGCGAATGTTGCATTTGTTTGTTTGTTTATATATATATATTATGTGTGTGTTCACACTGCGTGTGAGCGTGGGTGCTTGTATAGTTGTTGCGTGCGTGTGTGCGTGCGTGCGTGCATGCGTTCTCAAATGGTGTTAGTATATGTGCGTGCGCCCTAGAGAGAAAGCGTGCTTTTGTGTAATAAAAAAAACTACAGGATAATTTTGTTATCATTTTAAACAAAAATTAAGTTTAATTAAAGACCCTTCATGAGAGCATCTATGCCTTTCTTTTATACTGTAGAGTAACAGAAGAACTGTGCGCGAGAATGACGCAGAATGGATGAAGATCAGACAATGGAGCGCGAGAGAGAGCGAGAGAGAATGAGAGAGAGAGAGAGAGAGAGAGAGAGAGAGAGAGAGAGAGAGAGAGATTGTGTATGTGTGTGTGTTTACTGTCATTAAACGTATATTATGCCTCATTAGTATGCACGTACGATGTGCAAACTTGATGTTTGTACCGAGATAGTGCTATTGTCAAATGTGTACATATGTTAGTAATGTATCTTTTAATTTGTGAAATAATTCGATTTTTATTATAATACCCTTTCTTTTCAGTTGATCTCTTTAGTATACAGTTCACGTTGATGTTTTTATCCAATCGCAAGACTGATGAAATCTGTATACATAGATGTTTAAATAAAATAATAAATTATGAATGTATATATATGAATGTATGTATATATAATACATATAATTAAATGTTTTATGTGTGAACCCGAACTCGTTTATATATCTATAAAACGCGCTTTTACCGAACAACAAATATCTCAAAATAACATTAATCAATATTGTCATGTCTCAATCAAAGTATAATACGATATTCGTTCGGAATCTTTTTTGTTGTTAAATATTCAAGTTTACAAGTTTATGAAGGGCTCTAGCCTTATAAGAGGCTTTATTAGTTGTTTGCTGTTTCAAAAGATTCACCAACCGCTAGAATCAAACGTTTCATTTCAGCTGAAGTGTCAAGCGTTTTCAAACTCTGTGTATCTGAGATTAGCTGAGGCTTACGTAAACCTCTCGAGTCTTAGCTAGGCGGTGTAGTGGGGTCTTTTCTGTTGGTTAGTTAGTTATTCATTGCTTGCAGGTTCCAGCGGACTGCAAAGAGCCGAATCAGGACTACAAAATCAAGACCACAACTTCGCTGAAAGAGGACTCACCCCTGATCCGCACAAAAGATCTGCCAAAACAACCTTAGTGGTAACACTGAAGGCACTCCACCAGCCAGTCACTTTACAATAAAGACATCCCACGCAGGGGATGCTGAGGCTATACTTTAATTTATGGAACCCCCGTTTACAAAAACAAAATAGATTACAAACATCATTATAAAATATCAACAAAACACATACAAAATGCCTTCATTGCCAAATACTAACATCATAGGAAGCCCAAGTGACCATTTGGCAGAAAGCGTCAAATTTTCCCAAGATGATCCAACAGACCTCACGCACAAATGAGGAATTTTGTCCCTGAAGAGTTTTCAAGAAAAAAGGTAGGTGACTGATTTAGCGAAGAAGAAGATAGTATAGTATATTGATAGAACAGAGTAGGAATGAGAAAGAACAAAGGAGAAAGACAGCGACAGTGGGAATTTAAAGCACTATATTTCCAGAAAGTGGGGATACTATTTATACTGAAACCCCCGGCATCCCCACGGGGGAGTCTTTTCTGTGTTAATCAGCAATCACAAGTAACAAAACCAAAACAGCACCCTGGTCACTACTTTTATATAATTACTTATGACCCAACGATACAGAAGAATGGCTATGTGTCTATGTCTAACAAAGAAAGACTTCTAGAGCTGTGGGCGGATGCGACTTGTCAGATTTGCAACAACAACAACAATAACAAAATTGCGCACTACAATCCAGTAGTGATTGCGTGCCTGGTTCTATTTTGAATTTTTTATTTTAAGGGGAGAAAAAAAATTGAAAGGGTAAAAGCAGGGAATGTAAGGAGATTGGACACTGCCTTGATTCACAAAGTAAAGAAAAAGCTGGGATTATTAAATAGGCACGACCCCTAACACAAAAAAAACAAAACTAGCTGGTTCTATGTTGAGTAAATTAACGTCCCCGGACACATTAAGCGTATAGGGGACAGCAAATTATAACTTACTGGCTCTAAACAAAAAAAGGTCCTTATAACAAGTCTCTCTCTTTCTCTCTCTACCTACCACAGATAGGAAACGTATTATTCACAGGGGAGACAACAAACAATTTAAATAGGCAGTAATTGTATCGCCATTCACGAGACATCCGATGTGAAGTTCACAGTTACCACGAATCGCTTACTTCTGGTGAAATGATACGCTAGGTTTTTCTTTCCGTGCAACAGACACTAATGAAACAGGCGATTTTATGTGTGTCAATGTTATTTTTATTTTGATTAACACATTTGAGTTCATTGCTTTTAAAACGCAGGCAGGCTGTTTACTGAGATTAACAAATTATATATACATATATGTTATGTTATGTTCAAGGCGTACAGTTTGTTTGCGTTTTCTTTTCTTTTCCTTTTGTTTTTAATAAATTTTGGTATGTGTTCTTTTAGGTTTGACTTTGATGTTTGATAGTGCAAAATAAACATGAAAGTTTGTTTTGTTTAAAAAAATCTTCAATAATATTTGTGTTTGCGAAGTGTGTTGAAGTGATGTCATAAAATTATTCTTTCCATAAAATGTATAAAGCACAAGGGACCTCTCTCTCTCTCTCTCTCTCTCTCTCTCTCTCTCTCTCTCTCTCTCTCTCTCTCTCTCTGAGTTCTCTCTCTCTGTCTCTTTTTCTCTCTTTCTCTGTCTTTCTCTCTCTCTCTCTCTCTCTCTCTCTCTCTCTCTCTCTCTCTCTCTCTCTCTCTCTCATGCACACACACAAGTTTTAAAAAAATAATCCACGTAAATAGCACACAATTTGAATTTAATTACAACATTGTGATAACAAATGTGATAAACCAATAAACCAAAGACGTGGAGGAGGGATGGGCGGCGGAGAGGGAATGGGTAATAGAGAAAGAACGAAAGAAAAACTACGTGGAAGAATCTATAAATAAGCTCTACATTACATTACATTACATGATTATCGCTTTAAGTCCAGCAGACTCTTCCGAGCCAAATCAGGACCGGACAACTACCGATCCGCATAAAAGATCTGCTGAAACAACCCTAGTGGTAAAACTGAATGCTCTCCACCAGCCAGTCACTTTACAATAAAGACATCCCACGCAGGGGACGCTGAGGCTATACTCTAATTTATCGAACCCTTGTTTACAAAAACAAAATAGAATACATACATCATTATAAATTATCAACAAAACACATACATATAAAATGCCTACATTGCTAAATAATAACATCATAGTAAGCCCTAGTGACCACCTGACAAAAAGCGTCCAATATTCCCAAGCTGATCCAACAGACCTCACACACAAATAAGGAGTCTTGTCCCGGAAGAGTTTTCAAGAAAAAAAGGTAGGGTGACTGGTCTAGCGAAGAAGAAGATAGTATAGCAGATTGATAGAACAGAGCAGAAATGAGAAAGAACAAATGAGAAAAACAGCGACAGTGGGAATTTAAAGCACTAAATTTCCAGAAAGTGGGGATACTATTTATACTGAAACCCCTGGCACCCCAACGGGGGTTAAGCTCTACATGTCATGGGATATTGGGACAATTAAACATAAAACAAACTCAAGGAGTTAATAAACGCTATACGATTACGTGTCTAAAAGAAGCAAACATTTAGCACTAAAAACGTGGAAAGATAATTCATATTACAGCAATATTTCTTGTAATATAAATAAATCTTTTATTTATTTATTTGCAAATAACAACAACAAAACATTTAATTGCTTTAAAAAATAATACTTACAAATAAATAAATATTCAATCTCACCCCACCCACCCCTCCACCTCCTCCCCCCCCCTTCCAAAAAAAATTGCACATAAGCGTGTATAAGTTTCTTATATTCATTCCCTAAACCCTGTTCATGAAACATCACCCAAATGTCTATAAAGCACGAACGTATATCCAGCTCCATTACCTGTTAACGAAAATATTCCAGATGTGACAGAAAGGACCATCTTATCAACACGAAAAATGGAAGATAGATCTTGATAGAAATGATAGAAATTTCCTTTTTCCAAGGAGAATATAATTTAATAAAGGACAACATCCAAGATGCTGCCATCGAACTCTGGTCCAACATTCTTCAAGCGAGACAACTGCTACCACTGTTTTAGTTGCACAAAATGTTTGTCTCCCTTATCCACAAACCACCTATGATAATGATAAGCTCTGGTAAGCGCGGTGTCGCGGAATATTTTATTGTATATAAATTTGGGATGATTGAGCAGACAATACATAAATAAATTTGGAAAGCATTTTCCGTAAAATACCACGCCGCTGAGAGGAAGAATAGGAGTCATGTGTAAGGAGGAATAAAACTGGTTCCTTGAAAAGGTTGTGTTGTGGTAAAGAGGTTGATGAAAAGAAATATAACCTGGCCTTCAGAGAAAACTTTATCAGTGGGCTAAAAATGTTGACAGGTAAAAGGCTTACATGCAAATGATGGACAGGGGCAAGGAAATTAGGTTGGAAAACAGGTGAGTTACGCAAGTCACCTGTAAGTCTGTGTATGGTATAATTAACCTTTGGGAATAAATAAACAAACAAAAAATAAAACCAAAAAAAAACTGCTAGTATTCAACTGAACACAAATATTAATCCTTATAAATCATTGAGCAGGTCTTGAACTGGAAAAGTGCTATATAAAAAAAAACAATAGAATAAAACAAATGAAATATATTTAGTTACTTATGATTAGTACTAAAATAATATCAAATCCTGAGATGCCTTAGATTGAAATACTTAGGCCTACCTTTTTCATATCAGCAACACTTAAAAATCATTTGAAAAATAATTTGTAAATAAAACACGCAAAAAACAGTTATCTCAAGAAAGCAAAACGTTTATTTCCATTGCTGTACAGTACACTCACACTCCCTGTATCCCCATCATGTACACAGATAACCATTCAATCTACAGATTGATTTTGGTTTTTTAAAGTCTTAAAGCACGTCTGTGGCCACTTTGTTAACCTTTTACATTAGATAGTATGATCGTAGAAGATTCGGTTCAACTCAACTCAGTTCAACAAATCGTAATTACCATCAAAGAAATTATGGTCAGCCACACACAATGGCTGTTGGTAGCTCTCAAAACCTGTAGTGTCCACGTACGTTTCCTCAGAAAGAATTTATTAAACCATATCATAAGGTGAAAACTCTCAGATGGGCATGTAAGCGGCTTTAAAACAAAACAGGAATTTGGGATCCTTGTTAATGTCACAGCGCATCTACCAATGAGCTTCTTGTCACTCAATATCATATGTACACAATACTCCCTCTTGAGCTTGGTTAATTCACAACTCCTTTGGAGCATGTCAATCACACACTTCTGCGTTAATCAGTTGCGTGCCTGTAGCTCTATTTCATAAGCCATTTACTGCTATAGCAGACAACCTTTTGAAAGCTCAGACATGAAGTTTAACTTCAATTTACACAAATAATGTATCAATATATTTAAAACAAATACTCATCTCGTAGCATGAATGAGACATTTTTAATTTTTTAGCGCAATTCTGATCTCGCCTTCAGACGCACTTTAAAACTGTATGAACAATTCATCCAGTTTTATTCAATGTCCAGTTGTACGGTGCACCACTTCATGAGGTGAGGACAATCATAAATTAATACATTAATAAATATATAACAGAGATATATAGACATATAGTAACAACAAAATCACAAATACTTTGACAAAATTGTGTCTGATATGTAAACCCATTCAACAACAAAATATCACAACAGCCAATATATATATAGAGATATTCCATATATGACAGAAAAGACCATCTTATAATCACAGGAGAAAGGGATATATATTCAATTTTGGATGAAATACCAAGATCAAATTTCTATCACTACACAAATCTAGTACATGCAACACGCAATAACGTTTTGTGTGCACTTGCCAAAAGCTATAAGAGCAATTAAGTTTAAGCTGGTTCAGGTGTCTTTCTTTCATTGTTATCAGTACCCATATAAACCTGCTAGCAACTGATCATACACAATACAATACAATAAAACTTTATTGTCCGATAAAATGTAAAAATCTGAAATTTAATCAGAGCAGTTAAAAAACAGATTTTAACAACAAGGCTGTCACACCTGTGCTGATTTGTCTCTTATCAAGTTTCATTCATTGTCATCGGTAAAGCTCAATATCAAAACAAAAAAATAATATCACAACAAACGTTGCCGCATAAAAACAAACACGCAGAAATATAGGTTAGTCTTTCAGCAATCATTTCTCCATTATCTTTCACTCATTTTCATCAGTGCAGGCAGCGCAGGCAAGGGTTATTCGGTAGTTCAGTGGTACATGTCCAGGGCACAAGCTGTGTGTCTTGGGTGATGGGGAAAAAGGTTCGAATCCTGGCTTCAACAAACTATTTTTGTGCAAGCTGGAAATGAGAAACTCTGAGCTTTGTAGGTGTGGTATAACAAACTAATATATGAACAACCCTGCACCCTCCCTCTTTCTCCCTTCCTCCTTGTCCCTACAGTTCAAAAGTAGGACAAAATATCACAACAGTGTTTTGTGATGAGACAACAAGAACACTCAAACAAGCAACAGCAATACACAAGGCAGAGGCAGGTTTGTGCGTTTAAATGTCAGATCTTACGTGCGCTAACCCTGTTCACCAGCTTCGGGTAACACCATCATAAACCAGATGAAGTTCAAGGGAAGAACAAACTACTGCCGCCAAATCTATTCATCTTCATATTAAATTATAATTATAAATTTAATTATATATTATATTATTATTATTATATAATTATATATTATATTTAATTATAATTATAAATTATATTCATATTAAAATTTTCGGATCAGTTTTCCGTTTAGCTTTCACGTCATTTCAGTTGTTCAATTCAGCTGATTTCAATTCAACTTAGTTTAGCTTCAATTAAAGTCATCCTTATTCATTCTCAATTAATAAACCTTTGGTGCATAGGCTCCTCAGTAAAGCTCAGCAGCAGTCTTGTGTTCTGATTTGACTACGTTGAAGAAGTTGCCACCCCCATCACCACCATCGATGTCGGCAAGGATCAAGGGAGCTTCACCACCACCAATGGCGTCTCGTGATTTGAGAGAAGTCACATACTGCTGAAAATCCTTGAACACATCCTTGGCGTGCTTCTTCGCTTGTGTCTCCAGATCTGAGGCAAATACAAGCAAGTAAATCAGAATAGTGAATGGTATTATTACTGCCACCAGCTGTAAATATTTTAAAACAAACACAGCTGTAGACGTTCAATAACATAAAAGAATCCCAATTTCAAAGAATATGAGCATTCTCAGGTGGTTTCTGAAATGTCACTGAGTAAAGAACTGAATTTCTAATTGCAAGATCGAGTCTGATCACAGTCGTGTACCTTAAATATTCATCATCCTCCAGTAACCATTTTTTTGTTATTTGACATTTTCGTGTTAAGAAAAAAACATAAATAATAGGGGTGTTCGGTTTTACCGATTTTCCGGTTAAAATCGGTTCGACTTTCTCACGGTTCGGTAAACCGGTTTGGCCTTAAAAAAACGGAAAACCGCGGTTTTTCTAAGGGACATCACTCGTCCCGTAAAGCACTAGCAAAATGGCAGAAACAGAGAAATTCGTAGCGAACACGCGTGGGAAAGCTGACATTTGGAGATTCTTTCTCCTGCGAGAGACAGAAGCAGGAAAGGTTGACCATAATACTGGTTACTGTAAAGAGTTTAAGGCAAGTATTAAACTTGGCGGTGGCACTTCAACCCTGAATGCACACATTCGCCGACACCACCCTTTGCTGCTGCTGAAGCCAGCCAAGCCTGCGGGCCCTGCACCCAATAGATCTAACCCACAAGTCCTACATGCTAGATCTAGTCCGTGTACCAGCAGCGCTGACGCAGACGTGAGCATTGTGACTGAAGGAGGTGCCAGTACAAGTAAAGGCGACACAAAACAGATGACAATCAGTGAAGCACTCAAAAAAAAGCAGGTATATCCAGCTAACTCCAAGAAAGCATCCGAAATCAACGAAAAGGTGACAAAATTCAACAACTTTCAATGCGCATTGTTTTTCTAACCAATATGACATTCGCAACTTCAGATTCCACCAACGGTTTCACAAACTCAAAATTGAAAAGCAAACTCCCAAATCTACCCACAGTGGAGGAGGGAAATAGCCTCTGAGTTAAGTAGCTAGCGATATAAATTCCAAAAAAAAAAATTCAATACAGAGGTTATTTCTCTTGCTTACTATGCGCCTTTATCCGGGGTAACCAGTTGTAACTTCTAGCCGGTTAACCGGTTTTAAACCGCGGTTTTCTATTGGAAAAACCGGTTAAAAACCGGTTTGAGAAATCGTACCGGTTCCACCCTCTAATAAATAAATATAAAATTAATTAATTTATTAATCAGCGTCATCCTACCTTTGACCACAAAACCAGAATCTCTGATGGTCTTGCCCTGTTTCCATGTTCGATAAAACTGAAGCAGCACTCCAGCGAAAAACTGATTCAACACTGCAAGTACTTTGTGCTGCCTATTGCATTCTCTGAAAAAGAAAACAACAAAATTTTCCAGTTCACCTTTATTGTAATCAGATGTAACATGCACCAGCATCAATATTAAATAACTGATAATAATGAATGCATGATATACAAACCTGTTTAGAACGCCTTCCCTGAGAGATTGCAAGGTGATGCGACATATATTGATGCACATGATACAGAATGGGAAATTCTGAAACATTATGAAAAAGAGATTACTATAAATAAAACAAATTAACGCAAACATTTGTTAGTAACATTCTTGAAATAAACCTCAACATTTAGAAGGATGGTGTTCATTCATTATTCTTTTCAACAATATATACATATATCTCCTTGAATTTATTCACCCAAAACAAAATCTTGTCACGTGTTTACTTGGTTAATAAAGTTTCTTATGCCTCATGCAAGTCATCAGTTAGTTTGCAAGGGGGCCGGAGAAAAATTATAGCATTCATCATTTCATGATAACTTCATTCTCACTGACAAAAATCTAACTTTCAATACTTTACATTTTAAATGAGTGCTTCAAATGTCTCTCTCTGATCTGGCAAGTGAACTTTAAAAAAAAAAAAAAAAAAAAAAAACCTGAATGTCTATACCTGCGTAGGATGAAGAGAGAGTTTATAGATGTCCCTAGCAAGCTGGCCTGTGCTTTCATCCTGCAAGAACTGTATCAGCTGAATCAGGGCCAGCATTCCTGTGCCACGCAAATCCGTGGCAGGATCACGACCTAAAAAAGAAAACAGAAAAAGAAAACTTCCATATTAGATAATTTTTGTTGAGTCATATTTACAAACAATTATTTACCATCACTGGAAATCAACAAATAGGACAAAAAACTTTAACAATGATGATGAAAACAACATTATATTTAGTGAGATGCATGTGCATAATAAAATCTTGTATTATTATTATTGCTATTATTATTATTATTATTATTATTATTATTATTATTATTATTATTATTATTATTATTATTATTAATTGTTATTATTGCACAATTTAAATTCTTGTATTATTAATATAACTACAACTGCCCATTTCACCTTGAAATCCAATCTCTTCCCAGTGAGATCCGAACCTCTGACAGTTGAACCTGGAGCCTGTCAGCACACGGTAAATGGTCTGCAGCGACTGTGTGTGTTGACTCTCTGCGTTGTCCAGGGCGGCTGAAAAAAAAAATACAAAAATTAATCATTAAACACATCCACATACATAGGCACAAATATACATGAGCCCAAGCGCACACATTTACACCAATTTCACAATAAACAAAGCACTTGCTGGGCTGTGCAAGAGCTCCTTTATACAAATGAATATTGTTCTATATAATGTCGGGTCAGCAAAGAAAACATTGGCCTCCTTTCAGTGAAAACAGTTGGGTGCCATGAGGGGAAGCCAAAGGAGAAAGGGCGGGTGGAGTGGGAGAGGGGAAGGGGGAGGGGATGAGGAGAGAGGTTGATGACGGAGCCAGGAACATGAGGTAGTCAGGTGTGTGTGAAGATGAAACATCAGTGTGCAGTCGCACAAGACTCAAGACTTTTAAGTTTTAACTTTCATTGCTATTTTATTGAAATATCTACTTTTATCTTTTTATGTTTATCTTTTTTGTAAATGTATATTGTTATGAGGTCTTAAGCAAGTTATATTGCCCTTCCTAAATAAGCTTTTTCCCCTTGCTTGGAGTTTTACAATAAATTTGTTTGCTTATAATGTACATTGTTTAAAATGCGTGTGTCCAGAGAAATGAGTAATTTGAAATAACAGTCTTACCACTGTATTTATGTCGTAAAGTTCATCTTTGGGAAGTAACCAGTACATTTATTTTTCTTTAGACCTGACTAAGATGAATAAAGATTATTTATTAGTACTGTACAGTCCAGTATTATGTTTGTGGGCGACGTTGCCCTGTCTTTTCCGTGCTATCTGTGCTGTGGGAATGATGTTGCGGCGGCGCCTCTACCCCGATGACGGCGATGTTCATGGTTGACATACAAGTATCGCTCGCCGCTATAATAAATGAACTAATATAGCTTATCTCTTACATTAATAAATGAAGTTTTTGTATGTATCAATGTGCTCAGGTAGTGTGTGTGTGTGTGTGTGAGCGCGTGTGTGTGTGTATGTGTGTGTGGGTGTGTGTGTGGGTGTGTGTTTGTGTGTGTGTGTTTATTCGTACCCCTTGAATTCGAAGAGTGTACAGTTTGTAGCCTATGGTTACAACATTGTGGGTTTTTATTGCATTGTATTGGTATAATTTACTCCTCCATTTGGTTTTGTACTGTGGTGGTTTATGTCTTGCTCTGTCACGTCACTATTTGTTTTTTAAGTGCTGTCGTTGTTGTTGTTGTTAATTTTTAATTATTGTTGTTATTTTAGGTGTATATTCGTTTTTGTTGTAGTTTGTTTTTTGTGTGTGTTTTTTTTTGTATATTGTATTATTTGTATATTGTTATTATGTTATTTATTTTATTGTTAGTATTTTTTATTTATATAAACGTATTTTTATGTAATTTTTTATTTTTTTTTTATTTTTTATATTTATTTTTTTTATTATTTTATTTTTTTATTTATCTTTTTAAATTTTTTCACTTGCTTTCTTTAATATAAATGTTTTTGAATGTTTTTTTTTCATACTTTAATGTTTTTTTGTTTCTGTATGGGTTTGTGGGTTTATTATGTGTGTGTGGGTGTTTTATTATGTTTTACATGTTTTTTGTTTACATTTTTACTTTGTTATTTTAGTGGCCTGTGTGTAACAAATACAATACTATTTGTAGTTAAATAAAAAAAAAAAAAAAAAATAATTATTATAGAATGTATAATATAACAAAATAAATATTTGTGTATGTGATAGAATGGTTTGCAAAAATATTTGATTTATTTGGTGGATAAGTAAAATAAAAAGTATTTTTATTATAATTTATTTATGATTTGTATTTTATTATATTTTTGTCTGTTATTATTATTATTATTATTATTATTATTATTATTATTTATTATTATATTATTATTATATTATTATTATTATTATTTATATTATTATTATTATTATTATTATTATTATTATTATTATTATTATTATTAACTGACAAACCAAGTACGAACTGGAGAAACAATTCTGGAAAACAAATCCTAATCATCTGCCCAACCAAACTTCACAACTTACTGGCTGCCGCACAAAAGACGAGTTCTCTTTCCACCTGCAGATCCCTGTGGAGGCGAGGAGGACCAAACAGGCGATGAATGATTCCTGACAAGCCTGTCTTCTCTACCGTCACCTGTATTTTGCCCTGTGGAGAACCAGACAGCAAAAAGCAATGTGTGCAAAAACATGCATTAAGCAGGACACTTTTTGTTTCCTCAAATACTGCACACTGAGCGTGCTAAAAAGTACGTGTCATTTAGCAGAATAAAGTGAAGATTAGGAATGTTTCAAATCTGCTTATTCATTTCAAATGTTGACATACAGAAAACGAGTGCGAATGAAAAATAACTAATGTTTAAAACGTCAGTAAAGTCCATCCTTTACTCAAGTTTAGGACAGAGCAGCTGTAGTGCAAATTTGAAGATTTTCTGCAGCAGAATACTAGCACTCAAATAAAGCTTAAAGCACAGTAGCTGTTTTTGTTGGGGTTTTTCCCTTTGAAAGAATGAAACACACACACACAAACACACACACACACACATACACAAAACAAACCAGTCCAAACTAGAAGGGCAAAGCCCATATGACTCACATGCTCAGCATGGGACTCGCAATATTTAACATAAAAATGAGTGCCCTGAAAAAAACAACATGAAACCGTGGCATTAAAATGCAAAGTAATACCGACTTTGATCTTTCTATGCTCTTGACCTTGAGAATGACTTTGCTCTCCAGCTCCAAATACACTCATGTACTATCAAATAAACTACAGCAAAAGTTGTATTATGCACACTGAAAGGTGACCTTAGGATGATCTTGAACGTCAGTGACCTTGACCTTGGGATGACCTTAACCCTCAGGTGACTTCTCATGCATGGCTGATCAAATAACCCAATGTTGTTATATACTATGGGTTAAATAAACAGCCATTCAACTGCATGATGACCTATTTCTTGCATGATTTTGCAAGGCCTAAAATGACTTTGACCTTCAAGATCAACGCATAAATGGAACAACTATCAAAGATCAATCTATCATCTCTAAATACAACACGTTTATACTTTATATCTCTCATAGTTTAGGCTCAAGGTAACTTTAAAGTACCTATGCACACCGACTTTGGACAGCTCCATTGACCTTGACCTTGGAGTGAGGTTGACCCAATTTGTAATGTATGTGTGTCTCATTGATATCTATCATGCATCAAAGAATCATAAGTGTAATATTAATAACCTAGGGAAAAAAAGTGAAAATTTGTGAAAACTTTTCATTTTTCGACTAACTTTTGTTGACCCTGTGACCTTAACCTTGAAGTGAAGCCATTCATTCACTGATCATTTATGAGGTCTCATGGGTATACACTGTCTTACCAAGTTTGGTGGTGATAGATTAAATAGGTTCTGAGATATTAATCCACATGCAAGTTTTGCGCAGACAGATGGCAGACTGCAAACGGCGGATAAACAGACAGACGTACTGACTTTTTTTTTAAGTGTCATTTTGGGACTATTTAAGACTCTTCTTGCACAGATTTGCAAAAATCTTCAAACACATTTGGGGGAAGGAGGCAATAAGGGGAGGGAGGGAGGGAGGGAGGGAGTACATAGACTCACATTGCTATGAATGAGTCAAAGAGCAACAAAGGAAATAAAAACGCAATAAAAATAAGAAAACAAAATTAGGCAAATAAAAGATACAAGGGGAAAAATGTTGTATCCACTGCTTAAAATGTCAAGAGTAAAAAGACCTTGACACCATCAAATAGGGAAACTACCTTGACAGCAAAATGGTCCTGCCCTCGAAAATGCAGCCACATGTCCGAGAAGGCCAGGAGTGGCGGTGCCGTTGTCATGGACTCAACTCCTTCGGCACTCTGGTTATGAAATCCTGAAATATTGCATCAATATATTCCTTCCGAATGAAATGTCAACCACATCAACACTGTGGTGTACAGAAAATACAACCAAGAAAAACTTTGTATAATAATTTTACTACTACTGGATGCTATATACACATGCCTTTCCCCAAATCAATCAGGCACAAAGTGCGGCGATCTGTACCAACATACACGCTCACCTGTCTCATCCACCCTTACACACACAACAAATACACATCCATCACTCAAACAGATGGTGTAAAGGCAGGGAGATTGCTATTGGAAGATAGAAAGAAAATCGAATTTTTATTTTTGAAATTTTATATTGACTGCGTCCAGTACCATTATTGAAGGGATGGAGGAAACCGGAGTGCCCGGAGAAAACCCTCGGTGACCTCAATATAAACTTGTTATATTCCAAATCATGCATGAAAAACAAAACAAAGAAATGTATCCAGCTTGATGCACACAAAAAGAGATAGAAATTATAAGAGAGAGAGAGAGAGAGAGAGAGAGAGAGAGAGAGAGAGAGAGAGAGAGAGAGAGAGAGAGAGAGAGAGAGAGAGAAGAAGCAACATACTTACACATAGCACAACCTGCCAAAGACTAACATAGAATCCATAATTATACCAGTCTCAAAACAAAGCTTAAATGTATGCATGCCACTTCAGTAAACACTTGATGTCGTACTGAATGTAAAAAAACATATATACTGTATATGTTTGTCATGTACTCTTAACATAAAAACATTAGGAGATATTCTGTTAATAATTATCTTTCAAAACTGTCTACAGAGTCGAACAACATTCCAAAAGAGAACACAAGTGATCTAAGGCGAAACTGCAGTCAAGCAAGTGCATCAAACAAATCCTAGAAAACACTGTAAAATTTATTATAATTCTGTTTAGTTGACATTATGTTATCTGGGGTATTTTTTTTTTAAATTTATTAGTATAATTTTTTTTATAGCTAGGTAGACACTCCTTGACACTGAATCAACTTTCTTGTTCTCACTTCAAATAAAGGCTAGGCCTTGTTGGAAAACAAAATTGAGCTCTTATACCGAAAAGTCTGGGCTGACCTCATTATTTTCTTTGCTCACACAATTCCATTGTCTTCAGCCCGTTCTGTTCCTTGAAAAAAAATCATTCTGGTCGTGGAAGAAAAAATCAGTTCAAACAGCTATACACCATTCCACGTATGATTGCTTTGTAAAACACATTATATTGCATTCATATGAAGAACTAAAGACTATCGCAACAGTAAGCTTAAGCTGCTTTTAAGAGGTTTTCTAAACATTGGATTGGTAGGCTACACTCCAAGGCACAGTGCATTCAAGTACAGGGTTATACTTTGCTTTGTGTCTATAGATGGTAAGGGACCCTACATCTCACACTGTCATTAAAAGTAATTATTCAGGCTGAGTGCTGGAAGGTAAGAAACATTCTATACTTATCATTTGTTACTGTCAAATCATGGCTCTCAAAGATCCAAGTTAACACTTCCCCTCTTCACACTGTCATTATTTACACAAAACCAGCAGGTGTTTGGAAAATAGTCAGCTTTAGTTTTGAATTCACTATAGGGGAGTTCTGAAAATAACAGCAAAATAACATCTGCAGCATTATCCAACACAACACACGAGAAATCGTTATCACAGCAGCTTTCTTCATATCACGATTTTCTGTTCATTTTTTCCCCACAACGACAAGATGGCAAGCCATTCAAATGTATTTCCAGACACTCACACATATGGCCGAAAAATAAGCATTTTGAAAAGTGTTCATTTTTATTGCTGGCATTGTAATTTGGCTTGATTCTAATGAAGCAAAAGGAAAATATAGAATGTTAGACCACTATCTGACCTTTAGCTGCAAGCAACAAATTATCAAAATTGGCTGAGCCACTATCGAGATACAGTGCGAAACGTGTTTAGAAAATTGTGAAGCACAATGACCTTGACCTTTGAGAAAATACAAATTTTATAAGAATGATCCAACATGCTCAGCAGTGGTTAAACTTAAAGTATCCACAATGTAGAAGTGGGCAGTTTCGGATAGTATTCTTGAGATGAGGCAAAAGTGGGTTTTGAACCCAAAAAATGTTAAATTCGGAGCAACAATTTGCAGTACATGCATACCAAAACTTAATAAAATCGCTTTAGCCATTTTTTTTTTAAAGATATTGAGCAAAACGCGTTTAGCAACAAAATGGTCAAGTGACCGTGACCTTTGTGGAAGAGCAAATATGATGGCATGGGAGGCAGGCAACTAACTTTGGTAATGTTTCTCTGAAGCGTGGTCAATATTCCTTCACTGTTTTTTGGGTGTCAAGTTCGTTGCCTCAACTGTGGGTACACAAGTGCTTATGACACGAGAAACAACCAGCCCCAAAATTAACACATAAGACACCAGAGGGGACAATTACAACATTTTTATTCACATACAACAAGCTAAACTATATATTTATGTAACTATGTAACCCACCTGTAAACCCACAATCACAAACTGGTAAACAAACAATAATAATAAATATGATAATGATTTTCTTTAAAGTCTTTCTTCTTACAGCCTATACAACTTCACAAGTGGCTATAAAATTATTAATTATTTAACTAATGATATGTCTATCTTTGATATGATGATGATAATCATTGTTGTCAGGGTGGCGACGTGGTGATCGTCCTTAACACTGATGCAATAGGACGTTAAGCTTCGTTGTTCCTCCTCCTAATGATATGTACAACTTCAAGATATTAACTATACACAATGCTTAATAATATTGTAAACAATGGAACTTTTTTCAGATAGTTATTAGTGGCTAAAAATTAAACAAGAGGTTTGACTATAACGAAAATGCCACTCCTTAAACTAACTATACAGAATGTTTATTCCCATAATGTGCATTACACTTCAACTGTCGCTTCCGTCTTCTTCCATCTGTCGACTACAACAGTTACTGACATAACAGGGGGCAATTTGTTGGGCTGCTGCCGTTTTTTTACTATATGCCCCAACGACTTCACAGTTAAGGGATGGCAAGGATGGACCATTATAACGTAAAATACCCAAATATGACACCATTAAAATCACCATTTAATCTTCTTTAATCATGTCATCTTAATTTTACCCCTAATTAAGAATTAAGGAGTGTCAAAACCTACGTCTAAAGACGTATTAAGGAAGAATATAACTGCCTAAATTTTTGGGTTGTACATGTTTATACTAAAAAGAGCTAATCCCAAGTCTACCACAGCGCATAAAAACGCCAATAATTTAAACATTTTAAAAAGTTGCAAACAAGACGGTTTAAACCATTAGTATACCGGGTGCGCATATTTTTTACACTAAATGACAATTTGTTGTGTAAAATGATATCATAATGATTAATACAGTTACAATAAAAATCCAATAATATGGTTAACTTATATTTTGTGATTGGCAAGGGAAGGAACTGCACGACCAGCAGCAAGGGAGGCAACTGCAGAACCGACCATGCCTTCTCGGAAACTATTAAATCTTTCCACGAGCTCGAGCTGTTTCAACATGAAGAAAGCACGTTGCTTTCAGTTTGTAGATCTATATATTAATTTATTCTTACATTTGCATTCCTCGCCTACCCTTTGGTGGAAAAGACTGCCTGAGCTATGAAATGCAGTCATGAGAATAAATAGAGAGAATTGAAAGACAGTTTTCCCCGTCTTCTCTTTTTTTATTATATGATGATGATGATGATGATGCAACAGTTGTAATAGTTGCATTAAAAAAAAAAAAAAAAAAGCTATATGCTAAACATACACGCAACGGGTGCTGAACTAGGAATAGCTTCAGGAAAACGTACTAAAAAACCACTTCGATGCAGAATGTTTATTCCCATATGTGCATACACTTCAACTGTCGCTACCGTCTTCTTTCATCTGTCGACTACAACAGGTACTGATATAACAGGGGGCAATTTGTTGGTGTGCTGCCGTTTTTTTGCTATATGCCGAAACGAATTCACAGATAAGGGATAGCATAGGATAGACCAAAATATTTACATGTATAAAATATTAACGTTAACTAACCAAAAAATGACATCTTTAACATCACTATTTAATCTTCTTTAATCATAATAATATTCACCATAAATTTTACCACCTGTTAATGGAGTATCAAACATAAGACTAAATATCTTAGTGATTATCATCATCATATCAAAGATGAGATCCCAGTAATAGAGGAGGAACAACGAAGCTTAACGTCCTATTGCATCAGCGTTAAGGACGATCACCACGTCGCTACCCTGACAATAATGATTATCATCATCATATCAAAGATGAGATCCTACGGATCTTCCCAGTAATAGAGGAAAACGATGCTTAACGTCCTATTGCATGAGCGTTAAGGACGATCACCACGTCGCCACCCTGACAACAATGACCATCATCATCATATCAAGAACGAACGAAAAACGATGCTTAACGTCCTATTGCATGAGCGTTAAGGACAATAAAGTTGGGCTAAAAAGCCCTCATCATACATATTTACCAGACCATTTGGTCTATTGTATACAAAATATACATACTGAATAGAACTAATCCCAAGTCTACCACAGCGCATAAAAACGCCAATAATTTAAACATAAAAAATGCAAATATGACGGTTTATACCATTTATAACTCGGACTTGCATTTTATAGAGTACATGACATTTTGTTGTGTAAAATTATATCATAACGATTAAAACAGTTACGATAAAAATCCAATAATATGGTTAACTTAATTTAAGAAGGATATTTTGTTATTGGCAAGGGAAGTAACATCGCGACAAGCAACAAGGGAGGCAACTGCAGAACCGACCATGCCTTATCGGAAACTATTAAATTTTTCCTCGAGCTCTGTTTTAACATGAATAAAGCGCGTTGCTTTCAGTTCGTAGATCTATATATTAATTTATTTTTACATTTGCATACCTCGCCTACCCTTTGGTGGAAAAGAATGCAAAAGCTGCGCTGTAATTTTAACTGTCAGGGAAGGTTCAGTGTGGGGTCTTTTTAACCTCCCAGGCAGGCACTACAGTTCACGACCAGGTTGCAAGGCAATAAAAGTGACTTTTATAAATGATTACATTTAATTAACGTCGTCAACTAACATAAACATGGTGGTGAGGTAGAATGCCGAAGTTACTAGTGCCAAACGAATGGACGTAGGTTCGATTCTCGCAGAAGGGCAAAATTATCAACTAAGGTATGAAGCTTATCAGGTCACCTACGAATGATAGAAAAAACTAAGGAAAAGTCTGCGTACGCATGCATTCCACCACCCGTAATTTAAAGATCCTGACGCTCATGTTCTAGCGGGTGAGTGTCAGTAACAGCAATATACACCCAGCATACACTACTCACAGGTCCTCTCCTCCTCTCCATACCTCCTGTCCTGGGTGGCGCTGCACTTGCGGCTGCCATGCTTTCACTGAGAAGGCAACCCTTATAGAGCCAAAATAAAGCTAAATACTAGATGAATGAAGAATTTTTTTTTTTTTAACATTAGAACGAAAGAAACATAACAAAAATACGTAGCGTGAGAAATTGAGATTTAGCATAAAACATTTTTTTACGAAGGTGTTGTAGTAATCCAATATAACATGGCGCTTTGAAATGAACCCACTTTGCCCTTGCTTCATCGACAAATCCTTTTAACACTCACAAAGAATGTTGCCCTACTGCAAAATATAAGCTTACAAAATAACTTTTACGAAAGTATACTTTTTAAATTAATAAATACCGTAGTTTTTGTACCTGTTAATAGCAACAGTTGGCTCAGTGGTGTACGCAGTGTACACAAATGTCAGACAAAAACATTGCAGCCTGTACCTGCAGGCAATGGTTCAAACCCCGCTGACGTTCTGGAGTATAATAATAATAATAATAATAATAATAATAATAATAATAATAATAATAATAATAATAATAATAATAATAATAATAATAATAAAAAGAAAGAAATACATATTTTTAAAAATTACCCTGTGACACTGCTCCCCTACTACTTCGGATGAGAATATAAACCGAGGTCTAGTCTGAGCACGCACGCATTCCATCGCATGGACTTTAAAGATCCTGATGTTCATGTCCTACACGGGTAAGTGCTTGTTACATAAAAACACCCAGCACGCACTAAGTTAATTCTCCCCATCCCCGGTCGCCCAGGATTATGCTAAAGGTTGCAGAAGGGCGCCTCGGGCGGCTTGATTCAGATCTTGACCTTGAGCAGCTCTTGAGCTGGAAATGCCCTTGGCCAAGTGCCGAAGAAGGACATAATCATAGTGCAAGGCGACTGGAATGCCCAGGTTGGCCAAGATGCGCACCACAATTGGGGAGACACCCCACTGCAACAAGGAAACAAATTACAGAGGTCTGAGACTCTTGGAGTTTACCAGATACAACAATCTTATATTAACAAACACGCTTGGTCTCCACAAAAAATTCAGACGATGGACATGGCACAGTCCCAGCGCAGAGCCTCACAACCAGATTTACTACATTATGGTCAAGAAACGCTTCAGATCAAGCGTCGATATTGGCAGGACATGCACTTTTCCAGGAGCAGACAACAAAAGTGGCCACGATCTCGTGATGATGCCTTTCCGTCCCCATATGAAGAGTATACACAGCAAAATGCACCAGACTGAAGTTTGACCTGGACAAACTGCAAGACCCGGAGGTGGCAGAAATATTCCAAGCCACAATTGGAGGGAAATTTGAACCACTGCTCATTTTGGGAGCTGGTGAAGTAGATGTCAACACCATGACAACCACCTTCAATTCAGCTGTGACAGATGCTGCCACTGAGATCCTTATCAAGCACCGCCCAAAGAAGAAACCGTGGATCACGGCGGCTTGAGTTAGATCCTGTATCGGCCACCGCCTTGAGTCGCCAAGTACGGCGTGTGACGACGCTAGTTTTGACGCACGCTAATTTTATGCTGTTTCAGGTTGTACATAGTGTATAATTTCATATCTCTGAGAGTGCGATGTGCAAAGTTTGAATCAGCGTTTTGGAATGTCAGGAATTAGGTTTTTCACGTGCTCGATAGCTATTATAAGTTGAACGGAGCTCTGTGCCTTGGACTGTGGACTAGGAAAAGCGGTTGAAGTGTGGCAGAGTTGGGGCGTTAGTCTTTTGTGGTTAGATGACTATTGGAGAGACTGACTACCACTATCATAGGATAAGTGTAGGGTCCATTTTCTAAAGGTTGTGTTTTGTGTTTGGAACCACCCAAAGTCTTGTGCCTTAATACGGACAAGAATGACCAACGAGTTGTGACAATTATTATAGAAATGTATATTTATAGTAATTGAGGAGGACTTTCGCTGCCTCAGTGCTCTATGATCTCTATGTTGAGTGACGTCCTAAGGGTGTGTGCACTTGTATTAGAGACCTCCCAAGACCTAGCATTTCGCAAGTGCTAGGGTGACCTAGTGTCATAATAAGACAGTAACGAACCACCTGCTCAGCTTTATACAACTGGCAACTAACATATTTGTACAGTTCATTTTTTGAGCAAATTTACAAGGGAATAAGAAACAGAACTTTTCTGTTATGGACTTTCTACATTAGTCCCAGTCAGTCAGCGACCAGCATGGTTCCCTCAGATGCTCAGAAGTGAGTTGAGGTGCCAGGATGTACAGAGGGCTCCCGTGTTGTTACGATTAAGGCCCATGCCACGACATACACAGCATGGATGGTACAGTGCTGGTGAAGACGGCAGTACCAGTACACTAAGACATACACAAGAGTAAATTATAGCATTAGTAACCAACCCACCAACATAGGAAAAATACCCACATATACTCTTCTGCATCCCAGTGCACGTTACTACACTTTTCCATTCTATTCATTATCAAGCTCATTCACAAATGGCTTCCATTTATTATAATTTGACCCCCGTTGGGGTGCCGGGGGTTTCAGTATAAATAGTATCCCCACTTTCTGGAAATTTAGTGCTTTAAATTCCCACTGTCGCTGTCTTTCTCATTTGCTCTTTCTCAGTCCTGCTCTGTTCTATCAATCTGCTATACTATCTTCTTCTTCGCTAGACCAGTCACCTACCTTTTTTCTTGAAAACTCTTCCGGGACAAGACTCCTTGTTTGTGTATGAGGTCTGTTGGATCAGCTTGGGAATATTGGACGCTTTCTGCCAGGTGGTCACTAGGGCTTCCTATGATGTTATTATTTAGCAATGTAGGCATTTTATATGTATATGTTTTGTTGATAATTTATAATGATGTTTTTATTCTATTTTGTTTTTGTAAACAGGGGTTCGATAAATTAAGAGTGCAGCCTCAATGTCCCTTGCGTGGGATGTCTTTATTGTAAAGTGACTGGCTGGTGGAGGGCATTCAGTTTTCCCACTAGGGTTGTTTCAGCAGATCTTTTATGCGGATTGGGGGTTGTCCGGTCCTGATTTGGCTCGGAAGAGTCTGCTGGACCTAAAGCAACAATTATGTAATGTAATGTTATTATAATTTGAAATTAACTTTCCTGAATTGTTTCCCTTTATTGTAATTAGAAACAATTTACATTTAATTTATAAATCATCTCCCTTTACAACTATTGTGAACAACGGATCAATTTTCATTTATAAATTATTTATCTTTCCTTAATCATCGACAAAAAACATTTTCATTTATATTTTACTTATTTTATTCTACTATTTGACTTCTTTTTATATTACTAGCAAAGAATCCAAACTGGTCATGCATAAATTACTTCTCTTCACGAACGTTGAAAAATAATAATCAAATGTAAATTATTTATTTTCCTGCATCCAAAAGCATACTTTCTTCACTGATATTTTCCTCCATTCATAACTCAATATATATATATATACATGTTTATACAAATAGGCTTGCTCCCGGAGCAAAATGGCCATTTAGGGATCGCTTGCAAGTACTTACGCTACCAGTGATATCCTCGGTCCCGACAAGACACAGCACACAAACGAGACAGTTCCGAGTGGTCAGTTGTGCATGCAGCTCTCCTCTCTTCATCAAGAAATTAGCTTCAGAACGGCCCAAACTGCCACACAGGACCGCACACACTGCTTGAGATAGGTGGCAAACAGTCCGACACTATGCCCGCACAATCCCCCTCCAAAAACACTGCTGGCACTAGAGCAAACTCTGTTACCAGTTTCTCTCTCTCTGTGATTCGGCTAAGTACAGCAATTTTATTTGTTTGCACCCTCTAGTTTAGTGCACACATCGCTCACTGTAAAACTTGCTTTGCATGTGAAAATATACAGCTGCCCTCATATCCATGTAGCTGCAATCTTGACCACTTTAGGCTGATGAAGTAACACTAACAACATGATGCATGTGTCCTAATTACACTATTTGCAAACTTAGCAATAAACTTTAATTTATTCTTTCTCCATCCCATTCCATCCTCTATAATAGGCTTAGAAATCCTACCATCACAGGTTTAGAAAACCGAGTCGTGACATTGAGGTATAGCTTTCAAATGACCGACCGACAGACCAACCAACATTTCTGCTTGTTCTGATTACCGACTATTTCAAAGTATTTCCACAAAAAAAAGCATTTCCTATGCAATCATGACTCTAGAAATAGTGTTGTTGTTTTTTTGTGTGTTTTTTTTAATGACAATCCCTCATCAATTAATGCACAAGTTTATAGTGGAGGTTGCTTTAGGCAAGCACTTCACAGAGCCTCACATGACAGGCAGAAGAGGGTTAAAATGGCACATATATGGTGTATTTAATAATTAATAACCTTGAGGCGAGATAAAATATTATTTCTTTCCATTTGAAATGGTCTCAATAGGAGGTGGGATTAAACTATACACATGCACACATACAAACAAATACACAAACACATATGCACATACCCTTGCACATGTGCACACACACACACGCCCCAAGATGTACATTACACAAATATAAACCTCGCATAGACACACACACACACACACATGTCCAAATTAACATGAGTCAAATATCAGTAAACTAACTCTCTCTCTCTCTCTCTCACTCTCTCTCTCACTCACTCACTCAAATACTCACTCACTGTCTTTCTCTTTCACTCAACCACCCTTCCATTCTCTCCCTGTACCTGCTTCCACTGTCTCCACGTTATCCCAGTCAGCAGCAGAACTTGTGATGATGCGGCTTCTGTCTAGCTTTTCGTCTTCATCATCGTCAACAGTTATTTGAATATCAGTCTGCAATGTTAAACTTTAAAATGAAAAATAAATTAATCCACCTACACACACACACACACACACACCCCCCCCCCCCAATCCCACCTACCCCCCCCCAAAAAAAATTTTTTTTTAGGGTTGTTGGGTTTTGTTTGTTTTTCTCCTTAAAAAATTACATCATTAAAATCTACTAAACAATCTAAACTCAAGCATTTTTTACAGTTAAGGATGAACAATGTGCTAACATCTAAGCACTGGAATTTGAAACCAGCTTCGCATTAATCACTATTTATTCAGCTGACCGTTTGTTTTGTTTAAACAATTTCTTCTTCTCCCCTCAAACAATCAATGGACCATGCTAAAGTTTCAGCTGGGTGATTAAGAGTCTAACTGAACATTTCATGTGTCTTCTGTAACTTGACAGCTGACCCCTGAAGCTTAAAGTGTCCATCTTTAGGACAGGAATGTTAAGAATATCTACTGTCGTTTAGAATTTTCACAATATTTGGTTTATTTTAATTTTTAAATACACCACAAAGTTTAAACTTATTTTAATTTTCTTGTGCTTTTCTTATTTTTTGTGTTTGTGTTTGTATGCAGTTTGTTTGGGGTTTTTTAACCTTAGAAGCACTACTCAGTGGCACTCACAACATACTAAAATTAAAAATTATTCTGGTGGCATCTTTATGTGTACACACTTTTATTTAAAACAACTGAATATTCAATGCATGTTTCATTTTTGGAAAACAGAATTTAACACCCATCTTTATAATTCTCACAACAACAACAACAACAACAACAAAACAAGCAACACAACCAATCATTACAAATTTATGTTACATTTACAACAACATTTACAACTTATAACAACAGCTGCTACCCTAAGGCTTTACCATGTCAGTGCCTGAAAATGCAGTGGGTGGAAGGATGGTGACAGCTTTAGCCTGAGCACTCAGCAGTCCGGCAGGGGCACTTGGAGTCTTATAAGCAGATGGCGGCATTGCTGCTATTTTGGCAGTGGGAACGTTACTGCTAATGCTGTCAACAGTGGCTGCAAGAAGAACATCAGGCTGAAGGCTAGGGACTGTGACTGTAGGTTTGGGTGATTGTATCTGCTCGTACACTTTTGCTTGATTTGAACTAACGACGAGTTTGGGTGTTTCTTCCTCACCCCCAGCAAAACTGACTTGCTTCTCTTTCCCTTTCCTCTCTCCTGGCAAGTCAAAGGCAAACTCATCCTCATCAGATTCCTCACCGTCAGTAGCTTTGAGTGTGGATGCCAGGAGTGTAGGATCGAAGGCGTCTTCAAAGTCTGGAGCTGAATCTGCTGAGGACTTGCTGCTAAGATGAGGGCGTTGAGCTGCCTGCTGAGGCCATGGACTGGCAGTAATATGATCGACCACAACCACAGGCAGGGTTGCTTGGTTCAATTGTTCTGTAAATATGTTTGAGAACTGGACAGAAAGAAAAAACAAACAGAATCTATAAATATTTTTGTTGGTATCCCACACTTACAGGTTTCAACTATTTAAAGTGGCTCCTGCTTATTTGCTTTAAGTTTTCATCCATTGCTATTAGAAACAGAGAAATGCAATTAAAAACCCAATCTACACTATTTCTTCTTTCTTCTTCTTGATGGTGACCAACTTCAATGAATTGAAGTAAATGTACACACTTGAAGTTTCGTCACTTCCATGGCTTATTAATAATGGTTGCAGTTGTGCAGGAGGAAGAGAGAGGGTGGGAGAGGAAGGGAAGGGAGGGGATAGTGGCAGATACAACAATGTATATAGCAGTGATGGAGATCACGTACAATCGTACGTGTTTCACGTACTGAGTTGGGAAATCACGTAACGAAAATGTAATGAAAGGGTATAAACACGCACAAAGTCAGTGCCAAAGGGGTATGAAAACGTAAAGCTAAGTTGCTGGGAGGTATCATCAGGTACAACTATTTCGGTCGTGCGTACAGCTTTCGCTCGATTTGGATCGTGTGCCTGTGCGTCCTGCGCGACCGCCTACCACCCTCTCTCCCCCTCCTATTCATTCTGTCGCTTCCGAGAAACAGCCCATCATATGCACAATAATAATCAATTTTTTTCTTGACGCTTTTGATTGGCTATATAAGACTGACAACAACCCAACATTAAACATGGCCGACAAGCAGCGATCTGTGGGGAAGCCGAAGAAAATGAAAAATAAAGCAGACAAAACTAATTGCTCAAAAAAATTAAAACAAGATGAAGGAAAAGAAAAACAAACATTTTTGTCAGCCTTTGGCTTTGAGTGCTCGGTAAGAGAAGAAAAAGGTAAGCCGCACCGGGCCCGGCTGAAGAAACTCAAACTGATGAAAAGACTTTCCATGCAAAGTGTTTATTACGTATGTTGGTGTACTCCCTAAAAAACTGAAAGGGGGTATAAAAAACCCCTTATGTTTGCATTGAGGGTATGAAAACCCCCACATGTTTTGGTTGAGGGTATAAATACTCCTAGCTTAAAAACTTTCTCCATCACTGATATAGGATATAAAAAAGAAAAATACTCACTACTGATCACAGGCAAAGTGTTTGAAAAACATATCTTTACTTTCATTTCATTGTTCATTTCGTAAGTACCTTGTTAATAAGCATAAATAGCTTACCTCGTCTGTGTCTCTTTCATCACCAGTGTTTTGGTTGTTAGACACATTTTCACCAACAATTACACTATCAAATGTCCGCATAAAACTCTGGCTGACATTTGTGCTGTCAGGTTTTTCATCAAGGTCTATTTCTTTGGCAGTAATCTGCAAAGACTGCGTCAAGACAACATCTGACAATGATGCATGAAGCAAGTCTGGACCATATATGTCCTCTCCTTCTTGCTTTATGTCAAGCGCATCATCTCCTGCCACTGAAAAGTCCAAGTCGTTCAAGTCTGCAATTTCAATTTCAAAGTTTTCTGGGTCTGCTGTGGAATCCATTTTTGCTCTGTATAAGTGTTTGATCAATAAAACACCAAGCAGCTTAAACTCTAGCTGGCTCTGTCCAGGCTGCTCAACGATAATTATCTCTTATACCAACAAACTGGTATTTTATCAGCTTTGTTGACACAGCTATTTCGCTTATCCTACATTTTCACTGAATTGAGCTGAACAGTCATCCTCCATGAGACCTGCAGCAATCTGTCAATGCAGCAAAATTTCATGCATCGTGATACATTTGTAATGTTGCAAAAGGAACGAAGAAGTGGCGTAGTTTGCTGCATAATACGATACATTCCAACGACTGTCCACAAGCTGTCACAAACACGAAGCGAAAAAAATCGAAACAAGTTTAGCATTCCACGTCCGCCATTTCTAAACAAACAAGCTTCGCACTGAAAATACTGGCATAATTTTTGTGAAGTGCGTATACAATTTTGTAAATAAACAGACAAAACAATTGGATATTTGTTAAAATATGCAATTATATTTCATTACAAGGTTTTTGTGTGTGTGTGTGTGTGTGTGTGTGTGTGTGTTTTCTTTTTTTTTAATTGCAAAATCAATACTGCAGAATTATTTCCAACATGGCAGCATCCACTAACCTTGTGCGGTCAGTCGGGAGCAGGTTGCTTGCATGCAACCGATTCGCCAGAGATTGCAGAGTAACAGGTATTCACTAGTTGCAGAAAGCAAAAAGCTTTCTTGATCTCTAATGATCATAACTTCTAAAGATCTCCAAAAATTACAGTTTGCATTTTATGCCTACAGTACAGAAAGCATTCCTCTCCATCATTTCTTTTAGGCTACTATTTATTAGTTTTGCATGAACTGACGAAGTATATAGCGATTTATAACTACAAAATTAGATTCTTCCATGGCAGTCTTATAATTTGATAACTGCATGTTCCATTACGTTTCTGGAAGGAGAAGTACGAAGGGGCAGAAGGAAAGAATGGGTTATACCAGATTTTTTAATGAAAGTTATATTAACCTACAGCAGCAAATAAATCAGCATGATCATGAACACTTTTATTATCTCTTACAAGAAATTACATTGTGGTGTACAAACAGTCACCACAAAAACACATAACAAAAGCAATATTATTTGACATGTCATCACAAGCACTCCGATTGTGGATGCTCAAGACAAGATTATGTCAGAAGTATTAGAATCAGTGTATCTTTCACTACTCTATCATTTATAATATCTTCATTTTGTACATTATAAATTATTGTAATTCACTTGCATTTTCCCCAGGTCTGAATTTACATAGGAATATTATTCCACCCACTGTCCTTGCTATTGCACGGCAGCAGCATTCTGATGCACAAATTGCAACGCCAGCAACAGAGATAGCTTCGCTGCCGACAGCATCAGAGGCAGAGAAAACACCAGTTGTAATTAACAATGATGCCATCTTAAAGCTCTTAGGAAATATGAAAGAAAATATGGTAAGTGTTCAACTTCAAAGGAAGACTGTTTTAAGCCCAGGCCTTATTGTTGTAAAAGTACTTGTGTTACGGTGAGAAATTCAACATTTTGTGCTAAAAATTATAATTATTATGTACAGATTTGACTTATATAAATCAAATTTAGTGCACTGCTTTTGACTCATTGAGACAGTATGTCATTTTGCACAGAATTTCTGCTGTATGCATTCAACTTTTGTACTGTGCTTCGTGTGGAGGTCAAACATTCCAGTTATCATGCAAAATAAACCATGCAACGAGCAGCAGTTGATCTCTATCTGTTAGTATTACTATTACTGTATTAGTTGCGACAAACTGCCAGACCAATGTTTGGACTTGTTCTGATTCCTGACTATTTCAAAAGTATTTCCAAGTCAGGAAATACAAAACATGTATTTAGTAACTTAGTTGAATTCTTTATTTTGCAGCCTGTGTCAGACATGGCTGATCCTTACCAGAAAGAACACCCAAGGTGCATTCTGTGCACGTATGACCTGGATGTCAACTACAAGGTATGCAAGCTCTGCTGTTTTAGTAGAATAGTTTACTCAGGGTTCGTACGGTCTTTGAAGGTCTTTGAAAGTTTGGGAGAAACTGGGTTCCATTTTCCAAGTCCTGGAAAGTCTTTGAAAACTTAACCCTTTAACACACGGAGCGACCTAGAGCAACCGATATTTTTGCTATGTGCATGCTCGCGGAGTGACCGGCAGCGGCCGGTAATGACGTGGTCTGATCAGAGGCTGCCATGTGGAAATCTATTTATAGCAAACGTGCGAGAGACTCGCACACGTGATCGTGATTTCCTGCTGTTTCCGGCGGTGTTTTCAACGCATTTTTAGAGTGTGTAGAACGCACACCGTGAATTTTCAAAGTTTGATTAAAGTTTGAGAGGCGGAGAATTATGGCGTCAGATTCTTGCAGAATCTGATGAAGAAAATGACCCATTTGAAGGATTTTAGGAGGCTGATTTGGTACAGGTTATTGATGGAGAGGAAAGTGATTTGGACTTTCACTTTGACGATCTTTTTCTGTCGGATTTGAATAACAAAAACGATGAACAATTGGTGCTTTATTATTTGAGTCAGTGATCGTATTGCTGCATGTTGTGCAGTATGCAATGTTGACATTCAGATTTTTTTCCCAGTTGCAACACATTGTAAAAATGTATGTGTAACATTTCATTTTGAAGAAAAATATGTGGTTGATTTATTAATAATGATAAGTGGAACATAATTTTGGGTGGAGCATTTTAAATTAATTTTTGTATGTGCATGGTGTAGCATTTTGACTGAGTTACTTGCCTTGACCTAGGAAATAGAAGCAGATAAGGCTTAGTCTTCTGTGGGGGTTAGAGGGTTAATAAAGTGTCTATGATTTGTGAATTTTGACAGAGTGCATAATCTCTGCTCCACGGATTCACACAAAACAAGCAAAAATGACAAAGAAAAATTCAAATGATGGAGTGGAGGTCCATTGAATTTTTTTTTTTTTTTTTATTTTGATGGAGGAGAGACGATCAGTGTATTTTTGTTTTCTCACGGTCACGGAAATGAGTTATTTCCCCTTTTCAAAACTCCGGGAATTATTTCTTTACCTTGCAGAAGAAAGCAAAAGTCGGTTGCAAAGATGCCGGGATCGTGCAGTTTTAATGATTTTTGGTAAATGTCAGCAGTCTAATCCGTGTTTGTTAGTCTTGGAAAAATTTTATATGGTCTTGAAAATTTGGGACAAGTTTGGGAATTTTGGGCTGACTTTAGAGTATGAACCCTGTTACTACACAAGGGTACTGCTTTGAGCCTATTTGATTTGGGGAAAGGCGCGCATATAGCATCCTGTTGTATTATTATTATTATTACTGGAGGCACTCCCTTTTTATGATTCGTTCATTTCTTCTATTCTCACTTTCTCCTTTGTATGTTGGTATGGAAGTTTGTCTTTGGGCAGTAGGATTGTGTTGGACAGAGTGTGTGGGAAGGTTGTGGGAGTGCAACGAGTGAGTATGATAGCGATATATGAAAGGCGAGTGGCGAGAAAGGCCCGTCGCATACTTCAAGACAGCAGTCATGTGCTCGCGCACCACTTTAATCTCCTGACCTCGGGTAGGCGCTACAGGACACCAAAGTTCAAAACTGTACGCACTAAAAAATAGTTTTATACCCACCGCAATCTCTTTATTAAATGATTAAGAATTTGAACGTATGATGCTTCTATTATGAGTGTTCGTGGCATGATTTATATAATTAATGTCCAATTCGCACGAGATAGTGGGTATGTGCCCCTGTGATCTTATATTTCCTTTTAGTGTAGGCCTATGTGCTTAGCGATTTTTATATTCTTTTATGAACATATTTAAAAGTTTTACGTTGTTGTATATTGATGCGATTATTGCTTGCCAACAGTGATTGTTATGTTGCAATACCTTCTATCATGATTATGACACTGAACGCAAATCATGTGATAGGTATTTATTTTCCCCATGTAACTTCTTATGATTACAGTTTTAAATGG
Source organism: Oncomelania hupensis (assembly GCA_036898135.1). Taxonomy (NCBI): domain Eukaryota; kingdom Metazoa; phylum Mollusca; class Gastropoda; order Littorinimorpha; family Pomatiopsidae; genus Oncomelania; species Oncomelania hupensis. The sequence goes on along the minus strand of CM072511.1, from coordinate 147,328,521 downwards.
TTAATTCAGTAATGTCTTCTTGATATACTTTTATCCTGTTTTACTGTTTAGTGTTTATTGTTGTTATACTGTCCTTTATCGTCTTGTAATATTTATATGTGGAACCACGTGTGAATTTCTATTTGATTGAGATAATAAAGTGATAATAAATATTCGTATTCGTATCACGAGATGTACGCAAATAAAAATCCTCTTGTAGCACACCCGCCCAACTAGTGACTTGTTGCCATTTGGTCCCTCCACCCATTCTGTTTTCAATCATTATATCAAGTTTCACAAAATTACACCCTTTGTTATTTTATAGTGACAGTTATTTAAGAACTTAGGGGAGAAATACTGTGGGTGAGCATCTTTGCCAGAGTCACTAACCCGGGGAGTTGGTATAAATTCCTAGTTTTCAGGTGCTGCGCTATATACTGGGGCTTGCATTGCTTGAAGGTAGGTTAGTGGTGGTGTTTTGTTGTTTGTTTTGTTTTTTTAAGTTTATTTCATTTTTTATTATTTTTTTGGTAGGGGCGTGTGTGTTTATATATATTAAAAAAAAATACAATAAAAACCCACCTTCTAGCAGCACAAATCCCAGTATATATAGTGCTGCACCAGGCAAGTCACCCTATTGCAAGGATCGATCATGTTTTACAATCATGTTATCTTTCTATTTTTCTCCATTTGCAGAATGTACAACTCCTGAGTCAGTTCGTGTCCCCATACACTGGTCGTATCTATGGGCGAGCTGTGACAGGACTGTGCATACCTATGCAGAAAAGAGTTGCGACAGCCATCAAGCAGGCTAGAACGGCAGGTACGGTGTGGTACAGTAGGTTCATATTCAGTGGTCGTGCCTATTTTTTATTTGCTTAGGCTTGGTGGGGATGATTTGGGCAGTAAGATAGTCAGGGACCATTATCTATATCCTACTGTGTATTAAATATTTTTTTAATTTCTTTATTCTTTATTTTAAAACACACCTTAAAATCAAACTGTTTCAAAGTTTGTAAGCCTGCATTTTTGGTGCACGGTGTTTTTTCATAATGCTTTTTCTTTTTTTAACATAACATAAAAACTAGCCGTAGCAGTTTCATGTATGCACCCTACTCGCCTCCCACATAGCGTTTGCGGTGCTATGAGTTATACAGAAATTTCTTAACCATCGAACAGAGACGAAAAAGAAAACAAAAATTTAGAATTAGACTAGCTTTGTCTGTAGACCATAACAAAAATCATGTTTAATTTCCTCGTTTAAGCCATTAAAGCTTACCAAATAATTTACAGCACATTTCTCCTCTTCTTGCAGGTTACATGCCATACATCCTCAAACAGTCCGAGTATTTGAAAGACCCTCGCTTATTTGATCCATTCAAGCAAGCAAAGTGAGGTTGATGACAATTTAAGAATGATAGGAATCCTAACGGATTCATGAGTGAAGTATGTATGGAAGAATAAACTATGTTCTGAATGGGCATATGCATGTGATATATAAACTAGGGTTTGAAAGTGAGTGTACATACATAATTTGATTTTGCAGTGTCTACTATACGATGTAACAAACAGACAAAGTGTTCAAATTCATAATTTTATTGTTTATATATGCATATAAAATGTGTGTGTTGTGTATCCTACTTAGTGCTCTCTCTCTCTCTCTCTCTCTCTCTCTCTCTCTCTCTCTCTCTGCGGGAAGGGGAAAGCATGTTTTCTTCCTGATGTTTCTTTATTATTTAAAGATAATGATGAAGATGGTGTGATTGTGTGTGCATGTGTATGTGTGTGATTTCTATGATTTCCAAGTTAATGTTATTTACTGTATTAATTGTTAAGGGACAGATTGGAAGATTAGACTTATTAATTAGTCTAAAATCTTTATCCCTAATAAAAAAGTTTCAAAGTTTCTCTCTCTCTCTCTCTCTCTCTCTCTCTCTCTCTCTCTCTCTCTCTCTCTCTCTCTCTCTCTCTCTCTCTCCTCAAAAAGGTTCCAGGAATGCCTTTTAAACCAAACACACGGTCACACATCAATTGTCACACAACAACAATCCCATTGGCACTTAAAAGGTCCATCAATTTCATATTCATTATGGTGAATTGTCTCAAAAGAAAATCTCGTCTATCACAGAGAAATCCGCTTTTCGTTCTGCTGCTTCAGTCTTCTTGCGATATACGCTTTGATCCCACTTAGAACAATTAGAAGCCACGCCTTTTGATCTGCTAATTTTGGCCGCACCACTCTTTTCATCTATCGCTGTGTACACACTGGTCTCTTCACCTGCATCATTAGTTTCTATCTTTGAATCATCTTTGAAGTTAAGTGTACCGGTTTCCAAATCCTCACTGCGGGAAGGGGAAAGCATGTTTTCTTCCTGATGTTTCTTTATTTTGGCTGTTGAGTGGCCCACATTGTCTGCAGTGGCTGTGCAAGGCGGATTGTCATCCTTCTTTGTTCTATGCTTGTTCGTCTCTGAATTAGCGTTTTTTGTATGTGATGTTGATGCAGTTATAATAGGTGCAGCTGAGGCACCATTGCCGTTTCTTCTGTGTGCATCCGTTCCAGCTGCCCTCTTTCTGTTTGTAGATGCTGAAACTTCCTTGGCAGAAGAAATGATGTCCTCTCTTCCTGCCTGCCAAATGAAAATGTGAAGAAAAAATATATAGTAATTGTCCTTTACCATTACCACATCACCAGTGGTAGCTGTGGATGTTAAACTTAATGTTCTTTCTTCATTGTACTCATGTAGCACACATACCAGATAACTGACTTTCTCTTAAACCTGTAACAAATTTATTATGCAAGGTCCTTATGACTGGCTATGTTCCAATATATTTATATATAATCACTGGTCTAAAATGCTTTCAAATTATCCAAGCTTTGTAAACATCTGGAACCCTCTGCAGTGGTGTTTAAAAAACACCAAATCCGCTACAGCCTTCAAGAAAAGACTGTAGATGCATCTTTTTGCTAAAGCCTGAATCAGTTTTGTTAAACACCATTCTGACTGCAAAATAAAATCTTACTTCTTTGAGAATGTCTGTAGCCATTTCCACCAGTTCCTTTTCTGTCATGATGTAGACCATAGTCCGTGTTCTGAAACTGTGTCCCAAACCATTCCTGTATTCTCCGTCACAAAATAAGCTATAACGCAAGACATGCTAATCGTAATCCAATAAAAGGATAAGTCCTGTTGTCAACACCTGGCACAAAGTGTTAATGGTCAAATTTTTGTCCCTGTTTATTATTTAATAGAACAAAAAATAAACATTTCAAAGAAGAACTAAAACTGCACCAACCTCGCTTTTCCTTCCACGGAACTGGTACTGGCCGATTTTTCTAGGGTCCCTGTTGCTGAAAATTCTCCGGTGGAGCTCTGGCGCCTAGACAGCATCCAGGATGGTATCCCCCTAAGCTGTGCAACCTCTGCTATTGGTTGGTTGCTTTCTGAGCGTGTGAAAGGAATCGGGTCAGCTTGTTTCGCCTGAGCTGCCATTCTGCTGCCCGCTTCTCCAATAGGGGTTGCGTTAGCTTGATACAAAGACTGATACCTGATAACAATTAACTTCTTTTATTTTTAAACATCACCGAAGTTATCATCAACATAATTTATTTGTCCCCCAAAATGCTGCTCATCACCATTGGACTTTTAAAACAAAATTTTTGTTTACCAATACACAAACAATAATAATTTAATTGTGTCTCTTTCTAAACTTTAATATCTCTTGAGAACACTTTAAATGATAATAATGATGTCCATTTCTACCTCTCAGATTTCCATCCCTTCAAAATGCTTGTGCATATCGAAAAAGTTGAAAACAATATAATATAGAGAAAGACTGGTGAGAAGTGGGAGAGCATTGAAAATATCAAAATCAATATAATACAACCCATCTGTATTACCTCGGTAGGAATTACAACATGTACAAAATCACAAGGTTTAAAAACCATCGATATTAAGAACAATAAGACAGAAAAGGCTGGTGGAACTGGAATAAAGAGTACAGGCATATAAGCTCGGAAAAATAGAGTGTAATTATCAAATGTAGTCGAACAGACAAAAAGCACATTGTATGTTTAAAACCATCTATATTAAGAACACTAGGACAGAAAAGGATGGTGGAAACTGGTACAAAAAGTACAAGTGTATGAACTCAGAGCGCCAGAGTATAGTTATTGAATACAGTCAAACAGACAAAGAACACATTGTACTACTACTAATAATACCTCTCCAAAACTTGCGCATCCCATGCAAACACATATTCGCGATATCCATGAGGATGGTCAAGGCGGATGTGATGATCCACAAAGTCCCTTGTACGGTCAGCTAAAGGGAGACCCGGTGGGCCTTCACTATCAGCATCAGAGTCTTGGACAACTTTCATGTCTTTAAGCAGATCAGGAATGGTACAGTTCGTTGCACTGTGACAGCTGGTCATCTGGGAGAGAATTAGAATAAAGTAAACTAGTTTTAGAAGTAGTAAAATCGTGCTTTACATCCTAAGACCCAACAAGGGGTATATCTGAGTTGAAGGAGTATGGTGCTGTGGGTGATATAGTCTTGGGGACAATGAAGGCAACTATAATGATGATGATGATGTTGGAGATAATGATAATATTCTTCTTCTTCTTGGGTTGAGCAGCAGCAGTCAGTACATTGATTCATTTGCTGCTGTAGGTTGTTACTAGGGGGTTGCTGTGTTTCCCGTGATGGTGTGAACATTAAAAAGAAATAATGTAGTGTAGGGTATAATCTAAGCCTAACTTGCTAGAGGCACAACTATATGTGGCAAGGCTAGTCTTACTAAAAGTCCTTTGTACGATCCACCAAATTCTGAAGCAACAATGTTTCATATTACAGACATGGTGATGATAATGACCAGTATGTACCTCAGCCTTTAAACGCCGTTAACAGCCTGGAGAAGACAAAACAAAACACTGCACTCCTACTCCTTCGGATGAGAGTATTAACCGAGGTCTAGTCTGTGCATGCATGCATTCCACTGCATGGATTTTAAAGATCCTGACGCTCATGTCCTATACGGATGAGTGCCAGCTACATAAATAAGTAGGCACTAGGTCCTTCTTCCCCATCCCTTGTCGTCCAGGATTGTGCTCAGTTGTCTGGGTGTAAGTCTATGCGCCCAAAGGCTGCAAGTGGGGGTATCACTATGCTCGAGTTAGCTCCTGTGTCGGCCAGCGCCTTGAGCGGCTCTTGAGCTGGAAAAGCGCTATATAAAACTTTAAAAGTGATGAAATAAATACCTCCGCCCTTTCAAAAGGATGAATACGGTTAACTCGAATGTATTTAGCTTCAGTTTGGCTTTTCACATTCAGTGATTGTTCCATCCACTGCTACTCAAGCTCTGGTACTTACCATTTGTGGGTTATTCAGCACTTTGTTGGCCTGAAACAATAATATTTCACCTTAAATTACATTACATGGTTATTGTTTTAGGTCCAGAGGATCACATTACAGACATGATATATGGCATGAAGTGACTCAATCACAATATATAATATCACACTTCCAGCATCAACACAAATACCAACTCAATCTGAAATGTATCGCAAAACGAGCCTTGCAAAAGCCTCGAGCATGTCTCCAGTTCAAACTAACATGTCGGCAAAACAAAAGCAAATTCAGAAGAAGAAAAAAAAAAGGTTGTATTATATAATTAGGAATTGCTGCTGTTAGTAATTTCGTTTTAAATGCAACACAACATATACAACTTTATGGCCATAGTTAACATGAATGAATGGGTACATTAATTAATTAATCACAACTTTTATAGTGCACACACATTTCAACAACTGCATGTGTTCTCAAAGTACCTGCATATGTTTTACTCCTGCTTGTTCTGCCATCTTCATATGCCTGATGTCATGGAACACATACACTGAGTTCTGTAAATAATAGTACATTGATTTATAGAGCGCATATAACTCACAAAAAAAGCAATTCAAGGCTTATTTTTACATATAATAAAATACACAAACAATATATTTGTGTTTAAAAATCTTAATGACTACATAACATTACAGAATTTTCTGGAATCCCTTGTTTACTATCGATCGAAGCATGTAGATAAATCTAGTGGTAGCTACAAGATTCTTCTAACCTAAATAAAGTTATATGACGTAAGACAGTGCATAGTTCCGGTAACGAATTTTATTCTGATTGGCTGTAATTGCATCACGCTGGAAAGTTTGAACTTTCTCTAGAGTATAGAGAGACTATACAAGTGCCGCACTGTTTCAAAAAAAGAGTGGTAAAAAGTGATTGGGCGATATTGTATGCAAACCGGGACTACGTGGCTGCCGCAAGACTACGTCGAGGGACAGTCTCACAGCTACATCACCAGTATTACAGAAAGCGACGAACGGACATCACGTCTACTTCAGCACAGGAGTGTATACATGATTACATCAACACCAGCTTGGTGCAGCATCGCATACGACGAGGACAGCGGGGCCTGCGTCAGCAAAGGCGACTAGTGACAAGCATCAGCACTATTGCAGAAAGCTTGCTGTTCTAGAATAGTCTAGAAAGGTGCAGCATAGTCAAGAACTTTCCAGAAAAGTATCAAGATGGCTGACTTCTGGCAGAAAGGGACTGAACTAAATCTAAAAGGCAAACAGCTGAAGGAGTACGTCAAATCCCAGGAGAGAATATTGCATGAAGAAAGAGAAGAACAGCATCTCGAAAGAGACTAACAGCGACGGCGTGAAGAAAGAGAATTAGAAGACCAGCGCAGGCGTGAAGAAAGAGAATTAAAAGACCAGTGCAGGCGTGAAGAAAGAGAATTAGAGGAGCAGCAATGCCAAGAAGAAAAGGAATAACAGCGTCAGCGGGAAGAAAGAGAGGACCACCATCGGCGTGACTAGATGGAAGTGAGACGACTAGAGGCTGAGCATCAGTACCAGCTAGAGTTGGCGCGTATCCAAAACAATCAGCATGCGCCACACGTTATCAGCGACCACAAGGTTCCAAAATTGCCAGCGTTCGCCGACGGGAAGGACCAGATCGACAGTTGTCCTGCGGTGCAACTGCATACAATATCACTCAATCACTTTTTCTCACTCTTTTTTGAAACAGTGTGGCACTTCTATAGTCTTTCTATACTCTAGAGAAAGTTCGAACATTGACGCAATTACAGCCAATCAGAATAAAATTCGTCACCAGAACTATGCACTGTCTTATGTCATATAACTTTATTTAGGTTAGAAGAATCTCGTAGCTACCACTAGATTTATCTACATGCTTTGATCGATGGTAAACAAGCGATTCCAGAAATTTCTCCAACAATATCGACCAACGAAAATGATCAACATTATACAAAGCTTCTTCTAACTGACTGCAGCGCTGGTGGGAGGGAGGTGGATAAACACACACCACACACACACATATGCACACACACAGTGGCGGGAATAGTGCATAGATCATAACTTAACATTTTAACTTCTTCACTATCGTTCAACACATTCTAGCAGGCAGACCAGACAATTAACATTCATGCAATACTTTCACGCAGTGACTTATGAAATTGGGATGAGATCAGATAGTTATACATGATCCAGCTTAGCAAGAAGAGAAGAAATGTGTTTTCAAGTTTCTGCAAAATGCATTGACAGTCTGCTCTCTTTATGCCTTCCGGAAGAGCATTCTCCCAGACCGATGCAGTGTATCTGAAAGACCTCTGGCCATAGCTCTTAGTCCTACACTGCTTGTGCCCAGGAACAACGTATAGAGACTTGGAAGCTGAGCGGAGGCTGTGAGATACATATATATGTACATATCAGAAGTTCGAACAGGTATTCAGGAGTGTGCTCTTTAAATGCGCGATAGGCAACTGAAAGCACTTTGTGTTCAATGCGTTTGTGGACAGGAATAGAGTTAGTTAGTTAGTTCCTATTCTATCCCTAACTCAAACGTCATTGGGGCATCACAAATGATCATTTAATCAGCGTATTCCATCTTTCTCTGTCCTTAAGCATCCCTCATGGTTTCACTCGGTGTCAAGCCAGTCCATTCTTGAATGGTGTCCTCCCACCTCTTTTTCTATCTCCCTCTTCTTCTGCCTCATTGCACCATATCATTGTTTATAGGGTCCAGCGGACTGCAAGGAACCGAATCAGGACCACAACTTGGTTGAAAGAGAACTTGCCCCTAATTCGTATAAAAGATCTGCTGAAACAACTCTAACAGTAACACCGATGGCACTCCATCAGCCGGTCACTGTACAATAAAGGCATCCTATGCAGGGGACACTGAGGTTGTACTCTAATTTATCAAACCCATATTTACAAAAACAATATAGAATATAAACATAATCATAAAATATTAACAAAACACATACATATAAAGCCTACAATGCTAAATAATAATACCATAGAAAGCCCTAGTGACCATTTGGCAGAAAGCATCCAATATTCCCAAGCTGACCCACAGACCCCATACACAAACAAGGAGTTTTGGGAGAGTTTTCAAGAAAAAATGTAGCTGACTGGTCTAGCAAAGAAGATTGTAGAGTAGGAACAAGAAAGAACAAACAAAGTGGGGATACTATATATACAGAAACCCCCGGCACCCCCACTGGCATGAAGGGGGGCAGAAAAAGAGTAGATGAAAAAAACAAACCCTGTGGTGTAAATCCAAATGGTGTCGTCTCTGAAGAAAAGCAAGCATTCCAGGAGCAGGAGGGATGCTGAATTCGCCAGCCTCCAGTGTGGACCTCAGCCTCAATACATACACTGGTATCTGAAGCTTGAAACAAAAAATCAACCACAAATATAACTATTATGAATATTATAGACTCGCATTGCAGTTCGCATAATGGTGAGTCAAAAAAATAAATTATAAAGTATTATAAACTCATTGCTTTGTTCTTTTGTGTTCTGCCTGAGGAAGAGCTAAAATTTCAATTGTGTTGGTTTGTCTTGTTTTTATCTTATTTAGCATTGTTTTGGTTTCTGTAAGTGTTTGTTTCTCTTCATTCTAAACTCACATTGGGGAATGGCATTAAATAAAATAGCAGACCTGATAGTGATCTAAGAGAGGTTTCCGCGGAACGTGCGACTTTGTCACGCCTTGTGACAGACATTTTGAAGTCCAATGAGCCTGATGACGTCCACAAATCCACAACTTGAACGGCGAAAATATACACACAGAAACAGTCAACGCTGCACCACTATATTCCAAAACAAAGTATGGCGCAGCAAAACCGGAAGCGAGTAAAGCAACTTTCGTCTTCCGATACAAAACAACAACAACAAAAATTTTAAGTGTCCGCGGATTGTTTCGCATTTCTTTTTTTTTTTTTCTTTTTTTCGCGGATTTCCGCGATTTCGCGGAGAACTATCAGGTCTGAATAGACAAACCAAAGGCAAAATACAAATGTTTTCCTAAATTAAGAACAATCTTTTAGTTTTGAAGTTATACAAACCTCTATTGCCAATGTCCGTACACAGCACCCAATCTGATTTTCTTCCTCTGCAGCTGTTGTCTGCCCTGTGCAAAAATAATATGGAACTGTAAAACTTATTCATATTCATATTAGGTATAAATACTGCAAAACATGCCATTCTTCTCTCTGAAAATGTATAGTTTCGATTAGTTTCTGAAGGAGCGTTTGATACAGATACATTTTCTAGGCAGATGTGACACTGAGTTTGTAGTAACATTAGGTTTAGTATTAGATATCATTGTACTTTTTTTTAACAGTCCATTCAATACAAATACATTGGCTAACTGAAGTAAAACTACAACAAACTTGAATTATTCAGATGATTAAATTTCTTTTGAAATAATAACCTTCTTATTAAACTACATTTAACTGGAATCTATGTTCTTGTCTCCAGCTAAGTTCCATTAAGATCCATTAACTCCAACAACATATATCTAACACTGCATAGCTGGGACTCGTTGAGTAGCTCACAAGTGAGAGGCAAAGGTAAGCTTCGGCAAGTCTCAGCAACACAGTGAACATAATCAGTGATCGTCCTAGGGATTTGCAAAACCGGTACGACGTCACAGTAAACAAACCCACTCGAACGCAAACCGGTAGGCCAGTCATGGAAACCGGTATGACCCATAGCAAAGCTTAATAATGCCTCACTATTTTTGCCACCGAAAATCTGCCGACGAATGCAGTGATTAATTTATTGCTCACCGTAAAGCCTACTAACTATAACTAAAACGATGTTTGCCAAAAATAAAAGTGAAAAAAGATATTTTTGCTTCTTCATTATTACTAGCCTATCTGCCACTGTCGCAATACATACTGACGAGAAGGAGGAAAGAAAAAATCGAAAAGTGCGCGAGTTTAATTTATCCGTATTCACGATAGCTTTGCACCGCCAATGTTATATCATTCTGTATTAATTACCTCAAAGAATATAGCAAGGCTACTGAACGCATTCGCAGGCCTCTCGTCTACACTCCCTAAACACATAATCAGCGTGGCTGGCTGGCTGTCTGTCTCTCTCTCTGTCTCTCTCTCTGTCTCTCTCTGTCTCTCTGTCTCTGTCTCTCTCTCTCTCTCTCTCTCTCTCTCTCTCTCTCTCTCTCTCTCTCTCTCTCTCTTCATTTCTCTTGTTTTTCTTTCTCTTTTCCTTTATTTTTGAAACCAGTCAAACAAAATAAAAACCGGTAGGCTCTACCGGCTACTGATTTTTCAACCGGTATTTTTATTCTCAAACCGGTAAAATAACGGTAATTTCTGGTTAAATCCATCCCTGCATAATTATGACATTACCTTGACGTCACAGAGGAAGAGGTGCAAACTGAATTCAGACGTGTGCACCCTAAAAAAGCAGCTGGGCCGGACCAAATTAAACCAAAGATTTTGAAAACTTGCGCCGATCAATTAGCTGGCATATTCACAGTTCTGTTTAATTTGTAGTTTTCTCAATGTACAGTTCCGTCTATTGGAAAACTTCATGTTTTGTACCGATACCAAAAAAGAAACCTGTTTCATGTTTAAATGACCTCCGCCCAGTTGCTCTGGCTTCGTCTGTGATAAAGGTTTTAGAAAGAATTGTCCTTAAGCGCCTAGAAATTTTAGTTGATCCATTTTTAGATCCCTTGCAGTTCACTTATAGAAGAAAAAGAAATGTGGAAGATGCAGTCATGTATGTTTTGAATAAAATATATGCACACCTAGACAATGCTAATACTTGCATACGATTGGTGTTTTTTTATTTTAGTTCTGCTTTTAATACCATGCAATGTCATTTACTTTTAGAGAAATTGATTAGAATGAACGTTGATTTCCATACTGCTTCTTGGATTTTAGATTATTTAACTAACAGACCACAATTTGTGCGCCTTACCTCTGTATGTAATAGAACTTATTTTTCTCGTGCAATATATTCTAAAGTTCTCTCTACAAACACAGGCGCTCCTCAAGCAACAGTTTTATCGCCTTTTCTTTTTAGTCTATATACTTCTGATTGTAGGCATATTCGGGTGACATGCCCCATTGTGAAATTTGCAGATGACACTGGCATGACAGGACTGATTACGGATGACGACGACACGACATACAGACAAGAGATTGACAGTTTTGTTTCTTTCTGTGATAATAATTTTCTTGAATTAAATGTCGGAAAACCCAAAGAAATGATAATTGACTTTAGGCGCAAGAATGTTGTTTTTGATGAAATTTTAATTAAAGGTCAACCAGTAGAAAGGGTTAAAAGTTAAATGCTTAGGAATAGTTTTAGATGAAAAATTGACATGGAACGACAACTTACATCATATTTTTAACAAAACACACAGCCGTATCTATTGCTTGCGCAAATTAAGATCTTTCGAAATATCACATAAAATACTGCAAATGTTTTTGACATATGTTGTCAGCAGTGTCATGACCTTTGGCCTGTCTTGCTGGGGTGGGAATGTGACAAAGAGAGACAGAGACAGACTGGACAAAATCATCAAAAAAGGAGGTGGGGTGGTTGGGGGTAAGCAAGATGACATACAGACTATTTACAAAAGACAGGTAGTGAAGAAAACGACAGCAATTTTGGCCGACAGAGATCATCCTCTGTACGTGGAACTTGTCAGTAGGTTGATAGAAAGAAGTGGTAGATTTAGGGCAGTAAAGACGAAAACGACAAGACACAAACATTCATTTATTCCGACAGCCATTCAGATGTACAACGAGCAATTAGATAGGGCAAACACAAAACACAGGACTAACTAACATACTGACTAGCTGCATTCCCACCCGGGCTGGACTCACTACCGCACTTTAAAATTAACGTGCAGTATGCTCTTTTTAATGCTAAAGTACACTTTTATGTTTTTATGTGTATACATTCTTAAATAATAGTCTTATATACCCTTTTTATGATTATAGTTAACTTTTGCTTATTATGTGAGATATACTGTTTTACTCCCATTGTGATAAAAAAGTATAATGCATGCCTATAGATCAGACATGAGACCAAGGAAAAGTGAAAAAAGCTGAAAATGATATGCAGGGGTCCGGGGAAGCTGTAGGCCCCCGGTGGGGTTCAGGGGCAACGCCCTTGATGGGGGTCAGGAAGTGCCCTGAAGCAGAAGAATTTTTAACAAAAACAAGCAATAAAACTAAAAAATATGGCATCTCAGGAGATTAAATGAATGAGAAGAGTCACTGGCTGCCTTTATTTCTAGATCGACTTGTGCTTCCAGCCATCTAAAATTCCACTTGTTTTTCACTGGGAGGTCGATTTCACTAATTCGGGTCTGTTCGCCTGGGTTCAACCGTGCAAACATTTTGCAACACTGTTCAAAGGAAAGTCAAAGATGGCGGCCGGCTGAACAGTGATAGGCTAAAGCCAGAGGAAGCAAGGGTAGACTGAAGCTAGCCTACCAGTTTCCGCTTCTTCATTGTGGCCATACGTAGGCCTCACAACAAACGCGAAAACTGAACTGAATAGGGATGAACTGTTTGGCGATTTTTCCGACTTCACCTAAAGTGACGACAGCCTAGCCGGTCCGCGATCTCGAAATCAAAACCTCACCCCCCTCCCCCCCCCCCTTCATTTTCCCAACGGATTTGCACTGATCTCAAAAATGGTCTCTGGGACATTCAAATCAGCGGAAATCAGCGTAACAGCGGAAAAGTCTCATGTCTGATAGATAAGTGTATGTGATGTTTCTTTTTTGCCTGTTATTTGCATGTCGTCTTTAATGTTGCATATTACATGTTTTTATCATATTTATAATTGTGATGAGTGAAAGATTTCCTTGACGACATTGTAATTTCCATTTTTTGGATTATTAAAGATTATGACTTATGACTTATACCTCTGGCTACTCGGCTGCCGTCACAAAGAACCACAACTCTGCCACACGCATTGGAGTCCAACCAACGCTGGCAGACGGTCTTCATTTTCTCTTGCAGAAAACCCCCAGTGTCCAGCAAACACTCCCACTGCAGCAGCAGCCCTGGCACTTCAAACTGGACATCAACAAAGAATAAGATTTGTAAAATAGGTGCAAAATAAAACAATCATATGTACATGGATGGGGGAGGGGTAAAAGTCACACTAGGCACAAATAATCCAAGTTCACATGCATGCTCACGTGTTTGCATACAAGCGCAAACACACAGTGGAACACACACTAAAAATAGATGTACCCTATGCAGAAGGCAGTTGCTCATGGAAAGAAGAAAGAAAACTCACACTTCTGTGTTCAATCTAAGCATTTTAACCAACCACGCAAAGAGATAATAACCATGAAAAGAAATAATAATTTGACCGGATGCACCATCTCGCTCTCAAATGTCTTCTCTTTCCCACACCCATTTGAATTTTATCATGGCTCTGATCATCAAAAACATGCTTTTAGATGGATGCAATGACAATTATTGAAAGAACTGCAATCTTTTCACACACACACACACACACACACACACACACATACACACACATAAGCAGTGACAGGAAACAAATATATATGAAAAATATATACTGAAAAATCACCTTGTACTGTGACACAGCAGTGAGGCCAACTTTGACAGTATCTGACAAGACACCAGAAGGTGCAGATGGAGAGACATCTCTGTTTTCAAACCAGCCGTGCAAGGCCTCATCAGGCAACAAAGAATGGGGTGAGGAGTCCACAGCTAGGAAAAACTGTCGTTCCCATTGTGCTTGCTGGTGACCATATCTGCAGAGGATGAAGATGCTTCGTAGTGAACAGGTTGGTACCTAGCATTACAATTTACAGGCATACAATAATATTAATATATAAAATGTTAGGTGACAAAATAAAATATAGTAAAATGTTAGGAGACTTCAGTTCCTTTTTATGTGTGCATTTTAAAATGTGGACATGTGTGTATGCGTGTGTTGATAGACAACCAGCACTATGATCATGGTCCACCATAACAGAGTTTTAGTGTGTTACAAACTATAGCAGACTTCATCGGTATTCAATTATTAAAATATTGAGAAGTAGAACTAGAAATGAAACAAAATCTTGTACAACTACAAACAATACAAACAAACAAAAATATACACAAATCAAAGACTACATATATTATGAAGCAAATAATGGAGATATGGTACTCCAATAATTATTACACTAAAACCTTTCGTCTTTGATCATCACTGTCCAATAATGTTCAATGAGAACAAAATCCATCGATTAACTTTAATATCATGTACCACATTTTTGTACAATTTAATTTGAATTTTAAATGTTTCATTTTATAGGGCATACCTTTTTAGGGGTAATTTTCAGCACACAGTCCCTAACAGCTCCAGATGCACAACTGTCCACCAACACCACCTTTTTATTCTGTAATCATTGAGGGAGAAAAAAAAATCCACAAAGTTTCAATACTTCCCCTTGAATTAAATTCCTGAATACATATATACATGGACATTCACACATTTCCTCCTTCTCTTCAGCACTGGTATTGGATACTGTCGATCGAAATTTCACAAATAAAAATTGATTTTTCTTCAACTTTCTGTAATAGTGAACTTTTTTTTATCACCTCACTCTGAGTTCGAAGGAAGAAAAAGCATGTGGCAGCACCCTGTATTATAAGTTTGCATTCTGCATACATCTTTCAAGAGAGGAGGGGGCCTCAACAAGGCAAAGTGTGTGGGCGTGTGTGTGTGTTGAGAGGGGCAGAAGGTCTTGCCTAGTCTTAGCCATCTTATATGCTGCACTTTTTTGTACTACCATGCATGCTGCTGACATATCATTGGCCACCCATCAACATATTAAACGATTATGTTCAGTAAATCACCTTTTTGATTATGTTAACAACATTGTTTGCCACATCCCGGACCCCAAATCCCGGGTTCTCGTTGAACAACTGTTGAGCGTTTACCATGACATACTCTCTGCTGTTCTTCAGTTGCTGCTGCTGAATGCTTCCCAGAGCCTGAAAAGTCGGAAGTGCCATAAATTACAAATTTACAAGATTGATTCATATATATATATGGCAACTGGCGTGTGAGAGCTGAGAGCTGAGAGAGAGAGAGAGAGAGAGAGAGAGAGAGAGAGAGATATGGGGAAGGGGGGGGGGAGTACCGCTACTTTTACTTTTTTTTAAAAAAATCCTATCTGAATTTCTTTCCTTTTTTGCATTGGTTTATGGATCGCAATGGGGAAGCTTGTAAAGCAGAATTTTGATTGCATAAAGAAGTGTCTAATGCTCGGCAGGCGGAAAACAAATATATTCAAATTTTACCATAGAAGGTGGCCCACTAATAACAACAAGCCGGAAATCTTCCTCCATGTTTAAAGCAAATTCCTTCCCTTGAATGGGAGTGTTCATGGTTCAATATATAATTTTGCAATTAGTTGTCTGTCGTAAAAAAATTGAAAGCAGTTCTTGATGTCATGTTTTTTTTTTTTCTTGTATTGATAGTAAAATTTAAAAGGGCGATATTTGACTGCACCACTTCCACAATAATTCCTATCCTATCCTATCCTGTCCCGTAACCCGGAGGTCGTAGGGGCACCGCAGATTACCGTTTAACCACAGGCTGTGAAGTCCGTAGGCCTCGCCTCAATTACATACTATACATAGGCCTACGGACTTCACAGCCTGTGGTTTAACCAGCATACTCCATCTTTCTCTGTCCTCAGCAGCTCTGATGGCTTCGCTCTGTGTCAAACCAGTTTATTCTCGAATGTTGTCCTCCCACCTCTTTTTCGGTCTCCCTCTTCTTCTACCTCCTTGCACTGTGCCTTGCAGAATAGTCTTTGCAAGGCCTGATGATCTGGTGACGTGGCCATACAGTCGGAGTTTCCGTTTCGTGTTGTCCAATGGCTTGTGTGATGGTCTGTTGGACTTCGCGTTGGTGATGTGTTGGGTATAGGAAATGCCCAGAAGTCTTCTGTAGCACCTCATCTCCATGTCTTTTCAAATGGGCTTCAACCTTGTCAGGGCAGCAGTTGTTTGTGTGATCCTGGAGAGGACTTCCTGTTGGGACCCATTGTCTGATACAATGGCTCCTAAATATTTGAAGCTATGCACTGTGTTGAGGGATTTTGATGTCCGTGTTGATGCCATTGGTCATCATTTTGGTCTTCTCTGCACTTATTTCCATTCCATAAGCTCCTGGAGGTGGTGTCAAGCCTCTGTACCAGCTGTTCAAGTTCTTGTTCCTCTCCAGCCAATCCATCAATGTCATCCCCAAAACGAAGATCGGAGATTGCTCTACCCCTTATGCTGACCCACAATAATTAATTACCGTTTTATCTATTATGTACATCTAAAGAAAATATGCATTTGATGAAATTTGGATTTTGATTATTCTTTTTAGTTCAGAAAGTGGCTTCATCTTGTGTTCTATTATACACATCTGAAGAAAATGCGCACTTGACAAAAATCTTGGATATTTTCTATTCTTTTTAGCTCAGAAAGTGGCTTTGTCTTGTTTTGTCCCACCTTAAAGTGTAGCTGTTGGGTAGTGATGACTCACGGGTAATTCCGGAGATTACCGGAAACTTTTCGCTTTTCCCCGCTCGACGTAAGTGACGTCACAAAAAGGACCAATCTCTCAGTTTGTGTTGAGCTCAAGCCTAATTCAGTAATTGTAACTTGTATTTTTCTTCATCCACATTTATTTAGTCATAATAAATGTCTTCAAATTTTATTACTATTATTTGTATGATGCTAATCATGTTTCATTTGCATGAAATAATAATAATAATAATAATAATAATAATAATAATAATAATAATAATAATAATGTTATTGTTTTGGTGATGTTCATTTCAAGTTTAATATTTTTCGATAGATCTGTTAAATTGAACATGGTCAGTACAATAGGACACGATATGCCTAATGGATTTAACAAAGATAAGCAGAGGAAAAACTGTATTTCCACTAAATGCAGACTAATGTTTCGATATTATTATTATGCACTCGTACATTACAAACAGAAAACTAAGACTGAAATGTGAATACCAATTCTCTGCACTTAAAATTTGGTTTAGGTCTACAATACAGTCCTACGTAAAAAGTATTTTTTTAAAGTTACAGTAATTTACTCAATAGTGCTACTATTAGTAAGCTTAGTACTGCCGTAGGCCTGATTGAAGTAATTGTGGAAACTGCTGGCCCTGCTAATGCTATCTGATGAGTGATCTCTGATTTACCCTATCTCCACCACCCAAACCTCCCGCACACAATTTTCACTCTTGTGTATCTAAACTATTTAGAGTGTGATGCTATCATTAACCTCTCTCGCAAGGTTTAGCTTCGTAAGAAGAATGGAACTTCTCTTTCTCTTTCTTGTTGTTGCGGCATCACTGCTAGGGTGAGAGTCGACTGAGGCCTACTCGGTACCGATAGTAGGCCTTCTGCCGGCTTGATAGTCGGTATATGGATCCAGGTTTGAGAAGGAGCATTTTCGCGAAATTCATTGTCTTCTTTTAAGTGTGAGGAGCACACAACAGTGTGTGCATTTCCCTTGGAGAAATCTTTCCGCGTACTAACACAAAACGGTTCCAAGGTGGCCATAACGAAGTATCTTTCGGGTAACAATGCAGCGATGTTTCTTGGCATGATCTATTTATGCATCCACCAACAACACACATTTGAGCTGGCATTTTTTTAAATGTTGCATATGCTATCCTTTACAAATTAACTATAATAATAAATAAAATCGACATTTAAATTTTAATAAGTAAATACGCTAAATTGCACTGCGCCAAATCTCAAACCAACATAACTCACTAGACACTATACTACCAACCAAACCGGTCACTTCTGTGACGTCACTTTCCGAAACTTGCCGAAGAATTTTTTTTTTGGAAGTCGATTTTTTGGAAGTAAATATCAAACAATATACGCAACGGCAAAATAATCCAAGCACATTTTCGAACTCCTCGTAGTTTGTTTAGTTAGTACAGTACATTATAAGTCACTAAATAGTCCTATTTCGTGATTTGACGAAATGTAGGTCAGCACCCAACAGCTACACTTTAACCAGTATCATGTATAATCATGTTGTGCCCCAATGCTGTTCTTTGATGATGAAAACATAATAATGTGAGATGACGAGAGGGCGAGAAGGAGAGAGACGAGAGAAAGAGAGAGAGAGAAATCTTATGGGGTTTTTTTAAAGACAGGATACAAATAACCAGCTCAGACAACACATTAAATCATCAATTTTATTTGGACAAAACAATGACATGAAACACAAACTGGTTAATGGTATGAGTATAAAACATTGAAGATTCAATCTCACATGGACAGACTAAACAAAATAAGATAAGGATGCTAAAATGACAAAATGTAATTTAAAAAACAAAAAAACCATGATAAAACCAAAATACCATGTACAATGCTGAATCAAACAACTTGGATACACTCTGAAATCTTGCCAACAATGTTTGTGCATCTCAAACAGATGGAAGTTGGTTTGACATGTTGGAAACGAACAAACATTAAACAATCATTCTGTATCAAAATTGTTCGGAGAAATTCAGCTACAACAATGAATGCATGCATCAGCATCCCGACTTAACGGTTTATGGAAAGGGATAAATGAATCAAGACTCATGATTAGAAGAGAAGTGTATTTTTTTTACTAATATCAGATCAAGTACAAATGGTCTACTTCACTACATGAAATGGTGATGACGATTCTATATGACAATGATGATCTACACTACATGAAGAATGTACAACATTCAGAGACGAACCATGATGACACAGTAGTTTTAAGCACAAGCAATGAAGTTTTTGCAATGATACACATTACACACAAAGTAAAACAAGACCAAAGAATTGCAAGGGTGTTTAGACCACTATGCATAGACGCAAACGTAACCTTAATTAGACTTTTTTTTTTTTATGCTCATTATATTTACTCAAGTCATGATTTCAGTATAGATGTCCTCAATTACCTAAATAGCACTGCAAGTCATTTTGACTTCAACTAAACATTTTTAGGTTTTCTAGTGTTTATTTTGTTTTGGTTTGAGTTTCTTTTTTCTTTTTTGTCATTCTTTCTCTCTTTTTTTAATGTTGGTGCAGTATTGTATTGAGAGTACAAGTCACAGGTGCTTTTGGAGGCTTTTTTTAGTGGTGCAGACTCAGAATTTGTTTTCAGTGTTAACTAAAAATAAGTAATCAATACTTTGTTTATTTAAAGAAAATTTTTTTCATTTTTAAATATTTTTTAAATCAAGTCTGACTAGTGGTGGTATATTATCCTTGCATAATTATAAGTGTCCTCCAAATATTCTATACGGTACAATCTATACTCCCAAATCACTATTTGTTAAAAATCCTAACTTCTTGCAGTGAAACAGGTAAGTTACAGAACTCCAGCTGCGTTTGTAGAAAAAGACAAAAAGAAAAGAAAAGCGACATGACAATAAGCTAAAAACATTTACATTAGAAACAACCACGAAAATGTCAGTGTAAACAGGCAAACAATTATATGTCAAATCTGATAACATTATTTTTATTTCAACCTCTATCAGCTACTGTTTGAAAACAAAGCCACTTGTAATAAAACATGTTATACAAAATGTCTTGTCATATCTTCTTTTTTCTTTGAAGGTCAATACTCATGTTTCAGTAAATCCACAATCTGAATTGAAACCTCTACAAGTGTAGCAAAAAGCATAACCAGAAATATATATCGTACTGCAGGCTTACCAACACAGCTTTCATCACACTACCGTAATACAAAAGTCCCTTCAGAAGAAATCTTTCCTAAATCTAAAGCAATCCCCTGCAGAAAATAATTTTTGAGAAAGGGTAACAAGTCTGTCGATTCTAGGTCACAAAAATAATGTCGAAACAATTTCTCCTCTCAAGTAGTGGTCCTAGATAATGAGTCAGCGTTTGAGAAGTGGGTGCACATATCCATTCTTTGGTCCAACAGTAGTCCCTTTTACTGAAGTTTCTCTCGGTAGTCCCGTTTACTGAAGCATCTTCCGAGTAGACCCTCTTCCAGAATTGTTGACATCTGCCACGACACCACCACAAATGAAATCTGCTGAGATACCACCACAAAAGCGTATCTTATCCAACTGTCCAACAAAAAGCACTATCCCATCCTGTTGTCTGTTTCCTTGTATGTATCAAAGACAAGAGTCAGGAGGTTGTGAACCAACTGCACAGCAGCTGACTGTGGTGGAGACCGTATGTAGGCTGCCCAATTACCTGGGGGCAGGGTGGGGGTCAAACATCTGCGGCTGGGCTCCACCTGTAGCAGAAACTTGGGATATAAACATCGGCTATCTATCTTGTGGACAGATAATTAAACGATGTACTACATCTCGTGTACATCTTGTCAAAATTGTATTTGTAATTAGTAACACTAGCCAAGAGCTGACAAAAGTAAAGCTAATTAGCTGCTTCCTACTTCTTGGCTGAGAGGGTTTTTGATAAAGATGCTACTTTTAACACAGCATGACCAAGGATTTTAGAGTTACACTATCAATGGGTCAGAAAACAAAGCCAGTTACAAAACTAAAAATGCAAAAGAAAATAATCACGAAATAAGCACACAACTATGAGGAAAGGTGGGAAGGTGAACCTACCAGATGCAATTACATTGATACATGGCCAACTGCAATAGTGGTTATGAGCATAAGATTAGTAGTGCATTTTAGTGCAGTCAGCATACTTTGTGAAGCATGATTGATTCAATCAATAACAAATCATTAAATTAACAATGTGAGAGAAAGAGGAAGTAAACAGAAATTACATTTAATAATACATACACACACACAAATCAAAGAAAGCAATCGCACCAATAAAATCAAGACTAAAAGTTAATGTTAAGATCAAGTTGCTTCATAGTTCAACCACACAGTCACAACAGACAAAGGTTGGTGAGAAGATTCTGAAAACTATGAAAATAAAAAATCCCAAATCAGGTTTTTTTTATTGGCACACATTGCCTAATTATATTTACATGACAGCAGACACAATTATCCATTATGCTTGCAAACACGACTGCAAAAATGAAAATACTAGCACAATCCCTGTAAAAATTTGCTGAGAAAGGCAGTTACCCTTGACATTTACTATATAGATGACAGCGAAAGTCATTTTTTTCTTCTTCTAAGAGTGAAAACTAAGCTATTTAAATCTGTCTAAATATCAGTTAAAAGTATTCCCATGAAACATGATTTCTTACCTTGCCACAATGGAATCAACAGAACTGCATAATTTATTTTTTCCCCCTTTTTCCCCCTATTCATTAATTTTGTTTTACCTATGTATCTATTGAATTACCTAGCCATCAAATCTATTTGTTTATTTGAACAGTCTTGTTTCAAGTACTTAACAGTACCAGTGTAATTCTGGGTTTGGAAAGGAGGATGGCTACACATACCGGGCATGCATTATCACAGTGATCAGTCATGAACCAATAAACACAAGACCAATCATGCATGCAAGTAAAAGCAAGTCGGGAAGGTGTCAGCATCCGAATAGGGGGAAATGAGGTTCATGGAAGGTGGAAACTGTACAGGTGCAAGATAGTATGACAGAGGAATGTAATCATGCAGGTGTAGGGATTTTTTTCTTTTACACAAGCAGGGAGTAAAGAAAACATTTCCAAAATGGAAGGGAAATGTAACCAAAAAAAAAAAAAAGTGGAACAAGAGCAAGAAGAAAGAAACAGAGTTAGGTGTGTGTGAGAGCGTGAGAAAAAAAAAGGCAGCGGCCACACGACAAGCACACCACCAGACGCTGTCAAAAACCTGCCTGCCTCCGCCGGCCGGCTGGCCACACTTCACGGTCCCCTGCGCTAGCCCGACCCTTCCGTCTTGCTGCTGACATGATTGCTGTCAGAGTGCGCGTTGGAGGGAGTCATGGAGTGGGGCCCTACCGGCCGCAGGTCTGACGGCATAGAGTGCACCCCCATCGCCACGGCCGCTGCTGCCATTGCTGGGTTGAAGGCGGGAAAGCCGGCCCCGTTCAACCCCTCGCCTGACAGGGCCGCCACCGAGAAGGGAAAGCGAACTGTACTGTCTACAAGGAAAATACACACCCGTCAACAGTCTGTATTGTCCTCAAGGAGGTTTACACTAAATAGCCGTAAGCATTACAAATATTTAAAAAAAAACAGACTAAGTGGGAAATCAACATCTGCTAGCAGTCACAAGGTAAGTACTGGCTCAAATACTTTCTAGATCAGCTTGTAATTTACTTAGAAAATATTAATTCATTGTCTACCAACACTTTTGAACGAGTGTGTCAGTCAATTTAGGATCCTAAGGGTTTCCTTCTAAATGGTAACATTGAATAGAGCTTGCACACGACTGTTAGCTATTCTGCATCAAATACTTGCATTTGGGCTCTTCTCAAGCTGTTGCATCAATTTTTATTTGTAACATCTTGCACATGAGATTATTATTCCAAACAACCTTAGTCACCTAGGCATCACATGACATCCCTAATATCCCTATCAGCAGTCTAAGGTGTGTGGTGTTGGGTAGAAATCAAGCAGGACTTCAAGGGGAAAAACTTGTGATGAGGAATAGAGAAAATTGGTAAGGTCAAAGGAGAAAAAGAAAAATTGCACTACTGCGTAGCATCGTTCATTCCAACAAATCATGCAGTTCATTTTCACACTACTCCATCATTTGTTATACAGCTGCATACACATGAATGCTAGTTAAGAAATGTCGCCCATGTTCAAACACAAAAGTCGATATAAAAAATTTTTAAAAACGTTATTCACAGAAAGATTACAAGTTCTTCCACCGCTTTCTAATGCAGTGACACCGAGTACATAGTTAAAACCATAAACAAAGAAAGAGTGCAACTGGTAGTCCTCAATCCTAACTCAACTTCATACATAAATCTGACAGTCCCAACTCATTTGCACAAGAATTCTGATTACATGAATGTGAAAGAAAAATCTGCTTACATAAATGTGAAAGAAAATGACATAGCTGTGTTTGCAGGGTGCTTATTTGCAAAGCTCAGCACACTCAAAGCATACACTTACTGGCTGATGGAGGGAAGTATTCTTTGTTGACGCAGTTGCGCAGACTGTCTGGGATTCTGCCGAGGATCGCCCGCCTCACTTCACCGGCTGCCATTTCGCGCAGTTCTGACACGCTCTGTTCGCTGTAGAAGGAGGAGTGTGGAGTGATGAGGAGATTTGGACAATCTTTCAGTGGACCTGCAATCAGACATTAAAAACATACAATTACTTTAACACCATACTAGCAACAGCACAGGTGAACGTTTTTACTTCAGCGTCAGAATAAAATTTGTTTAGCAACATAACTACATTAACCTTTTTACACGCGGAGCGAACTAGAGCGACCGATATTTTTTATATGTGCTCGCTCTCGGAGCAACCGTCAGCGGTCGGTAATACACAGTAGCTCAATGCCTATGTGAGCAGCACTCTTAGGTTATCCCACATTTTGCTGGCTGCGGGCTATTTATAGCTTGCCTACACCCTCCCTTTCAGTGAAAGGAAAGGAAAGCAGAGCACTGGCAAAGCTATTTATAGCTAGCCTGGCTGAACTAGCTTCAAAACCTAAAAGCTTTGGTTGAGTCGGTGTGAATAGCTTGGTCTGTTCAGCGGCTGCCATGTGAAAATCAATTTATAGCAAATGTGCGAGACTCTCACACATGTGATCGCGATTTCCTGCAGTTTCCGGCAGAGTTTTCACTGCATTTTTAGAGTCTGTAGACCGCACACAATGAATTTTCAAAGTCTGATTAAAGTTTGAAGTTTGAGAGGTGAAGAGAATTATGGCGTCAAATTTTTGCAGAATCTGTTGAATAAGATTGCCTTTTGAATGATTTTAGGAGGGAGAAGAAAGTGATTTGGGCTTTGACGATCCGTTTCCATTGGATCTGAGCAACAGCAAAGATGAAGAACCATGCATTATTATTTGTGGCAGTGATCGTATTGCTGCATGTTGTGCAGTAAACAATGGTGACATTCAGATTTTTTTCCCCTGTTGCAACACATTGTAAAAATGTATGTGTAACATTTCATGTTGAAGAAAAATCTGATTTATTAATAATGTCGAGTGGAACATAATTTTGGATTGTGCTTTTATTAATTTTTGTGTGTATATGGTATAGCACTTTGATGGACTTACTTGCCTTGACCTAGGAAATAGAGGCTGATAAGGTTTATGCACCTCTGGGGGATTAGAGGGTTTAATAAGTGCAATATAAAAACACCCTTTATAAAACACTAAATCTGACCATCTTTGATCTGTTGAGATATAATATACTTCTACAATAAAGTTACTTTTACTTGAACTATTACTCTGCACACACTCACTGGTGGCCAAAATGAAAGGTTCGTTTTCTTGGACATCAAGGGCAGCTGCACGGATGCGGCCGTCCTTGAGAGCAGCAGCAAGGGCGTGTTCATCCACCAGACCTCCTCTGGCTGTATTGATCAGAAATGCTCCTGCAAAACAAGGCACGAACGCGGACATAAACAGGCGAAATCAACTTCAACTGGAGTTTTCAACAGGCAAAATCATGATCACACTGTAGTAGTAGTGTATGTTTATTAAAGTCCATAAAAGATTGAAGTCAAAAGAGGCAGTCCATAAAAGATTAAGTCAAAGAGGCTTTAAACACCTTGATATTGTTGGGCGTAGCTGGGGACAGGGACTTATGTATAACAAGTTTAACAAAAACATGTACCAAAAAAAAAACAATACACCAAATTACAAAGAGTTAACATTTAAAAAAAAAAAGGATTTAAACACTAAAAATGCATGTCTGTCCTTACTCTATAACACATGCATACCACACATATACACATGCATATAAGCATGTACGCATACAGACACATCGGCAATCAAATTGAGCTTTACAGATCTTCATTCAGTATAACATTAATTTCGTTTTATCCCTCTTGTAAGAAAGTAAATGTTGGGATGCGACTTAACATACTTGATCAGGCGTGGATGATTCAAGCTGTGTGGAAAACAAAGCAAAGAAAAAATTGAATATTTTCATCTGCACGAGAAAATACAACAACAAAAAGCCCAGTGTGTTTATGTTCAATAAAATAATGTGCAATCTATGCTTCTGTCTCGCTATGAACCATCAGACCTGATAGTGATCTAAGAGAGGTTTCCGCGGAACGCGCGACTATGTCACGCCTTGTGACAGACATTTTGAAGTCCAATGAGTCTGATGACGTCCACAAATCCACAACTTGAACGGCGAAAATATATACACAGAAACAGTCAACGCTGCACCACTATTCCAAAACAAAGTATGGCGCCGCAAAACCGGAAGTGAGTAAAGCAACTTTCGTCTTCCGATACAAAACAACAACAACAAAATTAAATGTCCGCAGATTGTTTCGCATTCCTTTTTTTTTCAGTTTTCGTTTTCGCGGATTTCCGCGATTTCGTGGAGAACTATCAGGTCTGACCATTCAATGGACAGCTGTACAGTTTGTTGCAGGGGCAGATCTAAGAAAGTTGTTCACTCATTTAACGTTTTGCATGATTTTCACATGAAGGCATTTTGTTATTTGTCGGCTGTACAGAAATAATATTTAGTTCTGCATAAACAAAGTTCTTTCCTCTCGACAAGTACTTTATTTTTATAATGTCAGCTTACATAAGACATTGTAGAATTACGTCACAAATGGTTTTTTAACAAACGTGTCCGTTGAGCTCAGATTTGATCTGTTTTAAACTTAATGTTTCACAATCGAAAATGTAGGTCTACTTATGATATTAGATCTGAAGACCTACACCAAAAAAAGAAGAGGTTCAAGACTATCGGCACAGATAAAGATGTTCTGGTTCTTACAATTGAAAATATGGTATATAACAAAGAGAGATAAATGAACGAATCCATAAAACTAACATATAAAGAAATGTTAATAAATGTTGGGTTATGTACAAAAGTATGTCTCTGCATAGCTTATTTAGAAAATAAAGGAGTCAATAAATGGTCAGACTATACTTTTTGGTTCTGTACACAAAATAATAATGTAATATTTCGTCAGATCTGTTTTGGCTGATTCCAATGATACTAAACCCATTTCTGACTTGTTATTAGAAGAAGAGATGTTAGCAAACTAAAATTATATGCAATGCTGACCAAAGATTCCATTTGAGATTGCATATTTAGCCAACTTTGACATTATACTGGAAGCAGGGATGCTATTTCTGAGATCTGAAATAAATCAGACACTATATTTGTAATAAGAGGAATTAAATAAAACAACAATGCATGTTTGTGTGACATTGGTTTTGCGCATTACCCTCACAAAAATGCACTTACTTCTCTCTCTTTATCTGGAAATAGTTTATCTGATGTTTCTTTTTCCATTGTTTCTCAGCAATGTTGCATTACGATAGTGAGTGTACTTTTTAAAATAATAACAGCGTCACACTCATATTGAGCCTCACAAAGCTGTCTCAATAATATGAGAATATACTTGAAATAAATAGATTTACATTAGTGATTAAACATATTGTCTTTCAGGTATGGCCTACAATGCATCTCATAAAGTTACATTATCTAAGTTACATTATATCTTTAGCGTCGGGGGCAGTGGGCTTTGCTCCCCTCCAGCAAGGCCTTTGCCCATCGACACCACCAAGGTTTGGACCCTGGCCACATTTTAGAACACCCATACCCCATTCCACCCCCTACTTACCCTTGGTCCATCCCTATATTGTTTAGCATCTGTACAGTATATACCATGCTTCATTGTCACAATTTTATAAAGCCAACTTGTCTTTGATTGTACTCCCTTTCAATATGATACAGCTAAAAGTTCCTCTCCTCTCAACCAAGAAAATTCACAACCACATAAAAACTACTCACAATACACAATATAACACTAAGGAAAATCAAATCATAACAGAAAACCAGAAGGAGCGTTATTTTCAAATGAAGACCGTTTAATTGTGTACAGTAACAGACAAACTACTATCATTATACTCTGGCCACAAGTGTGTCAAGTCATAACACAATTCTTGACAAGAAAAATGGTTTAGTTAGGGCAAAATAATCTTGACCAGAGATGTTGGGATAGGTTGACTACCTGGTCTCATTTGTTTGAGTGTGTAGTCGTTGATAAGGTGATGGTTGTGCTCGTTCAAGTTGCAGTGCAGGGAAACGCAATCACTCTGGAATAGCAGCTCTTGTAGAGTGTATACTCTTGTGATTCCTGTAAAACAGCACAATGCAATCAACAGGCGTGGTCACGCAGATTTTTCTATATTTTATTGCTGTTGTTTGTTTTCTTTTAAAGGAAAGGTGCGGGAGGAGGGTGTTTAACATTCATAAATATTTCTTTCAATTATCATTTCTTCCCTCCATAACAACATTGAACATGACAATAATAGCCTGCAAAGAATGGCGTCTCTTCCTTTCCAATCATCATCATCATCATCATCATCATCATCATGCATACCAAGTGATTTTTCGATGCCGTCAGCCAGATATGGGTCGTAGAAGATGACATTGAAGCCGAACACTTTTGCTCTGATGGCCACTGCTGTTCCCACTCGACCTGGAGTCATGAAAAATTAACACCATTATTCATCGTGTTAACACATTTGCAAAACAAAACTTGTGTGTGTTACTGCAAGTCCAAATTTAAAGGTCTCTTTTGAAAGTTAACAAACTTTTCTTTTCATTACTTCAAAGTTACACATTCATTAACGGAAATATTACAGATGATAATACATAAATGCTCATATTACATTTTTGCACACTTTCAGAAAAGTGCTGAGTGAAAGGGTATTTGCAAAACTCACCGAGACCAACAATGCCAAGAGTGTCACCCCGGATGCGCGCTGACCCCTGCGCGGCTTCTCGCAATTGTTCTGGACCATTGATTTTCTTGCCCTCTCTCACCATGTTGGCCAGCCAGTAGGTTCGACGGTACAGGTTGAGGATCAGGCACAGTGTGGAGTCTGCGACCTCCTCCACGCCATAGCCTGGTACATTGCACACTGCAATACCTGAACACACATCAAACCATGCACTTTACATGTATCAAACATTGTTACAAATGTTATCGATTTAGAATGTTTATAGTAAACATAATGTATTTTTACTTGCACACCATGCATTTAAAAGTATGCAGAATTTTTTCAGACAATAAGAATACTACACTGAATTTACAGAAACGCGTGTACTTGTAACACTATTTTATAGTCTTGCAAACCAAAATACATAGAACGCTTTAAGCTTCCGAGGCGCCTTGAATCAAAACCAAATGAAAGAAATGAGTTACATTACATTACATTACATAATTGTTGCTTTAGGTCCAGCGGACTCTTCTGAGCCAAGTCAGGACCGGACAACCCCCAATCCACATAAAAGATCTGCCGAAACAACCCTAGTGGGAAAACTAAATGCCCTCCACCAGCCAGTCACTTTACAATAAAGACATCCCACGCAGGGGACAGCTGAGGCTTCACCCCAACTTATCGAATCCCCGTTTACAAAAACAAAATAGAATACAAACATCATCATAAATTATCAACAAAACACATACACAGACCTGCCTACCTTACGCATTACTGATCAGTAGTTTTCCCTGTGAATTTAAGTAATTTTGCATTTTCCTTCAGTAATTCTACAGACACGAGTAAACGCGGTGTTTCTGAATAACCAAGGTATGAATAAATTCACGGCACGTTTACTACTTAAAAAGCACAAAAAAACAGTTTTTAAAAGGATAGCAAAAAGAAGGAAACAATATCAAACAGATTTTAAAACATGATTACTTAGTATCATGAGAGACCATGGCATGCAACAAAAGATAAACCTGCACATCACTGACCCGGTTGTGATGAAGGATAACTGTCCTACAGAGTTTTATTTACATTACAGGTGATTGACTCAAATGCCATTTTCATGATAAAGATGTGTAATTCACAGGAATAGGCACTACACATAAATTATGAATTCAAAGTTTGACTTTAAAAAAATTTTTTTTTTTTAGTTTCATCAGCTGTCAAAATAAGGACTTGTAACTGTGAATATGTTTACCAATAACAATAGCACATTGTGAGGTTAATTTAATTACAGTTGAAATCGACCACACTGAAAAGACTGTACCCTGTACAAATTTTAACTGGTCCTTATATTGTGCCAGCTGCCTGGAGTAGGCACATTTGAGATGGTCCAGCTCTTCTGGCCTGACATATCTGGTGTCTTCATGGCAAGATTTGAGGACTAGCCGCTTACAGACGTTTGCTCCTCCATGCCCAACTGAGAAGTCAGAATCGCACACAGAACAGTACACGTATAAACTATAATTCTGGGCCATGTTTTTTGAAGCCACAAGACAAGGCCAAGTCCGCGTGTAATCCGAACGAAATACTTGCAACTGCAGCTTTTTCTTCTTCTTCTGCACTTGAGCAATCTCTACACACTCAGACTCTTCTGATTCGTAGTCTGTCTCATGTAAACGTGCAACTTTAGCCCGATTAGAACTTTCTCCACTCGCCATTTTCACTCAAGATCGGCGCAACAATCTAAGCTCGTAACGATCGAGCATGTTCATTGGTTCACGACGTCCAATCACAACTCTCGAAACATTTGCTCTCATGCAAGGGCGGTTACTCTGTCAGCTTCTAGGCCTAGCAGACAACAATTTAACAAGTTTACACGGCTCTAAAAATTGCGTAGTTTTTCAATCGTTTTTTCTGTAATTTTGCATAAAATTTCATACTCCCGTACTAGAGGGTAAAATTCCGTAAAATTCCGGAAGATTACGGAAGGGTAGGCAGGTTTGCATACATATAAAATGCCTACATTGCTAAATAATAACATCATAGGAAGCCCTAGTGACCACCTGGCAGAAAGCGTCCAATATTCCCAAGCTGATCCAACAGACCTCATACACAAACAAGGAGTCTTGTCCCGGAAGAGTTTTTAAGAAAAAAGGTAGGAGACTGGTCTAGCGAAGAAGACGATAGTATAGCAGATTGATAGAAAAGAGCAGGAATGAGAAAGAGCAAATGAGAAAGACAGCGACAGTGGGAATTTAAAGCACTAAATTTCCAGAAAGTGGGGATACTATTTATACTGAAACCCCCGGCACCCCAACGGGGGAAGAAATGAATTACAACGATACATCTACAGCAGTTTCATGAATGCATACTCCTTATGCAAACAAATGTCAAAGCTAAAATGCTACTTCCAAAATAATGAAATTGCTTTTTAGTTCCAATCCAAACTAGGCGCTTACCCATCTCTCCTGCTGCCTTGACATCGACATTGTCATAACCACTGCCGATTCTGATGATGACCCGCAGGCTTTTGAACTTGTCCAGGTCTTCTTTGGTAAGAGTGATGGTGTGCCACATGAGGGCACCCACAGCTTCATTTAATACCTGTTCCCACACACTTAGGTGTAAATCATGATGTATCAAAATGACAAACCATGTGCTGACACAATAGTTCAATACTAGAAAAGACACATTCTTCTGATCTGCCAAACGTGGGTCAAAGTAAAGAAGGTGATAATAATAACAATAATAACAACAAATAATAATAATAATAAAGCACACACATATGTACTGCATTATTGTAAAGAAAAATCATGACAAAACAGAATACAAATAGTTTATCTCACTTTTTCGTGAATTTCTTGTGTAGACTGTGCGTCGCAAAAAGCCACTGTGGCCACATCCTTGAGGATAGGCATCTCCACAGAGCAGTCCCGCCCATCCAGCAAGGCGACTAGGGGCCGTGGATGCATAGGTCCATTAGGAATTGGGCCTCGGATAGACACTGGAACAAAAAGCACAAGTACTGATTCATCTGATAACTGCATGGTAAGTATTAGTTGGCAGACCACCTAAAATAATGCTTACATTTGTAACCTAACTACCTTATAAATGACCAATTTTTCACCCATCTCTACTAAAACTCCACCTAGACCATATGTGAATACATTGAATCACTGCTTGACGGTTAACGGACAACACTTGTCAGCTGTAGCAATCAACTCGTCCTTATGTAAAATTCTGTGGCTGAACAATGTCTGTTGTCTCCACTGAAGGTGTGGAACAGCCAGTGTTAGGTCTACTCAAGTTCAATCGAGCTCGATGCTTTACTTTGAACTGTGCTAGCCTCCCCACACCGACTCCACCAAAGCTTTTTAGTTTTGAGGTTAGGTCAGCCAGGTTAGCTATAAATAGCTTCGCCGATGCTACCTTTCCTTTCCTTTCACTGGAATGGAAGGTGCAGGCAAGCTATAAATAGCCCGCAGCCAGCAAAATGTGGAGGCACTAAACAGTGCTGCTCACATAGGCATTGAGCTGGTGTGTCCCCTCTACTCAAATCCCGAGCTCGATACCTGCGATGTTCCGTCTCCCTCTCTAAGGAGATCTGAGCTAGAATCTGGGGATTCTCCCTGGAAACTCTATTGTTAAGAGGAGAGGGTAAGGAGGTAGGGACTGTCGTAACAAAAATGTTAGCTGGGTATCAGTTATCATTTTTATAGCATGTGACATTTATAGGCAGCGTCGTATCATACCTGGCAGACTTATTTTCACATTGCAAACTTGTACTGGAATTTTAAACGCCATCAACCTCAATACAGTTTTCCAAATTCTGCTACTTCCACTTTTCATGGGATCTCCTACTTAACTTTCCCCCCAGCAATTTTTGTTTCCAGCTACACCCTCTTCCAGACACAGAAGAGCTGTTATTTTAATTGAAGAGCTATGGGTAAAGCATTTAAGAACAGTTCATGCTACTGCAGCCAGTAAGTGCATGATGGTGAGCGCAATTCATTAACTACTCCTCCTCCCTCCTCACCCCACACCACTACCACCTTCCCACACCCAAACCATGCCACCATCCCTTACCATGGCATCTACAGTATAATAATTGCTCAATGACTAAGCACTTAAATCATTAAAGAAATCCTCCTCATCCTGGCAATGACACTTTTCACGCTATCTCCTACTTA
The DNA here is from genome assembly GCA_036898135.1 of Oncomelania hupensis. Lineage (NCBI taxonomy): Eukaryota > Metazoa > Mollusca > Gastropoda > Littorinimorpha > Pomatiopsidae > Oncomelania > Oncomelania hupensis. The sequence continues at coordinate 147,296,141 of CM072511.1, read as the reverse complement.
ACTTTCCCCCAAACCATTTCTGTTTCCAGCTATACCCTCTATTTCAGACACAGAAGAACTGTTATTTCAATTGGAGAGCTATGGATCACAGTATTAAGTTCTGAACATACTGTTCAACATGTATGGGAGGCGAAATAAAATAAAGAGCACACATATATATATTTCGTTCAATCACAATGCTGCACACATACGAGTCGGTATGAACAGACGAACAAAACAACTAACACTATTTGTACTAATAAAATGCCATGAATTTCACTGTTATGTATCAGTACTGGTATAAGTCATTGTGTAAACGAAACCTCTCTACTCTTTGACAATATTAACTCTTTGCCTGCCAATCGAGGATATATCGTCGATCTGAGCCGCCATGTTTGTGCCAATCGACGATATATCGTCGATTTCAGTATTCCGTTTCGTTCCGTTTTTTTGCGCAGTCCAATCCAAGTTTTATTTTAACCAAAGAGAAATAACTCTTTCTACTTTCGTTATCGATCGACACGCTCGTGGTTTCTTCAAATTGATTCGTTTTTAAAGTGTTTTTTTGTGCATTTTACTAAGCATTGTGATGGGCACAATCAACAGTGTGTCAAACTCTGTTAATAATCAATATAATTTCAAACTGTAAAGTGTATTTTGATCCTAAATAAATTTTCTTTCTGGTGTGTGAAGCTGATTCAGTGATTGGAATTATTCCTCCAGATTTTTTTTATCACTGTGGTATGTAGAAATATTTTTATTTTATTTTATCATTTCAAAAAGATCAACATGCTTTCAAAACACATATTTCAATAACATAATCAAATTAACATTTTTGTGTTTTTCTTATTCTTCACTCTTTTACCTTTAATTTGATATGAAATATGTCTATTTAACAACTATTATTGAAAGAACAGTAGCTTAAATGCCTAAGGTACTGAACTTTCTTTCCGGTGCCAGAGAAATGTCTGGCACAAACGTGGAAACATGCCTGGCAGGCAAAGAGTTAATATGCTGCCTGGATAGTCACACCTAACACATCTGAAAATTAAAGCACACTCAGTGCGTTTTCTCATTTATCCATCTTTATTTTGTAACGAGATAGCTCATACAAAATTAAATTCTTACTTGGTGCGTCAAGTCGGTTCCTCTTTGGGGTAGGAGGTTGCTGCATGAGAATGTCCTGTGGCCGCCTCTTGTCCATCGGCCGTTGACTAGAACTAAGTAAAAGGGGTCCCAGCCGGCACCTGCCTGGGCACAGCTAGAACCTATTGTGAAAATAAAGATTATGACATAATTAAAACCTATAATGAATTGAAAACAAATAATTTATATATTTATTACAAATAACAAAATCAAAACAAACAAACATTGCAATAAAATAAAACATCACATCAAACTCTCACCATATTTTTTTTTCATCACAGAACAACCACTTCAAGAACCGACAGAACATATTAAATATCACCTCAATGAAATGAGAGAAGTTATAACTAATAGTTTAAAGCCTGTTGTTACTGTTAGGACAAGATAAAGGAATCGAAAGGATTTCATTCTACATCACAACAAGCATTAAAACCTCCTAATCTCTACCTTAAACTTAAAGGGACCCACTTTGAGCACGCTCCCTATTTAAACAGATCTTTTTAACATTCACAGTGAACGTTTCCCCACTTTAAAAAATTTAGCGTGCAACAAAAAACAACTCTTTTTGAAAGTATAGTTGTTTTTTTATTAATAAATTTCATACTCTTTTGTGCATATTTGTAGCGACTGCTAGCCCCCTTTCTAGAGCTAAAGATATCTCGCAGATGTTTCGGTGTACAGTTAATCAGGAGAAATAACTCCTTGTCTGTACGTAAATGAAAAATTTAAACTTTTGGGGGTGGGTTTGAGCAATGAAGGCCCACTTTCCTTGGTAATAACATTAATAACAATATAGATTTTAGGCTAAACTCATTTTCGCCACAAGTAAACAAAGCCTTCAAATTGGGGCCTTTCACTACAGTAACAATTGTTAAATTCTACTTACCAAACGAGTGGTAATAAAAGTGCCACTCAGCTCTTGAGATCACCTATTAGCCAGCATCTTTCACATAAAAACATCATTTCCTGAAACAGAAAAATTTTGAGACTGTACAACTATCCATCCAAATTGTACATCTATCCATTTTACCTTCCCACATGTAGTAGTTGTACAAACCTGAAAGTTGAATGGAAAGTAACCTGACAGAAATGTACTGTCATGGTGGCCAGCAAGTAGCCCTAAGTTACAGTTACGGATTTACTCTTACTCATAGTCTAACATCTGAAGGAAAGAACTGGAGCCTTAGCTATGCTGTGCAAAAGGTAACTAGAAGTTTCGAAGATTGCATGTTAGACAGATCCGTTGAATATTCTAAATTCGGGTTCATCGAAACTTCCAAATTGGTCCATCAAATTTTCCACACACTAACAAATGTTTTTAAAAAGTACCGAAAAAAAAGTACCATATTCAATTGGAGACTACGTCGCCGACATCAAGCGAGAGAACTCTTATGTCCTTGGTGTTTATTTTCTACATTGACGCTCTCCCGTTGCGACTCACTCATACAATAACAATTGAATGGGTGTTTAGTATTGCTTGTTTTATTATAGTATGTAAAGTCTTAGAGTTATGTCACTATTGTGCATTCCCTTCGTCTTCTTTTGTGAACCATGCGATGCTGTACACTTTTCTTTCCATATTGAACCAATATAATCCTTAAAACGGGTGTTTCACATTTCAGAGTTTTGTCTTGTGATGCCTATGGAGCAGTCTTTTTTGTGCCGTTCATTGTTTTTTAATGTCTGTAATTCCCCCTCCCCCTTACTTTTGGCTAAAAATTAAAATGCCCCCTATGCATTGCTGTGAGCCTTGTTTCATGTTTGGAGTTATATGTGGTTTTACTAATAAAAGGACAAAGTTCCACAGAGAATAGAGAGAGATAAAAAGTTATTGCTTGTAAATCAATGAGGAAAAGAAAGAGACACAGTTTTTGCCAAATTATTTTGTAAAATGGTCACAATAAAGTTTATTAGAAAAACAAAAAAGTCGAGTCAAGGGAAACAACCGTACCGGAGACAATTCAGGGGTGATATATTATTGCATAATCAGAAATATTTATTTTACAGATTTACAGTCAGATAGCAACATTTGTTCACCCTTTGTCAAAAGTTCCACAAAGTTAAACCTCGGTCGAAACTTCCAAGAGACCTTGATGATTTTTAGATTTCCCTAGAAACTTCGAATTTCTTCCGTTAAACTATCAAAATTTTCTGTATCCATTCAAAATTCAATATTTCTGGAATAGCTTTGCAAAATTAAATTGAGATCTACCCATGTTTAAAAAAAATTTCATCTTTAATAATGCAGTTTTTTTTTTTAAATTTATTCTTTTGAGGGGAGGGGAGGTTGTGGAAGGGGTGAGGGGGGGTTACGTTAGTCCGTATAACTATGCCCCCACATCCTCTCCTTCAAATAATCCAACAATAGTTCACTCGTCTATTATCATGTCAAACGCTAACACCCGATGACATACGATCATCCTAGGCCTAAAGGAGAGCAGTCTGTACTGTCTACTCAGCCGGAGTCAACCACGACTTTTTTGCATAGCTTCACAAGCGGTGCATTTGACCTACTTTGCGAACAGAACGGGTATTATGAGTAAATTTACTCCACTTTATTCTTAGAAACAAATACATAAAATTTCCAAGGATGCTAACTGTGAAAATGCTCCACAAAATGCGTGAAACTAAAGACGGTGTATGGTAGCATTCAAGATGAACCATGAAGGAAAGACAAAGGCTGACGCTAAAGTGGAATCAGTAGCAGTGCAGAAAAAAAAAGTACTAAACAGAAACACACTAACTAATAATTGAAATCGCGGCAGTCATAACAAATACCTCATTATCGTAAACTGAGATGCAGACGTTATCAATGAGCTGATAAAAGCACAGAATAATCACAAATCAACACAGTCAATACGATATTTTCGTCAACCATAAGCCGCCAGCTCTCTGCAGTCTAATGGCGCTGAAATAGCAGACTTTCTCGCGAGATTAAAAAATAGTCAAAAATATTTTTCCACTACTTTGTTTTAATTTTTATCTGCTTTTGTATCAGAGAAAAATAAAACGTTTCAGTGTTTATATGTGCAAAAACAACGATGATTTTAAATTAATAACTTTGACCCCTGACCTCTAATGCAGACGAAACGCTGTGGTAGAAAATAAATATGGCAGACAGGGAGCAAAAAGAAAAAGACAATTTAAAGAAGTTGGACGAATATTTGAAGTCTTTGGAACATAGTACCCTGAAAGTATGTGAGAGTTTATTTCTTGAGTTATCCACATATATAACTTTGTTGCTTGTTTCAGATGATCTGCGGTTCACCGCTGATGTCATTTGCGTCGCTATACCAATCAATGCGTAATGTTTTAGTAATAAATGCTCATAGTAATAGCATATTACAAATTTATTACTATTAGTATAGTATAGAATAGTATAGCATAGTTAAATTATATGGCTAGTATAGCAGTAATGGGATAGTAGTCTATCAGCCTGTTGCCCTCTAAATAAACATGCATTAGTGAGCACGCTTATTAATTGTCACACCGGCATCAGTTGTCAGATGAATTTTGCCTACCAGAGAGAGTGGGGTAAGGAAATCTCCACCCAAGTAAGTCGTACACTATGTTAGACAAAAAGACATTATAAAGATATACGACACGATATGTTATTTTTAAATAAATAAGTTTGTAGAATATACGCGTTATAAAAAGTTGAAGCAATAGCATAGCATAGCATAGCATAGTTCGGCGTGCAGGCTAAAAGCCTTTGGCCCTCATAATCAATCTTAATGAGGGTCCACGACCCACCCCCCTGGCATCAGTGCCTACCAATTTAGAATTTTTTAACCTCCAACTTGGTGGAGTAGATGCTATCCTTAAACAATTTGTCCAAACTATTTTTGAACGCATTAAGTGATCCAGCATCCACAGCCTCGGCAGTCAGGTCATTCCAAGGGGTTACCACTCTATTAGTAAAATACTTATTAAATTTGCGAGTATTATTAAAAGTTTTAGTAAGTTTAAATTTGTGACCTCGTGTTAAACCAACATCATTAAAATTTAAAAGAGAACAAGTGGTTAAAGGATAATACAATTTGTGTACAATTTTAAAAATTTCGATTAAATCACCCCGCTGTCTCCTATATTCTAAACTGGGTAACCTCAGTGACTTCAGCCTCTCCTCGTAGGAGAGCCCTGACATTCCACAGATCTTCCTGGTGAATCTGCGCTGGACACCCTCGATCAAGTCAACATGCCTCCTTAAATATGGGCACCAGACAGGGTTAGCGTACTCCAAGATGGGACGTATAAGGGCCTTAAAGAGGGGGACCATAATATCCTTGGATTTGTTACTTATGGTTCTTACAAGCAGGGCTGATATTTTGTTGGCTTTCTTAACAGTACTCTCAATGTGATTCTCAAAGCTGAGCTCTGTATCCACTATCACTCCAAGATCCCTCTCTGCACCAGTCGTCTCAATCGATTTTGAAGTAATGGAAATGTTACAATGATACTTTTTTGATAGTCACAAGATAAGCACTCCTATTCCTAAAACACTGTCTTTCCAAGAAAAGAACACGTTAATCTGACCATCAGCAAAAGATGCTAATCTCCACAAACATCTTATTGCTTTATTATTTATCATGTGTATAAATTTATTCCTAAATGAGGCTAGCTGAAACTATTGCCATCTGAATTCTGATATAACTATATCGCCTGTTTCAATCTGTGATCTGTAACACAGGGTTTGTTTCAACTTCTGAAAATGTGCGCAAAGGTTGTGTGTAACGTATATGTTACCCACGTATTTAACTTTTTGGAATAAAGAATTGTTGACTTGACTTGAAATAAGATTTTTCTGATAGAAAGGGATAATAAACTGTAGTAAAAAATAAATGCATGCATCCAAAGTAGAGGTCACTTAACTTCGTATATAAATGTTTGCTATGACTTGTTATAATGTTTGAGGCTATTTGGGAACCTATTTGTCTTTGACCTGAGGGCTAATACAGTTTGTTTGTTTTTTAATTATTTTGTCAGGTGCCATATGAAGTGCTGAACAGACGCTTCAGGGCAGGGCAGAAAGTAATTGACAAAGAAGTGTCACAGCTGCAGACGGTCAGCAATGAACTGACAGAGACCCTCACACCTGGTGTTACTGTCAGTGCTGTCACATCCGTAATTGGGAGAGTGGTAGATGGCTTGTCAGCACTGAAGAGAAAGGTTTGTTGACAATTAACAGATCAGTCAAATTTTTTAAGTGGCCTTTTTTCTTCATTTTTTTTTTTTACTTTTATATTTGTTCGTTCTCTTTGATGCTTTTCTAAATTTCTCCTCCTTCTTCATGATCTCTGGCCACTTCCAATTTTTCTTGTGTCTGTACTCTGCAAGTCTGTCCATTTATATGCATAACATCTATATAATTACATACTGCTCTAACTTTAATGCAATGCCCGTGTTGACTTTAACATTTAAGCTTCATGAGAAGTTCTGAATCATTAATGTCTGGCAGCCGCTAGAACAGATGTGAGACTTACTTCTTCTTCCTTTCTTCCCCGTTTAGATGCTTCTGTTCGAAATCAGAACTCTTTCTCATGCAAGCAGCCTGGCATAAAACATTCTCAAGGGTCACACTTATTGCACTGTTGTTATGCAGGCTGAGGAGGTCAACCATAAGGAGATGGAATCGACCCACAGCATCAAGCGGCGCGTGGAGCATTTGCAAGAGGTGAAGGCTATTGACGAAAAGATGCTACCGCTGTGGCAGCTGAAGAAACTGGATCGTATGCTGGTGGAGTACTTCCTGAAGTCTGGCTATTACAACACAGCACTTCAACTCGCCAAGCACTCCAACGTGGAGGTACTGATAGCATTTTATTCAGTGCGGATGGTATCAGTTGGAATAGAGTATAGAGGCAGCAGAGATTAATAGTGATAACAACAATTTAAACAGCTGATATAGAAAAAGAGGAAAAAGGTAGAAGAAGAACACCTGATTTTTTACACTAATAATTGTTTGAATGAATCACACAGGGTTCGTAGCGTTTGGGAAAGTTTGGGGAAAATGGATTTCATTTTCCAGGCCTTTGAAAGTCTTTGAAAAATGAAGAAGTTTGTGTAAGGTTTGTGAAAGTTTGGGAATTTTTAAATGCTTGCTACAGCTACACAGAATCCACATCGTATACCACTCATATTCATGTTTATTCAACAGAAAAATGGAAATAAATAAATACAAAACAAATTAATAAGTGCGGCTCTTCGATTTCTAACCGGAAATGAGATTTGCGAATTACCTCCCTTTGAAGACATCCGGAGTCTCCACGCAAAATGAAAATGCAGAGTTCGTGTGTTTTTAATTGTGGGCTTAATTGACAAAACTGTTAAACATAGAATGCATGACAATTTTAAAACTAAATTTGCACTTTATTGGTGAATAGGGACTGTCAGCTGGGCACCAGTTGCAGTTGGACTTTGTTGGCAAATAATAACTGTAATTTATGCGTCGATAAAGACTGGCTACTTCAAGAGTTCAGCTGTGTGTAAGCACGCAAGCCTTTCCTTCACTATGTTATGTTTTTGGTCATCAAAAAAGCACGATTAAAATGTAACAATTGGTATTCGCCAGGCAGGGGAAGAGGAATGATAGAGGGGGAGGGGGGGGAAGAAGGAGGGCATTCCCCTGCACTACCAGCGGCCCCTGTTCCCCGGCCAATTTCCTCTTTTTCCACTCCAGACCATTACAAGCCCTGTGTGTATCTAGGTCATGGTCAAGGTTTGGGAAAAAATGTAGAAATGGTCTTGAAAGTTTGCGAAAAGTTTGTGAATTTTGTGATGCTTTTTGGCTACGAACCCTGAATTCACAGACTGTGCTATTGGTGCAGGTGCAGTCTTTCCCTGCTATTTTTAGGAGTGATTACTGTTTTATTCTGTACTGACTGGATTCATGCATTTATTATTGGCGTACAAAGCAAGCGTTAATTTTCCTTGCTTTTTGTGGGGACATTGATAATGTCAGATTCTAATTGTTTCTGATTGATGATTATCCTGAATTTATTTGTTGATAAATTACTCAAAATTTCAAGCAGTGAACAAACAATATTGTTCGGTGTATGTTTCAGGATCTCACCAATGTGAAGCTGTTCATGGCGTCACGACAGGTGGAAGAAGCTTTGAAGAAACGGGAGACCGCTCTTTGTCTGGCGTGGTGCACAGAAAACAAGTCCAAGCTTAGGAAACACAGGGTATCGTTTTGATTGATGCAGTCCTTTCTTCCCTGGTGCACAGTGCAAACAGACCTGTTGCCACTTTTTCCTTCTAGAACAAAGATGGGATCGCCTTTCCTGGCATATATGCTTGTGAGCAGGCATTGGGAGATGCCACGCGGCACCTAATTTGAGTGTTCAGAGGTGTTTGAGGCATGGGCCTACAGACAGCCTACGTTTACTAGATCTCTGCCGCAATGGAAGGGTTGGCTCTAATGGAGATTGGATTTTAGTTTAAATACCTGTGAAGAATTACTAAGGAATTTTTTTTTTTTTAATGGCTTCATGACAAATGAGTTTTACAAAACTGAAGATGACTGAAGCATAAATGGTCTGAGATCCTTTTTTGCTTCAATAAACAGTTAAAGTGTCATTTTTCATTCAGGATATCTTTGCATCGCTAGGGGTATGGGTATGTGTGCTAACACACTGTTGGTAAATATATGTCCAGATCTAGAACCGGAGAAAAAGAGGGAGGAAAAGTAAACTGAGAAGAAAAAAAAAAGACTGGGAAAAAAAAGAAGAGCAGGTTCCGTGTATTACGCTATTTTGCTGTTCTGCAGTTTTTCTGTTTTAAGTAACATTTTTTTGTCTTTTTTTTTTTTTTTTTGGTGCTGTATTAATTTGTTATTATTCAGTCTGATGACAAATTGCAGAGTACACTAGAATTCAACATCAGGAAGCAGGAATTTGTGGAGCTGGTGAAGAAAGGCTGTAGTCTGCAGGCTGTCCAGTAAGTCTTGTGGGATATTCTTGAGGTTGGTGTATCGCGGTTCTAAATGGCTCTGACAGTAGAGAAAATATATGTAAACCTTAAAGGTACAACCAAGTATTTTTTCTCGAAAGTAAAAAAGTCGGCTGTAGTTGTAAAATTCCTGAAAGAGATCATTTAATAGGGGTTAGGCTAATGTTCAGAGTTTGCAAACACCAGCCATAGCTCAAACTCTTCTTACCCAATCCTATCCTATCCTATCCCATAACTCGAAGGTTGTTGGGGCACCAGACTCAAACCCACACTCTAGCTATTTCTGTGAGTGGTGAGATTCATTGATAACTTTAATAGAAAGCTAGCAGAACAGGATTTCTGCTTTGATTGTGTGTGTGTAGAGAGAGAAAGAGAGAGAGAGATTTTTTTTTTTTTTTTTTTTTTTTTTTTTTTTTAGCGTTCTATGTTTGTATGACCTGAACAACTGATGTTAATTGCTTGTGATAACAGCACTCATATTGTTTTTATTTTTACCTTGTGTTTAGAAATTATTACCAACAAAGCTATCACTGAACACCTTTGGCAACAGCTGGCAGTCACTTTATCTCCAATGCTTATGCTGATGTAGACTATGACAAAACGGCCAGTGAGTGTCAAAACAGAAAACAAAGATTAAAGCAAAACAAACTTTCCAAATGCTGTCAGGATCAGTTTTATTATCAGTTTAGGAGTGACATACAAGTACTTTAATGTCACTTTTTTGTTGTTGTGTTTTATGTAAATTTGTTTTCTTGTGAAAGAGAGCTGTAAATACTGGTAATGATGGAGGGGGGAAAAAAACTCACTAAAATAAATGTGTTGTTTCTTCAGACACGCTCGCAAATATTTTGTTAACTTGGATGACGAACAGATGTCAGAGGCACAACAGGTGATGGGGCTGCTGGCGTTTTACCCAGAAAAACTCGACATCCCAACTTACAGAGTACGATTTTTATTTTATTTAGTTATCCTACTCCCCCCCCCCCTTCCCCCTCTTAATTAGTTAAGTTATTTTTTTTATTTTTTTCTTGTTGTAGTTTGTTTGTTTGTTGTTATTAATAGTATTGTTATTTATTTATTTAATTTTTACATATTTGTATACATTGTTCTCACATTACTATTCTAAAATTCTATGGATGTATTTTTGTCAGTTTGGCAAGTTATTCATAATCAGCCACCTAGCCTCTACCTTCATGGTGACTTAAAAAATTGTCTCACTTTAAATGTTGCTTTAAAAAGTTTCAATGTGACCTTACAATTTAAAAGATGTGTAAGAATACATTTGTCAAAGATTCCTTTTATATTCTGCCTTTTGTCCCAACAAGATACAATGCATCTACACTGGATGTGAAATGGGAGGGGGAGGGAGAAGGTGGAGGGGAAGGGAGCAATGTCCAACATCACAACACAGAAACCTCCTTTTAATGTAATGTTACACATTTGAACATAGGTCATTTACATGTTAATTTGAAGACATTGTAATTTCTTGATGTATTTACACAGTGTATCTTTTTAAAACAACTGTTTTTGATGTTCTAGGGTTTGGTTTCTGATTCACGATGGGATGATCTAGTGGAGCAGTTTCGCCATGAGAACTTCCGGGTTCTGCAGTTGTCCAGCACCATCTTTACTGCTGCACTGCAGGCTGGACTGTCTTCCCTCAAGACTCTGTATCCTTAGCTATTGCTTTCACTATAGATTTATGGTGGATGTGTCATTCCTGCATATATTGCTTTACGTCACCTTTGCTAGTTGATTGAATTTGCGTGATTTGGTAATACAGCATTTCTGTCAGGGATGGACAAGATTGTTGCTTTTGTGGTTGAATATTTACACTTGACTTGAAACGAGACATCTTAGGATTTATATGTAACTTGGGAGGCTGACAGAATGATTAGCTACAAGGCTTGTGGCTGAAAATGCCTGTGAATGTATATAGCACGGGATAAGATCTTGTGGTGTTGAATTGTTCCTTGATACATGACCTCAGCCATTGCTACAGGGATGACACGAGCCAGCGCAACAGCAACTGCCCAGTGTGCAGCCGACACCTCAATGAGCTGGCCCAGCCATTGCCCTTTGCCCACTGTGGGCAGTCACGCCTCATCTGTGCCATCAGTGGGACCGTGTTGAATGAGCACAACCCTCCCCTCATGCTGCCTAATGGATACATTTATGGCACAGAGGTATACTAATTCTTTTCTCCTGCATTCACACCATGACAATGATGGCACCAACTCAACAATCGTTTTACAAGCATACTTGTAAGCTCACTCAAATTGTGGTGTTTTCGACTCACATCTTTCACACGCTTGCTTTGCAAGCTTCCCCAAAATGTGGTGTTTTCGTCATCGCTAGCTCTACTTTTTCTGATGCACGCTACAATATAACCCAAACAGCTCGCATGCACACTACTCAAAATTCACCCAGGATTCCGTTGCCTTTGGCGCCTGTTCTTTGATGTGTAGACCGCTCTCAGTCCTTTTGTACAATCTTTAACGTTATGATATTTTTTCCTACTCCAATAAGCCTACACCCTTAAACTCGGCTCCTAACTGAAAAAGGATAAAAGACAATTACAGTAATTAATTTTATTATGTGTGCATTGTTCACACCAAACATTGAATTTTTTTTTTAATCTAAGGGGAAAGTTTTTAACCAGCGTAATCATTTAAGTGTTTACAAATACAAATAATAATATTATTATGTTGTTGATATTTTCATACAGGTATTGCAACCAGAATATTATTTATTTATGTTAGGTATTTTTATTTTCTTGCAGGCGTTGCAAAAGTTAGCCGTTGAGAATGACAACAGGATCGTGTGCCCCAGAACCAAAATGGAGTTCAGCATTCAAGATGCAGAAAAGGTCTACGTCATGTGAACCAACAAAAAAAAAAAAAGATATATATAAAGAATATTGCGATTCAAGTTAACGGACAATCTGACAAAAATTTCCATTATTCTTTCTGGACACTATAACTTTTTCTTCCTCCTTTAATGCCCATCTGTCATACTCGACAATTACTGACATAACTTCTCTCTAAATATTTCGAAAATACTTTTTCTGTATAGGCAGATGGCAGTTTGAAAAAACTTGTAAGATTCTTCAGTATGAGAAATTGGTCTTTTTCTCTCTAGATAGTACAGACACCTTTTGTTGATTCTGTCAAGTCGATAAGAAGAAAGTGTAATATTTTTTCCTATTAATTTTATTGGTAATTTAAGAGCTTACGGATACATTATTTGTGAAGATAGGTCTGGAATTTGGGGAGACGAAAGATTCAATACCTCACTGCCATGTGTTCGTTCATAGATTTTGCCAGATTTGAATGTTGAAGAAAGATGTAAATACCCATAGCAGGCTGCTGTACGTACAGTTTGGGTGTCTTGTTGTTTGGTTGATTGGTTCTCTCTTTTTCTCTGTTTGCCCTGTCTTATCATTGTTGTGACTTTGAGTAGGTTATTATCCGTTGTTCTTACTGACAAGGTAGGGAAGAACAAATGGCTTGTCCTTTTCTCATTAGCAATAAAATACTGTGAGTGTGATTATTTAGAATAATAATTTGTTTGCTTGTTTTTTTGTCTTGCATGTGTTGGGGAACATGAGGAAGTTTTTTCTGATCTTATTTTAACTCCCTCTTTACTGTATTGGTATTGGTTGTAGTAGCAGCAGTTGTTGTGTAACTACGAGTCTAACTTAACCTTTTTGGATTTATTACGTTTAACAAATTATTATTTTCCTCCTTCATCCGGTTTGAGGTAAAAATCCTCGGTAGAGGGAAATTCTGACAATAGTGTGATCATAATTATTTAAGTTTTATTTTCTTTCTGTTGCCTCAGGTGTCACACCTGGTCACATTTGTTATTCTCTTTCTGTTAATTCACGTGTGACTAATAAGTGCATTGTCTAACGTGTTATTGAATTGAGATTTCAATGTTGTTTCCGCCTGTATGTGTGTTTCTGTTCATTTTTAAAATATTTTTTTAGGTGTTTTTTCTCTTTACCGTGTTAAAAACATAATTCATGAATTCTTGTGTGGTCAGAATATGAGGTATGTTTCAAATGATAATGAAAGCTTGATCAGTGTTTCGATACTGAACCCTTGTGTGGTCAGACAATAAAATACTTGAGTAAGTTAGAAAATATGAAGTCGATACAATAAGAGTGGTCCGTATGGATACAATAAGAGTGATCAGTATGTCATTGTCATGCCTTGTAGAAAATAAGCGGATAGATGATGATATTCATGGAAGCAAAAGATAGATGATAGTGGGAGTATGATAATCTTGTCAATGTCATGCACGTGTAAAATTATGATGACAATGTTGTGTACAGAGATCAAAAGTGAATGCTGGTGTGATAAATTAACCGCTTGGTTTGGAGTAAAAAGCATTCAAATGATACCAAATGCTTGAACATCATGTTTGATGTTGTGTGCATGCATGCTTGCTTGCAATGGTTCACTTACAAAAGACATAATTTGGAAGTAAAAGAGATATTTTGTTAAAAGAGGTCATTTGGAAGTTTTCAGCTGTGTGATGATTTGATTTGCATTGGTTTGCAAATGAGAGTTTGAAAGTTGTTTTTGCTATGCAGAGATGTGCAGAAGCCAGACATTGTTTGTTGACATGTCTTGGAGTTCGTTTGCTCCATAAGAATCCGATTCAGTGAAGGAATTGGCCAATTCTTGCTTTTGCTATATGTATATATGTATCCGTGGAACCCTTTCGTCTTTCTCTTTAGAATAGTTCTCAAGTTCTTCTGGTGGTTTTGTAATTACATTTTAAGTTGTGTTCGTAATATTTTGCATATATATGTGTGTGTGGTACCAATGCATTAGAAAATTAATTCAATAAAATCAAGTGTTTAACTTGAAATCTGTGCAGATTGGTTTGGTATGGGCAGTTTGGCATTAACATTTTCACCTTTTTACCATAGGTATTACATGAACAATCATCAACGTTATTTGTATTTCCTCTATTTTTTAAAAAATAACAATCACACATGTCAAATTAGTCCTCAGATTCAACTCTTTATTTTAATCCCGGCCTATAAAAATGTAATAAATATTCAAAACAGGAAAATAAAATACATAAATACATAATAAACAGTTTATCACACTATTGATAGTAACACTGGTTCAAACGCATCACAGAACTGCATAATCTTACAAAATGTTGAAAATGTAAAAAAAACACTGTTCATTGGTAAGACTAAAAAGCAACATCCACCTGTACACAGAAGATTCAAGATGCATCAACAAGTAACCTTTGAGAAACTTTCACTCTCGTAGTCATATAATGACGATGTTCGTACTTTTTTACCATGTGAATATATGAATGAAAAGATAACCAATGCAGATTTTTCTTGGGGAAACAAAAAGGAGAGTGAAGTATTGTAAAATAGATGAACTTAAATAAAGCATATTCAGGACATTTCAGTTTGCAGTCACTTAAAATTGTTTTTAAAATATAAAAAGAATTCTTGAAGAAGAATGCTTTGTGGAGTGTCCAAGACATTGTTGTTGAATCTTCTGTTTGTTATCCTTTCCATTTTCCAATACATTTGTCTCCATATTATGTAGTTTGATCTTATTTTAAAATGCACCTTTCTGTCAAATGAATGTACTTTGTTGTTGAGAATAACAAAAGTCTGTTGTCATTGCCACAAAACATCCAAGAAATTCTGAATGTTTTTTTTATTCATAATGATTCATCTTTCACGCTAGCAATTACGAAATACTGTGCTAATACTGTAGAAAAAGGAACCTGTTTTCTGCTAATACTGTTGTTAGTATTTCTCCATACTAATAATATCCACGCAAATAAACTACACATAATTTAGGATCCTTCCAAAAACTGAAAAGCAGTAACAATAATGGTAACAGAACTTATAAGTCTTATGGTAATAATAATAATAACAATCATCATTCAATATTATAATAAAAATTGTAATAGTAATATAATAATAATTACTGAAATTAAGTACATCTTGGTTGTCAATGTCAGTTATCATGCTAGCGAGTCAAATAATCTTTACTCCAATAATAAATATTGCTATATACTACCCATTTATACATCTTTTCATAAAAATATCTATACTTATATTATCTTTGGTAGTATTATTACATCACACACAAATTTAAGAACAAAAACGTTTTGGTAATCCCTATAAAATATGGAATGTGATAACTCACAGTTAAAGACACAATCCTCATACTCTCGCAGTAAAATTTACATTGTCACAAAGTCATCATCGGTCATGATAGTAAAATTTACATTGTCACAAAGTCATCATCGGTCATGATAGTAAAATTTACATTGTCACAAAGTTATCATCGGTTCTCATGTGTAACCTAGAAAGTCAAGTGTCGCACGTTTTTCTCAACAAAGTGCACAAAGTTGTCAGAAACCAAAAGATTCAAAGTCACCTTTACCACCAATTTACAAGTGACAAAATCATCATAATGTAACATCTCTTCCCCAACAGAATCTAGAAAGTTAAAAGCCACAGTCAATCTAGGCCAAATCACTTTCCCACCAAAATGTACACTTTTTCAAAGTAAAATGTGCACACGCTTACATACAAACTCTCCAGCAGAGAATTGTACAGTCATGTCATTGAAATCACATCACTTTCTCACCAAAATTCACACTTCTCAAGATAGAATTTGCACATGCTATAATAAAATGTAGATTTTCATGCATTTAGACTCAAAAAACTATACCACTGTTAGACCACAACAATAAACTTACAGAGAGATCAGGTACCACCGCAACAAAAATCACCACCCATTTAGAGATTTTTGACAAAACACAAAATTGCAAACATTTTTCTGATATGATAGGGATCTGATATCCCAGATACCGTTTGAGGTGGAGGACATTACTTGTTAGTAAAGCTATGAAATCTTCGTATCACACTGTGATCAGAACCAGGAACGGGCGTATGCCAAAACGGTCTGATTTTCAATGTGTCTAGGCAGATAAACGTTCTGATTTGAGAGTGGTTTTTGTGTGTGCAGATAAATGGTCTGATTTTCGGTGTGTCTTGGCTATTTTCTCAGGTAGTCGTAAGTGGTCTTAAAGGTCAGTCACTTGGATCCATGTATTTCCAGCATAAAATGTGGAAATGTAGGTGACCATATTCAAAGGCTGATCAAGTTACTATGGACCCATAAAGATGTGTGTGTGTGCGTGTGTGTGATGTGCCCATTTCCTAAACGCCTACATCGAAAGATTGAGAAACTGTGCGGTGTCAGAGGAGGTCTTGAAGCCAGCTCCATAGCGGTTGAAGACGTTATCCACAGTGATGGAGACACGTTTGATGGGAGGGTTAAAGGGTGGGTAGACAGCGGAGCGGCCTTTGTAGGAGTACTTCCAAGGGTTGTGATTCGGGTAGGGCTGCTGGCTAATGGCGAGCACTCGGGTGGACGTCTGAGCCTGTTTCCGAGACTCGCCCCTCAGGTCATTGAACCAGTCGGTCGTGGTGGTGTCCAGACGTATCGGGCCTGCATGAGGTTCGTCTCGTGACTTGGGGAATCTCCGGTGGGTCGGAGCTTCGGAGGTGGGACGGCCCGCGAAGGCCCATGAGGATTCCGTGAGGTAGTCATCCTGCCGAGGGCTGTAGGTGTGATGTTTGAAGAACTCTGGTTTTGTCCTATGCAGCCATTTGTCCTTATCCTTATCCAGTCTGCGGCCTAGCACTCGAGTATAGCGACCCTGCAGCAGTATCAATAATATTTGACAGAGTTTCAGAATGAATTTTCTTTTTTTTTCCTAAAGCGATCCTACAGCAGTATCAATAATATTTAACAGGGTTTCAGAATTATTTTTCTGTTTGTTTTTTTCCTAGCAATATCTGCTTGCAAGTAAATATAAACATGCAGCTATCACTCATACTATTTCGTCATTTTTCATTGAGCGCACACCTTATATGAAAATACGAGGAGAATGAGTCAAGAAAATCTTTACACAGACAATACATGGTACTGCAACTTACGTCTCCAAAGTATTCCCCTTTGTCTTGGATGGTGTTTCTATTGTCGTGAGTGGAGAAGGGGTTTGATGATTTATACAGACTCTGCACAACAGACACTATAGACAATATATTTGCATATGACATTTCTATTTATCTATTCATTCATTTATAATATTTATTATTAAAAACGCTGAATGACAACAAGGTGTGATGTGCCATTTACATAGATAAATTTTCCTTCTTTTTTATTTTATTTTTTTTTATTTTTTAATTAGAAGGCTAAAGGCAAAGCTCATATGACTCACATGCTCCTTATGGAACTTGCAATATTTAACTTGAAAATGAGTACCCAGAAAAAGCAAAATGAAACAGTTGCATTAAAATGCAAAATAAATACCAACTTTGATCTTTCTATGCTCTTGACTTTGAGGCGACTTTGATCTCCGGTTCCAAATACACTCATATATTATAAAATTAATTACAGGAAAAGTTGTATTATGCCAAAAAAAAAACCACAGTGACCTTGGGATGACCTTGACCTTCAATGACCATGATCTTGGGATGAAAAAATTACTGTTCTTTTAATACTGTTCTTTAAATGCTAAGTTTGTCAAAACTGCTCATCCAAACATGCATGTCCTTTCTTACTGAATAAAAAGGGGACTGAAATGAAAGGAAATAATTGTTTTTGTCATAATTGTTTCTTTTCTAGAATCGCAAGGTGATGTTATCGAGAAATGGAATGTCTTTCTAAGCTGCTTACATGCTTATTTGAGAGCTTTTCACCTCCGTAAAGTGGATTAATGACCTCATGCTATCTTTTACCTCCGACTCACTTAAAAAAACTAATGGTATCACTTTTAGTGTAAAAAAACTGAATGATTGAATTCTGAATTAAATGACTGACTGATTACTTTATTGAATTGATGGATAGATTGATTGTACCTGGGCTCTACACTGGAAGGTTTCAGGGGCAGGACAAGGTCTATAGGCAGCTGCCGCAGTGAATGGAGCGGAGAGCATCCTTCCTGTGCTTGTCACCTCATTCCTGTCCAGTCCTGTGTCACTATTGTCGGCCCCTCTGTGCCGAAACTGAAGCAAAAGAAATGGTCAGAACTCAATGAGACACTACAAAAGATATACTAGAAGGGCAAAGCCAATATGACTCACTTACTCCTTATGCAACTCGCAATAACATGAAAATGAGTGCCCAGAAAAAATAAAATGAAACTATCCTATCCTATCCTATTCTATCCTATCCTATCCTATCCCATAACTTGAAGGTCGTTGGGGTAAAACGATGATGGTTTAACCAGCATACTCCTTCTTTCTCTGTCCTCAGCAACCCTCATGGCTTTGCTCAGTGTCAAGCTAGTCCATTCTCAAATGTTGTCTTCTCACCTCTTTTTCTGTCTCCCTCTTCTGCCTCCTTGCACCATGCCTTGCAGGATGGTCTTTGCAAGGCCTGATGCTCTGGTGACGTAGCCATACCATCCGAGTTTCCTTTTCTTCACCATTGTGAGCATGTCCTTATGTTGTCCAATGGCTTGTGTGATGATCTGTCGGACTTCGTTGTGAGTTGATGTGCTGGGTATACAAAATGCCCAGAAGTCTTCTGCAGCAGCTTGTCTCCATGCTTTGTATTCTTCGTTGTAGATCTCCTGTGGGGGTCCATGTTTCGCAACGTATAGGAAGATGGAGATGACAAGGGAGCTCAGACTGATGGTCCGGTCTTTCCCAATGAGTTTCAACCTTGTCAGGGCAGCAGTTGTTTGTGCAATCCTGGAGATGATTTTCCTGTCGGGACCCATTGTCTGATACAATGGCTCCTAAATGTTTGAAGCTATGCACTGTGTTGAGGAATTGGCCTTGGACTTTGATGCCCATGTTGATGCCATTGGTGTTGTTGGTCATCATTTTAGTCATCTCTACAGTTATTTCTATTCCATGGGCTTTTGGAGGTGGTGTCAAGCCTCTGTACAAGTTCTTGTTCCTCTCCAGCCAATCCATCGAATGTCATCTGCAAAACGGAGGTTGGAGATTGCTCTATCCCCTATGCTGACTGTGCCTTTGTGAACTGCAAGGGCATCTGGCATGATGCGTTCTAGGAAGATGTTGAAGAGTGTTGGAGAGAGTAGGCATCCCTCACGCACACCGATTGTTGTTCTGAATCAGTTCCTGATGGCGCAGTGCACTGGTAGCTTTGTCATATAGGCTTTTGATGACTTCAATAATTTTAGGGCTGATGTTGTACACTCTCATGGTTGCCCACTGAGCTGCATGCCAGACTTGGTCAAATGCTTCTTGAAGTCTACAAACACATGATATAGATGTTGTTGGTGCTGTAGGTATTTCTCGCAGATTATTCTGAGGTTGAAAATCTGTTCAGTGGTACTTCGTCCTGCCCTGGATCCTGCTTGTTCATCAGCTATGATTTGTTCAGCTTGGGGTTTCCACCTGTTGAGTATTATTTTCAGAAGGACCTTGCTGGGAGGGCTGATAGTGCTGTAATTTTCATACTCCTGAATATTACCCTTTTTGGGAAAAGTGATGACAAATGACTGGGTCCATGGTGTAGGCCACTACCCACTCTGGAAGATCTTGTGACAGATTATGGTGAGTGCATCATCGCTTCTCCTGCTTGAAGAAATTCCACAGGTATGTTGTCAACTCCCGCTGACTTTCCCTTCTTCCTTGATTGCACTACTGCCTCAACTTCTTCTCGGAAAATTGGGAGGATTTCTTCCTCTTCTCTGTTCTTGGGACATGCTAGAACTGATGGGACTCCGTTTGGTGTGTGGTTGTAAAAGTCAGAGTCCTGTCCTGGACTTCTTGTTCTTCTGTAAGACATATGCCAGACTTGCTTTGGATCGTGGAAACCTTGGGCTGTTTAACACTTCTCAGCCGCTTCACAGTCTGGTAGGCCTTCTTGCTGTTGTTCTTGTTCAGACTGTTCTCTATTTCCTGGCATTGCTCTTCTATTTCTCCTTTGTGTGCGCATGCCTTTTCAGATGTCATTGTTGATTTTTCGGTAGGCATCAGCTCCCTGTGATGTGTTCTTTTTCTTTTTAACCTCTCTTCGTTTATCACACGTCAGGTCTAAAAGTTCAGGTGTGATCCACTGTTTCTTCTTTGGGCGGTGCTTGCCAAGGATTTCAGTGGCAGCATCTGTCACAGCTGAGTTGAAGGTGGTGGTCATGGTGTTGACATCTACTTCACCAGCTCCCAAAATGGGCAGTGGTGCAAATTTCCATCCAATTGTGGCTTGGAATATTTCTGCCACATCCAAGTCTTGCAGTTTGTCCAGGTCGAATTTCAGTCTGGTGCACTTTGCTATGTTTACTCTCTTCAAGTGGAGCCGGAAGGACATCATCAGGAGATCGTGGTCACTTCCGATGTCTGCTCCTGGAAACGAGCGTGTCCTGAAGCGTGTCTTGACCATGATGTAGTCAATCTTGTTGTAATGCTCTCAGCTGGGACTGTGCCATGTCCATCATCTGGATTTTTTGTGGAGACCAAGCATGTTAACCAGTATCAGATTGTTGTATCTTAACAAACTCCAAGTGTCTCAGATCCCTGTCATTTGTCTCGTTGTAGCAGTGGGTTCACACGTGTTTCCCCAGTTGTGTTGTGCATCTTGGTCAACTTGGCATTCCAGTCACCTTGCACTATTGCTATGTCCTTCTTCGGCTTTTGGTCAAGGACAGCCTGTAGATGTTCATAGAAATCCTCCACTTCGCTGTCGTCATAGTTGGGTGCACGACGATACGCCTAACTATCATTTCGCCTCAGTCAATTTTCTGAACATTAAGTCAAGCCGCCTCGAGAATGGACTGGTTTGACACTGAGCGAAGCCATCAGGGCTGCTGAGGACAGAGAAAGATGGGCTGGTTAAACGATCATCTGTGGTGCCCCTACGACCTTCGGGTTACGGGACAGGATAGGATAGGATAGGCCTAGGGTTAGGGTTACCCGCTAACACATTACAACACAATACAACACAACGATTAAGTTGTGCATTCAAAAACACATGTTGGGCAATTGATTTGAGATGTTGCGAATTGACTGAAAACGAGGTGAGGAGAATCGTCGTTAGGCGAATCGTCATACACCCTCATAGTTTGTTGTTGGGGCATAGACCTGGATGATGGTGATGTTGAAAGGGGCTACTCTCAGACGGGTGGTAATGAGTCTACTGGAGACTGGGCGGCAACAATGACAGGGGTTTTGAATGTCTTTGTGGGCCAAGAATTCGACACCGTGTTCGTGCCTGTCATCTCTCCCGCTGAAATAAAGCTTGTGGCCTTTGTCGGTCATTGTTTCTCTTAGGCCTTTCCAGCGCAGCTTGCTGATACCTAAAATGTTCCATCGATAGTGGGCCAGCTCGTGGGCCAGTTCTTCTAATTTTCCCTCCGCAGTTAGGATCCTGACATTCCAGGGTCCTATGAGGATGTTGTCTCTCTATTGCGGATCCTGCTAAGTTGTCCATCAGTAGCACACTTACCACCTCTGTCCTGGTGGCCAACGGAAGGCGCGATCCTTGGTGACCCGGGCAATGACCGATCCGGTAAAATGAAACGGTGGCATTAAAATGCAAAGTAATACCGAATTTGATCTTTATAAGCTCTTGACCCTGAGATGACATTGACCTCCGGCTCCAAGTAAACTCATTTACTATCAAATAAACTACAGCAAAAGTTGTTGTATGCAAAAAGGTGACCTAGCGATGACCTTGACCTTCAGTGACCTTGACATTGGGATGACCTTGACCTTCACGTGACTTCTCATGCATGTCTGGTCAAATAACCCAATGTTGTTGCATACTATGGGTTAAATAAACAGCCATTCCACAGTACGATGACCTATTTTTTGTATGTTTTTGCAAGGCCTAAAATGACCTTGACCTTCAAGATCAACGCAAAAACGGAGCATATATGAAAGATCAATCTATCATCTCTAAAATAAAATAAATTTGGACTTTATAGCTCTCACAGTTTAGGGATTAGTCACTTCAAAAAGTACCTATACTAACAGACTTTGGACAGCTCCAGTGACCTTGACCTTGGAGTGAGTTTGATCAAATTTGCGTATTGTGTGTGGCTCATTGATATCTATCATGCAATAAAAAAAATATAAATTCAATATTAATAACTGTGACTTTTTGACTAACATTTGTTGACCTTGTGACCTTGACCTTGAAGTGAAGTCATTCCAGATTCAAGATACATTAAAATCATATTCATTTACTGATCATTTATAAGGTCTCATGGATATGCACCATCTTACCAAGTTTGCTTGTGATAGTTGAAATAGGTTCCGAAATATTAATCCACTTCGAAGTTTTGCACAGACGGCGGACAGACGGACGGATCCAAAAAAAATTAAATAAAAATTTTAATGTCGTTTTTGGACTATTTATGACTCATCTCGCACGGATTTGGAAAAATCTTTTCTTTTTTTCCCTTTTTTTCTTTTCTTTTTATTAAATTTTTTTTTAATTATTATTGGGAGGCGGGGAAATGAGAGTTGGGGGTAGGTAGTGGTGGTGGTGGTGATGGTGTGAATACGTAGACTTATCTGGCTATGCATGCGAGTCAAAAATCAATGAGACATTACAAAAGCAATAAAAGGAGATTTAGGCTCTGTATAGAAACATAGGGCTGCTAACGCCATGCCATCGAGGATCCATTCCACTTGGTTAATGCCCCAGTGTGCGTCAAGAAACTAGCGCTCGCTCGCCAAATTAAATTTCTTCAACAAGGATCGAATGCATACAGTCAGTCGCCCAAGACTAGGAGCAGCCTACTTTCTGCCAGTCTGGTCTACGACCTGTTTGAAGTCACCACGCCACCCAATCAACCCACGCATTATATTAATTACTCTTTGACCTACATTCTTCAATCAAACACTCTTTTAATTAACCTGGTATGTATGCTTTGTTTTGTGGTACATTTGCGGGATCTAACCCGGGGACCAGTAATTTGATAAATAAAGCACGTCAACTAGAGGGCCAAAGGCTGTCAGCCTACGATGCCAGCTATTCTGTACCCTACTATACTTTATATCAAAGCCTATGAAAAGTACGGTCTCTGGTAAATATAACTCACAACAATTTATATCAGTAATACAATGTTTATTAGACACTAGACTGTGCGATCGACTGAAGTTCGACCTGGTCAAACTGCAAGACTTGGATGTGGCAGAAATATTTCAGGCCACAATTGAAGGGAAATTTGCCCCACTGCTCATTTTGGGAGCTGGTGAAGTAGATGTAAACACCATTACCACCACCTTCAACTTAGTTGTGACAAATGCTGCCACGGAGATCCTTGGAAAGCACCGGTCAAAGAAGAAGCTGTGGATCACACCTGAACTTTTGGACCTGTGTGATAAACGAAGAGAGATGAAAAAGAAAAAGAACACCTCACAGGAAGCTGATGCCTACCGAAAAATCAACAATGACATCCAAAAAGACATGCGCAGAGCACGGGAGAAATGGATAGAAGATCAATGCCAGGAAATAGAAAACAGTCTGAACAAGAACAACAGCAAGAAGGCCTACCAGACTGTGAAGCGGTTGACAAATGTTAAACAGCCCAAGGTCTCCACGATCCATAGCAAGTCTGGTATATGACTTACAGAAGAACAAGAAGTCTTGGACAGATGGACAGAGTACTGCTCTGACCTTTACAACCACACACGAAACGGAGACCCATCAGTTCTAGCATGTCCCGAGAACAGAGAAGAAGAAGAAATCCTCCCAATTCTCCAAGAAGTTGAGGCAGCAGTGCAATCGCTGAAGAAGGGGAAGTCAGCGGGAGTGGACAACATACCCGCGGAACTGCTTCAAGCAGGAGGAGAAGCGACGATTGACGCACTCACCATTATCTGTAACAATATCTGGTAGAGTGGGGAGTGGCCTACACCAGGACCCGGTCGCTTGTCATCACTCTTCCCAAAAAAGGAAACCTTCAGGAATGTGAAAATTACCGCACCATCAGCCTCATCAGCCATCCCCAGCAAGGTCCTCCTGAAAATAATACTCAACAGGTTGAAACCCCAAGCTGAACAAATCATAGCTGAAGAGCAAGCAGGATTCAGGGCAGGGCGAAGTACCACTGAACAGATTTTCAACCTCAGAATACTCTGCGAGAAATACCTACAGCACCAACAATATCTATATCATGTGTTCGTAGACTTCAAAAAGGCGTTTGACCAAGTCTGGCATGCAGCTCTGAGAGTGTTCAACATCAGCCCTAAACTTATTGAAGTCATCAAAAGCCTGTATGACAAGGCTACAGTGCAGTCCTCCACAACAGCGCCATCGGAAACTGGTTCAGAACAACAATCGGTGTGCGTCAGGGATCCCTACTCTCTCCAACACTTTTCAACATCTTCCTAGAGCGCATCATGTCAGATGTCCTTGCAGATCACGAAGGCACAGTCAGCCTAGGGGGAAGATCTATCTCCAACCTTCGTTTTGCGGATGCCATTGATGGATTGGCTGGAGAAAAACAAGAACTTGAACAGCTGGTACAGAGGCTTGACACCACCTCCAGAGCCTATGGAATGGAAATAAATGCAGAGAAGACCAAAATGATGACTAACAACACCAATGGCATCAACACGGACATCAAAGTCCAAGGCCAATCCCTCAACACAGTGCATAGCTTCAAATATTTAGGAGCCATGGTATCAGACAATTTGTCCCGACAGGAAGTCCTCTCCAGGATCGCACAAACAACTGCTGCCCTGGCAAGGTTGAAGCCAATTTGGAAAGACAGAACCATCAGTCTACTTTCCAAGGTAAGGCTGATGCGCTCCCTTGTCATCTCCATCTTCCTATATGCTTGCGAAACATGGATCTTCACAGCAGATCTCTAACGAAGAATACAAAGCATGGAGATGAGGTGCTACAGAAGACTTCTGGGCATTTCCTATACCCAGCACATCACCAACGATGAAGTCCGACAGACCATCACACAAGCCATTGGACAACACGATGACCTGCTCACAGTGGTGAAAAAACGGAAACTTTGATGGTATGACCACGTCACCAGATCATCAGGTCTTGCAAAGACCATCCTGCAAGGCACAGTGCAAGGAGGCAGAAGAAGAGGGAGAAAGAAAAAGAGGTGTGAGGACAACATTCGAGAATGGACTGGTTTGACACTGAGCGAAACAATCAGGGTTGCTGAGGACAGGGAAAGATGGAGTACGCTGGTTAAACGATCATCTGTGGTGCCCCTACGACCTCCGAGTTACGGCATTAATAGGATAGGGATAGGGGAATAAAATGTTTGACATTACTTTCTTGGCTATCAAGGCCTATCCTATCCTATCCTATCCTATCCCGTAACTCGAAAGTCGTTGGGGCACCACATATGATCGTTTTATTGTGTGTGGGTGAAGGGGTGAGGGTCATTTTACGCTGGGACGTTTTTACCCTGAGGAAGAAGCCTTTGAAATAAAAGCGCCGTCTTGGAAAATGTTGAATGACTTAAATGTTGAGGCATTGTAATTTGTATAATACCCAGTCGTCTAGGCCGGATAGACTTCTGAAACTCAGAATGGATTCCGACCGACCCCGCCATAAATTACGTCGACGTGTTTAGTAGGCTACAGCGCAGTTGAGACTCGCCGAATAGCTCTCGCTCATCGGCGAGTTTCTAATACATTTTACTTTTTTTTTTAAACATTTTAATGCTTTATTGTCCCTTTTTATCGGGAAATTCCGGGCCGCCTCCCCTGTGGAAGGCGCAGTCGCAGCCTGTGGCGCGCCCAAACCCAACCTACCCAACATTAGTTGTGATTTTTGAAATTTAGAAATTCTTTAAATTTTAGAAATTTGTTTTTGAAATTTTGCTGGGGGAGCAAACCGGAGTACCCGGAGAAAACCCCCGAGACGGGGCCCGAGTCGAAAGTAAATAATATTCGGAGAAACATAACGCCCCGATTTAGGATCGAACCCACACTTGTCAGGCGCCATTGGTTTCTGGCCTGTGGACAAGGCAAGTTAGTCCCGCCTTAGCCCACTTGGCCACAACGCTCGCTAATACGCTGTGTTCGTGAGGGTAGTTCCGTGAGTAAAGACCTCTGCAGACATACCAAATCAACACAAAATACATGTGACAACACACAACTACTGTAATAAATCATTACAAAAGTAAAGTGCACTTTATTATTTAATTACTCACTGCGAATAAAATAACAAAGCTACTTTATCAAAACAATCAGAAATCAACTTACGTTAATCTGATGAATAAAAATTGATACCACAACAACAGAAAATAAGAAAATAATATAAAGACAAACCGAGCAAGCAATCAGAAAATCAGAAGGGAATATAAAAACAACCCAACGAGCTTTTCAGTTTAAGATACAAACCAAGCTTCCGACTATTTTTCAAGGTAAAAACAAATATAGAGTATCAAATATTAAGTCTGTTGGGGTCCGCCTATTGTGTGATTACGCTCCCTCCAACAAAACTATTTTCCCCTGAAACAAAATTATTTTTCCAGGTTTGAGAGAGAGAGAGAGAGAGAGAGAGAGAGAGAGAGAGAGAGAGAGAGAGAGAGAGAGAGAGAGAGAGGAGAGAGAGAGAGAGAGAGAGAGGGAGAGAGAGAGAGAGAGAGAGAGAGAGAGAGAGAGAGAGAGAGAGAGAGAGAGAGAGAGAGAGAGAGAGAGAGAGAGAGAGAGTTTCAAGTATAAAGACTGTTGGTTTCCGTCTACTGTGAATACACTCAGTCCTTCAAACATACCTACGAATCAAACTGAACAAGTCTTTACACGAGATTATCCCACACACACTACACAAAAGCCCAGCTGATTACTGCCCATTTGCCAATGTACAGCAAGGATTACTGCATAACTATAGTTAATACTAATGTGTATAACCAAGGGCCAGAGTACGTGTAGGCTTCCAGTTGGTTCATAAGAAGACTACTGTGTAACTAATTATTATACTTGAAAAATCGAACATGAAAGAGAAATGGTGTAACAACTTATTATATTCACAGTCCAGCCAAGTTATCTTTATTCCCCAAGAAAACATGGAAAATGTCACGCCACAAAGAACACAAAGACAAAACAGCAACTTTATTTTAAAAAAAATTTAAGAAATTAAAAATGAAATGTTATTCACAGAAGCTTGAAACGTTATATTTTCGCACCACCACCACCCACCCCTTGCAACCCGCACTACCTCCACCCCCAGCACTCCCCACCCACCCTTTCTCTCTCTAAAACCTTGTTATTATAAACCAAACTGACTGGTTTTCGAGAGCGCGCGCGCGTGTGGTGTTTGGACCCAGCAATAGCCGACGTAATTATAATTGATTATGATTAATTAACAAGTTAATCTAAGATCGAAATCGAAATTAACATGTCCTATTAAGTCTGAAATCAAAATGGTTATTGGATCACGCCATATACGATATATTTATGATTCTGTTCGCTAGTTTCCTTATGCCGGTTTTCCTTATTGCCGGTGTTGATGTATAAACGAGTAATTGTATAAACTGTTCTGTTTTTCTTAATTTTATTCCAATTTCCATTATATATTTATTTATATATGCTCACTTTAACTAACAACTTATGTTTTAATTTTAACTGTCTCTTAACATATAAGTGCGCGATCGCGTGTGTTTGTATAGTGTAGGTGTATGTAATGTGCGTGTGTGTGTGTATGGAGAAAGAGGCTTATGTTTTCTTCAAAGTACGTTATTATGTTAGCTGGTAGGACAATCCTTGCAGGGCAGTCCGACTTTTAAAAAAAACACAAACAAACAGTCAATCAATCAATCTCTAAAACCCAAATTCCCTCCCATTACCCAGTCCACTCTTCCCATGTTCCAGCTAACTAAAGTATTATTTACTCTCTAGCCATTGAAAGATCTTATATATATTTTAACGATATTTTATTGGGACAGTGGAAACAAACTTCCAAACAGAGAAACCGAGATTACAAGTAGTGCAATAGTAGATCAAAGCAGATGACTGCGTTTCACACGTTCCCTTATCAACACATTTGAACAGTAAAGGCGTACAAATGCAGGAACTAAGAAAAAAAAAACACAAAAAAAAAAAGTGCAAAGCTGAAGAAATAGAACGGTAGCACTGCGGTGATTAATCATCTGTCGAAACTCTTGAGACTTTCCTTTAAAAAAAAAAAAAAAAAGATTTTCAACCAGCACTATTTACAGAATGATAAACCTGCACTACTCAAGAGTGAATCTTGTATACAAGCACCATTCTCAAGAGTGAAACTTATAGCAATCTGCACTACTCCAGAGTAAATCAAATGCAGATCTATGTTAGCAGTTTACTGTCATTAGTTAAAATGTTCAGATTCGACAGGTAAAAAAAACAGCAAAACATTTTTTTTATTTAGGTGTCAAAACTTTTTATTTTATTTTAAATGATCTAAAGCCCAGATTTTCCCTCTTCAGTTTGAGTGCAAAGAAATTAGCTGACGTTTACAAACTTCCAGCTACCTCTTATGAGATTTGTTACAGAGCAAGATCCTGAGTAAGACAAGAAATAGGCCTATTATCGCATAGTTTCATTACTGGGTCTGAGGCATTACTGAGGTTACAGTTTACTCTGAAAACAGACAAATTAAATGCTGGCGTTTACCAAATCCCAGTTACAACTTGTGACAGTAAGGGCGATTGGCTGAACAACACAGAAAATATTAAAGTATTGCTTCATAACTGTACCCGTTTCTGATATATTAATTGAGGTTCGATAAGAATTTACTCTCACAACAAATAAAACGACATTTTTCTGGATGCAGAATGAGAAAAATGCCTTTCAAAGGGGAATACACAGAAATCGTTATGAATGTGTATCGTTTATACGATTAAGAAGACGTTTGTTCTATAACCTGAATATTAAAATCAATTATTATTGAAGAAGAAAAAAAATTCAGACAAGAACAGATAACAATGTAAACCTAACCAAAAATAAAAAGAAAACGGAAAAACACATTTCAGAACAACTATCTTTATATTTTCTCTCTTATTTCTACACAAACTTTATATGCAGAATTAGTTGTTTGTTTTTGTTCGTTGTTTTATTTTTAATTTTTTTTATTTTTAGTATTTAAATTAAAACCATTAAAATTAGAAGTACCGATTTGTGCTAAACTCTCTAAAATATATACTCTCATATTTAATTATAATCGATGCACACATTCGAAGGAACAAAATCATTTAATCCCAAAAATAACAACTACATTTCCCTGATTATTATTATTATTATTATTATTATTATTATTATTATTATTATTATTATTATTATTATTATTATTATTATTATCATTATCATTATTATTATTATTATTATTATTATTATTATTATTATGATACAAAATAAAAATTATAATCTTACTTACCAAGATAGCCATGCTGGTCATTCTGAGACAGTTAATTAGAAGATCTCGCTAATTCTCCTTCTCAGGAAACTAACTAGTTTTGTGAATTGTACGGCACAATGTATACCCGACAAAATCTACACACTGAAAGACCAGAAGTACGAAAGCCCAAGTTGCGTTTGGAATGGGCTTTTGGCCTTCGATACGGCCAAGGAGGTTAAAACACAAATTTTGAGGAGATGGTGACAAAGCGTAGATATACAATGTGGTTAGAAGAAAATGAAACAATGCTACTGAAGTTACTGAATGGATTTTGTTAATTTTCGAGTATGTCTGGGAAAAAAAGAGATTTTGTTGTATCTGCCTGTGCGTGTCACACATTAAAATATGATAAAATAGGTATAATGGTTGCTCAATCCGACCTCTAAGCTTTGAATTTTAGGCGGCTCATCCTTGTTGGTAAACAAACGACTGTGCCCATTAGTAAGACCCCTTTCGCTCCAATGCTATTTTTAGAATCAACCTTAATGCTATTAATAGGCACATAAACATATGAATGTATCGATTTATACCAAACCCTTTTTTTTTTTGGAAAGAGGTTGTTTGTTTTTAGGGGCGTAATCGTATTTCCCAGCGGGACAACACTCCCTGTGAAGTTGGGGGGGGAAACAAACAAACTGGGGCGATGAAATGTGTGACCTTGGGTGAGCATTTTATCCTGGAAATTGTATTCGCATGCTGTCCCAAAATATAATATAGATAGCTCGTCGGGGTCTCCTACAATCTTCAACCAAAACACTGCTGTCATTTATACCCTTGGACTTGGTGTATGGGGTGCCATAATCTCGCTCATAGGTGACTGCGCGACCAATAAGTTGTGGATATAATATGACGAAAACAATGGCACAGAGATCGAATTCGCTGTGTGTGAATGAATGTTGAAGTGTGCGAGCGAGGAGAAGGAGATCAGTGCTCGGAAAGAAGGGGGTGAGAGGTGGGGGAATTAGTACAGTGTCTGAGGAGAGGCGGAATACAGAACAAATATCACATAAGAACAAGAACAGGAACAGGAGTTTTTATTGTGTTCAATGGAGACTTTTTGTTTGTTTGTTTGTTTGTTTGTTTGTTTGTTTGTACAATAGCGTTAAACTCCGGACGAAGCGTTTTAGTGAAACGTACAAAAGAGAATATTTCAGTTTCAGTCTGGTATATTTGATCTCCTTCAACGCTTTTGCAATGTCTTCCAAACAGTTGTAGGCATGGCGAAAATAACGACAGTGAGAGTAGGGCGTATTTGGCGAGTGAGGGAATGGGGAGCTGGAGAAATAACAGATGAAATAATATACACTACCACCATTTCGAGGGAAGAAGACATTAACAAAACAACCAACCAACCAACTACCACCATATAAACTACACCATAAAAACCTACCACACTATTATAGTATATTGTAAGTAGACAAACCCGTACTTATAGGCATAGTTTTGTCCACCATGTATCAGAGGGTTTAAAAGGGACAAAGACTGAGACTATCGCGGGCTGACATGTTTTTCCTTCTCTGTGCTTTTTTGTTGACAACACCATGACCACCACCTTCAACTCAGCTGTGACAGATGCCGCCACTGAGATCCTTGGCAAGCACCGACCAAAGAAGAAGCCATGGATCACACCTGAACTTTTGGATCTGTGTGATAAACGAAGAGAGATGAAAAAGAAAAAGAACACCTCACAGATGTCTATCGAAAAATCAACAATGACATCCGAAAAGGCATGCGCACAGCAAAGGAGAACTGGATAGAAGATCAATGCCAGGAAATAGAGAACAGTCTGAACAAGAACAACAGCAAGAAGGCCTACCAGACTGTGAAGCGGCTGACAAGTGTCAAACAGCCCAAAGTCTCCACGATCCAAAGCAAGTCTGGCATATGCCTTACAGAAGAACAAGAAGTCTTGGACAGATGGACAGAGTACTGCTCCGACCTTTACAACAATACACCAAATGGAGACCCATCAGTTCTAGCATGTCCCGAGAACAGAGAAGAAGAAGAAATCCTCCCAATTCTCCGGGAAGAAGTTGATGCAGCAGTGCAAGCGCTAAAGAAAGGGAAGTCAGCGGGAGTGGACAACATACCCGCGGAACTGCTACAAGCAGGAGGAGAAGCGATGATTAATGCCCTCACCATTATCTGTAACAATATCTGGCAGAGTGGGGAGTGGCCTATACCATGGACCCAGTCGCTTGTCATCACTCTTCCCAAAAAAGGTAACCTTCAGGAGTGTGAAAATTACCGGACCATCAGCCTCATCAGCCATCTCAGCAAGGTCCTCCTGAAAATAATACTCAACAGGTTGAAACCCCAAGCTGAACAAATCATAGCTGAAGAACAAGCAGGATTTAGGGCAGGGCGAAGTACCACTGAGCAGATTTTCAACCTCAGAATAATCTGTGAGAAATACCTACAGCACCAACAACATCTATATCATGTGTTCATAGACTTCAAGAAGGCGTTTGACCGAGTCTGGCATGCAGCTCTATGGGCAACAATGAAAGTGTACAACATCAGCCCTAAAATTATTGAAGTCATCAAAAGTCTGTATGACAAGGCTACCAGTGCAATCCTCCACAACAGCGCCATCGGAAACTGGTTCAGAACAACAATCGGTGTGCGTCAAGGATGCCTACTCTCTCCAACACTCTTCAACATCGTCCTAGAGCGCATCATGTCAGATGCTCTTGCAGACCATGAAGGCACAGTCAGCATAGGGGGTAGAGCAATCTCCAATCTTCGTTTTGCAGATGACATTGATGGATTGGCTGGAGAGGAACAAGAACTTGAACAGCTGGTACAGAGGCTTGACACCACCTCCAGAGCCTATGGAATGGAAATAAGTGCATAGAAGACCAAAATGATGACCAACAACACCAATGGCATCAATACGGACATCAAAGTCCAAGGCCAATCCCTCAACACAGTGCATAGTTTCAAATATTTAGGAGCCATTGTATCAGACAATGGGTTCCGACAGGAAGTCCTCTCCAGGATCGCACAAACAACTGCTGCCCTGACATGGTTGAAGCCCGTTTGGAAAGACAGGACCATCAGTCTACATTCCAAAGTAAGACTGCTGCGCTCCCTTGTCATCTCCATCTTCCTATATGCTTGCGAAGCATGGACCCTCACAGCAGATCTCCAACGAAGAATAAAAAGCATGGAGATGAGGTGCTACAGAAGACTTCTGGGCATTTCCTATACCCAACACATCACCAACGACGAAGTCCGACAGACCATCACGCAAGCCATTGGACAACACGATGACCTGCTAACAGTGGTGAAGAAACGGAAACTCCGATGGTATGGCCACGTCACCAGATCATCAGGCCTTGCAAAGACTATTCTGCAAGGCACAGTGCAAGGAGGTAGAAGAAGAGGGAGACCGAAAAAGAGGTGGGAGGACAACATTCGAGAATGGACTGGTTTGACACTGAGCGAAGCCATCAGGTCTGCTGAGGACAGAGAAAGATGGCGTATGCTGGTTAAACGATCATCTGTAGTGCCCCTACGACCTTCGGGTTACGGGACAGGATAGGGATAGGGTGCTTTTTTTACTATCGCGTAGTGGTGTATTTTTAAAAGTCCCCTATACGCTATGTGTCCGGGGACTCTAATCTACCTACGTAACGTAACTATCGCATGTCCCGCGGTTCTTTTCGTTCTGGTTTTTTTAATCATACGTGCTTTGAAGTTTGTTGTAGGTTTTAATCTTATTTTATTCTCCTGCCCCTTTTGGGACTTCCTTTTCCCGCCCTATCTTAATTACAGTCCCCTCTATGCACCTGTGTCCGGGGACTCTAATTTTAATTAACTATCGCATAGCCATACTGTCATAATCTTGAGGACTCTGTTGTTGTCTTGCTTGTCCCCATCGACTAATACAACACTTTGCTACACACACCTGTTAGTTTTGCCACAGTAAAATTGCAATCTATTTTTGCGACAATGACATCACAATACTAGTGTTTTATGTATCATATGCGTGTTATACGACAGTACTGGTTTCGGATAAAATGATAGACTCCCAAGTGTCATCTTACGAAAGTTTGGATCTTTAAAACCCATCTGCACAGTTCCGAATTGCAAAATAAGCACGGTGTTATTTTTGGTACTATAGAATGTGTTAAATGTATAATATTACACAAAACTTGTTTTTCTATTATTTTATTACTTCATTTATTTATTCATTTAAGTTTATGTTTAAAAATTTATTAATATTTTGTCAAAGGTCCTTTAGCTTGGTGGAGAGCAAATGCGCTGGATAAAGAGTTACATTTCATATTTACGTGCACACAACTGCAGCTAAAACATTAAGTCCAAAAACTCTTCTCAAAAGATAGTGCATCTAACAACATATAAACTTGATCGTTTTTAGAACTAGACTCCTTTATTAATGCTTTTTTTTCTTTTTTTTTTTTTTACACAAGAATACATGCATGGTCTTCTACTATCTCCGTATTATTTAACATGCAAACAGATCGGCAGACTTCGTGTGAGGTTGTAATTCAAAATCGGGACCTCTATCCATACATGTGTGTCTTGATTATAGGTTTACTTCGACCTTTTGGACGAGGCATACAGCAATCTGCTTTTAAATTGTTTGGTTCTATCTCCAAGGCAAGTCCATTATTTCCGTGTATGTGCATGCTGTTACGTGTACTCGATCGGGACCCTGCCTGCATAATCAGATATGATTTATTTCAAGATTGCAGTGCACTGTTCGAACTAAACGAAGAAGGAATCCTACGCAAAAAGACTAGGAAAAACTTTAGTTCAATTTAGTTCAGTTTATGAAATTAGTAGTAGAAGCATGCAGTGACCTACAAAAGATATAGTGCACTGATTAAGCAGGAACAAGCACACACACACACACACACACACACACACACACACACACACACACACACAACATACAAAACACAACTCAACACAACACGACACCCGTCGAGTAGGCCTAACAGGTCGCAAAGCGGAATTAGCTCTTTTCTTGTTGCTGCAATCTTTTATCAAACTAAAAACCTCTAACAATAATTTAAGAGGAGGTGGATGAGAGAGGCAGCTTATCTACCTAGGTGTAAGGCAAGCACTGCTGTACAAGCACTGAGACGTTGAGTGGATACTACTCCAGTTTACAACAATGAGTGAAACAATGCCGTTCTTATGGGATGATCTCTCTCACAGATAACACTAATCTTAATAGGCAGAGAGAGAGAGACGGAGACGGACAGACACAAAAAGACAGACAGGCAGGAAGGCACAAAAAGTGATGTCCATGCGATGTGAACACACACGCAGAAAGAGAGCGAACGACAGAGAGACAGAAAAAGGTAGAGAAACATAGAGAGAGACAGCGAGCGAAAGACAGAGGGAGACAGGCGTACCAAAAAAAAAAAAAAAGAGAGAGAGAGAGAGAGAGAGAGAGAGAGAGAGAGAGAGAGAGAGAGAGAGAGAGAGAGAGAGAGAGAGAGAGAGGTGGTTTGGAGAACACAGAGAGACAAAGAGCGTGCGTATGTAATCAAATAAACCAAATGAGGCTGTCAAAAGGTAACATAAATTATATTTATCTAATATTACAGATGTATGGGAATAGACGTTACAATAAATACATTATAAATAAATAAATAAATAATCTAAAGGGTCAACTTGGTAGTTTTTGATACACTTGACTTACGTGACTCGTCTAGTGATTGGGACCAAGTGTACTTCGATAAGGAAGTAGTGGAGACACTCTAAACAGAGAAAACCAAATCTTCCAGAAGGTAAAAGGCCCGACAGTCATGTTGTTGCAAATATAGCTTATTTCGTTTCAGAGGCACAGGAGTAGTAGAGATTACGGTGGTTGAGGAGTGTGAGAGCGCATCATTTTTTTTCTTTTACGAAGACTTAACTGGTTACTAAGTGATGCTCCTTCATCACTTCATCTCCAATTAATCTCCTACAAATAATGTTCTTTCGAAATGTACGCTGTGGCCAGTGCTCTTGGAGTCGTTGTCTAATGCAAATGTTCTGGTCCTGATTTGGCTCGGAAGAGTCCGCTGGACCTAAAGCAATAACCATGTAATGTAATGTAATGCAAATATTCCAATGGAACTGAACTGAACGTTGACCTACATGACCTTGACGCGTTTAAATAGGTTGCCCATTTTTAAGGATGACACATACACCCCTATATAATTATCAATATTATGTACTGCATCGATCATATACTACCGATGTCAACATTCCTTAGTTTCAAATTGGGACCTTAAAGTACACTTTAATCAAGGAGCCTACACTGAAAGCTCTCTGCAGTAATCTGTGCCTGTGGAATAATTAACACTTTGCGCCGACAAGTTCCGGTAAGTTTAAAGCATATATATATAATTATAAGCCCGATTCTGAAAAAAATATAAACCCTCGAATATAATGTATTTCTCATTAGTTTCGGTGATCTTGAAGCAAAAATTAAGTCTGTTTCTGAAAAAAAAAATCGTATATAATAATATATATTTCTCATACAATACTACCTCTGTGGCAATTGACAGTTTCAAAATGGAGCCGGGAATGAAGGAAATCAAAGAGGGTATAATAAGAAATCTCATGTAGTCTCTTTGAGAAAATGTTTGCCAAGTTCTGCGAAACAGTAACACTCTATGTTGTACTGTCAATGGTTGTGATGGATCAATTGGTTAGAAATACCCTT
This sequence comes from Oncomelania hupensis, assembly GCA_036898135.1. NCBI lineage: Eukaryota > Metazoa > Mollusca > Gastropoda > Littorinimorpha > Pomatiopsidae > Oncomelania > Oncomelania hupensis. Next base: position 147,259,967 of record CM072511.1, on the reverse strand, counting down.
GCAGTTAAGTGGAAACAGCTGCGATCTGCCTATCCTATCCTATCATATCATATCCCGTAACTCGAAGGTCGTTGGGGCACCACAGATGATCGTTTAACCAGCGTACTCCATCTTTCTCTGTTCTCAGCAACCCTCATGGCTTCGTTCATTGTCAAGCCAGTCCATTCTCGAATGTTGTCCTCCCACCTCTTTTCCTGTCTCACTCTTCTTCTACATCCTTGCACCGTGCCTTGCAAGATGCTCTTTGCAAGTCCTGATGCTCGGGTGACGTGACCATACCATCGGAGTTTCCGTTTCTTCACCGCTGTGACCATGTCATCATGTTGTCCAAAAGTTTGTGTGATGGTCAGTCGGACTTCGTTGTTGGTGGTGTGCTGGGTATAGGAAATGCCCAGAAGTCTTCTGTGGCACCTCATCTCCATGTTTTGTATTCTTTGCGCATTTGGTATAATTAACACTATGAATCTTGACTGATAGTGTTTGTTAACTTGAGGGAGAAAAAAAATAAAATAAATATAATAAAATAATAATAATAATAATAATAATAATAATAATAATAATGATGATGATGATGATGATGATGATGATGATGATGATGATGATGATGATGATGATGATGATGATGATGATGATAATAATAATAATAATAATAATAATAATAATAATAATAATAATAATAATAATAATAATAATAATAATAATAATACAGAAAAAGAAGTGGTTTTTAAGAAGAATACACCGAACGGTGGTACTTAGTATACAGCCATTTAGGACAAAGAAAACACGAGACAAGCCGTAACCAGATTATTGAGACAACCGCCCGGCCCACTTTTTACCTGACGAGAGACAGACTGACCGAGAGAGAGAGAGAGAGAGAGAGAGAGAGAGAGAGAGAGAGAGAGAGAGAGAGAGAGAGAGGGGTTCAGTTCAGTCCCGCAGCCAGACAGCTGTTGGGGAAACATGAGGGATGCCGAGGAAGAGAGTTATCGCCACTTCTATCTGTCTGCAGCTATTGTGAGGATACCTAAAATACGTTCCGAGCACGCAACCACTGTAAAGTTTTGCACAGGCGGACGGCGGACAACGGACGGCGGACAGCGAACAGAAAGACGGACAGACGGAGGGACACTTTTTTTTTTTAATTCATTTTTGGACTATTTAGGACATTTCACACAGATTCTCATAAATCGAGAAAACAAATTTGGGGGTTGGGAAGGGGAGGGGCAGGGCTTGAGTACATACTAACATAGACTGTTGAACACACTACTATGCGAGACACATAATACCTGTAGAATTGCTTGTACGGAAAGCCTTACATGTAACATGGCGACTAACTGTTCAATAATGAGGATTATCTAAAGTTGTACCTGGCAAGGTCTCAAATTCAGGAAAGGTAATGTTTAGGTAATGTCCTGCCTGGTTCAGTAAGAATGGCTCCAACGAAGTGTAACAACACGCAAAGCCACACAGTGAGAAGAACAGTATCTGCTTATCTGTAATTAAAAAAAAAAAAAAACTAAAAAAAAAACACAACTAAAAGTCATTATTCTCATTTCATGTACTGCGGAGAAGTCAGGTGTGGCGGTTCGGGTAGACAGGTGAGTGAAACATCACCTAAAGAGTCATTACAATAATTATGTTAACTCCTGTGGAAAAAGCACTCCCATTTGCTGGCTTTGAACTCGGGTCCATCGGCTCACGAGTTAACACAACTTATCCCAGAGCCTGTGTCAAAGTGGCAAATACTTTCAATATTAGCTTTTAACTCCCAAAGAAGCTTTTAGCGAACCCATGTATAGAGAACCTCTAATCTGGTGCGTTTGATCTCTTTTGACCTTCAGCCCTATGTCTCTTCTTCCAATATTAGTACTATACTCTCTCGATAATTGTGACGTTTTCCTTGGATCTTCCATTACATACGACCTGTGTGATCTTGGCAATGTTCGGGACAGTCTTTATCAATATCATGGGAATTGTTTAACATGTTACGTTGACGAGTTTCTGCTAAATTACTAGATATGGCGTTATGGTCTGACCTGCTTAACCCTAGTAATGTTCGGGACAGACTCGAAACTTGACTGGATCACATGCCTGTCACGCTGTGGAAACTTTAGAAGGCAAGCACTTGTGTTAACACGTTATAAGTATTGTTTTTTTTTTGTTTTTTTTTTTAAATAAAAGTAATAACTATGCATGCAAGTAATAATAATAATAGTAGTAGTAGTAGTAGTAGTAGTAGTAGTAGTAGTAGTAGTAGTAGTAGTAGTAGTAGTAGTAGTAGTAGTAGTAGTAGTAGTAGTAGTAGTAGTAGTAGTAGTATGAGGACAAAACAGGCCGTGTTAATATTTGTTCGCCTGTTTCTACTTACTTGGGCCTATATGAATGCAATGTTCCTATAGTACGTGCGTTATTCATTAATCATAATAATAGAATAAGTTTTAACATTTTGGGGGAAAATCATCCAACGGGTTTGGGAATGAATTTATGGTGGGTGCCTAGTGAAGCCGGTAAGTCATTACCTTATTAACAGTGACATCTGGAACATCTGCTTAATAGGTCCTTGTTTCAGGAGAGAGTGAGACAGACATACGGAGAGAGAAGAGCGGAGATATGAGCAGGGTGAGGCAAGGTGAACGGGGAATGGGAGAGCCCTGATCCGCCTAGTCCGTCTAATCGATGGAAAGGTTATGGGCTTTTTCACGGTTTGTCTGGACAAAACACTATGCCGTGTAATGTTTCCCCATTTCTCATCGATCAGTGCTCGGGCTTAATCCGTCTGGGCTGAACTTGTCACTATTGTGTATAAATGTTCTTCCATATATTTCTTTTCTTTTCTATTTTAGTAGTTAACCGAAACTTATAATGGTTAGCAAATGCATGTTAGCTCAACTAGAAGGCCTAATACGGCGGAAAGGTCACGTGAAAGCCATTACCTTTTTAACAGAGTTCTTTGCTTCTTTGCAGAATGTCGGTAAAAAATCTTTAAATTTCGGCAGATAAGGAAATTCCACACAGACAAATTGACATGCTATATAGAAAGAGGACGCATCACATGCCGGGCAAACTGCCGAACGCACTTGCAAGTTACGGAATGTCGACAAAAATGATGCGACAGAGCTCGGGTTAGCAAGGTTGCACAGAAGGGCGCCTTTGTTCCTTTCTGTGTGAGCGACAAGCAAAGGTGTTACTGAAAATGGCTCATTTGAATTTCGTTTCAAACAATGACCACACACCTGCACAGTTGACAGTACGTGCTCCCCGATCATGTGCATTTATTTACACAAAACGTGTTGTAATGTTTATTTCAAAACTACAGTAAGCGTTATTATTAGTTTGTGCTTATTCAATTTCTTATTCTCTATACTCTATCTCCCTCCCCCCCTCATCCTCCCCCCCCCCACAATCATCCACTCCTCATCCTTCTTCTTCTTCTTCTTCTTCTTCTTCTTCTTCTTCTTCTTCTTCTTCTTACTTATTATTATTATTATTATTATTATTATTATTATTATTATTATTATTATTATTATTATTATTATTATTATTATTATTATTATTATTATTATTATTCCTGAAAGCTTTATTAAATATTGTGCTTATTCGCTTTCTTCTGCTTCTTCCTTTCTTTCCAAGTACTTTATAATCTTATTCTTTTTCTTTTTCACCTTCTAATCAAGGCCTAACCAGTTTCTTAAAAAACGTTTATCTATTAAGGTCTAGACACTATTCCTTCCTCGACATCTCATACCATCTTCCCCTATACCTTCCTATATCCTCTGGCACACTCCCCTCTCCCTCCCCCGTTCGACAATATCATTACATTGTACTAGCAATAGTTACAAAAACCTTTCCTTGCACTATGTTAACGTACAAAATAGTTCTTCGATGGAAAATATATAGATAATATTAGAATTTCTTATAGACATAATAATAATAATAATAATAATAATAATAATAATAATAATAATAATAATAATAATAATAATAATAATAATAATAATAATAATAATAATAATTTATTTTTTATAGCGCAAAACCAAACTTAAAGCTTGCTCTAAGCGCTAGCACGCATAGACACACATACGCTCGCAAGGATAAATATTTAAACAATGTAATAAAACATTATGAGATAAAACAGTTAAACATCGTAATAAATAATACAAACATCACATCTAACAAGGATAAATATTGGAACAATATGGTACAACACCATGAGATAAAACACGTTAAAATCGTAAGAAATACTAACAAACATCACATTTAAGTATAAAAAGGCATGTTTAAAGAGAGGCACACACACACATACACACACACACACACACACACGCATGCACAGCATTAAGAATAAATAATAAAGCAATGATAAAAAAAAAATAGCTTAAAGTAAAAAGCACCAATTAGTGGCATGGGGAAAAGAAGTAATATGACAGTAATAAAAACAATATTCAAAAGCCATACATAATAATTTCTTTTAACAGAGTAACATTTAATTAAAACTATTTTAAAACCATACGATGCCAACCTTAATAAACCTTTTTTTTTTTTTTTTTTAAGAAACACGTGTACAGGCAGTAAAGCATTTAAACCAAGAACATTACACAAAAGACACTGATGTGACGCACACAGACACACACACACACCCACACACACACTCACACACTCACACCACTATTCACTCACACACACTCTTTGTTCTGCATCTAAAAGTATTTGGTAAAGAGGAAGGTTTTGAGTTGTATTTTTTTAAACCGGTATGAGATTGGGAGTGCCGGAGGTTGGAGGGCAGAGAGTTCAAAAGAGCTGGGGCAAACACAGAGAACGAACTCCTGCCAAAGGACTCAAGGGAATACCTAGGAATTGAGAACCGAGCTGCATCTTGTAAACGGAGTGATCGAGCAGGTTTGTAGGGGCAGAGAAGTTGGGAAAGATAGGAAGGACATGAATCAGTGTGCAGACAGTGAAAGCAAAGAGAATCAACTCTGTAATAGATACGAGCCTTTACAGGCAACCAGTGTAAGGTTTTCAGAGCGGAAGTTGCACTAGAATGACGAGGTTGACATACAATGTCGATACTCAACCCTACCGTCCCCATTCCCCGTCTCCCTCTTCACCCGTCCCTATTCCTCCTCACCCCCACCCCTTCCTCCACCTCCCACCTCACTACCCAATACTTCATCTGGTTACAGCAAATAGCTTCGCACCACTGATTTGCCAGATCAATCAGTAGCTGACCTGTGAACGAATTCAGCAAAGAACGTGACCACTTGTGCACGTATCTATAATGTACACCATGCACTAAGCATTAATATGTACAGTATACCTCCATTTGATTTGTGCAATGATTCAACAACAGTTATTGGACGAAAGAGTTGGTTCCTTCTCAATCTGAACTTTGATTATTGTGACATTTCGGTTAGAGTTACTTAATAAAGTTATAAATCATGTAAAAAGCGGCCGGATGATTTGATGGACTGACTGGCTAACCAAATAATATGTTACATAGTTTGATATGTTAATAACTGATGATTATCTGATTGAGCGCTTGATGTCATTCCTTGACCATTTATTATGTCTGCAAACTTCTATTGTTTTATTTCAGCGCTCAGTTTTGAGCAATCTCTCCCCCAACTCACCCTTTTCCGACTATCGTCAGCAGTGGTTAAATCTAGTTGTGACATTTACATTTATATATGGTCGACATTTTTGCTGTCTTATCAGCTCATTTATTCAGTGTAGCACATGGGCGTGGTGTTCAAAATTGAGCTTTTGAGGATGGAAGAAGAACAAATTTAAAACTAGTGGCTATTTCTTGTGCACAATGGACTAGGGTTTCGCGTTTCGTAAAAGCAAAAATCCTTATATCAACACCACCTGTTTTTGTTACCACCTTTTGGCTTGATGAGAGATCAACGCGTCAGTCAGGAAGGACATGTAGTTGTAGTACAGTGGTCGTACAGACTGCACAATAAACGTCCATGGTCGGTTATTAATCGCTTTTTTTTAACAAGAGGTCGTGTTGAGGATTAAGATATGCGGATCAACCGGTTCGTTAATCAGCTCGACGATCGATGACTTCCACTCGGCATGTTATTGATTTTGAGCTTTTAATGAATTGATTTGTGTGTGTCTTAGAGCTGCGCAAACACACTAGAACCTAAGCTTGTACACATAGATTGTTTTACCCTATAAGCTTGTACTGATAGATTTCCCTCCGCACCCCCACCCACCCCACACACACACCCCTATACGTAATTTGTACCAAAGAATGTACAGCTTCATGTGAAGCAGTATATTCTTTGTTTGTACTGACAAAATAGTTTTCTCTAGAATTTATCTTTTTTTTTTGTACAGCATTTTATAAGAGTCGGTGAACATATTTATTTAACTGGCATTTATAGAACTAGTATTGATCTTTACTATAAATCCATACTAACAGTATTTTTGTTGGGATGTGGAACAGTACAGTAAGCTAGACTTTCCTGTAGAGTATCACAAGATTATGATTAGTCTTCACATTATTTTGTAATTGTGTCGCCGCATGACAAAACCCGGCTAAAGACGCCAGGATTGATTCGCTGCTACAGCCGTAGAACACTAAAAATAGGCTACCCCATCAATTTTAAGATTGTTGCCTCTTTGTCTTTATTTAAGACTTTTCTTTAATATCCCAAACGGATTTTGTTCAAAAATTACTAAAACATTGTTTATTTTGTTGATTTTGATAAGGGTGTTGATCACACCTTGCTAAAACAATGGCACTACTTGACCTCCGATACCCCAACTTTTCTTGTCCAACTATGAAGGGAAATCCCCAATGTGGATTGATATATAACGTCTGGTGAGTGAAAAGACCCTATTAGTACTACTTTTTGGTACATAAAAGTGTGTGGCGTTTGAATTTTTCATGAAATTCCTTGTTCTGAAGCTTGCTTGTGACACAAGTTGTGTTCGAAGCCGGGTCGTGAAAAACGGAAGTGTTTCCTATAGATTTTTGACGATTTTTAGTTCAAAGTGAATTTTTTAATGTAGATAAACTCATCTTACATCTATTTCAAGTGTTTTCTTGCAATATTTATGTTGCATTTGTTAGAAACAATTTGTCAAAGTAAGTGACCGATTCTTTTTGGAAACCGGAAGTGATGGCTTCGTCTCCAGCGTCAGTAGATGTGTCGTCTGCTAGAGTAGCTAGGGCCTTGAATCGACCCGGTTTTGCTTCTGAAGAGCTCCAAGACCTGCTTTCGGACTATTTTTATGATGGTGCCGGTGGGAACTGTGATGAGGATTATGATTCTGACGAGCAGAAGCTTGATCTCGTTATTAAACGATACTGTTTGTTTTCATTCAATGATTCATGTTTCGTAGGCCTCTTCGCTATTGGCGTGTCTGTAATAATCCGTCATTCTACTTGCATAGATTTAGGTAAAGGTTGAAAAGGCGATATCGGTGAAAGTATTACAGTAGGAGTGTGGAAAATATTTCAGTAGTATATTTTGTTGGGTGGGTGTGGGGTGGGGAGGGTTGAAAAGGTAAGTAGTCTGGCCTGCATTCAAGATTACTAGCATGACAAGTTGACTATATTCTCAGTATTTATTATTGTTGGTTTGTCTGTTTTAAGAAATGGACATGAGGACTATTTACCAAATTACTAGTAAGTAGTATTTGCTTTGATATTTGTGTTTATTGAAACTTTATAGAGCAAAATGACATGTTATTTTGATTTACACCTGTGACGCGACAGATTTATTCGACGTGCGGAAGGGAGTGGAGAATTGGGGAATTATTAAAGTTTGATAATTAGGACTGAAAACTACCTAATGAAACTTTTGTTTTAGGTTTGTAATCTTTGTTTGACTATTTGAACTGAGCTGATGTAGCTGCTTGCAATTAAACAAAAGATTACTTGACGGACGAGGGATTTAAGAGGGGGGGGGGGGGGGAGGGGGCATTATGATAGGGTTTATTTTAGAAAAATGATTGATTCAGGCCATGTTCTTGATATATTATTATGTGATTGAGTTATTATAGACTTGCTAAACACTTGTTTTATTTTTAATATGTTTAAAAACACTATGCATTATGGATGGGTACAGAATAAAATTGTGCGTACTGTTTTAATTTGTTTATGTTCAGTATTGTGTGGATGGTGTATAATGTGAATTTTCTCATCTTATCTCAACTCACTGCCATATTGCTGCCATCTTCCTGATTGTTTTGATACCAAATACATGCATGGGAAAATTCTGGTTGTGAAGTAATGATCATTTTACAATTCAAAACTTTGAAGGCAATTTCTGGAAATTAGCCCCTGAGAAAATAAAATATTAAAAAAAATCATAAAACATCAACCAATAAAGATAAAACAATTCTGTTTTTTGCATTTTGAAGATTATTTTTAGTACTTTGTTAATAAATAAATAAGTAAATTTTCATATTTTGACACTTTAGCCTGGTTTTCTCATGCTGCAACACAATTGTTTGATCATTGACTATAAAAACAGCTGGCGTTAACTTTTCAATAGAAATCAGGAAAGAAAGAACAGATATTGAGAAGAAGAAGAAGAAAAAAAAAGAAACATGGAGCAGTAAGGAGTACTGATTAATAAGCTTTTTTTTTTAAATGAACAGGCTGAAAGATTTTTGACTAAGCTCAATTCAATTTGATAAATGTCCTGTCAATTTTAGTTTCTACAGACAAGACTTTTATCACGGACTTTCTAATTCTATCAACAATCATTCGATCCCATACGGTATATTTAGCCTAATATTTTACCTTGTCTTTCTTTATCAGTACAACTTATGTTAATCTGATGAATAAAATTTGATACAACAACAACTTTCTTTCTTTTTTTCCTTCTTCCTTTCCTGCTTTCTTTCCTGCTTTATATCTCTCTTTCTTGCTGGAGAAAGGCATCTGACCTTGAAATTCAGGTGTTTTTTTTTTTTAGATCTAGAACTTGAACTCAAGAGACTTAAGACTGATGACGACAAAGACTAAGAGACAAGAGAGTTTTGCAACAAAAATTCCCAAACATTTTATAACCGAGAAAAATCACGTAATATTGTCTTATTGTGTTTTCTTGTTAGTATAAAATTAACATATTTCGTACAACATTATTTGTTAGAAATGTATATCATAGATATAAAAAGGACTACATCAACTCACCCAGATTCCTACTTTGTCGGAAGGAGGTACGTTTTGCCTTCCTTTTGGCATTTCTGCTAGTGCTACACACCGAAAACACACCCAGTAAAAATATCACCGCTTGTCCAGGATCAAAGCACCACTAAAGATGAACGGAAGGTAAGATTATCGTCACGGTTCCAGGATTCGTAGACGCACGCACAATGTTCTATAATCAGCTATTCCCATTCCAAGATTCTCCGTTGCGAACCACGCTTTCAGAGGCGTCTCACTGCCGCCTACATGTACAGTTCCAAGCGTGCGCGACATGCGTAGGGATATTTTGCGTCTGCATGTAACACCTTGACAACCTTTAAAACAACGACAATAATAATAAATAATATGTAATATATCTTCAAAGGAAACCGTGTACTTTTTTTTTTTTACATTAAGACGCGGAGATACCGAATATGGGCCGAACAAAAATGGATTTAATAGAAATTACAAGGAAAAAAAATTATAATAACGAGGGAGGGAGGCAGGCTGGGGTGGAGGTATGAATGGCAAAAGTATGCTGGATAAACAGAACAGAGACAAGAGGTAGACAGACAGACAAAATAGAGAGTTAATTACCACAGGACCGTATCGTAATTTAAAAGCGGGCGGGGGGAGGGGCAAACCAAAGTACACAGAGAAAACCCCCAAGACGTTGCCCGAGTCCTTCCTTATCCTCATCCTGTCCCGTAACCCGGAGGTCGTAGGGGCACCACAGATGATCGTTTAACCAGCATACTCCATCTTTCTCTGTCCTCAGCAGCCCTGATGGCTTCGCTCAGTGTCAAACCAGTCCACTCTCGAATGTTGTCCTCCCACCTCTTTTTCGGTCTCCCTCTTCTTCTACCTCCTTGCCCGAGTCAAAAGTACATATTCGGAGAAACAAAACGCCCAGAGGCGGGATCGATCCCACACCTGTCAGGCGCCATTGGTTTCTGGCCTGTGGACAAGGCAAGTTAGTCCCCGCCTTAGACCACTCGGCCACAACGCTCGCATAGTATAATATAATATATAATATCTCCAAAATCCTATCCTATCCTATCATATCCCGTTACTCGGAGGTCGTAGGGGCACCAAAAATGATCGTTTAACCAGCGTACTCCATCTTTCCATGTCCTCAGCAACCCTGATGGTATCGCTCAGTGTCAAGCCAGTCCATTCTCGAATGTTTTCCTCCCACCTTTTCGATCCTCCTTGCACTGTGCCTTGCATGATGTTCTTTGCAAGATCTGGGGACGTGGCCATACCATTGGAGTTTCCGTTTCTTCACCACTGTGCGCAGGTCATCGTGTTGTCCAATGGCTTGTGTGATGGTGTGTCGGACTTCGTCGTTGGTGATGTGCTGGGTATAGGAAATGCCCAGAAGTCTTCTGTAGCACCTCATCTCCATGCTTTGTATTCTTCGTTGTAGAACTGCTGTGAGGGTCCATGTTTCGCAAGCGTATAGGAAGATGGAGATGAACAAGGGAGCGCAGCAGTCTTACTTTGGAATGAAGGCTGGTGGTCTTGTCTTTCCAAATTGGCTTCAACCTCGCCAAGGCAGCAGTTGTTTGTGCGATCCTGGAGAGGGCTTCCTGTCGTAACCCATTGTCTGATACAATGGCTCCTAAATACTTGAAGCTATGCACTGTGTTGAGGGATTGGCCTTGGACTTTGATGTCCGTGTTTGTCACGTGGGGTTTATGGGCTCTGCACAATGGAATTATGGACCCTCACGTTTATTCGGTGGGAACTGCTAGTAAGTCACCCTATGAATTACTTTAATAAATTTATTTGTTTAGCTCGTTCTGTGTTAAGGTTGGGGTACAGAAATAGATAGAAAAATGGTAAAAGAATACTGTCACACTAGCTTTCACACGGCTATGAATCATATGTAGTCCAGCCACTTGATAACAGTTAAAATCACACATTTATTTCTTCTACTCTATACAAGATTCTCTAAGTACTAATCTAACTTAAAAAGTCTCAGTCACTGCTAATAGTTCGATCGCTGATAGTCTAGGCAGCTGTTATATCTTCCTCGGGCACTTGCTATAATATTTCATGTAGATTTGGACTACTTTGGTCCGTTTTACAGTTTCTGAAGAGTTGGACTACTGTGGTCCTGCTATGATCAGTTTAAGTGCACCTTCGTGTTATGCACTTAACTCATGAGTGGGGGTTCGAAGTCCTTCTGTGAGGTAGCTTCTGGTCCACCTGTGTCGTTGTGTAGTTGGGTTCCCTTGCCACGCTGTGGGGTCTGACAGGGAGTTTTCCGGGTAGCTCTTTCCGTCTTGTGCGGTAGAGGATACTCCGCCAACTAGTCGTTTCTGTGGAGTGGTGCGCACAGGATAGCTCGGGATAGCTCGGGATAGCTCGGGATAGCTCGGGATAGCTCGCCTGCTCGTCTGTAATATAAGAGACGAAATTCTGCACAACCCTGAATAATCGGTTTGTGCAGAGCGTCTCACTGAAAGCCAAGTAGCCCTCAGTGATAGCTCCACATCTCTATACATAAGCGACGAACATTCTGCTACTTCCGGGTTCCACTGGAATCTCACTCTAAATTCCTATACATACATAAATATCAATCGTGTCTAACTATACACATACAGAATTAATAATAATATAAACATTCAGTGGTACAGCCACTGGTCTGCAAACATACATATAAGTTAAACAACAGTGGTTCCGTACGGGATACAACATGGCGGCGCAACCGGTCGTGTTTCGCCTCGTGGTCGGCTCTTCCACGTGGTACGGCAAATTCGGATTAATAATTCACATTTATGCATAGCAAATTCTTCAAACATAATTTCAACAATAATACAAATATATCACGGTGAAACAGAAGGGTGTTCATTTACCTGTTTGACAAGTTCAGGCCCGTGATGACTTGAGAGAATTCTAAGATTTCAAAGTCCTGCTTCCTGGTCTATGAGTGTAGAGATTTCTCTAGCTGTGGAGATGTTGACTCTACCTCGTCTCACACACGACTGATTCAAACTGTGTTAGGCTCTGACACAGTCAAAACTGCTCTACCCACTTAGCCTGCTGGTCATTGGTTAAAACGGTCCGATTCAAAGCTCAAGTGCTGACTCACTGCGCTAGCGTGGGTCGGGCTCGCGGTGTGTGGTCTGCTGTGTAATTTAATTGCTGCTGTGTTATAGTCTAACTTCTAAAGTTACAAGTACTACACATGGCTAAATAGTCACTGGGCAGAGTTAAAACTAGCCAATTCATGACAGGCTCCCTCAACTGAAAAAAGGCGATGACTACTGGATTCGACCTTTTTCTACTACAGAGCCTAGTTTAACGCTGCACTATCCTAGGGTCCTATTTACAAACTAACTAAGTTGCTCTACCTGAGCTGCAATGCTATGCCAGGTAGCTGTGGACACTAGTGACAGGGTATTACTGGGCGGGGACGAATTCTGGTGCTGTGGCCCTTAGTTGTGTTGGGTGGGCGACAGCTGCTGTGTCCTCCACGAGATGGCGACTGAGGTAGTCGGCTCCGTGGTTTTCTTTGCCGGGGATGTACTCGATCTGGAATGAGTATGCCTGAAGGGTGAGTGCCCATCTCATCAGGCGAGAGTTCAAAGACTTGGAGGCTGCCAGGAACGATAGTGGTTGGTGGTCCACCTGAACTGTGAAGTGGGTCCCATACAGGTAGAGTTGAAACTTCTGTATGGCCCAGACTAGTCCAAGACATTCTTTCTCCGACGTGGCGTAGTGGGTCTCGGCGGGTCTCAATTTTCTGCTGGCGTAGGCGACAGGGAATAGCGTCTCTGCATTCTTGGGGTCGCGCTGTAGCAGTACTGCTCCGAGGCCTAAGTCGCTTGCGTCGGTGCGAAGAACGAATGGCTGAGTCAAATCGGGTAGGTGGAGTACTGGCGCCGATGTCATTCTGTCCTTGAGTGTTTGGAATGCTGTCTCGCATTCGGCTGTCCATACTACTTTGTCCGGGGCGATTTTCCGGGTTCCATTTGTCCGTGGTACGGCGGTGCTGTTGAAGTTGGGGATGAACTTCTTCCGCGATGGCGATGGCCATCCATGTGTGTGTGCCGGGGGTCGCTGGTCGGTCCGTGTATTTCTTGAGGAGATTGATGTGGTGGTACCGGGCTCTCCCGTTCACCTCTACTTGGTAGACTGTCTTGGATTTCTTGGCAGTCACCCGGTACGGTCCTCTCCAAGCGATGTCCAGCTTGTTGGTTCCACTTGGAAGTAAGAGTAGCACTTGATCGCCGACTTGCAGTTCTCTGTCCTTCGCGTGGCGGTTGTAGTACTTCGCCTGACGGGCTCTTGCCTTCTTCAGTGCTTCACCAGCTTTCTTCCACGTTGCTTTGAGGGTTTCCTGCAGGTCTGCGACGTACTTGGTGGCACCTCTTGGTGTGTCGTCTATCTTGGCTTCCGTCCAACTTCTGCGTAGGGCTTCTAGCGGTCCTGCTAGAGGTCTGCCGAATAGCAAGGTTGACGGGGTGTAGCCTGTGGCTGCATGGGGCGTTTCTCGGTATGCGAACAGTGCCGCATTCACGTAGGTGTCCCACGCTTCTGGATTGTCGTCGGCGACTTTCCTGAGGATGGTGAGAAGGGTTCCATTCAGTCTTTCTACTTGTCCGTTGCTGGCGGGGGTGGTATGGTGGTGTGCGAATGTGATGAACTTGTATCAACTCGAACACGTCTTGCATCAGGCGGCCGGTGAACTGAGATCCGTTGTCCGTTCTAATGCTGTCCGGGAATCCGACTCTGGTAAAGATGGCAATGAGTGCATCTGCAATCTTCTTGGTGTCGATCGCTGGCAACGGGACTGCTTCGCACCACATCGTACATGCGTCGACGAGTGTGAGTAGAAATCTGTTCCGCTTCTTGGTCATGGGCAGTGGTCCTACTATGTCTACTGAGACTTGCTGGAATGGCACGCCGACTACTACTGATGGTCCTAAGGTAACTGGTACGGTGTGATGTCGCGGGGAATATCGTTGACATTGGTGGCAAGATTTCACGTAGCGCTTGACATCCTCCGTGATTCCTGGCCAATAGTAGTGTGCGCTGATTCTCTGCACTGTGGCTCCAATTCCCATGTGTCCGCTGAGTGGCATGCTGTGGCCTAATTCTAGTACTTGGGCTCGAAGGGTGGCTGGTAGTACTAGTTGGGTGTGATCTCCATCTCCTTGTCGATGTAGAACTCCCTGTTCCATGTAGAAGTCTCCCTTGTGCGGGGGTGTGTGCGCCTTGGGTAGCTTCTGGAAGCACTTCGCTATCGAGGTGTCTTCTTTCTGTGCTGTTTTGATCTCTTCGAGTCCTGGATTCGGAGCGAACTCGGGCTGGGGTGGTTGGGTTTTAGCTTGGGCCCTGGTTTGCACTGCAGCTATCTCTACAGTTTTGGGGGGCGTGCCTAAGAACACATACCTACAACCTAGCACTAGATCATACAGGGGTTTCTGTAAAACAGCTGCTTGGATTCGTCCTGTGACGTACCTACTCTCTACTTCGATCCAAGCTATTGGGCAAGTAGTCGTCGGTTTCGTCAAGTCTGCTCCTTGTAAGTCGACTGTCTTGTCTGTCAAGTCCGCGCGCGATACAAGAGATTCGCTAACTATCGCGTCGTATGATAGACCTGTGTCATACAGACAGTTCGCTTCTTTTCCGTTGACCTTGACCGTGTCTGTCACCGATGGGTGATCTCCGATCGTGTGTGGCTTGTTACCGCTGCTTTGAGTTAGAACTCTGTGCGCTGGCCGGCTTTCGCGCTCTTCCCTACGTTGTGCGGCCATCTTGAAACATTCTGCGGTGGAGTGATTGTTTCTGTTGCAGAACGAACAATACCGTCTCTGTTCTGCAGGACCTCTTTTCCCGAATTCCGTGTTGGGTCCTTTATTTTGCCCAGGTCTGGGGTTATTCGGCTTATTCGCGGTGCGCTCTTCCCGGTTAGGGCTTCGTTTCTGTGCCTCTTTCCCGTTAGGCTTTAGGTCTCGCCTGAAGCTCTTGGCTTCTCCGTGTGCGGCCACGTACCTATCTGCGACCTTGACCAGATCCTCCAGTCTTTCCGCGCCCTGCTCTACTGAGAATGTTCTCAGCTCGGGGGTCATGGTTTCCCGTAGCTGTTCCCATACTAACAGTTCTGTCAGTCCATCATACGTCTTAGCCGTGGCTGACTGGCTAATCCACTTATCCAGCGTTGTGGACAACCGATCCGCGAACTGCGCATAGCTCTCTCCTTTCACTCTCCGATTGGTGCGGAACTTTTGCCGGTAGCATTCTCCTGTTAGTTCGAATCCCGTTTGGAGTGCCTCTTTTACTTTGTGATAGTCAGTCACTCTGTCAGTCGGTAGCTTACTGTAGATGTCATAAGCCTTTCCTCTAAGCCCTTGACTAAGCTTAAAAGACCAATGAGTGGGATCTAGTTTGTACTCGGTTGTTAGACGCTCAAACCTAGTCAGATAGAGATCTAGACCTTCTTCTCTCTCATTGAATGTTCCCAGTGGAAATGACATTCCTTGTACGGGGTTGGATGCTACCTCTAGCTGATCTGAGTGGGGAGGGGTTGAGGAAGAACTTGAAGCTCCTGATCCCAATCTTCTTAGCTCTAACTCATGCTGTCTTTCTTTTTCCTTTTCTTCCCTCTCTTTTTCTTTTTCTGCCCTCTCATACTCCCATTTCCTAACTTCTGCTTCTCTCTCTGCTGCTAATGCTGCCTTCTTCTGTTCTCCTTCTAATTCTAATTTCTTCTGTTCTCTTGCTGCTTCTAACTCTGCTTTTTTCTGTTCTCTTGCTGCTTCTAACTCTGCTTTCTTTTGCTCTGCTTCTAGTTCTGCTTTTCTCTGTTCTGCTTCGAGTTTCTTCTGTTCTCTCTCGGCTGCTCTCTCTGCCTTAGCCTCCTGTTTCTCTACCTCTGCATTGATATACGCAATTAGGTCTCCCCCTGCTAAGTGTAAAGCTTCCCCTAATTCCTTGAAGCGCAATCTCAAGGCCACTGGGTCCGACATTGCCAAACGTGTCTATGAACAACCTCTGAATCACGTGGAATACCAAAACACTAGCAATATTGCAAGTCAATAACAACAATGCAAAGACAATCAAATTCGTAATCAATAATAGAATAAAACAAGAGTCAAATGGCATACAACAGTTATTTAAGCAAAACCTGCAAAAGAACAATGCAACATACAGGCACAAAAATATTTGAAGCAAAAAAGTTTTTAACTAAAGAATAGTGCACCACAACTGATCAGTGTTATACCCTTACACTATTCTAAGTTATTCTACTTCTACTGTTATCTAATTTTATTGTACTTAGATCCGGTTATACCCAATTCCTATTATACACAGATCCTGGCAGGCTCGCCAATTAAAGTGTCACGTGGGGTTTATGGGCTCTGCACAATGGAATTATGGACCCTCACGTTTATTCGGTGGGAACTGCTAGTAAGTCACCCTATGAATTACTTTAATAAATTTATTTGTTTAGCTCGTTCTGTGTTAAGGTTGGGGTACAGAAATAGATAGAAAAATGGTAAAAGAATACTGTCACACTAGCTTTCACACGGCTATGAATCATATGTAGTCCAGCCACTTGATAACAGTTAAAATCACACATTTATTTCTTCTACTCTATACAAGATTCTCTAAGTACTAATCTAACTTAAAAAGTCTCAGTCACTGCTAATAGTTCGATCGCTGATAGTCTAGGCAGCTGTTATATCTTCCTCGGGCACTTGCTATAATATTTCATGTAGATTTGGACTACTTTGGTCCGTTTTACAGTTTCTGAAGAGTTGGACTACTGTGGTCCTGCTATGATCAGTTTAAGTGCACCTTCGTGTTATGCACTTAACTCATGAGTGGGGGTTCGAAGTCCTTCTGTGAGGTAGCTTCTGGTCCACCTGTGTCGTTGTGTAGTTGGGTTCCCTTGCCACGCTGTGGGGTCTGACAGGGAGTTTTCCGGGTAGCTCTTTCCGTCTTGTGCGGTAGAGGATACTCCGCCAACTAGTCGTTTCTGTGGAGTGGTGCGCACAGGATAGCTCGGGATAGCTCGGGATAGCTCGGGATAGCTCGCCTGCTCGTCTGTAATATAAGAGACGAAATTCTGCACAACCCTGAATAATCGGTTTGTGCAGAGCGTCTCACTGAAAGCCAAGTAGCCCTCAGTGATAGCTCCACATCTCTATACATAAGCGACGAACATTCTGCTACTTCCGGGTTCCACTGGAATCTCACTCTAAATTCCTATACATACATAAATATCAATCGTGTCTAACTATACACATACAGAATTAATAATAATATAAACATTCAGTGGTACAGCCACTGGTCTGCAAACATACATATAAGTTAAACAACAGTGGTTCCGTACGGGATACAACATGGCGGCGCAACCGGTCGTGTTTCGCCTCGTGGTCGGCTCTTCCACGTGGTACGGCAAATTCGGATTAATAATTCACATTTATGCATAGCAAATTCTTCAAACATAATTTCAACAATAATACAAATATATCACGGTGAAACAGAAGGGTGTTCATTTACCTGTTTGACAAGTTCAGGCCCGTGATGACTTGAGAGAATTCTAAGATTTCAAAGTCCTGCTTCCTGGTCTATGAGTGTAGAGATTTCTCTAGCTGTGGAGATGTTGACTCTACCTCGTCTCACACACGACTGATTCAAACTGTGTTAGGCTCTGACACAGTCAAAACTGCTCTACCCACTTAGCCTGCTGGTCATTGGTTAAAACGGTCCGATTCAAAGCTCAAGTGCTGACTCACTGCGCTAGCGTGGGTCGGGCTCGCGGTGTGTGGTCTGCTGTGTAATTTAATTGCTGCTGTGTTATAGTCTAACTTCTAAAGTTACAAGTACTACACATGGCTAAATAGTCACTGGGCAGAGTTAAAACTAGCCAATTCATGACAGTGTTGATGCCACTGGTGTTGTTGTCATCATTTTGGTCTTCTCTGCACTTATTTCCATTCCATAGGCTCTGGAGGTGGTGTCAAGCCTCTGTACCAGCTGTTCAAGTTCTTGTTCTTCTCCAGCCAATCCATCAATGTCATCCGCAAAATGAAGGAGATTGTTCTACCCCCTAGGCTGATTGTGCCTTCGTGATTTGCAAGGGCATCTGACATGATGCGCTCTAGGAAGATGTTGAAGAGTGTTGGAAAGAGTAGGCATCCCTGACATGACGCACACCGATTGTTGCTCTGAACCAGTTTCCGAAGTTGTGGAGGACTGCACTGTTAGCCTTGTCATACAGGCTTTTGATGACTTCAATAATTTTTATATTATTTATATCTATCTATCTATCTATCTATCTATCTATCTATCTATCTATCTATCTATCTATCTATCTATCTATCTATCTATCTATCTATCTATCTATCTATCTATCTATCTATCTATCTATCTATCTATCTATCTATCTATCTATCTATCTATCTATCTATCTATCTATCTATCTATCTATCTATCTATCTATCTATCTATCTATCTATCTATCTATCTATCTATCTATCTATCTATCTATCTATCTATCTATCTATCTCCAAAATATTTTCCAATAATTGGTGTTGTGTACAATTTACTTTGTATTTCAGATCTTAATTACTTTTATTTTTTTAATTGTATTATTATTTTTTAAATTGCAGAACGATAAAAAGACAGAAATAAATAAAGCTCAAATGAGTTGAGTTGTTTGTTTGTTTGTTTGTTTGTTTGTTTTTAGTAAACCTAACAACAAGATGGCAAGCCATTCAAATGTATTTCCAGACATTCGCACACTTAGCCGAAACATAAGCATGTTCAAAAAGTTCTGGGCAGGTGTAGCGAGACTCCACTTTATTATAACTAGGCAAGAAGAAAACATGGAATGATGGGCCATAGATTTGAACTATCTCCACGTAAAATAATTATCTAAATCGGCTTAAACCAATTTGTAGATAGGCCTACTTCGCAAAACGTTTTTAGAGAAGGGTAAAGCCCAATGATGACCTTGACCTTTGAGAAAGTACCAAAAAGAGAGTGATTTAACGTGCTTAGCAGTAGTTAGCAGTAGTTAAAGTATCCGCAAAGTCAAAATGATAAATTTCAATTGGTTCAGTTATTCTTGAGATAAATAAGGCCAACAGTGTGTTTTGAACAAAAAATGAAATTCGGAGCGACGGACCGACGGACTGACCGACAACCGGACTGCTACTGAAGGATGGCCCATGATTTGAAGCACCTAATACCAACATTCAACAATATCGCTTTAGCCCTTTTTGATATATTGAGCAAAATGTGTTTGCAAAACGAATAGACTCCAGCGACCTTGGCCTTTGCGGTAGAGCAAATATGATGGCACAGAAGGCAAGCCACTAACCTAGGTAGTGTTCCTATGAAGTTTGGTCAAAATCCGTTCAGTGGTTCTGAGATATGGCTTCCAACGGACCGACGGACAGATCAACATTTAGCTCGTTCTATATTCCCCCGACTATTTGAAAGTATTTACCGAAAAGGCTGTCATTTGTAAAAAGCCCTCATTAAAGACATCACAAAACTTCAAGCAGAACAAACTATAATGACCCGAGTAACAACATTCAAGTAAAACATAACACAACTTGCGAAGAGACACAGATTACCAACAATGGAACGTTTAAGATCAGTAAGCATTTTGATTTGGACTACACACTTTATAAAAAGTCAAATCGCCTTCGATAAATTTGCATACAACAAACTCCCAAATATTCACAAATATTTTCCCAATCCTTTGCACTATAGCTCTCAATTCATCGCCCATTGACGACTGAGGCTTTTACTAAAGACTACAATCTTTTTATCTATTCAAGTATATAGGCCTATTGCGATCTGTTTAATTTGACTGTGGTTCGCAATTTGGCTAGCTGAGCTTGTATCTGAATGTTATTCAAATTGAAAATAGTAATACAAAGTTCAAGAGTTATATCTCTAGTCCCCGAAAGATCGATCTTTCCCAAGTAGCTTACTTCCAATAAGAAATCTTTTTTTTTTCAATCCGCATATCATGTTTGAGGGATAGATTTGTTTGTTGTTTGTTGAGAATATGTGGCCCAGCATTGTGGAACACTCTCCCCCAGGACTTGAGAGTCGTAGAGACACTGGATTCTTTCAAGAGGCGTCTGAAGACGTATCTTTTCTGACTATTTTTGAGTGTATACATAGAGAAGTTCTTCTTGTTTTTTCTTCACCCTTTTTCCCCCACCCCTTGCGCCCTGAGCATGCTGCCAGCATGGATATGTGCGCCATACAAGTGGACATCATCATCATCATCATCATCATCACATATGAGCGTGTATATATGTTTGTACAGCTTGTCGCGCTTTGAGCCTGATTGATGACTTGGGAAAATGTGCATATTTAGCATCAATTATAACTTTTATATTATATATTATCATCATCATCATCATCATCATCATCATCATCATCATCATCATCATCATCATCATCATCATCATCCCCATCATCATCATCATCATGATCAGTAGTAGTAGTAGTAGTAGTAGTAGTAGTAGTAGTAGTAGTAGTAGTAGTAGTAGTAGTAGTAGTAGATCCGCATTAATAATCTGTTCGCTTGAATTGCCTTTGGTTCACGGTTTCGCTAGCTAAGCTTGTATTTGAACGCTGTTAAAATTGTTAATAACAAATAGTTCAATACCCCATACAGACCGAAGACAGACCGAAGATTCGCGAGAATACAATCTGGCTTCTATTCGCAAATAGATAAGCAAATTTTTCTGTCCATTTGAATTTGCCTACCTATTTGTGTGGTCACAAATCTACTAGCCAAGTTTGTAGATTAATTTCATTGTTGTTGAAAAAAGATAATAGGGTATGGGAAGGGTTTGAGGGGGAGGGGGGGAGGTGCATGAGAGGAGTTCAATATATCTAACTTTTGTTCCCGAAGGATCGACTATTGAAACAGAATAAAATCGTCTGCTATTCATATCATATTGATCGGTATAAGAACGTTCTGAGCTTTATAAGGTGTCCATTTGAATGCTTGTGTTCACAGTTTTGCTAGCTGCGCACGTCTGTGTAGCCTAATAAGACTGGCAAAATATTGTTCGAGAGTTTTTCTTCAGCCCAACTAATGTGGTCTATTATTACTATTAACGGCTTGCACACAAAAAACGAGAGACTTCTTTCATTTGTTTGCGAATGGGTACCTATAGCTACTATAGCTAGCATGCTATTGATCGATCGATTTAGTTTTCTATGAATGTAACTATATGCACATAATATGGCGAGTGAAAAAATGAATATAGCCTCCTGTATTGAAATTGCACAGAGCAAGTAATGATTTATAGGCTGGCCGTGTCTCTACGATTATGGTAGGATAAACGATTTCGATACTTGTATGGGTAAATTGTGCGTACCGTGTAAATGTGTGGTTTTCTTTCAAAGTAAGAAATATACAACGATGTGTTCAACAGATATAAGTAGTATCGCCTTAGGTTTTGGACTGAATTAGCCTAGTTAACACAATCTATAAATACAACTAAAGCTTAAAATCCTTAAAATAATGCATGCGTTGCTTCTAGGATTAAGGGAATGCTACTACTGCCAGTCATTTTAGTTGTTGGATTTAGCTATAGAAATTATCAGGTCAGCTCATCATATCCTCAAATCAAAAGAAGCACACACACACACACACACAGACACACACACACACACACACACACACACGCACACATACACAGCCGAGGTTACATAGTAATATCATGACTTTCCTGAAACACCACATATGTTGTGCTGACAATGGGTCATATTTCGTCCCCCTTTTTAAGTACTTTTAAGTGTTCGAACACTAACCCTAACCCTAACCCAGCCCTAACTCTAACGGATCATTGTTTGACGTCAAAACAAGTAGGTCTGTCAAAACAAGTTATGTAGATGTTCACTGGTTTGTCCAGATAACACCGTGTAAAGTGTAAACATGCCCACACACGCACGCACGCGCACACACACACACAAACATCAGAAGTGGGTTTGTTTAAGAATGTAGGAATCGAAACGTGCGCAAAATTCAACTAACATTGGCTCTATAGGTCGACTTCACTTCACACTTCAAAATTTGCCCGAAAAAAAGTGACTGAATTTTCTCCGTCCCGGATAGAGCACTCCCTTGTACTTAAAACACTCTCATGCACTCCCATGCTCTTTAAAAAAAAACACTCCCGCGTACTTAGAAAAAAGTGGGATACTGGAAAAAAGTGGGTTCCAAGCAAATGAACCCATTTGCAACTGTCTCATTCACCCTTACACACACACAACAAATACACATCCATCACTCAAACAGGTGGTGTAAAGGCAGGGAAATCGCTATTGGAAGACGGAAAGAAAATGGAATTTTCTATTTTAAGAATGTTATATTGACTGCGTCCAGTACCATTTTTGAAGGGAGGGAGGAAACCGGAGTCCCCGGAGAACACCATCGGTGACCTCAATAGTCTCGTACCTAAGTCACATACGTTCGCCCCTTGCCGGGATCGAACCCGCGACCTTCGGCATAGGAAACCGGCGACTAACCACTGCGCCACGAGGTCCGAACTATCGGCAAGCAAAAATTATCCAACTCGGTTTAGCCAGTTTTTAGATACGACGCAAAACGTTTTTAGAAAATGGTGAAGCACAATGGCCTTAACTTTTGAGAAATTACAAATTAATAAGAATGGTCTATCATGCTTAGCATTAGCCCTTAGACAACACGCTGACCTGCTCACAGTGGTGAAAAAACGGAAACTCCGATGGTATGGCCACGTCACCTGATCATCAGGTCTTGCAAAGACCATCCTGCAAGGCACAGTGCAAAGAGGTAGAAGAAGAGGGAGACCGAAAAAGAGGTGGGAAGGACAACATTCGAAAACATGGATTGGTTTTGACACTGAGCGAAACAATCAGGGTTGCTGAGGACAGGGAAAGATGGAGTGTGCTGGTTAAACGATCATATGTGGTGCCCCTACGACCTCCAAGTTACGGGATAGGATAGGATAGGATAGGATCATGCTTAGCAGTACTTAATGAAAATGATGAATTTCGGTTCAGTCTTTCTTGAAATAGGCCTAATGCAAAAAGTGTGTTCTGAATTTAAAAAAAAAAAATTATACGTGAATTTCGGAGCGATTGACCGACTGACTGCACGACTGACTGACAACCGGACTGCTACTGAAGGAATTATCTATGATTTGAAGTAACTGTATAAGCTTACTAAAACTTAACAAAATCACTTCCGCCGTTTTGGAGGTATTGAGCAAAACATGTTAAGTAACAAAATTGAACTTGTCTTTCGCGGTAGAGTAAATATGACGGGACGGTTAGTTAATTAGTTAGTCATTGTTTATAGGGTCCAGCTTGGTTGAAAGAGGGCTCACCCCTGACCCGCATAAAGATCTGCTGAAACGACCCTAACGTTCCACCAGCCGATCACTTTACAATAAAGACATCCCATGCAGGGGACGCTGAGGATGTACTCTAATTTATCGAACCCCAGTTTACAAAAACAAAATAGAATATAAACATCATTATAAAATATTAACAAAACACATACATAATAAAAGGCCTACATTGCTATATAATAATACCATAGAAAGCCCAAGTAACCATTTCACAGAAATCGTCCAATATCCCCAATCTGACCCAATACACAAATGAGAAGTTTTGGTAGAATTTTCAATAAAAAAGGTAGGTGACTGGTCTATCCTATCCTATCCTATCCTGTCCCATAACCCGAAGGTCGTAGGGGCACCACAGATGATCGCTTAACCAGCATACTCCATCTTTCTCTGTCCTCAGCAGCCCTCATGGCTTCGCTCAGTGTCAAACCAGTCCATTCTCGAATGTTGTCCTCCCACCTCTTTTTCGGTCTCCCCCTTCTTCTACCTCCTTGCACTGTGCCTTGCAGAATGGTCTTTGCAAGGCCTGATGATCTGGTGACGTGGCCATACCATCGGAGTTTCCGTTTCTTCACCACTGTGAGCAGGTCATCGTGTTGTCCAATGGCTTGTGTGATGGTCTGTCGGACTTCAACGTTGGTGATGTGTTGGGTATAGGAAATGCACAGAAGTCTTCTGTAGCACCTCATCTCCATGCTTTGTATTCTTCGTTGGAGATCTGCTGTGATGGTCCATGCTTCGCAAGCATATAGGAAGATGGAGATGACCAGAGAGCGCAGCAGTCTTACTTTGGAATGTAGACTCATGGTTCTGTCTTTCCAAATGGGCTTCAACCTTGTCAGGGCAGCAGTTGTTTGTGCGATCCTGGAGAGGACTTCCTGTCGAGACCCATTGTCTGACACAATGGCTCCTAAATATTTGAAGCTGTGCACTGTGTTGAGGGATTGGCCTTGTACTTTGATGTCCGTGTTGATGCCATTGGTGTTGTTGGTCATCATTTTGGTCTTCTCTGCACTTATTTCCATTCCATAAGCTCTGGAGGTGGTGTCAAGCCTCTGTACAAGCTGTTCAAGTTCTTGTTCCTCTCCAGCCAATCCATCAATATCATCCGCAAAACGAAGATTGGAGATTGCTCTGCCCCCTATGCTGACTGTGCCTTCGTGATCTGCAAGAGCATCTGACATGATGCGCTCTAGGAAGATGTTGAAGAGTGTTGGAGAGAGTAGGCATCCTTGACGCACACCGATTGTTGTTCTGAACCAGTTCCCGATGACGCTGTTATGGAGGACTGCACTGGTAGCCTTGTCATACAGGCTTTTGATGACTTCTATAATTTTAGGGCTGATGTTGTACACTTTCATGGTTGCCCATAGAGCTGCATGCCAGACTCGGTCAAATGCCTTCTTGAAGTCTATGAACACATGATATAGATGTTGTTGGTGCTGTAGGTATTTCTCACAGATTATTCTGAGGTTGAAAATCTGTTCAGTGGTACTTCGCCCTGCCATGAATCCTGCTTGTTCTTCAGCTATGATTTGTTCAGCTTGTGGTTTCAACCTGTTGAGTATTATTTTCAGGAGGACCTTGCTGGGATGGCTGATGAGGCTGATGGTGCGGTAATTTTCACACTCCTGAAGGTTACCTTTTTTGGGAAGAGTGATGACAAGCGACTGGGTCCATGGTGTAGGCCACTCCCCACTCTGCCAGATCTTGTTACAGATAATGGTGAGAGCATCAGTCATCGCTTCTCCTCCTGCTTGTAGCAGTTCCGCTGGTATGTTGTCCACTCCCGCTGACTTCCCTTTCTTCAGCGATTGCACTGCTGCCTCAACTTCTTCCCGGAGAATTGGGAGGATTTCTTCTTCTTCTCTGCTCTCGGGACATGCTAGAACTGATGGGTCTCCATTTGGTGTATGGTTGTAAAGGTCAGAGCAGTACTCTGTCCATCTGTCCAAGACTTCTTGTTCTTCTGTAAGGCAAATGCCAGACTTGCTTTGGATAGTGGAGACTTTGGGCTGTTTAACACTTGTCAGCCGCTTCACAGTCTGGTAGGCCTTCTTGCTGTTGTTCTTGTTCAGATTGTTCTCTATTTCCTGGCATTGATCTTCTATCCAGTTCTCCTTTGCTGTGCGCATGCCTTTTCGGATGTCATTGTTGATTTTTCGGTAGACATCAGCTCCCTGTGAGGTGTTCTTTTTCTTTTTTAACTCTCTTCGTTTATTACACAGATCCAAAAGTTCAGGTGTGATCCACGGCTTCTTCTTTGGTCGGTGCTTGCCAAGGATCTCAGTGGCGGCATCTGTTACAGCTGAGTTGAAGGTATTGGTCATGGTGTTGACATCTACTTCGCCTGCCCCAAAAATAAGCAGTGGTGCAAATTTCCCTCCAATTGTGGCCTGAAATATTTTTGCCACCTCCGGGTCTTGCAGTTTGTCCAGGTCGAACTTCAGCCTAGTGCACTTTGCTGTATTTACTCTCTTCAAATGGAGCCGGAAAGACATCATCACGAGATCGTGGTCACTTCCAATGTCTGCTCCTGGAAAAGTGCGTGTCCTGCCAATGTTGATGCTTGATCTGAAGCGTTTCTTGACCATGATGTAGTCGATCTGGTTGTGATGTTCCCCGCCGGGACTGTGCCATGTCCATCGTCTGGATTTTTTGTGGAGACCAAGCGTGTTTGCCAGTACCAGATTGTTGTATCTGGCAAACTCCAATAGCCTCAGACCCCTGTCATTTGTCTCGTTGTTGCAGTGGGGTCCGCATGTGTCTCCCCAGTTGTGGTGCGCATCTTGGCCAACCTTGGCATTCCAGTCGCCTTGCACTATGACTATGTCCTTCTTCGGCACTTGGTCAAGGGCCGCCTGTATATTTTCATAAAAATCCTCCACTTCGCTGTCTTCATAGTCTGATGTTGGAGCATAGGCCTGGATGATGGTAATGTTGAAAGGGGTTGCTCTCAGACGGATGGTAATGAGTCTACTGGAGACTGGGCGGCAATCCATGACAGTGGCTAGAATGTTCTTGTGGACCAAGAATCCAACGCCGTGTTCGTGCCTGTCATCTCTACCGCTGAAATAGAGCTTGTGGCCTTTGTCAGTCGTTGTTTCACCTAGGCCTTTCCAGCGCAGTTCGCTGATACCTAGAACGTTCCATCGATAGTGGTCCAGCTCGTGGGCCAGTTCTTCTAATTTTCCTTCCGCAGTTAGGGTCCTGACATTCCAGGTTCCTATGACGATGTTGTTTCTCGTGCGGATCTTGCTAATTTGTCCATCAGTAGCATACTTTTCACCTCCGTCCTGGTGGCCAACGGAAGGCGCGGTCCTTGTGTAGCCGGGCGACGACCGATCCGGCATGGAATTAGTGGATAGCCTCATCATGTGTTGTGTCTTGGGCAAAAAAAGACCTGGCAGGGCCCAATCCTCTCCAGGCTGTTGGCCACAGCCGAAATCCACGAATACAGTGTGGCTCGCCTTGGCCCTGAGCACGTGGTCGTTGAACCTGTAGTAACGTGAGGTTCCTCCGCCCTGGCCGGTGACTTCTGTGTAGAAGACTTTCGCCCAGTGATGCCGTGCTAACATCACCCCTGTTAGTCGCCTCTTACGACACGCCGGGAAACGTTGGGTCTATTCTATTTGCCCGAACCCACAGTGACTGGTCTAGCGAAATAAATAGTAGATTGATAGAACAGATTAGGAACGAAAAAGAACAAATGAAAACGACAGAAACAGTGGTCATTTAAGGAACTAAATTTCCACAAAGTGGAGTTAGTATTTATACAGAAAACCCCTGCACCCCAACGGGGATTGATGGGACAGGAGGCAGGCCATTAACCTAGGTAATAAGACGAAAGACCGGCCAGTAACCTAGATAATGTTCCTATGAAATTTGGTCAAAATCCGTTCTTTGGTTATTGAGATATGGTTCAAACGGATCGACCGACCGACATTTGGTTCGTTCCGATTCCCGACTATTTTAAAGTATTTCCAGATAAGCAATAAAATAAAATAAGAGGAGGAGATCGAAGAACTAGAAGGGCAAAGCCCTTATGACTCACATGCTCCTTATGGAACTAATAATATTTAATATAATGAGTTCCCAGAAGAAAAAAAAAACAAATTAAAAATGAAAAGGTGGCATTAAAATACAAAGTAATACCGATTTTGATCTTTCTATGTTCTTGGACCTTGAGATGACCTTGACCTCTTGTTCTAAAGACACTAATTTACGATCAAATAAACTACAGCAAAAGTTATATTATGCCAAACAAATACCTTGGAATGACCTTGACCTTCAGTTACCTTGACCTTGGGAGGAGCTTGACCTTCGTATGACCTTTCATGCTCATATATGATCAAATAATCCAATTTTGTTGCATACTATGGGTTAAATAAAGCCATTCCAATGTCAGATTACTTTTTTTTTTTCCCCCTAAAATGACCTTGACCTTCAAGAACACAAAAAGGGAACATAATAAAAAGATCGATCTATTATCTCTAAATACAACAAGTTGGAACTTTATATCTCTCGTAGTTTAAGTTCAAGGTCACTTCAAAGTACTTATACTAACCCACTTTGTTGAGAGCTCCAGTTACCTTGACCTTGGAGTGAGGCTGACCAAATTTGCGCAGTAAGTGTGTCTCATTATTTCAACTATCACAACCAAACTTGTTAAGATAGGACCTCATAAAAGATCAGTGAATTAATGACTTCACTTCAAGGTCAAGGTCACAGAGTCAACAAATGTTTGTTGTTGTTGTTGTTTTTTCCATAAAAGTTCACTTTTTGTCGAAATTATTAATATTGAACTTATGATTCTTTGAGGCATTACATTACATTACATTACATGGTTATTGCTTTAGGAAGAGTCCGCTGGACCTAAAGCAATAACAATGTAATGTAATGTAATGTAATGCCTCAAAGAATCATAAGTTCAATATTAATAATTTCGACAAAAAGTGAACTTTTATGGAAAAAAAAACATTTGTTGACTCTGTGACCTTGACCTTGAAGTGAAGTCATTAATTCACTGATCTTTTATGAGGTCATATCTTAACAAGTTTGGTTGTGATAGTTGAAATAGGTTCTGAAATATTAATCCACTTGCAAGTTTTGCCCAGACAGACGGCGGACAAACAAACGGACAAAAAAAGTTTTTGATGTTATTTATAAACAATTTAGGGCTCATCTCGCACAGATTTACAAAAACCTGGAAAAAAAATGCTTGAGGGTGAATACATCAGAGATTTTATAAGAGATATGAATACATAGATTCATATTGCTATGCATATTGAGTAAAAAAAATGCTGGACAACGCAATGAATCATCACTATTATATAAACAAGAGTAATTATTCGTCCTTTACTCGTGTGGAGCTATTCTTGTGAAGTGTTCTATCAGTTGGTTAGTTATAGACTGAACTTGCGGCAACGGGCGACAAGATTCAGCCGAGCGCTGTTTTGCTGTACTGGATGTCCACTCGTCAGAAAATATGTATAGACCTTCCACAGTCCGAGAAAGAAGACAATGCTGTTCGTCTCTCAAACATCATATAACAAGATGGCAAGTCACTGAAATGAATTTCCAGACATTCACACACAATAGCCAAAAAATACGCATTTTCAATAGTGCTAATTTTCTTGCCCGTGTTATAACCAGGCTGTTTCATAACGAAACAAAAGAAAACTCTGGACTTACTGGTCACTATATGAAGTATTTGCAAACCAAAACTTATGCAAATCGGAACAGCCAATTTTTAGATACAGCGAGCGCAAGACGTGTTTAGAAAAGGGTGAACCTTTGAGAAAGTAAAAATATGAATGATATGAAATGCTTAGCAATAGTTAAAGTATCCGCAAAATAAAAATGATGAAGTTCGGTTCAGGTATTCTTGAAATAAGCCCAAAATATGTGTTTTAAATAAAGGGAGCGACGGATCGCCCGACTGACCGACAGTCGACTGATACTTTAGGATAGCCCATGATTTGAACACCCCGTACCCCGTACTAGCGAGCGTTGTGGCCAAGTGGGCTAAGGCGGGACTAACTTGACTTGTCCACAGGCCAGAAACCAATGGCGCCTGACAGGTGTGCGTTCGATCCAGCATCTGGAGTTATGTTTCTCCGAATATTATTTACTTTTGACTCGGGCACTCGATCGGTTTGCTGCCCCCCCCCCCCCCCCCCCCAGCAAAGTTTCAAAATAACAACTAATGTTAGTTAGGCTGGGTTTGGGCGCGCCACAGGCAGCGACTACGCTTTCCCCAGGGGAGGCGGCCCAGAATTTCCCTATGGAAAAAGGGACAATAAGGTAAATAAAATAAAATTTTAAAAAAGTAAAAATAAATATCATCAACATCGGTCTAGCCGTTATGGAGATTTTGGGCAAAACGTGTTTAGCAACAAAATGGTTCCATTGACATGAACATTATAGTAGTGCAAATATAATTGATGTTAAGAGAGGCAGGCCACCAACTTAGATAATGTTCCTATGACATTTGGCAGTTCTTGAGATATGGATTCCAACGGACCAACACAATTGAGTACAATTATGAATTAAGGCAAAAAGCATTTTTTGAACAAAAAAGTGAAATTTGGGGCGACTGACAAATCGACTGACCGACAACCGGACTGCTACTGATGGTTGGCCCATGAACTGAAATATCTCTATGCCAACACTTTTTTTTTTGGGTACCGCTTCAACCGTTTTTGATATATTGAGAAAAAATGTGTTTAGTACCAAATTAAGTGTAATGGCCTTAACCCTTGTGATAGAGCAAATATGATGGTACAGAAGGCAGCACACTAACCTAGGAAATGCTCTTGTGAAGTATGGTCAAAATCCGTTCAGTAGTTCTTGAGAACAATGGACCGATTGCAAGCTTTGAGTGTAGTGTGGATGCCTTCATCGCCTGGTGCGATAACCACCACCTGAAGCTCAATGTCGGTAAAACGAAAGAGATGTGGGAACTTTTGAAGGGATAGGACGG
The DNA here is from genome assembly GCA_036898135.1 of Oncomelania hupensis. Lineage (NCBI taxonomy): Eukaryota > Metazoa > Mollusca > Gastropoda > Littorinimorpha > Pomatiopsidae > Oncomelania > Oncomelania hupensis. The sequence continues at coordinate 147,229,435 of CM072511.1, read as the reverse complement.
ATGAAGTGCCTCTTTAAATCAAAAGCCAGACCATAGAAATTGTTGAACAATTCACATATATCGACACTATGATCTTGATAATAAATAAGCTTACCTTAAGCCAATATGCTAAAATTATCTTCAAGAATGTTTTTGCTATACCAGCTACGCTCTCTCTTCGTGTCACTTACAGTACTGAAACAGTGCTACCGTGCCAACATCAAGTTATTTTCATTTATTTGCTGGTATCAGTCCCTGAACGTAAAAAGATGAAAATCATTGAATAATGTAACCAATGTTTGCAGTAAATTTATTGGCAAACCTCAGATTTATTTCAATGTACAAACTTTTCCAGAAAAGGGCCCTAAGCAAGGCCATCAACATCAAAGACGATTCTACCCACCCTCTGCAGCTCTATTGGAGGCTCTGCCTTCTGGAAGGCGTCTCCGTAATTTAAAGTGCAGCACTGTTCGTTTCCATTCAAGTTTCATTCAGACTGCCGTGACCCTGATCAATAATGCTGATTAAGATATTGGTTTGGCAGCGGCTATGTGTGCTAAGGGGATGCGTGCTTGATATGCTTTTGTTAAGACACAAATTTTATACTATAATAATTAGATATGTTTACATGTGAGGCACTTTGATGTTAAATAATGTTAGTTTTATCATGTAAAATGAAATATGTGTGTAAGGAAAGATGCGAGTGCATTAGATTTGAAGTGTTGTGTGCATGCATTTTTACATTTTATACCTAATGTTTTTTTCAAGTCTGAACGTCATTTATTTATTCATATCCTATCCTATCCTATCCAGTAACTTGAAGGTCGTCGGGGCACCACAGATGATCGTTTAACCAGCGTACTCCATCTTTCCCTGTCCTCAGCAATCCTCATGGCTTCGCTCAGTGTCAAGCCAGTCCATTCTCGAATGTTGTTCTCCCATCTCTTTTTCTGTCTTCCTCTTCTTCTGCCTCCTTGAACCGTGCCTTGCAGGATGGTCTTTGCAAGACCTGATGCTCTGGTGATGTTGAAATACGATAGGAGTTTCCATTTATTCACCACTGTGGACTTTTTTTTAAAAATTTATTCCAGCAATGTTTAAAGCCTGTCATAATTTATTGTAAGAGGTAATAAAGATTTGTTTCTTGTTGAAATGATTGTAATTCCAACCTCAACACACACAAGAGCACCAGTTTCACAGCACATTAGACTGGTGCTATTGTGTGTAAAATTTGAAGCGTTGGGGTGAGCCATGTTTGAATTTTTATTTGCGGATCATAGTGTATTGTTAATACAGCCTCATAATATATAAAATTTTAAACTGTGATTCTGCATTTGTTTTGTTTTCTTTTATTTTATGGTATTAATTATATTATTTGTATGGTATTGTACGCATTCTCACACGACTTTGTGTGCTGGTATGAAGTCAAGTCACAATGCATCCCTTCTGACTCCCTCCGGTGCACATGTTAACATCGCTTAAAAGGCCTGTCTAGGTTTCGCAGCTGCACACTCTGTCATAATAAATTTATTATTATTCACTTTTGCCCTTTTTATAATGCACAGCCAAACCTTTTCTCAAACTTCTGCATCATCAGAAGACCGTACTTCATATTTATGATCAAAAACAATTGCCTGCCAACTAATCACAGTTCTGCCTGAACTTGTTTTCCCATTTACTGCTGATCCCAGAAGAAGGAGGGAAAAAAACAACACATAAAGACAACATGACTACGAATTATGTTCATCGTTTGTTTACCCTTCTTGGAGATTGTCCTCTTATATTTTGGTCCTTTGATGTGGAGACAGAGAGAGAGAGAGAGAGAGAGAGAGAGAGAGAGAGAGAGAGAGAGAGAGAGAGAGAGAGAGAGAAAGAGAGAGAGAGAGAGAGAGAGAGAGAGAGAGAGAGAGAGAGAGAGAGAGAGAGAGAGAGAGAGAGAGAGAGAGGGCTTAGTTGGTTATTCATTGCTTACAGGGTCCAGCGAATTGCAAAGAGCAGAATCAGGACCACAAAATCAAGACCACAACTTCGCTAAAAGAGGACTCTCCCCTGATCCGCATTAAAAATCTGCCGAAACAACCCTAGTGGTAACACTGAAGGCACTCCACCAGTCGGTCACTTTACAATAAAAAAATCCCACGCAGGGGATGCTGAGGCTATACTCTAATTTATCGAACCCCCTTTTACAAAAACAAAATATAATACAAACATCATTATAAAATATCAACAAAACACATACATATAAAATGCCTACATTGCCAAATAATAACATCATAGGAAGCCCCAGCGACCATTTGGCAGAAAGCATCCAATATTCCCAAGCTGATCCAACAGACCTCACACACAAATGAGGAGTTTTGTTCCGGAAAAGATTTCAAGAAAAAAGGTAGGTGACTGGTCTAGTGAAGAAGAAGATAGTATAGTAGATTGATAGAACAGAGTAGGAATGAGAAAGAACAAAGGAGAAAAACAGCGACAGTGGGAGTTTAAAGCACTAAATTTCCAGAAAGTGGGGATACTATTTATACTGAAATCCCCGGCACCCCCACAGGGGGAAGAGAGAGAGAGAGAGAGAGAGAGAGAGAGAGAGAGAGAGAGAGAGAGAGAGAGAGAGAGAGAGAGAGAGAGAGAGAGAGAGAGAGAGAGAGAGAGAGAGAGAGAGAGAGAGAGAGAGAGAGAGAGAGAGAGAGAGAGAGAGAGAGAGAGAGAGAGAGAGAGAGAGAGAGAGAGAGAGAGAGAGAGAGAGAGAGAGAGAGAGAGAGAGAGAGAGAGAGAGAGAGAGAGAGAGAGGAGAGAGAGAGAGAGAGAGAGAGAGAGAGAGAGAGAGAGAGAGAGTGAGCACTGAATGATGTTAATGGGGAGTGAGAGACAGACAGAGAGTGTATCGTCTGAAAAGCTAAAGTAAGAGGAAGAATCTGAGGGAAAAATCATTGCAAAAGTTCATTATCAACTGATGCAAGTACACAGGTTTGAGAAAAATAACACCAACTTTTATTGTCATACAGCAAACAGCACTAACTGCAAACAACAGCAGTGACGCATTCAACTGATCAATATGTTCTCACAGAGTCGCATTTTGAACTCCACAATTATTTCAGACAGAACAAATTCTGCATGTAAACAGCAATCACCCACCTTCACCCCCCCCACCCACCCACCCACCCCCAAAAGCAAATAAATAAATAAAGTAAAAATAACAACATGTTGACCAAACCGACCGGGCAAGGAGGGATAGAAATAGAGGTGGAACAAATAAAGAGTTATATTGTGCACTTTCATTGTATAAAGCATAACAAATAACTGAGTCTGAAGCTGACCCTGTTATTCCTCGCATTAAAAAAATCATCAGGTGGTACTAAAATCGTTGGCATAAACAGTTAAGAAAACAACAACAGTTAAGAACATAGAGCCAGCTAATATCCTATATTTCACAAAACACAAATTATCAACTTGAGGTCTATGGCCATTTGAAACAATCTGGCTGTTGCAGATTCCTATCTTATCACAAATCAAGTGTGGCACATAAAATTAATTTGAGAGTAATAACAGAAAGTGGGCAAACTCCTCAACAGTAACAAAATACTGCAGGTACTAGTAACTAGCAAGAGGGATTTCAATGTTCAGGCAAACACTGTACCCTAAATCGCAAGGGAACAAGCACACAGCACTATACATATACCACCATTTCTCACTGAACAAATGCATCTTTAGCACCCATATTCCTTAGCAATTTCACCAAGCAATACACAAATCTGGCTTTTTCACCCTAACACTGAATACCGTTTCAAATCATTTTGCCATTCTAGCAACAATTACGTTACAAACAGCGCAAGTAAAATTACTTTGGCCCCTTTAGGTAGAAGACATCTCTTGACATTCAACACCACCAACAAAATAAAAACAAATTGCATGCAGTAACGATAGTGTACTGACTCAAAAACATCTAACACCTTCACCCCTATTACAAACAAAAACATCTTCATAACAAGTCTGTTTACATTCCCTTGCTGCATAGCCATTAGAATGACAGTTTGAGTTTGAGACCTATTTCAGGATTTCTGAAATTTAGTTTACAAATAATTATAGCCACACTGCCACAAACAGGTGTTAGGACAAAACTAGCGGCGGTGGAGGAAATGTGGGGGATCTATTATTTTAAAAACATATGTTAAACCAACCCAAAGCATCCATCATTTTACCCTACACAACAAAAAAACAATTCTTCATTATAACAAATTCATAAAATTTCAACAAACAAGTCTTTTCAACAACCAGATCCATCCAACGTAAAAACACTTTGAGCCAAACATTATTTACAATCTCACAAATATACGCAACTTGCATAGACACATTATAGCAGCAACTGTGGACTCACAACTCATCTTTCACAGGGCTGAGTGAGACTGTGGCTTTCTCCTTCAGAAATTTTACAAAATCATCCAGCTCCCTACCACCATCGTATTTGATAGGATTGTTCTTATTGTTGGCAGGAGCGAAATAAATAGTGGGGAAGCTAGATGCACTGTAATCATCAGGGACATCATTAGCAGTGGCATCCAGCTTGGCGATCACAAGGTCCTTGACAGGCTTGAACTTCTTGGCCAGCTCTTTATAGACAGGCTCCAGTTTCTTGCAGTGGCCGCACCAGGGAGCGTACATTTCAATCAGCACATCCTTACTTTTATCTTTGACAATCTGGTCAAAATTTTTGCCAACCACCACCTTCACTGGCCCAGACTGCTTCTTGGGAATTGGCTGAGACTTGACATATGGATCCAGCTTGCCTAAAATGATTTAAACGAAATGTAAGTCTATTTTAAATGCTTTCTTGATTGTAATAAAAAGTTACCATATCAATCAATTTTTGCCAATACACTATGTGTGATACATTTTCTGTTTGCTGCAATGTATACAACCCAATAAATTAGAATATATTATTTCTGCCGCAAGGTACATTGCAACAAGTTTTCTCTTCAAAATGTGTTTGGTTGCTATCATTGTGTTGTCAGCTACTGTCGCAAAAATGTTACTAGTGTTGCACTCACCTCTCTTGAAAATGTCCAAGAATTCTCTGATGTGCTCGGAATCAAATTCTTCCATCAGCTCCATGGGGTAATGCTTTTTGCCATGAAGGATTCCTGCATTCATTTCTTCATTCGACTCCTGCAGGCCAAACTGCTTCATGAGCTCTAAATTGGCATCGTCATCAGCGATCACAAAGCGGATATCTTTGTAGTCTTTGGCGATCTCTGCAATCTTCTGTCTCCACATCTGGGTGGCTGAAATTTAACAGTACATTATAAAACAATAGCAATACTGTGTGTCAATATTGATATATATAACATTGTTAAAAAAGTTAAAAAAAGAAACACCAAGCTATCATGCTGCAGCAATGTGATACCAATCAAAATTCTAAAAGCTCTAAATGCACTGAAAACTCAATCTGTACTGATTCATAATATATCAACATTAAAATTTTAGTCAGTATGCAGCATATTGCAATACCATCTTTATTATCAAACATCCACAGCATACAAGATACTAATTTTTGTTAGTTATTCATTGCTTACAGGGTCCAGCGAACTGCAAAGAGCCAAATCAGGACCACAACCTGTTTGAAAGAGGATTCACTCCTGATCCGTATAAAAGATCTGCTGAAACAACCCTAGCTGCAACACTGAAGACACTCCACCAGCTGGTCACTTTACAATAAAGGCATCCCACACAGGAGACGTTGAGGCTATATTCTAATTTATCAAATTCCCGTTTACAAAAACAAAACAGAATATAAACATCATTATAAAATATCAACAAAACACATACATATAAAATGCTTACATTGCTAAATAATAATATCATAGGAAGCCCTAGTGACCATTTGGAAGAAAGCGTTTAATATTTCCAAGCTGCCCCAACAGACCTCATACACAAATGAGGAGTTTTGGAAGTTTTCAAGAAAATAGGTAGGTGACTGGTCTAGCGAGGAGGAAGATAATATAGTAGACTGATAGAATAGAATAGGAATGTGAAAGAACAAAGGAGAAAGACAGTGACAGTGGAAATTTAAAGCACTAAATTTCCAGAAAGAAGGAATACTTTTATAAAGAAACCCCCGGAACCCCAAAAGGGGGAAAAGTTACTATTTGAAATGTAATATTGCAATAGACTCACCATCTCTGTGATCGAAGGTCCAATCCACAGTAAAAAAGAAGATGCACAAGGGTCCCTCCACTTTCTCATAACGCTTGCCCACTTTGCCATCATAAACTCCAACCAGAGGAAACTCGTTGTCCTTGATGAACTTTGTCACTGCTGCTGGTTCAGTGTCATCCTAAAAGCATACAATGCATAAATAAATTAATGTCTCATCTCTCATTTTCAGTTTTGAAATCTCATCAGGAAAATAAATAGCATACATTTCATACCAAACTGTGATGCAACAAAATTCTATGCCATAACGGAAAATGAAGCTGAAATGGTACCTTCATGTCGAAGATCTTCCATTTGGGTTCAAACTTGGTTTGGAAGCGTTCTGGAAGAATGACCAGCACTTGCCCAGGGTTGGCTTTGAACATGGTGAAGAGGTCCTTCTCAGTTGTGTACCCAACATAATAGTCAATCCTCAAGTCCTGCACTGTAACAGCCAGTGCAAACAGTTGAACAGTTGTCCTCGTCTAACATTTTCAAATCTGCAGAAAAGTGGTGCTCCATTTTGTGTGCATGCTATGTGCTGTGTAAAATGACATTTAGGATTGTTCAAACAACACTTGGCATTGTAGTGTGATAACTAGAAGGGCATAGCCAATATGACTCGCATGCTCCTTATGGAACTCTCAATATTTAACATGAAAATGAGTGCCCAGAAAAAACTAAATGAAACGTTGGCATTACAATGCAAAGTAATACAGACTTTGATTTTTCTATGCTCTTGACCTTGAAATGACCTTGACCTCCTGCTCCAAATACACTCGTGTACTATCAACTTATCAAATAAACAACAGCTAAAGTTGTATTATTCCAAAAACTGTGACCTTGGGATGGCCTTGACCTTCCATGACCTTGAAATTGGGATGACTTTGACTTTCATGTGACCTCTCATGATTTAAATGGAGGGTATAAATGACCCTATTTTTTGTCGAAGTAGATGACGCTATTTTGGTAGGCAAAGCCATTGATTATGAAGGCTAAATAGATAGATATTCAATGTTTATAGGGTCCAGCGGACTGCCAAGAGCCGAATCAGGACCACACAAAATTAAGCAAAGTCAGAGTAAACTGCTAACATTTATGGCAAAAGATGTAAATAAAACCAGTCTTAATAATAACATTTAACCAAGAATAAAAACAACACGATATGACCTATATGCGATAAAACAAGTCAACATCATGTAAAACTTTAAACAGGTGTTTACTATTGATAACTTTTAAAATCTCATTAAAAGGTATCGAACCAAAATATCTTTCTCTTTCATCAACCAGATCAGCACATTCAGACATAAAATGTTGGACGGAAAAGGATTTGTCACATGCAAAGCACCACGGTGGTTCTTCTCCTTTCAAAAGGAAACTATGGGTGACATAAGTATGCCCAATATGAAGGCGAGCCAAAGCAGTTTCTTCTTTGTGAGTAGACACTAAGTTAGGAAAAGAAGCAGACAAATCTGGAAGAATTTGAAATAATTTGTTATTGATTTGATTAGACCAGCCGTTTACAATAAGAGCCAGTCATACAACGCAGGTCAGAGTATTGAAAAAATTGGAACATCTTTGAAGAGAAATCTAGATGCAGAGCTTCTTTAGACGCTTTGTACATTGCAATATTGCCTAGGTACCCACATAAAAACTATACATAAAAACTATCTTTTTACCCTCAGAAACAAGTTGTGTGTGGAGGTCATGGATCTCTGCCAGAAAAGGATGCGATATCTTTATTGTGGAAAGAGCCTGAAGTGCTGACAGTGAATCAGACATGATTAAAAATGAGGATCTTTTGGATTGATAAACCTGTTTCAGAGCTAAATGAATTGCCTCGAGTTCAGCTGTATAAACAGAACAAAAATCAGGTATATGCTGTTGCAAAGGCTGATCAAGGTGTCTCCCAGAGACCGATGCCGCAGCAAATGAGTCTCATTTCTTTGACCCGTCCGTAAAATTTTTTCATATCCTTTAAACAATGAACATTGTTCTAGATGAAGTTGCTTATAAACAGCTTCAGAAGTTTCAGTCTTTTTAAAGGATGTGAAATTGAAGTTGATAATGGGGGTTGATGAGGTTCCAAGGTGGGGAGCACAGTTAGCAATTGGTCATCATTAACAGAGTCAATATCTATGCCTGCAGCATCAAAGTGATGACGTATTCTGATACCAAAAGGAGGACCTTCGTGTTGGTTTGTTATTTAATTGTAAATAACGGGTTTAGAACACAATCATAACGGGATTTTCAGGGCTTGCTTTAAGTTTGAGAAAATAGTTAATGGCGAGCTGAAGCCTACGGATCCCCAAGGGAGGTTCGCCAGCTTCAGCGTAGAGACTTTCTTTCGGGGAAATGCGAAAACGCCCCCCAGGCAGATCTGAAGACCTTGATGATAAATTGGATCCAAGGCTTTCAAATAGGCTTTCCTAGCGAAACTATATACGATGCTACCATAATCCAATTTACTTATTTAGAGTGTACCAGAGAACAATAGAGGAGAAGCAGAGTTTGCTTGTCTGCTCCCTAGTCTGTGTGGCTGATAACTTTCAAAATATTAAGACCTTTCTGGCAGCTTTCCCTCAGGTATTTAATATGCGGCAGAAAAGTAAATTTGCTGTCAAAAATAATATCCAATACAGTGGTGAAGGCACAAACATAGAAACAGGGATACTTTTATAGCAAACGATCACTCTATTAGGCACGTCAGATGTGCAAAAGTCAAAAACAGAGTATTTGTGGGAACTTTGCTTCCGTCTTTGTCTTTTCTCATGACCCTATGTGCCTCGGTAACAGCCTGCTTTGCCAAGCCATCTTTTATTTCTGCCTCTGTCAATCCATCAAACTGAGATGACCCTATAACTCCTTTGAATGAATTGAGTGTGTGGTTACAACTCACATTTACATCGAACACCCAGTTACCTAGCTCCAGCTTGAAGCCATCTCTAGCTCATAGTAGTTCTGATGTTCTTTCCGTGGGACAATCCACTGGGAAACTTCCATCTTTCAGTCTTTTGATATCTTTGATCTGTCTAGACACTCCCTCAAACCACTTTTCCACGACAAATGAGGACATTTTTGGGTTTTCGTTGGTCTTTCTAACAACAAGAAGCGTGGCCATGTTTTGAAGAAGCCAGATTCCTTGGCTGTACATCTGGTGTCCATATCGCTGTCAGAATCATGTCCATTAGTTTGGGCCAGTCCGTCATAAGTTCTTTTCTGTTTCTTGGGTTTTGTTTGTGTAGACATTAAGCGTAGGCTCAATGGTGGCAGAAATAAACGGTCACCCTCGGAGAGCTGCCGTACTAGGGAAGGAACAATGATTGGTCAATGACGTAGGCCAAACCCTCTGCATTCGCGATTGGGAAATTTTTAAACAGGCCACAACAACCTTACCTCTGGCCATGAGGAACCAATGCAGGCTTGCCTGTATGGGAGGAGAATTTTGGGGATAAAGAAGGTATAGAAAGAACCAGTAAGGCAGAAAAAAGAAAAGGGAAAAGCTGCACAGTTAAAGGAAAGAGTTTTAGGGTGAAATAGAATACAGGTGAAAGGACCGAAAAGGCAGATGCAAGACAAAAGTTACGAAAAAGGTTTGGGTAAGCTTAGTCACCCAGCCAGAGAGTGACTGGGGTCCACCCTCGGCATGCAAAGCCGAGCCCGTGGGACATTGATTATGAACCTAAATTCTGCTGCGTCATTCTACAACTGAAGAACTGAAAATAGTACTATGAAACAGCAGATAATCGAACACATCTGAAAGCTAGAACTTTAGTTTTGTAAGAAAATTGAGGTTTTGAAAAGTTGAAAACTGTGATCGCAGTGGTTCATGGGGAAGCAATGGGCAGGGGACCACTGCAATCACAGTGGATAGTAGGGAGTGAGTTTAATATAAAGCCACTCTACTGTACGATGACCTATTTTTTGTATGCTTTTGCAAGGCCTAAAATGACCTTGGTCTTCAAGATCAACGCTGTTACATGGTTGTTATTTTTATCAATTGTTGATTCAGCCCCGATGCTTGAATCTTGATAAGTGTAACTCAGATTCGTTTATCCACGCAACCTATTCACTCAGCAACAAGGCAGGAGTCGTATAAAGTTTTAAAACTTTATTCAGCATACATCAACAACTGCATACAAGATCGCTCAATCACTTATACAAAGCTTCTTCTAACAACAACGCAAAATCAAATCAAAGGTAAAATACTCTTTGCAAAACAAAACGATCGGATCTATCGCGCACAACTCAAACGTAACAAACGCAAAAACGGAACATATATGAAAGATCAATCTATCATCATCTCTAAATACAAGCTTGGACTTCTATGTCTATCATAGTTTAGGGTCAATGTCACTTCAAAGTACCTATACAAACCAACTTTGGACAGGTCCAATGACCTTGACCTTGGAGTGAGGTTGACCAAATTTGCAGAGTATGCATGTCTCATTAATATCTACCATGCATCAAAAAATTATAAATTTAATATTAATAACTTTTTTTTTAAAGGGAAATTTTGAAATCTTGAAATAAAGTTATTCATTCACTGACCATTTATGAGGTCTCATGGATATACACCCTCTTACCAAGTTTATTTGTGATAGCTGAAATAGGTTCTAAGGTATTGATCCACTTGCAAGTTTTGCACAGACATGCGGCGGACAGACAGACGGAGAGATGAACAAACAAAATGTTTTAAAATATCAATTTTGGACTATTTGAAACCATCTTGCACAAATCTGAACAAAAGTTTGGGGGGGAGGGGGGGGGGGTGAATACATAGACATGCAGAGTCAAATACTGAAATATACTGAAATTTATTTTGCATACACAACCAAATGACAATGCTCATGTATGCTGTTGAATTGTTCATCTAACCCTTAAAATAACTGGGACAGTGTGATATACTGTAAGCAAACTCCAACTGTATTGAGGACATTTATATAATATTCACCAAATATAATTATACCAGAAAAAAAACCCACTAATATCACCACCACTACACCAACACCAAAATTATTGTTTTATTGACCAAATACTCACCGCTGTCCTGATAGATCCTGTAGCGAGGGTCATCTTCGGATTCAAAGAAAGCCAGGATGGAGACGTCATCTTCTTGGAAAAAATGTTTCAGAGAAGGCTTGTCCACAGGTTTGGCTGGCTCACCGCGCTGCTTGTTCATGTAATCCACAATACCTGAAAAAAGCAAAATATACTGGTACAGTCTTTTTGCCCCCACTGCCACTTTTTGGTCACCCTCTTCCTCTTGCCATAACCTGTGAAACCAACTCTTTACTACACCTACGTCTGATATCACCTAGCCTAGTAAACAATTCCTTTTCCGTGGGTGTTTATTTTTTACCTAACAACACTTGTACCTAAGTGTGTACAGTGTTAGCTCCCTTGAGTAGTAGGGCATCTTTATAGCCTGCATTATATATTATAAACAGTCTTAATAACATCTTCAATTTACGAGAGAAAAAAAAATCCTTTTCTTTTTTTATTGAGATGTTAAAGTGATCCTACACTCTTCTTGTTCATATACCTCATACTGTGACATATATCACAGCAGCATGTTACCTCCCCTTTGCAGGGATTTAATTTTGTGAAGCTGTGAAATGGCAGTATGTCATGTGAAGTTAAAATGGCAATGTGTCATGTAAAACGCTTCAAACTTTTTCAAAACAAACTAAAAATAAAGCCAACCCAATAAACCCAAACTGATGACAGAAACACATGAACATATGAAGCTCAACAAAGAACTGATGAATTCACAATAAAACAAGAACTGGTCTTCCCTCAAACATTAAACTTGAAAATCAAAGTAACATATACACTGACCTAGTTCTTTGCCATCTTCAGAGTTGTCTGAGAAATGAAATATAAAATAATACTCCCATAAAACAACATTAAAAATACAAAATCGCCTGGGCAAATTAGCTATACCACTGTTCTAGGCATCATTTACTAAGCAGAGGGACAGGGAGAATAATATCCATACTTTTAATATGCCCACAACAGACATGATGCTTTTTAGAAAACATAAAAGCCTGGAATACAAGTACCCCAGATTACTACTATTCCCTTTAGTCTGTAGTATTTTAGATTACTACTATTCCCTTTAGTCTGTAGTACCTCAGATTACTACTATTCACTTTAGTCTGTACTACTTTTCCCTTTTAGTCTGTAGTACCCCAGATTACTACTATTCCTTTTTAGTCAGTACTCATAAATAAGGCCACAGATGAAGTTTATCAAATATCCTGCATACATTTTAAATTAAATTCTTTGCAGGTTGAGGACTTCTTTAAAAAAAAAAAAAAGAAAGAAAAAAAAAAGAAATGTTTACATATTTACCCCATTCCTCCCTCTCGCCTTTGTAATCGTATGCTCGGCCCTTGCGGAAAATTTTCAGCGTGGGATAGCCAGTGACTCCAAAGTCTTTTGCTATTTCTGTTTCTATTGTTGCATCCACTTTGGCCAGAATAATAGGCTGAGGGCCCTCTTTCAGACGTTTTGCTGCTTTCTCGTACTTGGGGGCCAAAGCCTTGCAGTGTCCACACCTACAACATACATTATTTTAAAACAAACTAGAAGGGCAAAGCCCATATAACTCGCATGCTCCTTAAGGAACTTGCAATATTTAACATGAAAATGAGTGCCCTGATCAAATAACCCAATGTTGAATACTATGGGTTAAATAAACAGCCATTCCATTGTACAATGAACTATTTTTTAATGATTTTGCAAGGTCTAAAATGACCTTGACCTTCAAAAATGGAACAAATATTAAACTTAAAGATCAATATATTATCTCTAAATACAACAAGTTCGGACTTTAAATCTCTCATAGTTTAGGGTTAAGGTCACTTCAAAGTACCTATACAAACCAACTTTGGACATCTCCAGTGACCTTGACCTTAGAGCGAGGTTGACCAAATTAGCATAGTATGCGTGTCTCATTGATATTATCCCATTATCATGCATCAAAGAATCATTATACAGTTGAACCTCCGGTATCCGGCTCTCTGGTATGCGACTCCCTCCGTTATGTGACCTGAAAACTTCTGACGGATTCACTTCCAATAATAAATGACCTCTGGTATGCGACAACCTCGTTTATGCGACCAGCGACCGTGTCTTAAGCCCTTTATACGACCGTCTTAGGGCAATTTAAAAGAGATATCAGTTAATTTGCTGTCTGTACCTTTCGTTTTTTCTCTCATGTTAGTGTATGCCTGCTGTTGTCTGCTATTTCCGGTTCGCAAATAAGGGACATTACTCGCCTACACTGGCTGTCAAAATGGCGTCGCGCAAGAGGAACGTTTTGAGTTTGGCAGAGAGAATGAAAGTGATTGAAAGAAGTGAAAATGGGGAGAGTTGTTTGTCTATTGCAAGAAGTTTAGACGTTGGGAAGACCCAAATTCAGCTCATCATAAAGGATAAGGAATCTGTGAAACTACGATGGGAGAGTGGAGAAAGTGGCGAAAAGGGAAACATCGAAACTGAGAGCTTCTGCACTGACAGACTTGGATGAACGCGTCTGGCAGTGGTTCGACTGTTTTCTATTTTTGAAGTTGTGAATAAAAGACAAAGCTAAAAATGAAACATGTTTTACAGTTTTTTTTGTCAGAGAATACATGCTGGTGAGTGTGAAAATTATGACTACATACCCCTCCGAGCCTGACCCCCCTCCTCCCCCACCCCTTGTTTCCGGTATAAGACCACCTCTATTATAAGACCGTTTTTTCTCAGATTTTGGACGGTCGTATACCGGAGGTTCCACTGTATTAATCTGTTACACTCGATTTTGATTTTAATCAGTAACCGATTCAGCTCCAATGCTTGAATCCTCCTGATAAGCTTCATCCTTTTCAGGGCAACAGTTGTTTGTGTGATCCTGGAGAGGACTTCCGGTCGGGACCCATTGTCTGATACAATGGTACCTAATATATTTGAAGCTATGCCCGTGTTGAAGGATTGGCCTTGGACTTTGATGTCCATGTTGATGCCATTGGTGCTGTTCATCATCATTATTTTGGTCTTCTCTGCACTGATTTCCATTCCAAAGGCTCTGGAGGTGGTTGTTGTTCTGAACCAGTTCCCGAAGGCGCTGTTGTGGAGGACAGCACTGGTAGTCTTGTCATACAGTCTTTTGATGACTTAATAATGTTAGGGCTGATGTTGTACACTCTCATGGTTGCCCACAGATCTGCATGCCAGACTCGGTCAAACGCTTTCTTGAAGTCTACAAACACATGATATAGATGACGGTGCTGTAGGTATTTCTTGCAGATTATTCCAAGGTTGAATATCTGTTCAGTGGTACTTCACCCTGTCCTGAATCTTATATGTTCTTCAGCTATGATTTGTTCAGCTTGGGGTTTCAAACTGTTGAGAATTATTTTTAGTAGGACTTTGCTGGGATGGCTCATAAGACTGATGTTTGGTAGTTTTGACACTCCTGAAGGTTACTTTTTTGGGGAAGCGTGATGACAAGCGACTCTTTCCATGTTGTAGGCCACTTCCCACTCTGCCAGATCTTGTGACAGATAATGGTGAGGGCGTCAATCATTGCTTCTCCTCCTGCTTGAAGCGAAGCAATTATGCGGGTATGTTGTCCATTCCCACAGACTTCCCCTTCTTCAGCACTGCTGCCTCAACTTCTCCTTGGGGAATTGGGAGGATTTCTTCTCCTTCTCTGTTCTGGAGGCATGCTAGAAGTAGAACTGATGGGTCTCCATTTGGTGTGTGGTTGTAAAGGTCAGAGCAGTACTCTGTCCATTTATCCAAGACTACTTGTTCTTCTGTAAGGCACAGGCCAGATTTGTTTTGGATCGTGGAGACTTTGGGCTGTTTAACACTTGTCAGCCGCTTAACAGTCTGGTAGGCCTTCTTGCTGTTGTTCTTGTTCAGACTGTTCTCTGTTTCCTGGCACTGATCTTCTATCCAGTTTTCCTTTGCTGTGCACATGCCTTTTCAGATGTTACTGTTGATTTTTCCGTAGGCATCAGCTCCCTGTGAGGTGTTTTCTTTCTTTTTCATCGCTCTTCGTTTGTCACGTAGGTCTAAAAGTTCAGGTGTGATCCTCGATTTCATATTTGGGCGATACATGCCAAGATCTCAGGGGTGGCATCTGTCACAGCTGAGTTGAAAGTGGTGTTCATGTGGTTGACACAGGGTGCGTACTGGTCTTACAAAGTAAAATTCCAGGACTTTTCAAAGGTTTTCCAGACCCATAAAAAAAAATCATGGCTGTTTTTTTTCTTGATTGTGTTGCGTGTTGCGAATAAATTTCTTTTATAAACTGTTGGCTGGTGTTGCTTACTTTGTTTTATGATAAAAGAAAAAAATATGTTGAATATCATTCCTATCCTATCCTATCCTGGCCCATAACCCGAAGGTCGTAGGGGCACCACAGATGATCGTTTAACCAGCATACTCCATCTTTCTCTGTCCTCAGCAGCCCTCATGGCTTTGCTCAGTGTCAAACCAGTCCCTTCTCGAATGTTGTCCTCCCACCTCTTTTTCGGTCTCCCCCTTCTTCTACCTCCTTGCACTGTGCCTTGCAGAATGGTCTTTGCAAGGCCTGATGATCTGGTGACGTGGCCATACCATCGGAGTTTCCGTTTCTTCACCACTGTGAGCAGGTCATCGTGTTGTCCAATGGCTTGTGTGATGGTCTGTCGGACTTCGTCGTTGGTGATGTTGGTGAATATCATTACAAATACAAAAATGCACAAATCTTACTGTTATAAACAGTTGGCTGGTGTTGCTTATTTTTGTTTTATGATAAAAGAAAAAAAAATGTTGAATATCACTACAAATACAAAAATGCACAAATGCACTGTGCAGCACACAAACAATCTGAGTTCAGCCCTCTTTTTGTTGGCTGATTTTTTTTTTCTTTTCCAGCAGGTTAAGAATTCTTAATCTGGCAAGACTTTTCTTCTATCTGTTTTTCTAAATTGTCAAGTTCTCCCTTCTTCTCTTTTGCTGATTGTCTCATTGCATTTGATTTTGCCAGCAGTTTAATGTCACACTTGTTTTCAGCTTTTTGAGCATATCCATCTGCAGAATGCACAAGAGACTTCCACATTTCCTCAAATTGGGTAAATTTCTTCTTGAGTGGAGGGTTATGTTACGAATACGATCACTTTATTATCTCAATCAAAGAGAAATTCACACGTGGTGCCAGATATAAATGTTACAAGACGATAAAGGACAGTATAACAACAATAAACAGTAAACAGTAAAACAGGATAAAAGTATATCAAGAAAACATTACTAAATTAACCATTTAAAACTGTAATCATAAGAAGTTACATGGGGAATAACAGATACCTATCACATGATTTACGTTCAGTGTCATAATCATGATATAAGGTATTGCAACATAACAATCACTGTTGGCAAGCAATAATCGCATCAATATACAACAACGTAAGACTTTTAGATAAATATGTTCATAAAAGAATGTACGTTGAAACGCGAAGGATAGTATGTCTGAAACGCGCACGATAGATCTAATCGTTTCGCTTTGCAAAGTTTTCAATAACAGAGTGTATTTACCTTTAATTTGAGTTTGCATTGTTGTTAGAAGCTTTGTATAACGTTGATAATTTTCGTTACTCGATATTATTGGAGAATTCTCTAGATCTGCTTGTTTACTGTCGATAGAAGCTTCGCGATATTTGAGAACATTCTTGGACAGAAAGGAAAGTTGTATGACGTAAGTCAGTGATGAAAACGGAAGTTCTAGACTAGCCAATTAGTGAATGGAATGATTCATATGAGCATCACGCTGCGAGTCCACTGAGCTATAAATAGCTCTAGTGCAATCGCCACAAACTGGAAACAGTCTCTCTCTCTCTCTCTCTCTCTCTCTCTCTCTCACCCGTTCGCTCGGCGACGCTCGCTAACAAACGAGCTACGTTATTTCGAAATTCCAGGGTTTTCCATGATAAGTAATGAAATTCCAGGATTTTCAAGGCCTGGAAAAGCAATTTTGCAATTCCAGGACTTTCCAGGTTTTCCAGGTAGAGTACGCACCCTGTTGACATCTACTTCACCAACTCCTAAAATTAGCAGTGGTGCAAATTTCCCTCCAATTGTGGTTTCGAATATTTTTGCTACCTCTGGGTCTTGCAGTTTGTCCAGGTCAAACTTCAGTCTGGTGCACTTTGCTGTATTTACTCTCTTCAAGTGGAGCCAGAAAGACATCATCACCAGATCGTGTCACTTCCGATGTCTGCTCCTGGAAAAGTACGTTTCCTGTCAATGTTGACACTTGATCTGAAGCGTTTCTTGACCACGATGTAGTCAATCTGGTTGTGATGCTCCCCGCTGGGATTGTGCCAGGTCCATCGTCTGGATTTTGTGTGGGGACCAAGCGTGTATACCAGTATCACATTGTTGTATTTGGCAAACTCCAAGAGCCTCAGACCTCTGTAATTTGTCTCGTTGTTGCAGTGGGGTCCACATGTGTCTCCCCAGTTGTGGTACGCATCTTGACCAACCTTGGCATTCCAATCCCCTTGCACTGACTATGTCCAACTTCAGCACTTGGTCAAGGACAGCCTGCAGATGTTCATAGAAAAACTCAACTTTGCTGTCGTCATAGTCTGATGTTTGGGCATAGACCTGGATGATGGTGATGTAGAAAAGGGCTGCTCTCAGACGGATGGTAATGAATCTACTGGAGACTGGGCGGCAACCCATGACAGTGGCTAGAAGGTCTTTGTAGACCAAGAATCCAACGCCGTGTTCGTGCCTGTCATCTCTCCCGCTGAAATAAAGCTTGTGACCTTTGTCTGTCATTGTTTCACCTAGGCCTTTCCAGCACAGTTCGCTGATACATGCCTATCATCTCTCCCGCTGAAATAAAGCTTGTGGCCTTTGTCTGTCTCTCACAGCCAAAATCCACGAGAACAGTGTGGTTCACATTGGCACCGAGCATGTGGTCATCGAACCTATAATAATGTGAGGTTCCTCCGCCATGGCCGGTGACTTCTGTGAAGAAGACTTTCGCCCAGTGCACCCTTGTTAGTCACCTCTTATGACATGCCGAGAAACGTTGGGCCTATTTTATTCAGTGCCCGAACCCACATATATATAGTTATATTAAGAACATTCTGTACAAATAAAACCAAGGCATCTTCGATACTTCCAACAACAGACTGTTCTGTACAATTACTAAAGATTCTTTTGAACAAATAACATGAACCCAGTTTAGTTACTATTTAGGGTTTCGCACAAAGAACACAAATCTTTGTTATTCACTCTGTAACATGTCAACTTACCATGGTGCATAGAATTCAACAAGCATGAGTTCCTCTCTTTGTATGACCTCAGCAAAGTTGTCACTGTTCAAAGTAACAACAGCCTCGGGCTCAGGTTCCCAGTCTGGTTTGGCTATTTTCTTCATGGCCTCAACAATGCCTGCAAAATGTTAACAACTTGTCACTTACGAGCCTGGAACACTCTAGTCTTAGATGTGTTTGATGCCAAAAAAAGGTTTACAGCATTTGTGCAGATCTCATTACTTCATAAATTAAGTGTATTGCACAAATACACACGCTCCATGTTTGCAAGCTTCTGCACAAAATTACAGCTGTATCATAATAATTGTCCTATTATGAACATCCACTTCACTAAATGTTTAATATATGCAACTAACAACCTCTAAAATGTTTGCATTGTTTTGCAGCTGTCATTGTCCTGGTTAGTCATCAAAATGTTTGACAAACT
Organism: Oncomelania hupensis; assembly: GCA_036898135.1. Taxonomy (NCBI): domain Eukaryota; kingdom Metazoa; phylum Mollusca; class Gastropoda; order Littorinimorpha; family Pomatiopsidae; genus Oncomelania; species Oncomelania hupensis. The sequence continues at coordinate 147,210,517 of CM072511.1, read as the reverse complement.
TGCCTTCCTTGGTCCTGGCTCCATCATATTCGTGTGCTTTTCCTTTTTTGAAAAACTTCAGAGTTGGATAGCCTGAAACCTCGTACCTGTAACCAAAAGAATCCCTCTTCACAGATAAACAACAATTGTCATTATGTTTATTTAAGTATTCCAAATCTTTATAACTGTCTTCATCCACTAAAGTAAAAGAAAAGATAAATCAAACAGAAAAGAGATGTCAACAATTTGCTGACAGTGACCTTAAAATCATTTGTACATATCTCCTACCTGTACCAGTAAAACCATGAAGCGTTTTAAGTTTTGTATAAAATTAAATTTCATACTAAAGAAATTACTTACTCAGAAGCTAGTGCAGTCTCAACTGTGGCATCCACTTTAGCTAGTAAGACAGGGGGATCAAGCTTTTTCAGCTCCTTGGCTGCTTCAGCATACTGTGGGGCCAGCTGCTTGCAGTGGCCACACCTAGCAAAAGAAAATATCATCAATCAAATAACATCAATAAGGCAAGTGTTATACAAGTAGCTGATGAATTACATAATGCAACTTCCATACGTTTCCTATTCTTCTTCTTCAATTCTTGTTTCTAAATCAACTTCCACTAGCAGTCCTAGCAGCTACTGACCAGTATCTTATTATTTTGATGAATGCTCTTGCATGACAGGTTAGGTTTCTCAACAGGTCAGAAGTGCAGTTCCCTAAAGTCAACTCATAGTGCAGGCCTGATTCAGGCCATAACGTCACTTTCAGAAACAAATCACATCATAAGATAATAATGTGCTAACAAAATTGATAATATTCACAAGTTTCATTCAGATCATTTATTCTTAAGCTACTCACACTCGCTGTGAAAAAGAATAACTAATTTGTATTCAAGGAAAGCCCCCACACTTACCAAGGAGCATAAAATTCCACCAAAACAGTGTCTGTGTCCTTGATAAAGTCAGGAAAGTTACTTTGGTTCGGTACCAGAACACCATCTTCATCTTCTGTAGGAGGACTAGGTTCTTCAATGTATGGTTCTATGGAAAGATTAAAAAAATTAAATGTTAAAAACTTACTTCAATAGTTAGCAGTAACTACTAAACTAGCAACATTATTCACACACAAAACAACACAAATCATACATACCATACTATAATACATCCAATTCTTTCTTTGTTTTTCAATTTTAATTTTATTTTTGCTTAATTTAATATAAATCTGTTTTAGATTTAATTTTAATTAATCACATTTAATTGAGTGTTGGGCTGTGAGCATTGGCTTAGTGGAAAAGTGACAACATTTCGGGCAGCGTGAGTGTTTTAAAATAATTAGTTTTCTTCTCAAGAAGATGCCTACAAACTTGATATTAGTTTGTAAATGGTTTTTAACTTTCCAATTTCACGCATAAACACATTCATCAAAAGGCTTATCTTATACAATTACCCGAGTTGAAGAGAGATAAACTTGAAATACTCGAGACATAAAATACATAACAACTGAAACACAACACCAGTATACGTTTTGATAATTTTATGGTTTTCTTCTTTCTCTCCCAAAGTAATAGAATAATAATTTTAAAGGAATTCAAGAAAACTATAAGTCCTAAAGTAATAAAATAATAAATAGCTGAACTATAATATGATTTTATCTTTCTCTGCAGTGATCCCGTTCCTGGTCTTACAGAAAATTACATTTATCAATTTATGAAAATATTTTATGCATTTACAAAATTAGTTTCAATATTATATCTCCAACAAGTACATCATAAAATATAAATATTGAAATTACCGTTTCTGTCATGAACAGAATCCAAAATCACCACAGCGAAAAATAGAAGTAGCCTACACAGTAACACAATATTTAAGTCATACGCATTCACCCTTCATTTTTCAGTCTATCTTTCATTCCACTAATATAATACACCCTATCTTAGTCCTATTTGATCCAATCACAGACACTCTCAGATGCACACGAGAACAACCTTCTCCAAACAGTCTTTATATAACCCTGTCTCATCACCGAGATATTCCTGAACTAGGAAATACTGTACCAACCGCAAAGTGAATACATATGCCACATGCCTATGTCAACAGCCGTCGCTTGTGTACTTACTATATAAATACGTGATGTATGCACCAATATAAATATTTACCAATTCACTCTGTGACAACACTCATGTACTATCAAATAAAGTACAGCAAAAGTTGTATGATGCCAAAAAAAAACCAGTGACCTTGGGATGATATTGATCTTCAGTGACCTTTACCTTGGGATAACCTTGATATTCACGTGACCTCTCAAGCGTGTTTGGTACATAACCCAATGTAGTTAAAGACTGTGTCAAATCGTTCAGAAGAAGCTGAAGACTCACTTGTTTACATTGTAATAACTTCGGGAAACAATTAAGCACCTCTCTCACTTCTGCTGTCCATCCCCATCCTCTCACTCACACACCAGACTTTATTTTCCCTGTCTTTTTGTTATTCTTTATTTCTCCTTATCGCACACTGAGCATTTGACAATGGATGGAGACACGCTCGTTATAAATGGACATCACCATCATTATAGTATACTATGGGTTAAATAAGAGCCATTCCACTGTATGATGACCTAATTTTTATGTTTTTGCAAGGCCTAAAATGACCTTGACCTCTAAATACAACAAATCTGGACTTTATATCTATAATAGTTTAGGGTAAGGTCAATTCAAAGTACCTATATTAACCGACTTTGTGACAGCCCCAGTGATCGCAGTGGTGTGTGGGGAAGCGATGGGCAGGGGACCAGTGCAATCCCAGTGAATAGTAGGGAGTCAGTTTAATATACAGCCATTTCATTGTACTAAGACCTATTTTTTGTATGTTTTTTCAAGGCCTAAAATGACCTGACCTTCAAGATCAACGCAAAACGGAACATATATGAAAGATCAATCTATCCTCTCTAAACACAAGTTTGGATTTTATATATATTATAGTTTAGGGTCAAGGTCACTTCAAAGTACCTATACTAACGAGTTTGTTACAGCCCCAGTGACCTTGACCTTGGAGAAAAGTTGACACAATTTGTATAGTTTGCGTGTCTCATTGATATCTATCTGCATCAAAGAATAAGTTCAATATTAATAACCTAGAAAAAAGTGCAATTTTTTTTTGGAAAAATTGTCTTTTTTTCATTAACATTTAATGATTCTGTGACCTTGATCTTGAAGTGACGTAATTCATTTTGTCATTTATGAAGTCTCAAAGGAGTATAGGTATACATAATCTTACCAAGTTTGGTTGTGATAGTTGAAATAGTACATCTGTACAAATAGCCACTTCAAAGTTTTTGCACAGACGGGCAGCGGACAGACAGATGGACATTTTTTTTCTATATCAATTTTGGACTATTTATGACTCATCACTCAGATTTGCCAAAATCTTGAAATTTGTTTTTGGGGGGTGGGGTGCGCTATAATAACACAAGTTTTCTTTAAATCTGGAATAATACATCACAAGACCTGGATCTGGATTCCAGTCTTGATGATTTTCGACTTGTCAGTTGAAGAAGCCAATAATGACTATAAATAAGACTTTGGGAGTGTGCAGCGCTGTGTAATAAATAATTTAAGATTTCTGTGCAGTAGGCCTATTTAAAAACAGGTTAAAAACAGAGTGGTAGTTTATTTCTGAGTTGGAGCCTTTATTGTAACAGACTTGGGGACCTGACTACAAGTACAACTCTTTACATAAGTATTAAGTATGAATACCATGCATCATCATGATCAGTAAAAATGGATTATTAATAATTGTTTAGTTCACTGATCTATTCTTACTCATTTATTATTTATTTGTATTGGATTTTTAGACTTGAACAAAGTCTAGTTGAGAACTAAATGAATCCTTTTGATGAAATTGAAAGTGACAAATCCAGAACAACCATGGCTTAGATCTCGGACAGAGTACAGATAACGCCTACAGCAGGTCTCTAGTAATTGTAGGCCTATTAGTACTAGTGCCACTGCAAGCAGAAACACAAACGTCAGCCTATTAAATTAGTATTAGTATTACCATACACTGATACAGTGCATACTTGTGGTATTACTGTATCCCTATTTGGTGTGGTTTTGTGGTAACGGTCAAAAACAAACATAAAAATGCCTCTCTGAAAGCAAAGGAACAAAATATGAATAAGAAAAATGTGTGTACAATCAACATAAACTTATGACATAACATATCATAGTCACTGAAGTCAGTCTGTGGCAAGTGGAAGTGCAACGATAACGAAAGTCGAAAACTTGAGTTGAAGAATAGAAAAAGAAATTTAAGAAATTCGTTCAAATTCAGTGCAATAACATACCCTCTGTGTCTTCATCTTCTGCCAAAGTAATTCTTGCAGCAAGAAGCAACCCTCCCAATAGCAGAAACGCTTTTGTAATTTTCATGATGTTGGTTGAAATGTCTTCTGCAACGGATTGTCTTGGTCTTGCACCCGGCAACATGTGCTCAAAACAGGCACGCGAATAAGCGTACGCATAAAATGTAGTGCCCAATTTACATCGTAATAGTTTCACCAATATAACAGTAATTACATTATGGTTGAACAGCAATACAGTTCTTGATAAAAATGGTATGATCGCGGCTTTTTGCGTTTAATTACTAAAAAAATAGCATTGAATGCGTATTAATATTTTCTGATAAAAATATCAGCAAATCAAAACACGCCAAGTTCACAAATAGATGTCTGCTACGCGGCGCATTCTTTGAGGAACAGCGGTGCCATTTGAAAGCATCAAAACGATCAAAAACGTCCAAACGACATTTGAGCTAATAAATAACCACGACAAGCAAATTAAATAAAATAGTCAGACACTCACTGGTTAATGTCTGTATAAACTTAACATTTAGACACTTTTCCATTAAAATAACATCTCCAAACTTTTATTTTTTGTTTCACATATGCATGTGGTCACATGCAAGAAATAGTCTTGCTAACACGTACGTGGAGTTTTATAGCTTTTTAACTTCATGATAAATTATATAGAAACTTCAAATTAAAAAAAAAAATCTATATTTAAATGAGAAGAGTTCATAAGAAACAAGTCATTATAAAAATTTGAGCTATATATTAGCATGGAATGGCACGCAGACTAAAATTGTTTGTTTTGTTAGATTAAAAATCCCAGGACACTCAAAGCGTAGGGGGCGGCAGGCTAAAAGCTTCAAAGAGTTTATTATTTTTGGTATACTAAACTCTTTGAAGCCTTCAACCATCTTTTTATCGCGTAAATAGGGTCACTGACCCACGACCCATTTTTACCGTTATATCATATTTTGAATACTTTTATGTCTAACATCTAAATTTGTGAAATAACGGTAACTCATAAAGTATCCACTTGCATTCATAGTCGGAAAACATATGAGAGTGTACAACATCAGCCCTAAAATTATTGAAGTCATCAAAAGCCTGTATGACAAGGCTACCAGTGCAGTCCTCCACAACAGCGCCCTCTGAAACTGGTTCAGAACAACAATCGGTGTGCGTCAGGGATGCCTACTCTCTCCAACACTCTTAATTCAACATCTTCCTAGAGCGCATCATGTCAGATGCCCTTGCAGATCATGAAGGCACAGTCAGCATAGGGCGAAGAGCAATTTCCAACCTTCGTTTTGCGGATGACATTGATGGATTGGCTGGAGAGGAACAAGAACTTGAACAGCTGGTACAGATCGAGGCTTGACACCACCTCCAGAGTCTATGAATGGAAATAAGTGCAGGGAAGACCAAAATGATGACCAACAACACCAATGGCATCAACACGGACATCATAGTCCAAGGCCAATCCCTCAACACAGTGCATAGCTTCAAAAATTTAGGAGCCATTGCATCAGACAATTGGTCCCGAAAAGAGTCCTCTACAGGATCGCACAAACAACTGCATGCTGCCCTGGCGAGGTTGAAGCCAATTTGGAAAGACAGGACCATCAGTCTACATTCCAAGGTAAGACTGCTGCGCTCCCTTGTCATCTCAATCTTCCTATATGCTTGCGAAACATGGACCTTCACAGCAGATCTCCAACGAATTAAGAATACAACGCATGGAGATGAGGTGCTACATAAGACTTCTGGGCATTTCCTATACCCAGCACATCACCAACGACGAAGTCCAACAGACCTGCATCAAACAAGCCATTGGACAACACGATGACCTGCTCACAGGGGTGAAAAAACAGAAACTCCGATGATATGGCCACGTCACCAGATCATCAGGTCTTGCAAAGACCATCCTGCAAGGCACAGTGCAAGGAGGTAAAAGAAGAGGGAGACCGAAAAAGATCGGGTGGGGGGACAACATTCGAGAATGGACTGGTTTGACACTGAGCGAAACAATCAGGGTTGCTGAGGACAGGGAAAGATGGAGTACGCTGGTTAAACGATCGTCTGTGGTGCCCCTACGACCTCCGAGTTATGGGATAGGATAGGAATTTATCCCAAGTTGTTATGATTCGATAATAAAAACATACATAAATACAACTTAATACAGTAAGCAAGGAGAATGGACCAGTCAAATCAAGAACAACCCTTTTCAAACCCTACCAGATTTGTCTGAACCGTTGCCTAAACTTAGCGTCCACTCGAAAAGAAGAAACAGTGATAATAATAATAATAATAACGGATTTTTATATAGCGGGTACTCCAGCCTATGACCAGACTCACCACGCTTTACATAGTCATTACATATAAATACATGCACTCGATGAAACATCACTTTTGCTACAATACACCAAAAGACGGGACAGTAAAGGTACAGACTATTTACAACTATGTACATAAATTACAAAAAAAGACAAAAAATATACTATTTACAACTATGTACACAAACGACAAAAAGACAGAAGGTAGAATAGCAAAAACCTATTCACAGCTATTTATATGCCCGGTTAGGCCCAGGAAGAAAAACAGTATAAATATTTATTTACAGCCATGTATACACTTACGGATCAGACATAGGCAAAAGATGAGAGAATGGCAGCGGGATACAAATCAATCTGAATAGTGCAGTTTGAAGAGGTGGGTTTTGAGGGCCTTTTTGAATGCTTGTGTTGATTGTATGTTGCGGATATGGGAGGGAAGGGAATTCCACTGCTTAGGTGCGGAGTAAGCGAATGCACGTTGGCCGTATGTCTTAGTGCGGGTGACGGGAACCTTGAGTGTGCGAGTGTCAGCAGAAGATCTTAAAGTGCGTGAAGGTGAGTAGACAGACAGTAGATCGGCAAGGTAGGAAGGACAAGAATCTGTGAAGAAGTTGTGACAGAGAACAGAGAGTTTGTACTCTATGCGTGCTTGCACAGGAAGCCAGTGAAGGGAATGTAGTAGAGGTGTGATGTGATCGCGTTTCTTTGCTCGGAATACTAGTCTAGCTGCTGAGTTCTGAACCTTTTGTAGTTTGTCAATGATGTGCTTCGGGGAGCCAGCAAGGAGAGAGTTGCAATAGTCCATACGAGAAAGGACGAGAGCGCAGACTAGGGTTTTGGTGGCAGGGACTGTAAGATAGTGGCGAAAGGAGCTGATTTGGCGTATGGCCGTGTATGCAGAGCGACAGACGTTGGAGATGTGGTTGTTGAGGGACAGGTCGTCGGAGAGAATGTAGCCGAGATTTCTTGCTGAGGATGAGAACTGAATGTTTGTTGTCCCTACTGTAAGCGATGTTGGGAGAGGCGAGAGTGAGGAGGTGTTGTGTTTGTGAATGAGGAGGGCTTCGGTTTTATCATCATTAAGCTTAAGCTTGTTGAGTGTCATCCATGACTTAATGTCTGTGATGCAGTTCTCCAAAGTCTGAACAGTGGAATTAATGAGAGAGGGGGCGGTGGATTTATACAGTTGTGTGTCGTCTGCAAATGACTGACTCTCAACAGCATGCTTTCTAAGCAGGAGAAGCAGTGGCTTGGTGTACAGAGTGAATAACACCGGCCCTAAAACGGAACCCTGAGGCACGCCACACACCAAGTCTGCTGTGCTGGAGAAACAGCCATCGACAGTGACTGCTTGTGATCTGTCAGAAAGATATGAGTGGAACCAAGCCAGGACCGAGCCAGAGATTCCAAAGTAGTGTTGAAGAGTGTTAAAGAGAATGTGATGGTCGACTGTGTCAAAGGCGGCTGAGAGGTCTAATAAGGTGAGAACGGAGACGTTACCATTATCTAAGGCAAGCAACAGATCATTGGTTACCTTTAGGAGGGCTGTCTCAGTGCTGTGGAAGGGTCGGTAGGCAGACTGGTTGGGGCAAAGTAAAGCGTTATCATATAGGTAGGCAAACAGTTGTTTGAGAACAATTTTTTCTATGACTTTGGACAGGAAGGAGAGGTTTGAAACAGGTCTATAGTTCTTTAGATTATTTTTGTCTAAACTTGGCTTTTTAAGGAGGGGTTTGATGACAGCCGCTTTGAGCACAGACGGAACAACACCAGAGGACAGACTCTCGTTGATAATGTGGGTAATGGTCGGGAGTAGAGGGTCAAGATTTTCTATCAACATGGGGGTAGGAATGGGGTCGAGAGAGCAAGATGTTGGTTTTGAGTTTAAGATGACTTTCTTGACTTCTTGCTCTGTTATTGGTTGAAAAACTTCCATCTTTGCGGTGGTGAGGGAAGGTGAGAATGGGTTAATGAGTGGGATCTCATGGCTGATAGCGCGTCTACATACCTCACACAAATGCTGTTTTCTTCTCAAAGAGGGCAAACCACAGTCAAAAGACCATGATATTAAGTTATTTTCAGTTAGTCATTAATTTCTTGATTGAACGTGTTCGGATTTGACGGAAGGATGGAGAGCGAATTTTTAATACATCAAATGTAAACAAGATTTTTTTTTCTTTTAGTTTACAAAAGAAAGACTGAATTGTTCTTCTTAATCTTTTTTTTTTTAATTTTTAAATTTTACAGATTTTGAATAGTTATATAACGTTTTAATATACTATTTTTTCGGTTCTGATTCGGCTCCTTGTAGTCCGCTGGATTCTTAAAACAATGACTCACTAACTATAACTAACAACGCTGCGTAGCAGAGACGGCCCTAAGTCCCCTATATGCTTATATATATTGTCCGGGGACGTTAATCTACATACCTACATATAGAGACCGCCGATCGAGGTTTAGGTCGCCTCTCCATTATAGTACGTAGACAGGTGACGTATAGGCCTCGGCCGTCTCTGCTAAACAGTGTGATGCGGCACGACCTTGCAAAAACCATTTCTACAAGGAGCAGTGGAAGGAGGCAGGCGCAGAATAGGCATAAGGCAATGAATTAAGAGCTGGACAGATTCATGTTGTCAAATCATGGACAGTGCGCAGAAAATCTGTGTCACGCCTCCTAAAAACAGCAACAGCTTGAAGCGGCGCAAACCGATCAGCATCCCTCGCATCTCTCTGCAGCGGCTCGACAGGTTGAGGGATTAAATAAATAAAATGGTTATATTTATGTATTTATATTTTGGGTGCATATAAAGTTGGTTGGGTCATATAACAGAATAACATGCTGTGCATTCAATTCAGGACATAATTATGTGTTTGTAAAAATTCCTACCCCCATGTTGATAGAGAATCTTGACCCTCTACTCCCGACCATTACCAACATTATCAACGAGAGTCTGTCCTCTGGTGTTGTTCCGTCTGTGCTCAAAGCGGCTGTCATCAAACCCCTCCTTAAAAAGCCAAGTTTAGACAAAAATAATCTAAAGAACTATAGACCTGTTTCAAACCTCTCCTTACTGTCCAAAGTCATAGACAAAATTGTTCTCAAACAACTGTTTGCCTACCTATATGATAACGCTTTACTTTGCCCCAACCAGTCTGCCTACCGACTCTTCCACAGCACTGAGACAGCCCTCCTAAAGGTAACCAATGATCTGTTGCTTGCCTTAGATAATGGTAACGTCTCCGTTCTCACCTTACTAGACCTCTCAGCCGCCTTTGACACAGTCGACCACCACATTCTCTTTAACACTCTTCAACACTACTTTGGAATCTCCGGCTCGGTCCTGGCTTGGTTCCACTCATATCTTTCTGACAGATCGCAAGCAGTCACTGTCGATGGCTGTTTCTCCAACACAGCAGACTTGGTGTGCGGCGTGCCTCAGGGTTCCGTTTTAGGGCCGGTGTTATTCACTCTGTACACCAAGCCACTGCTTCTCCTGCTTAGAAAGCATGCTGTTGAGAGTCAGTCATTTGCAGACGACACACAACTTTATAAATCCACTGCCTCCTCTCTCATTAATTCCACTGTTCAGACTTTGGAGAACTGCATCACAGACATTAAGTCATGGATGACACTCAACAAGCTTAAGCTTAATGACGATAAAACCGAAGCCCTCCTCATTCACAAGCACAACACCTCCTCCTTACTCTCGCCTCTCCCAACATCGCTTACAATAGGGACAACAAACATTCAGTTCTCATCCTCAGCAAGAAATCTCGGCTACATTCTCTCTGATGACCTGTCCCTCAACAACCACATCTCCAACGTCTGTCGCTCTGCATACACGGCCATACGCCAAATCAGCTCCTTTCGCCACAATCTTACAGTCACTGCCACCAAAACCCTAGTCTGCGCTCTCGTCCTTTCTCGTCTTGACTATTGCAACTCTCTCCTCGCTGGCTCCCCAAAACACATCATTGACAAACTACAAAAGGTTCAGAACTCAGCAGCTAGACTAGTATTCCGAGCTAAGAAACGCGATCACATCACACCTCTACTACATTCCCTTCACTGGCTTCCTGTGCAAGCACGCATAGAGTACAAACTCTCTGTTCTCTGTCACAACTTCTTCACAGATTCTTGTCCTTCCTACCTTGCTGATCTACTGTCTGTCTACTCCCCTTCACGCACTTTAAGATCTTCTGCTGACACTCGCACACTCAAGGTTCCCGTCACCCGCACTAAGACATACGGCCAACGTGCATTCGCTTACTCCGCACCTAAGCAGTGGAATTCCCTTCCCTCCCATATCCGCAACATACAATCAACACAAGCATTCAAAAAGGCCCTCAGAACCCACCTCTTCAAACTGCATTATTCAGACTGATTTGTATCCTGCTGCCATTCTCTCCTCTTTTGTCTCTGTCTGATCCGTAAGTGTATACACGGCTGTAAATATTTATACTGTTTTTCCTCCTGGGCCTAACCGGGCATATAAATAGCTGTGAATAGGTTTTTGCTATTCTATTTCTGTCTTTTTTGTCATTTGTGTACATAGTTGTAAATAGTCTATTTCTGTCTTTTCTTGTAATTTGTGTACATAGTTGTAAATAGTTTGTACCTTTACTGTTCTGTCTTTTGGTGTATTGTAGCAAAAGCGATGTTTTATCGAGTGCATGTATTTAAATGTAATGACTATGTAAAGCGTGGTGAGTCTGGTCATAGGCTGGAGTACCCGCTATATAAAAATCCGTTATTATTATTATTATTATTATTATTATTATTAATTATGCATATTAAGTGTCAGCGGACTCTGAAAGTATAATGTTTATATGCAGTCTCTGGTATCAGTGATGTCTAAGCTTCGTATGACTAGTCTTAGGCACTCTGAATGGGGATGTACATGACACACATTAAAATCAAATCTTCTGGCAGACCTTTTTTGGCTTTGACTAGATAGCATCGCAAACTGCACAGCAGAGATGACCGAGGCTTACGTCGCCTTTCTACTATAATAGGCACTTTGGAATTGGATGGATTGAAACTTGAACTTCTTTCCTCTCTTATTATTTAATAAAAGCTATAGAGCTCATAGATTAACAATAATAATACTGATAATAATGAATGATGCTATTAAAAGTAGATCTACTTTTCACGTATTCAGACTCAAAGTAAGGTGAACTGTGACCACATTCACGGTTTACACACACTGTCAGGGCCGGATCACTTACTCTTGGAGGGGGGGGTTCCAAAAATTTTTTAAGGGGTTAGGGGTGACAAAAACGTGTCCGCTCGAGGAACTTGAGTAGAATGAGGAACGTTTTACTTACCACCAGTGTCAACTAAATTAAGAGCTTTAAAAAAACTCCATATATATTTTTTTTCTGACTGAGTGAGGTACATCGAATGGCCAGGGGGGGGGGGGGGGGTGTTCCGGAACCCAGGAACCCCCCCCCCCCAGATCCGGCCCTGACTGTTACATACACAACACACACAGTCATCATTCAAACGTGTGGTGTAGGTTAAGGAAGTCTGCTGAGAAGACTGAAAGAAAATTAGTTTTGTATTCTTGATATTTTTTTATCCGTTTTGCGGATGACCATGATGGATTGGTTGGAGAGGAACCAGAACTTGAACAGCTGGTACAGAGGCTTGACACCACCTCCAGAGCAGAGAAGACCAAAATGATGACCAACAACCCTGATGTCATCAACATGGACATCAAAGTCCAAGGCCAATCCCTCAACATAATGCATAGCTTCAAATATTTAGGAGCCATTGTATCAGACAATGGATCCCGACAGAAAGTTATCTCCAGGATCGCACAAACAACTGCTGCCCTGACAAGGGTAAAGCACATTTGGAAAGACAGGACCATCAGTCTACATACCAAGGTAAAGCTACTGCGCTCCCTTGTCATCTCCATCTTCCTATACGCTAGCGAAACATGGACCCTTACAGCAGATCTACAACGAATAATACAAAGCATGGAGGTGAGGTGCTACAGAAGACTTTTTGGCATTTCCTATACCAATCAACGACACAGTGGTGAAGAAATGGAAACTCCGATGGTATGGTACAGCCACGTCACCAGAGCATCAGGCCTTGCAAAGACCATTCTGCAAGGCACAGTGCAAGGAGGCAGAAGAGGGAGACAGAAAGAGGTGGGAGGACCACATTCAAGAATGGACTGGTTTGACACTGAGCGAAACAATCAGGGTTGCTGAGGACAGGGAAAGATGGCGTACGCTGGTTAAACGATCATCTGTGGTGCCCCTACGACCTCCAAGTTACGGGATAGAATTACATTACATTACATGATTATTGCTTTAGGTCCAGCGGACTCTTCCGAGCCAAATCAGGACCGGACAACCCCTGATCCGCATAAAAGATCTGCTGAAACAACCCTAGTGGTAAAACTGAAAGCTCTCCACCAGTCAGTCACTTTACAATAAAGACATCCCACGCAGGGGAGGCTGAGGCTATACTCGAACCCCCGTTTACAAAAACAAAATAGAATACAAACATCATTATACGATATCAACAAAACACATACATTTAAAATGCCTACATTGCTAAATAATAACATCATAGGAAGCCCTAGTGACCACCTGGCAGAAAGCGTCCAATATTCCCAAGCTGATCCAACAGACCTCACACACAAATAAGGAGTCTTGTCCCGGAAGAGTTTTCAAGAAAAAAGGTAGGTGACTGGTCTAGCGAAGAAGAAGATAATATAGCAGATTGATAGAACAGAGCAGGAATGAGAAAGAGCAAATGAGAAAGACAGCGACAGTGGGAATTTAAAGCACTAAATTTCCAGAAAGTGGGGATACTATTTATACTGAAACCCCCGGCACCCCAACGGGGGAACGGGATAGGATTCTTGAAATGTATATATATATGTGTGAATATGTTTGTAAAATTCATTTAAAATGGTTGTTTTGCCATGCATTGAATAGCAATAATACTGGACATATTTAATTTACAGATAAAATTAAATCTGTGATCATTTGCTAAAATTATTCATTACATTACATGGTTATTGCTTTAGGTCCAGGGGACTCTTCCAAGCCAAATCAGGACCAGAGAAGTGAAAGAGGACTCAACCCTGATCCACATAAAACATCTGCCAAAACAACCCTAGTGGTAACACTGAAGGCAATCTACCAGCCGGTCACTTTACAAGAAAGACATCCCATGCAGGGGACGCTGAGGCTATACTTTAATTTATCGAACCCCTTTTTACCAAAACAAAATAGAATACAAACATCATTATACAATAACAACAAAACACATATATACATATAAAATGCTTACATTGCCAAATAATAACATCTTAGGAAGCCCCAGTGACCATTTGGCAGAAAGCATCCAATATTCCCAAGCTGATCCAACAGACCTCACACACAAATGAGGAGTTTTGTCCTGGAAGAGTTTTCAAGAAAAAAGGTAGATGACTGGTCTAGCGAAGAAGAAGATAGTATAGTAGGAATGAGAAAGAACAAAGGAGAAAGACAGTGACAGTGGGAATTGTTAAGCACTAAATTTCCAGAAGACTTCTGGGCATTTCCTATACCCAACACATCACCAATGACGAAGTCCGACAGACCATCACACAAGCCATTGGACAACACGGTGACCTGCTCACAGTGAAGGAATGGAAACTCCGATGGTATGGCCACGTCACCAGATCACCAGACCTTGCAAAAACTATTCTGCAAGGCACAGTGCAAGGAGGTAGAAGAAGAGGGAGACCGAAAAAGAGGTGGGAGGACAACATTCGAGAATGGACTGGTTTGACACTGAGCGAAGCCATCAGGGCTGCTGAGGACAGAGAAAGATGGAGTATGCTCGATCATCTGTGGTTCCCCTACGACCTCAGGGTTACGGAACAGGATAGGATATAGGATAGGAAATTTCCAGAAAGTGGGGATACTATTTATACTGAAACCCCAGGCACCCCCATGGGGGGAAATTATTCATTTATGGTTTTTAGAATTATACATGAGAAAATTAAAGAGCAAATAAACTGCACATGCACACACACAACTCAACAATTTTTTTTTTCAAACAATTTATTCCAAACCATCTGCTAATACATCAAAACAACAATAAAATCAATAAAAATTACATCAAAGCAAAAATAAAATCAATAAAAATTAAGGAAACTTTATCAATCCTTTCTCCAGTGCAAATATTAAACAAACTAGAAAGGCAAAGTCTATATGGTTCACATGCAGCGTAGTGAACTTTTTCACAAATCTCTACACAAAAATAAGTGCCCTGTGGGGATAGTTTGTTTTTTTAAAAATTAAAATAAACACAAATATTGACATTGCTCTTGAATGACTCGACCTTGAGCCATGGCTGTACATGAAAAATCATGTATGATCAAATAAACTACAACAGAAGATCTATAAAGTCAAAAAGAACAGTGGCCTTGGAACCTTTACATGACTGCTGATCAAACAGTTATAAAACCATTCCACTGTACTATAACAAATTCTGATGTTTTTCATAAGGCCTAAAATGACCTTGACTTTCAAGATCAATGCAAAAACATCAAATATGTGAAATATCAATCTATGCTCTATACATACAAGTTTGGACTTTGCATCTCTCATAGTTTAGGGTCAAAGTCACTTCAAAGCATCCATATGAACCGAATTTGGATAGATCCAATGACTTTGGAGTGAGGTTGACCACACTTGCATGGTTAGTGTTGTGTCTTATTGATATCCATCATGCCACACACAATCCACAGTCCACTGTCAATAACTTACGAATATATTGTGAAATTTTACAATTTTTTTTCCCACTAACATTTGATGACCCTGTGACCTTGACTTTGAAAAAAGTGAGGTCATTCAAACACTGATAATTTTTTTAGCTCTTACTGTATACACCATTCTACCAAGTTTCGTTGTGGAAGATACGATAGGTTCCGAGTAATTAGCCATGTTAAAGTTTTGCACAGACAGACAAAGAGACATTTTATAAATATATATTTTGTAGACTATTTAGGACTCATCTCTGCTGATTTAAAAAAATTAGCCCTAAAAAAAATTTTTTGGGGGGGTCATCTCCATCTTCCTGGACCCTCACAGCAGATTTACAATGAAGAATACAAAGCATGGAGATAAGGTGCTACAGAAGACTTCTGGGCGTTTCCTATACCCAGCACATCACCAACAACGATGTTTGACAGGCCATCACACAAGCCATTGGCAATACAATGACATGCTCACAGTAAAGAAACTGAAACTTCGATGGTATAGCCACATCACCAGAGCATTAGGCCTTGCAAAGACCATCCTGCAAGGACACAGAAGCCATGAGGGTTGCTGAGGACAGAGACAGATGGAGTACGCTGGTTAAACAATCATCTGTGGTGCCCCAACGACCTTCGAGTTACGGGATAGGATAGGACAGGATAGGACAGTTACATGTTGCATGCATGCAATTATTTCCTCTAACAACGTTCTAAGCATAAGATGTTTATGTAAAAACTTTGGAGACAGTATTATAATAAAATCCTTGGAATGATTGGACAGCAATGACAAAGATCAAGCTCTGAAACATAGCAGGGTGAATTCAACTTTAATTCGCATATGCCACGAAATTTCATGGCTGTCCTCACAGACGGAAAATTCATAGACTCAGAGAGAGACTCTGAATCAGGTAATGATGAGTAATAAAAGACAACATGAACAAAATATTTATCATTTTTTCATAGCTTTTAAATAAAAATCTGAGTAGCGAAAGCTAATTTCACGATCAAAGTCCATTTCAAACTAATATAAAAAATAGTTAGGGTAACAAACAGATCTTGTGTCTCATTTACAACAATGGAAGATGTTCAATGCATAACAGTTTCAATGATTGGTATCCAATTTCCATGGCATGCTGTTAAAACTAAGTAGGACACCCACAACAAGGTGACAACAGGAGAAAAAATCAAAGCCAACACTCCCCATGCTCAAACAAGCAGAATGTATAACTGTCAAAATTATAATCTACGTGTGGCTGTAATTAATTTACGCTGTTCATAATGCATAAACAAAACAATGACAATATAATTACTGCATCATAAAATAAGTGTATTAGTAATAAATTGCATCAATTTAAAAATCACTGAAGATTCCTCGACAATTCCATTCATCTACATAAAACCCTCAATTCTGCAACCATTCCCAACCCCAATAATTGTTTCTGAGCCACCGCTGAAAATATAAAATGAATAACAAGCATAAAGCTTACACACACAAAAATATTCGTACAGAAATGCAGGTATTAATACTAATAAAATGTGCACAAAACATACAAACATATCATCAAACAAAATCCACTGACAAAGCAAAAATCACACAATAGTTTGTCATTGAACTTAACAACCAAAGCAAAAACACAAAACATGGAAAAAATATATCTGATCATGTGAGAAATTAATGAAAGGATAACTATGTGAAAATGCAATGAACGTATCAAAAATACATGTTCAATAGTAATTAGAAGGGCAAAGCCCATATGACTCACATGCTCCTTATAGACCTGACAATATTTAACAAAAAAATGAATGCCCCCCCCAAAAAAAATTAATAATAAAATGGTGGCATTAAAATGCAAAATAATATTGACTTTGATCTTTCTATGCTCTTGATCTTAAGATGACACTGACCTCCAGCTCCAAAGAAACTCACATACTATCAAATAAAGTACAGCAAAAGTTGTATTATGCCCAAAAAAGATTACCTTGGGATGATCTTGACTTTCAGTGACCTTGACCTTGGGATGACCTTGACTTCACGTGACTCATGCATGTCTGATCAAAAAACCCAATGTTGTTGTATACTATGTTTCCACTGTACGATTACCTATTTTAAAAATATTTTTGCAAGGTCTAAAATGACCTTGACCTTCGAGATCAACACAAATATGGAATATATATGAAAGATCGATCTATCATCTCTAAATACAACAAGTTTAGACTTTATATCTCTCATAGTTTAGGGTCAAGGTCACTTCAAACGGACTTTGGACAGTTCCAGTGACCTTGGAGAAAGGTTGACCAAATTTGTATAGTATGTGTGTCTCATTCATATATATCGTGCATCAAAGAATCATAAATCTGATATTGATAACCTAGAAAATATTAAATTTTGTGAAACACTGTCATTTTTTTAACTAACATTTGTTGTCCCCTGGACCTTGACGTTGAAGTGAAGTCATATATTCACTGATCATGTATGAGGTCTCTTGGGTATCTATATATATAAATTGCTTAGCCGGAAGTCCTTCTTCGCCTCTACTGTAAAGTTTGTCCGGTATGGACGCTGATTTGGGCAGGTGCTGGGCGCTGCGGATCGGCCTGCTGTGCGCTCAAAACCCACGAAATCGTTATAGCCGACATTTCCTTACCGAACGTTTAACCGTTTCTGAGATAAATAAACAAAATGTCCACAAACTGCAATAGCCTCATTCCGCGCGCGGTTTCGATTCAACCCGTGTTTTATTTCCATTCAAAACACTTTTGCACTCATGTCACCAATCTTACAAAATTTTGTGTTTAACTAATTAAATTTGATTTAATTAAAAATCGAATCGAGGTTTCAGCATGTTTTCCCATATAGACAAAAAAATTGATGGTCTTTATAGGAAGCCTCGGTAGCTCACTTAGTAAGACATTCGCCTACCGTGCAGGCGACCCAATTTCAAATATCCAGCGGGCCATATTTTTTTTATGTTATTTTTTTTTTACACTACAATATGGATATTTTTCTTTTTAATTTAGGCTTTTTACTTTTAACTTTATTATTATTATTATTTATAAACTAATAATAATAATAATTATTATTATAATATCTTATATCAAATTTTATTTTAAAACCTTGGTGTTTTTTATGATTTCTATTTGTATTATTCTATATTCAATATTATTATTATTATTATTATTACCAAGGATCGGGATGGGGTGGTACGTGTAGGTAAAAGGGGGCTACGGGTAGGTTTAAAGGGGCATGGGTAGGCATAACGGGGATACGGGTATATATAAGGGGGTATGGTGATGGTCGATTCCTTTCATCCATACCTGCGAAACGATCAACGGGGAAGTATCAAGGAGAGTAAAGGTAGGTTACAAAAGGGGTACGGAAGGTATCAAGGTGGTATGGGGAGGTATCAAGTGGGTTCGGGGAGGTATCAAGGGGGTATGGTGAGGCATCATGGGTTGGGGGGGGGGATATCAGTGGGGGGTTATGGTGAGGTATCAAGGGGGATATGGTGAGGTATCATCGAAACTCGCAGACAACAGTTGTCTCTCTGTCTACATTTTAAACAGCAACCTGTGTACCCTGGCTTGCCAGGGTACAAAAACCACTAGTATATATATATATATATATATATATATATATATATATATATATATATATATATATATATATATATATATATATATATATATATATATATATATATATATATATATATGTGTTCCCTCCACATGAAAAAAATGAGTCCTTGTGCAAATTTTGAGGGTCCCCAAATCGGTGGATGAACGGATTTTGGGCCCAGTCAACCAAGTCAGAAGTGACATGATCGTGTATGATAGAATCAAAGAATGGATTCACGAAGATTTCTTCTGTTCAGTGAATGTATTGCTTGGAGGAAGTTTACAATGCGCGCGCATGCGATTTTTAAGGACGACAACTCCCGACACAATCTTTAATCGTCTGCAATGGCAGTCTCAGTTGGGTTCTGATTCTGATTATGCCGTGAATTAGTTCGCCACTCGTTGGTCGTATTTTTGACTTCAGCGATTTGAAAAAAAAGGTGTGCGTCAACAGGACGCACACTTGCAAATTTTTCTGCGTCATTTTTCATATTTTGTGCGTAATTGACGCACTACTGTGCGTAATCGGGAACACTGTATATATATATATATATATATATATATATATATATACACACCATCTTACCAAGTTTGGCTGTGATAGTTAAAATAGGTTTTGAGTACTTCGCCACTTACAAGTTTTGCACAGATATATGGTGGGCATCCGACTTTTTTTTTCTATGTAATTTTTGGACTATCTAGGACTTATCCCGCAAAGATTTGCAAAAATATTTTTAAATGTTTGGGGGGAGGTTAGTACACAGGCTCACATTGCTATGCATGTGAGTCAATAAAAGCTATATAGTGTAATCATAATATTATACAATCGTTAATTTCAATAAAATCAACACATTTCTCTTAGATCAACACAGCAACAGCTGTCAGTTCATAAATAATATTAGCAATGTGCAGGTAATGCTTTTTGACATCACAGAAAAGTGTACTCTGCTATTAATTTTCTTGTCACCAATTTGTTATTTAAATTTTGCTTCAAGTGAAAGGCAGCTTCACTCTGCTAAGAGCAGGCATGCCTACCCTCAATTTGAAGTTTCAGTATTAGCATTTTCAAATTTCAGTATTAATATTACGATTTCTGTATTTACTTTTACTACCTATTGTTTTTGCACTCATCCTTTCTGATATTATGCGAAGAATCCAGTGATAGATTGATTTGCTGCCACAATCTTTTTTTTCTTCTCCAAAGCCTTGTAATTCTTGATATGCTGTGGGCCTTCCACGTGCCGCTTGATGCTGTTCATATCATCGGCGGAGATGCCAAACTGGTTGGCACAAATCGTACTTTTGAGTCAGTGCTGCCGCGGATAATGAAAGGACACTTTTCCAAATACGAGGCAAGATATGTCTGCCACTTGCTCCGTTTCTTTGAAGATTCAGATTCACAATCACTTTGCTTTGCCTTTCATTTGGATGTTTTGAATTCTGTCTCACGAGCACCGATCTTCACTGCGACTGCGCAAAAACTGGTTTGGCAAACTTCGGTGCCTCTACTGGAAACTTTGATGCCACGTTTCTCTACTGCGACTGCGCATTGCGGCATTAAACCTGGTTCGGCTGTCTTCGGTAAAAGGACACGCGGTGCATTACCACGGGCCAACGAGTTCGATTTTTTTCCCCAATGTTGTTTTTACTTATTTCCGGACCGTGAAACAAATATCCGTATTTCAAGTAGCGCTTGCAGAGTTTTTATTAAATCTCCGGGAAAAATATGGAAATTCCGTACGGGTAGGCATGCCTGTTAGAGTGAGGGCTACAAAAAAGAATTTGAAATGAAAATAAAAACTAAACAAACAAGCGAAAATTAGAAATACCATCACCTAACTAACAGAATCAACATTATACCTTTAACACCAGTACAAATAGCAATTTGAAACAATAAAATCAACTGAAAATTTTTTTTTTAATGAGTAAAAAAGATCAACAACAACATTAAACGAAGAATGTGCTCAAGAATGCTTACAATAAAATGTGCAGTCAGAATAAGAAAAAAAAGAACAACACAAAGCAATTAGACTACTGTATCATGACTCCATTAAAATTAAAAATAATGTGATGGAATAAAAGAAACCTCAGCAAAGTGTAAGCAGAATCCCTAATACGTACACAGAAAACAATAATAAAAGCCTTTAGAAATGTAATCATTATAATTTAGTAAACAATTTAATTCACTTAATAATACAATAAAATAGCTACTCCAAGTAGGTAATAAGTTTTGATAAAAAGTAGGACAAATATTATTTTCACTACTGGTAAACAACCCTGGTAATAGATTACTCTCTAGTTTGTGATATAATATAAATGTTCCACAAGAAAAACATTACATGAATTTGCAATAAAAAGATTTTTGAAATTTTTTTTTTTATAAAACCTATTAGTATTAGCCTACAGCTTGCCATGATTATTTATGCACTATATGCACTTTTGTAATCTATAAAAAAAATTTAATAAATTACACTAGCATACATATGATTAATGAATAAAATATTATACAAACACAATAAGCAACAGAATAATTGTGTATTAAAAAAATTTCTGGGAACTGAAATCTTTCACAAAAATGGCTCGTCGTTACACTGACCTCTTGTATAACTTAATCCTGACCTTTTCGAACCAAAGCATTTTGAACTGCACATTTGAACAGAATCAACAATCACATTTTAGTCAGCATTATCCCTTTCAGAACCTAGGTACTCTGCTTTATGACTGACTCAACAGTATCTTCTATCAGCAAAATTGGCAGAGCATCAATCAGTAATCATTCATAAATAAATCCAAAAACAGGAAGGAAAATTCTCTTTTAACACACTTTCCCATTCAAGGCATACAGATCACATCCGCAAATTTCAATAAAAATCAATCAGACTGGACTTCACATTCAGATTCATCGTCTTGGTTCGCTGGAGCTGCGCAGTGCTAATACTTGTTAATGCCAAAGATGCGAACTCCATGCAGCTGTGGCAACTTGGGAATAACATTAAGGGCAAGGACACTAGCATTGATCAGAAAATGTGTCTTGTCATACTTGGAATAAAAGCTGGCCAAGAAAAACCTGAAACACACAATAACAACAAAACTTGAAAAGGGGTATGTTTATCAATCTGAACAAAGCAAAGTACACTGCAGAAAAATAAAATGTTAATCTTAAAATTAATCCGCTCAATTACAAAGAGAAATTTGTCAATTTCCTTAACTGAGTAACTGGGGTGGAAATTTTTTTTCAATTTATTTTAAAAAAAACAACAACATCAAAACCCAACACTACAGTATAACTCTACAGAGTATGCTTCTATAGAGGATTAGCCTACCTACAAAGCTAGGCAAATAAAT
The DNA here is from genome assembly GCA_036898135.1 of Oncomelania hupensis. Classification (NCBI taxonomy): domain Eukaryota; kingdom Metazoa; phylum Mollusca; class Gastropoda; order Littorinimorpha; family Pomatiopsidae; genus Oncomelania; species Oncomelania hupensis. The sequence goes on along the minus strand of CM072511.1, from coordinate 147,188,127 downwards.
TAAAAGCATTTACTTTTTCAAATATACACTCACATGACAATTGGCACTGTGGTGAAGAATTTTTTAGTGGCAGTGAACTGCTTGCCATAGTCAATCTGTTCCCACTGAGTCTCGGATCTCGCTTCTCCTTGGTCAGGGGTCTCCCAAGGTGTTCCCTTGGTCACATGCAGCATGCAGAACATGATCTGCCAAAACAACACATAACATTTAAAGCTTTATCACAGCTGCACAACCTTGCAAAAGCAAGCATGTGCATAACTGTATGCGTCTAATGCCACACAAATCGTAATTGTGTTTGAGACACTAAATGTTTCTCACTTGTGATTAATGAAATACACATTATATAAGTTATATAATGCATAAAAATGTCCAAACCAAAAGATGGCTTATACTTATAGCAGAAAACACCTGATTAGCAGAGCAAAGAAAAAAATTATCCATCACCTCTCTCCCACAAATGTGCAAGTCATGAATGAAATTGAGTGAGTTATGCTGTAGTAACTTTTTAACCTGAAGATGCCTTTAATAAAAAAAATAAAGGAGAAATAGGAACATTGTATATGCCTTGATACTGATAGTTGATTGGTTTTATGTTTCTGCCTTCACTGCAAGTGTTAATACGAACTTATAGTGAACAATAATTTATAATCAAAGTTAAGATCTGAAATTACCACAATGCTAATAACATTTGACTTTGACTTGAGTGTTATGACTGACTTAATTTATCTCCTAATTTCCCTTCCCAAAGCCACAAGATACACTGCCCCAGGCAGTCATAAATGTTATAACTAATGATGCATGCATATAATATGTTGTGCCTTCATCACTGCATCAGTGCATGGCATACAGTTCTAAAACTATTTAAAAATTAAATACATTTATTATTTAATAAATAACCTCAAAGCTGTTAATTGTTATTTAGTTAACTTAAAGTTTCAGCCTACTGAATATGAATTATAACAGGTTTTAATTTTAAAAGTAAAACAATAATAAAACAGACAGATAATGATAATAAAAATGATAATAATAATAATAATAATAATGGTATTTATATAGCGCTTTTCCTAATGGCATCAGTTCAAAGCGCAGTTCTCACACATTTATACACTGAGTGAGTTATGCCGTAGTAAGGTTTTAACCTGAGGATGCCTTTACAGGGTTCGTACAGAACAATTAAGGCAAAATTCAAGAACATTCAAGTACTTTCAAGACCCATAAATTCAAAATTCAAGAACCCATTCGCGGGTTTGTTTTTAGTTATACCGTGACTTATTCTCCATCTTATGTATTAATTACTTGTTCTCATGTTATAAATCATGCTGTTTTGGCTTGTTGTTTTTTGTGTTATCTGCAGTGAACAAACAGAGAAAGTATTTAATTATGACATTTTGGGGACAAAAACATTCTTCAATCAAAAGAAATGTTATTTATTTTATACATGTGGTTTATGACTCAGAGCATGGAATTACCCCTGTTAAAAAAAGAGGAAATACCACCCTCCCTAGGGGGATCCGGGGGCATGCTCCCCCGGAAAATTTTTAAAATATATATTAAAATCTGTGCAATCTGGTGCATTTTACTAGAGAAAAACTTAGCAGTTTAACACCATACAAATTTGGCCAATTTTTTCCTTAATTTTTTTTAAAAATTTATTTATTAACTTTTTTAAAAATAAGATCTAATTATACAGGTGAAAACAAGGATTTTTCTTTCTCTGGTCACCGAATTATAACAAAGGTTGTATAGAGTTCAAAATAATTTGATTACACTTGACTGGAAATTATACATTTTAATGAATTTATTCATAAATAAAATAAAGAGCATTTTAACAATACACAGTTTATGTGTGTGAATTCCAGTGTACTTGAAAACTAAGAGCAATGAACTCTGCTTCTTTTTTGTGGGGACTGGTGACTGGCTGGCAGCATGAGCACAATCTGTTTCCACGAAAGATGATTGGATCTGGCTGGTTCATGGTTCAAGCTCTAGATTTGTTAATTCCACAGGGGCAAAGCAGGAAGATGACACTGCAAGAGATTTCTGATGCTTTTGCCTTGCTCTCTCATTTGCAGACTCAATAGTTTCTGTTGCCTTTCTTTTGGTTGGTAGTTTTTTAAGTGTAACGTTGAGCTCTTCTGCTTTCTTGCTCTTTGTCTCCCGTTTTTTCTCCTTTCTCTCCTCATTCACTCTCCAGGCTATGACCGTAGGCATATTGCTGGTCAGCCTGGGGGCACACTGGATCCTTCTTTGGGTCTTTTTTCTGACAGTACTCAACAGCTGTAGCTTTCTAATTTGCAGGGGTGGGAATTGCTGAAGTGAAAAATAAAGGAAACTAGGGGGGTCCGGGGGTATGCCCCCCCGGAAAATTTTCAAAATCAAGAACAAAATCTGTGCAGTCTGGCGTATTCTGATTGCAAAATGTAAACTGTAGTTTTGAAGTATGAAAAACATTCTTTTTTATCTTTTTTTCTTGTGCTTTTTGTTTGAATGACCAAAGAATATAATGCTGTGATGTAGTGCTGATAAACAATGTACAACTAACAGACACGTTGCATAAAGAAAATAACATAAATTCAAAAAGGATTTTTGTATATATATAACTGTATACATGTACAGTGATTATGTGAGAGAGAGAGAGAGAGAGAGAGAGAGAGAGAGAGAGAGAGAGAGAGAGAGAGAGAGAGAGAGCTGTACACACACACACACAAAATTTGTACATAGTAGCTGAACATGTACACAGCTGTATATTCAACATCTGAATATCAGCTGTCAAAACTAAACATAGCTCCAACATCAATATGGCAAGCAATGACCTTCCAACTTGCTCTTCAGCTAAAACAAAAAAAGAAAAAACAACGACCTCGACCTCTCACTTCCGGTGAGACTTCCGTTGCGCTGTGTCTAAACACCGCAATAGTGTAAAATTTTTTTAAATTTTTTTGGCGGAAGCATTATTGTTTTTGGCGGATGGGATTTTTTTATGGCGGAAATCCGCCAAATGGCGGACAATTCCCACCCCTGAATTTGAAATGAAAGCAGTTCTTCTCCGACTTTTACTTCTAACCAAGCCTACCACCCATTTCTAGCAGTGTCATCCACGAAAACCTCACCATGATTCACAATTCGCCTCTCAGCCATCTTTGACAACTAAAGCTACCCAGCTACAGCAGTGTGAATCGCGCTTTTTGAGATCGGCAACCCGTTTAGAGATTCACTGTATCAGAACAAGAAAAAAATCGGTTAGCTGTCACACCTCCATACAGATTTTTTTCCCGCGGAAACTTACAAGATTTCCGCGAAAAGCAAAAACCTGTACCGCGGAAAATCGCTGAAACGCGGAGAATTCCGTGCTCTGATGACTAGTATAGTTATGACTAAAGTAATAATTTAAAACAAAGAATCTTAATGATGCACATCTTTGCATAGGCTGTCATCAATGATTCATTCAATCAGTCAACAGGCACTGACTTTTCACTTTGCTTCTTTCTCTTTAAACTTTTTTTCAAGATTCTGTGTCTCTGCCTGCAGTTATTTGGCTCTTTTTCTAAGTGCATTCGACTCCAGCAAAAGAGACATCTTCTTCTTCTCTGCTGCCTCCTCTGCAAGTCTGTCTGCAGACTCCTGCAAGCTGTTATAATTGTCGAAAAGTTTCTGCCTCTTGCTTTTCATGTCGGACAGCTATGCCTCCTCAGCTTTCCTCTTCTTTGAGATTCTTTGTACCTCCTCGTGCTTCTTCTGGTCATCAAGATACTCTTGATATTTGGCTCTTGCAGAGCTGGTGTAGCTCAGCATCTCCTTGGACACATTTACATTTTCTGCACCATCAACATCACGAACGGCTTGAATGACAATTCTTGCTTTCAGCATATCCCCCTCCCCCCCCCCCACACACACATGATGAACACTTCGCTCCGTGCTTGTTCTTTGGATCTTCTTGTAGCCAAGACCTGTAGAGTTCGTGCTCAAGCCATCGCTTATTAAAATGGCATTTTCCGCTAGGCATCTTGATCTTTGCAACTTCAACCCAACTTCATAACCGTGAAGATTCTTCGACTTAGAAAAAAAACACAGGCAGTTGCCTGGATTGATGAAGGGACCACTTCCGACTTCCGGTATAACTATAAGCGAAAGTACAAACCGCTGAGTATTTACCCATTTAATTTTATTGTTATTAGTTCGTGATTTGTTGGTGGTTGTTGTTTTTATTAGTGACTGAAAATTTCTTGTCTTCCTTCTGTCAAAATTCAAGAACTTTCAAGAACTACAGACACATTTGCTGATTTTCAACAATTTTCAAGGGTCTTGAAAATGAAAATTATTTTTCCAGTATTTTCAAGAGTATTCAAGTCTTGGAATACAGGTCGTTTCGGCGACGAGCCGTTTCGGCGATGCAGTTGGTTGTTTTGGCGTTGGTCGTTTCGGCGGCAGTTCAATTGGGCGATAGTTCGTTCTAGACCTGCTTTGGAACTTTTAAGTTTTTGGGTCTTGACTCGGGATTAAGTTCTTGATTAGATACGAATCTGCGGACTCTACGACTCTGCGGAAGATCGTAAAAACTGCTACTTCCTGTTTGCGGTAGTAGTCGAAACATGTGGGGGATTTTTTAGAAGAGGGGGGGGGGGGCGGTGGGGAGGAGGGGTTAGGGTTGAGTGACCGTTGACAAGTCAATGCTTATTGCATAGTTAGTTATTATTTATTTTATATGTTTGTGTGAGTGATTTTTGTGGGCGTTTCGGAGGCTGGCCCTTTCGGCGGTTTACCTATGTTTCGGCAGTGTCGCCGAAAAAATTACCACCGAAACGACCTGCTACCAAGTCTTGTACGAACCCTGTAATAAAATAATAATAGAGGATATAAAATCATAATAGATGAAGAGTTACAACATAAAATTTTACTCACCACATCATGCAAAACATTGGTGAGTGTCCAGGCAACAGCCACACTGAAGAAAGGCACTGACAGGATGAGAAGATGGCTGAGAAATATGATGAGAAGGTATGTGACCCATATTCCTCTACTGTTGTACACAGAGTGTGTTGGGTTGTTGTCGCTGTGTGCTACACCCACTTGCATTTTAAACGATTTTTTTTTTTTAATTTAGTCTCTTTATATACAATCCAATCAAGCTACTATCGTATGGATTGTTTCATACCTCACCAAGATGACCTGCAAAAAACAAAAAGTCCGAAAATGATTTTAATAAGAGAGTTACTACTTACCCTAAAACTAAATTGAATAATAAACATACTCATGAAGACTGGATCAGATGTCTAATCTCAAGATGTCTTTTAAAAAAATTCATCACGTCACAATGAATCAACTGTCAAAACATAACCTTTATGAATATTCCAGCAACACTTAATTATATTGAAATTAAAAAATAATGAGTACTAACAGCATGACGTCTGCTAGAAACGATGCCCCGAGGACTATTTTCACTATAGTATATAGTAGATATGATGTGTTGATCGCTCATTGGCATTGCATTTGCAGCTCAAGAAACGCACAAACAAACAAAAATTACATCATAATACTGCACAAATACAACCAGAAATAACGAAAGTTACCTTTGTTCTGTGCTGAGCAGTTTTTCAAATCCAAACACACATACAACAATCCTGCCGAACACAATCAACTAGAAACCTCTCATTTACCGGAAGTTTGTGGTAATTTGTTACTCATCAATGCCACCATTGGAATAATCAAAAACATGTATATGATATGAATTTTTATAAAATATTAAATAGCATTAAAATAATTTTTAGTTAATGTATTCAATCTGTAACAGAGTAACGGTTCCAGACAAATTCCATTTGAAATTTACCTTCAATTTAATATAGGTTAGTTTTAGTTTGATCTTGAATTTGATTAGCTTTGGCGGGATATGCTTGTCTCCCCTAGCACCATGGACGCTGAATCAAAGATGAACCGCCTCTCTGACTCTGCTGTCAGATTGTTGGGTAGTACACAAGTAATTACCTCTGTCTTCAGTGTTGTCAAGGAGCTGGTTGAAAATTCCCTTGATGCTGGAGCAACTTCTGTCGAAATTAAACTGGTACAAGCTATGTTTGTAATTTAGAAAGTGTTGTTACAGCACAGGATGCATAGCATAGCATAAGACTTAAGTTCGACCACAGGCTGTGAAGTCTGTAGTATGTAATTGAGGCGAGGCCTACAGACTTCACAGCCTGTGGTTCGACATGCAGACAAAAACGCCTTTGGCCCTCATAATCAATCTTGATGAGGGTCCCAAGACCCACACCTTTGGCCTCAGTGCCTACCAATTTAGAATTTTTTAGACTCCAAATTGGTGTTTGTTTGTATGTAGATTATAGTCACACGACACTTTCGCATATAGGTGACTACTGGACCGATTTATACTGACACCAGCGGGCCAGTTGTTGGTAAAGGGGAAAATAATATGATCACACATTGACCAATCCGGGATTCGAACCAGCGACCTTTCGGTTACTAGCAAGACGCTCTTACCAACTGAGCTACCCGGCCCCACCCAAATTGGTGGAGTAGATGCTATCCTTAAATACCTTGTCTAGACTATTGAACACATTGAGTGATTTAGCATTTACAGCCTCGGCAGTAAAGTTATTCCAAGGGGTTACAACTCTATTAGTAAAATACTTGTTAACTCTTTCCCTGCCAGGCATGTTTCCACGTTTGTGCCAGACATTTCTCTGGCACCGGAAAGAAAGTTCAGTACCTTAGGCATTTAAGCTACTGTTCTTTCAATTATAGTTTTAAATAGACATATTTCATATCAAATTAAAGGTAAAAGAGTGAAGAATAAGAAAAAAAAAACCACAAAAATGTTAATTTGATTATGTTATTGAAATATGTGTTTTGAAAGCATGTTGATCTTTTTGAAATGATAAAATAAAATAAAAATATTTCTACATACCACAGTGATAAAAAAAATCTGGAGGAATAATTCCAATCACTGAATCAGCTTCACACACCAGAAAGAAAATTTATTTAGGATCAAAATACACTTTACAGTTTGAAATTATATTGATTATTAGCAGAGTTTGACACACTGTCGATTGTGCCCATCACATATCCTTAGTAAAATGCACAAAAAACACTCTAAAAACGAATCAATTTGAAGAAACCACGCGCGTGTCGATCGGGAACGAAAGTAGAAAGAGTTATCTTTCTTTGGTTAAAATAAAACTTGGATTGGACTGCGCAAAAAAACGGAACGAAACGGAATACTGAAATCGACGATATATCGTCGATTGGCACAAACATGGCGGCTCAGATCGACGATATATCGTCGATTGGCAGGGAAAGAGTTAAATTTGCGAGTATTTTTAAAAGTTTTAATATGTAAATTTGTGACCTTGTGTTAAACCAACATCATTAAAATTTAAAAGAGAACAAGTGGTTAAAGGATCATACAAATTGTGCACAATTTTAAAAATTTCGATTATAATTTATATCACCCCGCTCTCTCCTATACTCTAAACTGGGCAACCTCAGTGACTTCAGTCTCTCCTCGTAGGAGAGTCCTGACATTCCACATATCTTCCTGGTGAATCTGCGCTGGACACCCTCGATCAAGTAAACATGCCTCCTCAAATATTGGCAACAGACGGGGTTAGCGTACTCCAAAATGGGACGTATAAGAGCCTTAAAGAGGGGGACCATTATGTCCTTGGATATATTACTTATAGATCTTACAAGAAGGGCTGATATTTTGTTGGCTTTCTTAACGGTACTCTCAATGTGATTCTCAAAGCTGAGCCCTTTATCCACAATCACTACAAGATCCCTCTCGGCACCAGTCGTCTCAATCTTATACCTTTCTTTACCATCACTCATAAAATACTCATGCTCAGGATTATTTTTGCCGAGATGCAACACCTTACATTTTTCTTTATTAAATTTAAGTAGCCATGTTTCTGTCCATTCAACCAACTTGTCAATGTATTGCTGCATTCTCTCTTTAGACTCCTCAGTTTCATCAACTTCTGCATATGCCTTTGTGTCATCAGCTAATATCTTTATGTCACACTCTACCTTCGCTGGCATGTCATTTATAAAATATATAAATAATGTCTGCCCCAATACGCTCCCCTAAGGGACACCACTTGTAACACCTATTTTGTCACAACTGTTACCGTTAACAGTCACGTACGGGGTCCTGTCAATCAGAAAACTCCTTATCCATGCAAGTGGGCTACCACTTATGCTGTAACCTTTTAGTTTCTGTAAAAGTCTGAGATGTGGAACAGTATCAAATGCCTTCCTAAGATCAAGATATACTGCGTCGACTGGGTGGCCTTCATCCAAGGAGGACATCCAGTCATTTATTGTCACCAACAACTGAGTGACACATGACCTACCCCTGGAAAAGCCAAATTGGTCATCATGTAGAAGGCCATTCTAGACGAAGTGAGAGCACAGTGCATCTCTAAAGAATTCCTCAAATACCTTACAGACGACCGAGGTTAGGCTAACCCGGAGAACTTTTGTCACCTTTCTTATAGATTGGTTTAACCTCTGCCTCCTTCCACTCATCAGGTATCATGCCATTTTTCATGGTTCTGTCAAAAAGTAACTTGAGAGGCAAAGCCAATTCATTCGCTATAGTTCTTTCAGCACCCGAGGATTAATTTGATCTGGCCCAGTGACTTGCTCATTTTAAACTGCAACAGAGCCTTACTCATCTGCTCTTCACTAACGTTAATGGTATCCAGTTTTAAATTCAAATCACAGTCAAATTCGGCACATTTTTTTCGTCCTCCAGTGTAAACACAATGGGAAGTATCGTATTTCGTAGGCCTCAATTATACTACGTACGTATGTAGGAGACCCACGAGTTTACAAAGACGAAAGAAAAGACTTCAGAGCCTGTGGTTACTGCTCCATCAGTCCTATCCTATCCTATCCTATCCCATAACTCGAAGGTCGTTGGGGCACCACAGATAATCGTTTAACCAGCATACTCCATCTTTCTTTGTTCTCAGCAACCCTCATGGCTTCTCTCAGTGTCAAGCCAGTCCATTCTCGAATGTTGTCCTTCCACCTCTTTTTCTGTCTCCGTCTTCTTCTGCCTTCTTGCACCGTGCCTTGCAGGATGGTCTTTGCAAGGCCTGATGCTCTGGTGACGTGGCCATACTATCAGTGTTTCCGTTTCTTCACCACTTTGAGCATTTCATCGTTTTGACCAAATGGCTTGTGTGATGGTCTGTCTGACTTCATCGTTGATGATGTGCTGGGTATAAGAAATCCCCAGAAGTCTTCTGTAGCACCTCATCTCCATGCTTTGAAATCTCTGTTGTAGATCTGCTGTGAGGGTCCATGTTTAGGAAGATGGAAATGACAAGGGGAGCGCAGCAGCCTTACCTTGGAATGCAGACTGATGGTCCTGTCTTTCCAAAGGGGCTTCAACCTTGTCAGGGCAGCAGTTGTTTGTGCAATCCTGGAGATGACTTCCTGTCGGTATCCACTGTCTGATACAATGGCTCCTAAATATTTGAAGCTATGCACTGTGTTGAGGGATTGGCCTTGGACTTTGATGTCCAAGTTGATGCCATTGGTGTTGGTCATAATTTTGGTCTTCTATGCACTTATTTCCATTCCATAGGCTCTGGTGGTGGTATCAAGCCTCTGTACCAGCTGTTCAAGTTCTGATTCCTCTCCAGCCAATCCATCAATGTCATTCATGAAACGGAGGTTGGAGATTGCTTTACACCCTATGCTGACTGTGCTTTTGTGATCTGCAAGGGCATCTGACATGAACGCTCTAGTAAGATGTTGAAGTGTTGGAGAGAGTAGGCATCATTGACGCACACCAACTGTTGTTCTGAACCAGTTCCCGATGGCGCTGTTGTAAAGGACTGCACTGGTAGCATTGTCATACAGACTTTTGATGACTTCAATAGTTTTAGGGCTGATGTTGTACATTTTCATTGTTGCCCACTGATCTGCATGCCAGAGTTGGTCAAACGCTTTCTGGAAATCTACAAACACGTGATATAGATGTTGGTGCTGTAGTTATTTCTCGCAGATTATTCTGAGGTTGAAAATCTGTTCAGTGGTACTTCGCCCTGCCCTGAATCCTGCTTGTTCTTCAGCTATGGTTTGTTCAGCTTGTGGTTTCAACCTGTTGAGTATTATTTTCAGGAGGACCTTGCTGGGATGGCTGATGGTGCATTAATTTTCACACTCCTGAAGGTTACCCTTTTGGGAAGTGTGATGACAAGCGACTGGGTCCATGTTGTAGGCCACTCCCCACTCTGCCAGATCTTGTTACAGATAATGGTGAGGATGTCAATCATCGCTTCTCCTCCTGCTTGAAGCAATTCCTCTGGCATGTTGTCCACTCCCGCTGACTTCCCTTTCTTCAGCGATTGCACTGCTGCCTCAACTCCTTCTTGGAGAATTGGGAGGATTTATTCCTCTTCTCTGTTCTCGGGACATGCTAGAACTGGTGGGTCTCAGTTTGGTGTGTGGTTGTAAAGGTCAGTGCAGTACTCTGTCCATCTATCCACGACTTCTTGTTCTTCGAGTAAGGCATATGCCAGACTTGCTTTGGATTGCGGAGACCTTGGGCTGTTAAACACTTGTCAGCCGCTTCATAGTCTGGTAGGCCTTCTTGCTGTTATTCTTGTTCAGACCATTCTCTATTTCCTGGCATTGCTCTTCTATCCAGTTTTCCTTTGTTGTGCGCATGCCTTTTCGGATGTTACTGTTGATTTTTTGGTAGGCATCAGCTCCCTGTGAGGTGTTCTTTTTCTTTTTCATCACTCTTCATTGTGACATAGGTCCTAAAGTTTAGGTGTTCCTTCTTTTGGCAGTGCTTGCCAAGGATCTCAATGACGGCATCTGTCACAGCTGAGTTAAAGGTGATGGTCATGGTGTTGACATCTACTTCCTCAGCTCCCAAAATAAGCAGTGGTGCAAATTTCCCTCCAATTGTGGCTTGGAATATTTCTGCCACCTTTAAGTCTTGCAGTTTGTCCAGGTCGAACTTCAGTCTGGTGCACTTTGCTGTGTTTATTCTCTTTAAGTGGAGCCGGAAAAACATCACCACAAGATCGTGGTCACTTCCGATGTCTGCTTGTGGAAAAGTGCGTGTCCTGCCAATGTTCATGCTTGTTCTGAAGCGTGTCTTGACCATGATGTAGTCAATCATGGTTGTGATGCTCCCCACAGGGACTGTGCCATGTCCATCGTCTGGATTTTTGTGGGGACCAAGCATGCTTACCAGTATCAGATTGTTGTATCTGGCAATCTCAGACCCCTGTCATTTGTCTCATTGTTGCAGTGGGACCCACATGTGTCTCCCCAGTTGTGGTGCACATCTTGGCCAACCCTGGCATTCCAGTTACTTTGCACTATGACTCCCATCAGTCAACAGCTTCAAAGGAAGACTTGACTTCTGCTTGAAAAACAGCGCTAGTCTCTACAACCTTGATTGCCACTGTTAGAACATTAGTAAAGGGCTATTTAAAACTATTATTCCACTCATGCCACTGTCATTTTTGGATATGGACTCTGACCTATGAACAGGACCTTCGGCCTACTACATCAAAAGCATCAAGTATCAAGTATTAATTGTTGTTGTTTTCAAAAAGTTACTTACACTACAGTCTCGGAAGCCTTTTCTTTTGTCTCACATTATTTACTAGTGAGAGTGAAAGTTACAGAGATGAAAGAAGAGACTCCCAAGCTTTTGAGTTATTCAGTGCTAGATTAGCAAGACCCGACTGCTGACTGAGCTAATCTGTAATTATTTACTGTTTTTAATTCCAGGAGAACTATGGTCTTGACAAAATTGTGATCAGGGACAATGGAAGTGGAATCAGTAAAGTTGACATACCATTCTTCGCCAGACGCCACTACACATCAAAGATCACCTCACATGCTGATCTAGAGTCTCTCTCCACTTATGGATTTAGAGGAGAAGCAATTGGTGAGTGTGAATATTCACAACTTTCCGGCACCTCTCATAAAAACTCGTGGGTATCGCCATTATAAATTAAAACGAGGTTATATGAAACCAAGTTCCGGTTTTGCTTGTTTTGCTTTTATCAAACCTTGATGCATGACTTTTAAATATGGAAAATTGCCGAAAACGACGATTGTTAGAGCCAGAAAACGAGTGGGATAAGTATAAAAACGGTGGAGGAAGTACATGCTCAGTGAAAGAATGCAAAAAACAATCGTAGAGGCCTGTATTTGTGGCGATTTCGGAGGTGCGTCGATCATCGACAGAAAGTGAAACGGGACCTGAAAACTCTTGTAATTTTCCATAGCTTCGCCGTCGCAACCTTCACAAAACACAAAGTAACTGAATATGTTAGGCTAGCGTTGTGGCCAAGTGGGCTAAGGCGGGACTAACTTTCCTTGTCCACAAGCCAGAAACCAATGGCGCCTGACAGGTGTGGGTTTGAGCCAGCATCTGGGCGTTATGTTTTTTCCGAATATTTTTCAAAAATTCACAAATAATGTTAGGTAGGTAGGGTTTAGGCGCGCAATGGCGATAGAAAGGGATAATAAACTGCAGCAAAAAAAAAAAAAAATGTGAGGGTACGATACAGGTGGCCAGTGACACATGTTATTATTCTTGAATATTTGGAAATAACTCACTAAAACACGCGGAAAAAAAACACCGAAGTATTTTTCATAGAGGGGATTCCCGTTGGTGCATAGGATAGCAGAAAAGTGTGAATATGCCTCGGTTGAGAGAAAGTAATGTTTACCATGTAACTTATCCCTGGGGTAACCATTTTGACATTATTATCTGAGTTTTTTATTATGTTTCAGCTTCACTGTGTGCTGTTGCGGATGTGACAGTAACAACCATGACAAAAGACGATGGTGTTAGTCTGGCATACGCATTAAGTGAAGAAGGCAATATTATCAGCACTCAACCGTCACATCTTCCGCAAGGTTTGTATCTAATATTATTATTATTTAACTCTCATTATATTTTAAATATAATTATTTTCGCTTTTATATTGGTTAAATTAATTTCAAGAAACAGTTGAAATATTCCTGCAGAAGAGTTATAAAAACCTTTCAAAATGGTAAAGAAGATCCTTGGTAAAAATACTCTTGGTGTCTGATCTTTAGCTTTTCTCACTGAAGAAAGCCTTAGGGTTAGAAACATCTGAGGTCATATTCTTATTATTATTATTAGGAAGAACGAGAACAACTTCATAAAATAGAGTTTTGATTCAGCAGAGATTTGTAACTGTTTGTTATTGACATTTTGTTTTCATTTTTATTGAACTGTAATATTTGAGTTGACATTCAATCTTTTATTTATTATTGCCTACAAAAATGCTTTACTCTTTGTTTGAATCAATCAAAAATAAACATGTGTGATTTTAAACAGGTACAACAGTGTGTGCCAAGAATTTATTCAAGAACTTACCAGTGCGCAAGCAGTTTCACAATGCCACGAAGAAGAAGAAGGAAGATTTGAAGAATGTAGAGAACCTGCTCTTGGCTTACGCTGTCATTTTGCCCAAAGCACGGTTTTCGTTGCGCCATAACAAGGAAATGGTGTGGCAGAAAGTGGCCTTGGAGAATACAGTAGCAGTTTTGCAAAGCATCCTGGGCAAAGCTGTGATGGGACAGATGGAGTGGAAGAAAAAAGAAGTGGAAGAATTTGGAGTAAGCTTTATTCATCATTACCTTTTTCCTGCTTCTGCTCCGGTTTGTTTTTCTTCATGTGCTACAGTTCTTGGGTTTGGAAAACTTTGTAAATTCTCTCTTTGTCTCTGTCTTTCTGTATTGTTTTCATTTCAGGTTAGTTGGTGGGGTGGGGCTGTCGTTTTGAGGTAAAAGATGTTGGTAATAGGTGTCAGCTTTATGTTGTCATGTTCTTTTGATACAATGCTATACCCACACACAAAAATATTTAAAAATATAAATAAAATTTTAAAAATCCGGTTCTGACTATCATATATGTTTTTAAGTTAATGATTTCTGTGACATGTTGCAGGTGAAGATTGAGCTGTGCCTACCAAAACCTGGATCAGACATTTTAACGATGAGTCGTTCAATTCCTGACAGATCTTTTCTGAATGTGAACCGTAGGCCAGTTATGGTCAAAGAGATTGACAAGGTACATTGTCTAAATGATACTGACTTTGCTGTATTAAAAGTTAGGACAGTTGAGAACCGAAGTCATGTTGTCTCGGAGTTCAACTTTACTTAGAACCAGTAAGTTAATTTCAAGGTGGAAAGTAGGATAAAGTATAAATACAGGTAAAGCCATTCTTTCCTTTGGTTTACAGTGTTTAAAAGTACAGCTTTTATGCTTCCATCCGCTTAATTGTTCCATTTGTATTAAAAGATAAAATATTATTGTTAATTTCTAAAGCTTTGAGCATTAGATATGACTTTATGTTGGTTTTTTTTAAAGTTTTTTTAAAAGATTCTATATAGTTTATGCCAAATATTGAAAATGTTGGTGTAAAATTTATTTTGCAGCTTATCCGCCAATACTACAGCAACTGTCATGCTTGTGACATCAGTCGACGTCCCATATACTGTTTAGCTATTACACTGCCAATGAAAGATGTTGACGTCAACATTGACCCTAACAAAACAACAATCATGGCCACAAACATGGTAAGAAAAATAACAGTATTATTCATTACTGCAATAGTTTGGTGGTTTGCAGTTTCTTGTCGCATTTCCTAATCATCTTTGTATACAATTTGAGAAGCATCACTAGCATTCATCTGTATCACCTTGCATGTTTTACTTTGTTACATGTTTGCGCATGTGCAGAATATTGTGCAAGAGCAACTAGAGGAAATGTTGCTGCACATGTATGGCCCTTTGGACAACGCCCCATCTTGGCGCTACAGAGATGCAGATGTGAGGCAGAAGAAGGGATCGTTGGAGTCCCTGGCAGACAAGACCGCTCATGATGTGCTGCTGCAGTTGAACAGAGAAGATTCTGGAGATGAAGCATCAAAGAATGATGTTAGTAACACTGAATCTAACAACAGCAAAGGAGACCAGACAAAATCGATCAACAATGACAATATCAGCTCTGCAGATTTTGAGAAGACAAACAAAAGTGTTGCTTTGACTTTTCCTGGCCAGCCTGTATTAAATAGTGAAATAACGCATGCGCCAGAAAAAAAGGAAGAAATGCAAGAACCAAAGCTTGTATTTCACCATTCTTTATCAGAAAAGCTTCCACCAAAATCAAGAAGCAGTTCTAGTACTCTACAGAAAAACAGTTACTCCCTTTCAGACGGCACATGTGAAGCTTCTACTAAGCAACTTGCCACTGGTGAGGATGCTAACAAAAAAGACAGTGAGGGTGTAGAGGATTTTCAGCTGTCCAGCAGTCTGATGGATCAGGTTTTGAGCACTTTTCCAGAAGACGGAACTGCAGACAAATCTGCTAAAGTTTCAGAGCCATCTGTTAACATTGAAGTAGGGACAGTGAAATGGAGCTCAGGTATATGTGATAATAATGAAACTGTAACTAGACATTCAAAAGACACTGCTTGCAATCGAGCAGGAACATCGTTAGGAACTACTGCAGAATCGGGACAGGCAAAGTCAAACGAGATTGAAGAGTCAAAGTCTGGTTCAGTGGCCTCAGGAGTTAGCACTAAGACTGAAGAATCGAAGTCAGCTGGAGGACCTGGCTGGAACCTCGGAACCATCTTTAAATCAAGAGATGGAGAAGCTATTCAGGTCAGCAGAGTAAATGTATATTATTTATGGACATTGTTTTCTCAGCAAGATTTTCAGTTAACATGATGATGATTATGATTTTGTTCATTGAGCTTAATTATTCTATCGAGTGCAAGTACTTCTCAAGATGTTTTTTTTTTTAATTTATTTTAAGTTTATTAGAATTTCAGGGACCCATTTGCAAAGTTGCACAGTCTTATGTTAGTGTATATGAGTTATTCAGAATATTCAAGAGAAGTCAGCAAACTATTGCACCTTACCAAAATAGGTGGCCACACAAGTTTGTTTTTGTGGTTCACTGTTATTGTTTTTCAACCTTTTTACACTGCATTACCCGCAGGTGCACAGGACATACACACAAGTATTAATTTGTGTTGCATGTGCAGCCCGTACGATTGTTAGTTCCTTCAGAGTTCCCTAGCCCTGGCAAGAGGCCTTTGTCTCCTTCACGAGCACCTGTACAGAAATTGGCAGCACCCCCAGATAAACGAGGAAGGGTGAGTATGTCTACATTATACACTGGTCCTGATTTGGCTCGGAAGAGTCCGCTGGACCTAAAGCAATAACCATGTAATGTAATGTAATGTCTGCATTATAAAATAGAGACAAGCACACACACACACAAACACACACACACACGCGCGCGCACGTTCAAGAACACACACACTTAGTGACTTACTTGACATTTTACTAGTAAGGAAAACACATGTTCGCTAGCTTTACATGAAAACTGTTTACTAAAATCTTTTCCTGTATCCTTTCGAAAGTGTCATACCTGCACAATCCTCACCGACTTACAGAGACTTAAAGAGCAGATTATATTAGACATTTCATTTTCATTTGTGTAAAAAGAGCTGTGTTGGAAAGCTGAGTTCAACATTTTAACATTTTCGTTGTGCGCATTGTTTAGCTGATTTGACAATAATAAAGCATATAAATGCATATACTTGTGTGGTATTCTCAAAATTTGAGTGTTCTCTGCAGCGTTTGTGCCCAGCTCAATCAACTCTGTATGACATGATCAACAACACTGCTGTTAAACGACCTATGTCTGCCAAGGACTTTTTTATCAAAGACAAAAGACCATCAGGTATGCTTTTTGGGGGGTCCGTTATTGTTTAAACTATCTTTGCGTTCTTTACTACCTCAGAATAGAAGTGCGGAATTATATACAAGTATGATAATAATTGATAGCAATGTTAAACTTCCACCCACCACTTTTTCTACTGTGCAGTTCTTTCAAAGTCATTTACCTTGATCAAGCTGAGAAATTTGCAGTTGATTGGGTCAGTGCGTTAATCTCAAATGTTTCAAGTATGTACTGCAAATGAAATTGTACACTGCAAGGTTTCTTATCTGGATATTGTTCAGCAGATGAAGAACTGTGTGCATCACATGTCAGTATATATCTATATTGCTGTATCTTTACATACAATAAGATACATGTCGAATATGCCTTTTATTTTCCTCTGCTTTTTCATGTAGTCAGATAACAAGTTAGATGTTTTCGTAAAATATGGTACATGGACAGCAGTGCCCTTTGATTCTCTAATTCAGTTTTGTGCTGACAGTTCTTCGGCTTTTCAATTGCATGTGCGGTAGCTCTTTTTGATTCTGTTTCTGTTTCGTGCTGACAGTACTTCAGTTTTCCAATTGCAGTTGTGGACCAAAACCCACAGGCTGACTATGATGAAGTTGCAGAAATTCTGGATGCTATGTGGGAAGAGTTGCCTGATGAACTGCGTATTGCGTTTAAAGAGAAATGCTGGCACGATACCAACAGGTACAACAAAGAATTGGCGATGGCCAAGAATCCACAAAAGAGCAAACCCCAGGCATCTACCAGCACATGCAAGACAAGCAAAACCAAGCCTGTAAGTGATCTGTTTGCCACAGTTGTTTGGTGTCTGTGCGAAACTGCTCTATACAAAAATGTTCCATCATCATTATCTTGCTTCAACATTAATTATTGTTTAAGTTCTGATATCAAAATCTTCATATATGGCAAAATCTTAGTGTTCTGCAATTAAAATATGAGCCTTTTATTTACTGAGGGTGTTCTATTCTAAAATTCTCTTTCTTCCTTTCTCTCTTTCTCTCTTTCTCACACACACACATCCGTGATTCCCAGGCTCTCGCATAATTATACCATTGTGCATTGATGTATCTGGACATAGGAACGTACAACGTTTCAAATATTTTTCTGTTACTTTCAGTTCCCTCTCTCATCTTCATTATTGATTTTATTACTATAATTATTATTTTTATCTAGGTTATAGCGTGCAGTGCTTGTGTTAACTGTTTAGATTTGTTCGTTCATTTTTCATCAAGGTCGTCATCATCAACATTATCATTAACATCATCATCAAAATTGAATCATCATCATCCTCATCGTTTGTCGCCACCGATGGTTATTTCTTTCATTTTTATTCTTTTGTTTTGCATGGCCAGAGGTAATTTTTTAATTTTATTTATTTATTTATTTATTAAAGTTTTTTGTTTTTTTGTTTGTTCGTTTTTGTTTTGTTTTTTGGGGGAGGGAGGGGGATCGAATAATATGTCTTATGTCATAGGTCTGTTTTCTTGTGAGTCTGTATTTTCTTTTTATCCTCCTCACTCCAACCCCCTTATTTTTATTATTTTATTTTTTTTATGCTTTTGCAGCTGTCAAGCGTGAGAGACATGGTAGCAGCTAGCAGCACTCAGCCTGTAGAGCAAACCACAGTGAAACGAAAAACACCACGTTTTGCTTCTACAAGTGACACACCTTTCAGTATGCAACTTTTGCGCAAAAGCGTTTTGGGTGATTTGCCTTCAAGGTTTGTCATTTGGTCATGTTGCTGCGGCTTTTCTGTTATTTTGAAAATCTCTCCTTTTTTAGTGCGTTCCAAAGCAGCTTAGAATTAAAGTGGACAGAACATTTAATGGTGTGATTTGCTGTCTTTTTCTTGACATAATTATCATGGCTGATAACAAGTTGTTTTTTTTTGTTGTTTTTTTCTTTGCAGCCAGGTGCAGTTCAGTGGGACACAAGTGTTAGGCAATATAAAAACTTGCGGAGCCTGGGTATGCGGGAAGGGATCGGAGCTGTGCATTTTGAACGTTCACCGACTAGCGGAGGTGATAGTGTACAAGCGGATGTTGAATAAACACCAGCTGCCTGTCCACTACTGTCAACCTTTGAAGCTGACACAGAGGTTTGCTTTTTATAATTTTATGGTGAAAGTACTTTCTAGAAGTAGAAGCAATTCGATTGATACATAGTTTTGCATGCAGGAGACACGTAGCATGGAGTGATACATAATTTTGTATTCAGGAGACATTTTTCCTATCCTATCCTATCCTGTAACTCGAAGGTCGTTGGGGCACCGCAGATGATTGTTTAACTAGCCTACATCTTTCTCTGTCCTCAGCAAACATCATGGCTTCGCTCAGTGTCAAGCCAGTCCATTCTCGAATGTTGTCCTCCCACTTCTTTTTCTGTCTCCCTCTTCTTCTGCCTCCTTGCACTGTGCCTTGCAGGATGGCCTTTGCAAAACCTGATGCTCTGGTGACTTGGCCATACAATCAGAGTTTCTGTTTCCTCACAACTGTGAGTATGGTCTGTCTGACTTCGTTGTTGGTGATGTGCTGGGTATAGGAAATGCCCAGAAGTCTTCTGTAGCACCTCATCTCCACGCTTTATACTCTTTGTTTTAGGTCTGCTGTGAGGGTCCATATTTCGCAAGAGTATACACAGATGGAGATAACAAGGGAGCGCAGCAGCCTTACCTTGGAGTGTAGACTGGTGGTCCTGTCTTTTCAAATGGGCTTCAACCTTGTTAGGGCAGCAGGTGTTTGTGCGATCCTGGGGAGAACTTCCTGTCGGGACGTATTGTCTGATACAATGGCTCCTATATACTTGAAGCCATGCACTGTGTTGAGGGATTGGCCTTGGACTTTGGTATCCGTGTTGATGCCATTGGTGTTGTTTGTCATCATTTTGGTCTTGGGATACATTTAGCACGGAGTTAAATAACTAGATTCAAGAATTATTTATTGCCCCCATACATTCACCTGAACGTAATGGTGGGTTCTTTTAAATCCCACACTTTGTGGTGATTTGTAATCGTGGGTTCTTTTAAATCCCACACTTTGTGGTGATTTGTAATCGTGGGCTCTTTTAAATCCCACACTTCATGATGATTTGTCTTTTCATGATAGCCGCGAGGTGACTTCTTAAACCATGCAATTGCTGTAGCAATTGCTGTAGCAATTGCTGTAGCAGACGAACTTTACCCACCTCCAATACCTCGTTTCAAACTACCTTCCAAGTCTCAAAACAAGTATAGATCCCCATTTTCACATCAAAAATGGTTGTGTAAGGTCCTGTCCTATCCTAACCTATCCCTCAAAAGTCGTTGGGGCCCCACAGATGCTCATTAAACCAGCGTACTCCATATTTCTCTGTTCTCATGGCTTCGCTCAGTGTCAAACCTGTCCATTCTTGAATGTTGTCAGTGGTACTTCACCCTGTCCTGTATCCTGCTTGTTGTTCAGCTATGATTTGTTCAGCTTGGGGTTTCAACCTTTTGAATATTATTTTCAGGAGTATGGTACAGTCACCGTACTTTCCACAATATCCCATCATTTTGGATGTTATATAAGCGATGTATTAAACAAAATCCATTTTTGTCAAAATCGCTTAGAGGAAGTTCGTAAACTTTCACCTTTGCATACTAATGACAGCATAAACTGCTGATGTCACGGGCACAGAAAGTAGTCTGGAATAACTTTCACAACAAAATTCATTCGCTACCGAAAGAAACTTGGTGCTGAGGGAGCCTTGCTACAATTTATCAACAGCAATTTGCAGTGTACATTTTGTGATGCCACACTTGTGCCTAAGAAGGGGCTTTATTTGAACCCTGTGATACACGAACTTTAATTAGAGTTGACTAGTATGTAATTATTATTGTTTAATTTCGCTTTTGTTGACAGCAACACAGGAGGATGCTGGTGGGTTTTGGAGAAACTGGCTGAAAGTCAAACTTCGTCAGGAGCAACCTTTATGCATCTGTCTGACCCCAGAATTGTAGCCAATGGCTTTGATGTCAAGTGCTGGAAAGGTGCGAATTATTATTCCCCCTCGCAGAATGATTGCACTTATTGTTAAAAACACAGCTCCTGTGCAGGTTGAAAGTAAAACATATTGTTCTGTGTATGCAACCTCAGTCTTTTTTCAAAATTTCTAGTAGTATAAATGTTCTTTCATAAGGTTTCAACCCACTACCTTTGGGCTACAAATTGTTCTGCAAATGTTGTGCAATCCCTTGTTTCTACAACAGATGGTGAGGGCCAGCTGTGTGCAGAGCTGGAGGGGGTGTGTGGTGATGTGCCAACCTACTGCTACAAGGACTTGGTGGAGGTGTTAGAACTGCTCAGCAAGAACATGGCATCCTCTCTCGAACAAACCAGGCCTCTCAAGGTCGTTAACTACCTCAAAGTCAGTGGAAGTCATGATCTTTGTTGCATTGGGTGTTTTTTTGCAGTATGGCCAGCTGGTTTTTTGATGGGAGGGGGGGGGGGGGGGGGGGGGAAGTCTATCAAGAATCTGCATCTCCTTCATTGATCCCTTCTTCCATCAAAAGTAAAGACAATAATGCATTTCTTTATGATGCATTAGTTACTTACTATATCCATCCATATTGTTCTCCAGTGTTTGAAGAAATGCTCTGTCCTTTGCTATAGAATTCATTTCATGCTGGTTTATTCATTCTCTACATTGAGACTTGATCATCTAGTGATTTTTGTTTTGTTATCTTTGCTAGATTTGCACACACACACACACACACATAATCAATCTTGTATATATCTTTACAGGGCGAGGCAGTGCGGATGATTCGTGGCCAGGCAGGGGAGAGAAGCAAGGACGATGTTCAAGATTTATTAGAAGATGCTGCCAGCTTTCTTCCACCAAACGGCAACATGTGTTTGCACAGTCGGCCGTTTTTCCACACTCTGTTGGCAGATGTTGATTCGGCCACAGCTTCTCAAGAATCACAAACTGCAGTGGATGAGAGCAGGAACACTACTGATTCATGCATTGATGCGGGAGAAAGAAATAGTAACAACCAGGAAGATTGCAGCTATGAACAGCTCGTTTCTCTTGATGACCTTATGGACTTTGATTAGAGCAGCAAAGAAGAACTTGTTTAATCCTTCCTTAACTGTCATTCATTTATTTTGGTAATCTGCATTATAACCAGTGTTTGATAATTGGAAGCACTGTTGGCAACAATCAAAATTGTTGATCCTTTATCATCATGATATTTGTCTTCAAGTATATTGTACAGAAACATAGGGAACATGATGGGGTGGGGCTATGCTGGTCAGTTGATCCTGGATATTATTGGAAGGAGAAGGAGTTCTCAGACTACATAATGTAGTTCGCATATTTCTGAAGATTATGAAATCCATGGAGAAAGGTGAGTGGGTGGTGTTACAACTATAAGGTGTATTTTACTACTAGTATAAATCTCAATCTCATATAGGTGGCTTCAGTTCAACCCAAACCAGAGCTATGTGATTGAATTTGAATGAGCAGGAAAATACAGAGGTAATGGGGGAAAGTGTGAAAGCTATTAATGTGGCCTGTTTTGAGGAGTAAATTGTTAGAATGATCCATTCAAATCATCCCTCAGTTATAAATCCAATACTGTGCAAAAGCTTCCGGAATGAACATTGAAGTTAAGCGTCCACACCCATCACTGGTGAAACAGTAGACGGGGATAACCACCTAAGAGAAGGAGTAGGAGACCTACACCAACACTGAACCTCCAGAGCAATCACACTGCTAAGGTGGAGAGCCTAAAATGACCATTTCTGTCTTGCCTGCCACTGGCATGGAACCTGGCCTGGGTCATTGGAGTGCCAGGCGAACACTACCACTGCACTAATGCGATGGCCCAAGCTTGTTGCTTACTGTAGCACGTAATTATGTGAATCTGATTTTGGAATTGATATTTTAGGACATCCTGTTAGAATGACCAGTTCAACTCATGATCCCCTGTGAGGGGTGCCGGAGGTTTAGGTAAAAAGAGTATCCCCATTTTTTTTGGAAATTTAGTGCTTTAAATTCCCATTGTTGCTGCCTTTCTCCTTTGTTCTTTCTTGCTCCTACTCAGTTCAATCAATATGCTTTCTTCTTCGCTAGATCAGTCACCTACCGTTTTTCTTGAAAACTCTCTTAAAATTTCTTATTTGTGTGTGGGGTTTGTTGGGTCAGCTTGGGGGTATTGGACGCTTTCTGCCAAATAATCACTAGGGCATTATATTATTGTTTAGCAATGTAGGCATTTTATATGCATGCATTTTGTTAATATTTTATAATGATGTTTATATTCTATTTTGTATTTGTAAATGGGGGTTTTATAAATTAGAGTAACGCCTCAGGGTCCCTGCCTTTATTGTAAAGTGACTAGCTGCGTGCCTTGAGCGTCACCATTAGGGTTGTTACTGCAGATCTTTCATACAGATCAGGGGTGAGCTCTCTTTCAACCAAGTTGTGGTCCTGATTAGTTTTTTTTTTGCAGTCCGCTGGACCCT
This sequence comes from Oncomelania hupensis, assembly GCA_036898135.1. Classification (NCBI taxonomy): domain Eukaryota; kingdom Metazoa; phylum Mollusca; class Gastropoda; order Littorinimorpha; family Pomatiopsidae; genus Oncomelania; species Oncomelania hupensis. The sequence goes on along the minus strand of CM072511.1, from coordinate 147,164,841 downwards.
ACAAACAATGACCAACTAACTAAATCACTCACTCATGATGAAATTACTCATCAAGCGCTGTGGGAAAACACTATACTTGTTGCGTTTTACACATAATTACTTGGAATTTAAATTTCAAGACGTGCTGTTTGTTTTGTATTTCATCTGGTTGCATGTAAAAAGAGCACTTTTTCAGATTTTTCAATTTTTTCCAAATGAGCACTATTTTATATATTCAGTGTGCGCATTTGGGGTGCTCCCTTTTGTCTAATCATTGAATCTATTGAAAAGTACAATTAAACTCGTAAGAATCTTTTGTTTTGTTTTGTTTTGTTTGTTTGAAATGCTACATGCAAGAAGAAACTTTCTTAGCATTTCTTAAAAAGTGCATAGAATTTGTCATCACTGACCATTCATCCTTACACTTGCAACAGTACAGTCAGACACACATGAAGATCCCAGTGTTATCATTCAACATTGGCAGCGTTTATTCTGCACGGTTTATAAATAATAAAACTGGTGAATATTTTGACACAGCATAAACAATACAATGTAAACAGATGTGGGTGGGAAATACATAATGTGATGATATTAGAAAGAAAGGGAGAAACGCGCAAATTTTTATCTTCCATTTAGTGGTTTGTTCATTCATTCATTTTGCTTGCTTCACAATCCATTGAAATTCTGCAATGTAACTTTAGTTTACCAGCCCTGAAAGATCGGTTAAATTTGTCTTCTATGTCGGTGTAATTTGATTTTCAAATAAGTAATTTAATTTTCAATAAATTATTTACTGAATATAAATTTTTTTTTTTTTTTTTTGGTTGTTGCTGAAAACAAATTTATTGCTTAGTTCCTTAGATGGACATTAAATGCATTTAGTTTCTTGAGCACAAAAGGCTGCTGCACTCCCTTGTCATCTCCATCTTCCTATTTGCTTGCGAAACATGGACCCTCACAGCAGATCTACAATGAAGAATACAAAGCATGGAGATGAGGTGCTACAGAAGACTTCTGGGCATTTCCTATACCCAGCACATCACCAATGATGAAGTTCGACAGACCATCGCACAATCCATTGGACAACACGATGACATGCTCACAGTGGTGAAAAAACAAAAACCGATGGTACTGCCACATCACCAGAGCATCAGGCCTTGCAAGGACCATCCTGCAAGGCACGGTGCAAGGAGGCAGAAAAAGAGGGAGACAAAAAAAGAGGTAGGAGGATAACATTCGAGAATGGACTGGATTGACACTGAGCGAAGCCCTGAAGGTTGCTGAGGACAGAGAAAGATGGAATATGTTGGTTAAACGATCATCAGTGGTGCCCCTACGACCTTTGAGTTACAGGATAGGATAGTATAAAAGAACAAAATGGTCATGTTTAGCATCAGTTTTCAATAGTAACTTGCAACCTCCGTTCAGTTTAGCAGCTGGTTTCCAAATTTAGTAAATTATATATTTTAAAAAAATAATGATGATAATAATATAACAAAAGACACATCTTCCATTGGTTTTGATTGTCTACAGAAAACGATCGGTTGAACACTATTCCAATGTTTAATCATTATTATGCGCATACTTTTAAGTACAATACCCATTTCTAACTAACGATTCCCATGACTACCATCATGTTACAGATCAGCAGCATATTCACAGACCAAAAACATTCACAAAGCATACATCATAGTATTGAAAATAAACTCTCTTAATCTTATGTCTTCTTTTTCAGTCACTGGGCTATTATAGTAACAACCTTCGAATGAAACGATAAACAAAAATCACAGTCGGCATAAAATACAAAAAATTTAATTTTCTGTGAATAGATAAAAAAGTGACAACGAGCAAACTCAACATGGACATAATAGAAGAAAACTTGAATAACAACACAGCATATCTAGAAAAAAAACGCTGGTAATGTAGAAATTCTAGAAACGGCTAGTAGCAAAGTGAATTTCTTGAAATAATTTGCGATCACCTATATTAGCACTCCTGAGAAAGAAAACAATTTACAATTCACATGTTTGATCTCTGTGCCGTTTTAACAGTAAAAAATGTAACTTCTTTGACTTATAGTATCTTGACAGTTAAAACCTAGTTCTGACATACATGCAAGCATGACATTAATATTTTTATGAGTAGCCTACATACGATACACTTAGTTTCAACCATGGTTTTCAGACAAAAGTTAAATTTTGAGACAAAAGAGTTTTTTTTAAAAAGCTGAATAAGTTTTGATATTTGAGCAAAGCTCCCTTCGATCTCATAGAACACGACTGTTTCTTGAGAACTGAGCTACTTCCTTCCACTCACAATAAACAAAATAGGTTGGATGGTTCCTTTGATGCTTGTACAGTGCTAAAAGCTCAAATAATTAGGGTAGAATATGCTCAAATACTTCCTACCAAAGAAACACTGTAACAGATATAACTGAGGAAATTATTGTAAAAACTCATTCTTACCAAAGAAACACTGAAACAAAAATAACTGGGAAAATGTATTTTAAAAAGAAAAAGTTAACACCAACAGTCTAAGCATAAGAATATTACAGCAGCGTAAACTATGTACAGTGAGATTTCTCGTTTCTTTGTGTATTGAGTTTAGGGCTCATTTCATGCATGACCCTATCTCTTCTGGTTGACTAGTATCAATACTGTACTATTTCCTTGAAGACAAGTGGCATATGTATATATATACATCCTGTTACTTGAAGGCCAAATGCCCTCTACACACTAAAGAAAATGGACATGAACAGCCATGAATGCATTAATAATATTTCCATTGACTGGATTTTACACATAAGACAAAAATGGACCAAAATCACGACTTTTGATTATTAAAAAAAAAAAATTTGGACTTTGTACTTTCTGGACAATGTCTACATGCATATTTTCATACGAGCACGACACATTCCCCTCATGACTATGAACTAAAGAAACAGTATAATTTTATACACAAGGAAGAGTTTACACTCATGCACAACCTGGCATAACACGTTAAAAGAATCAGTAAATGTACACAGCAAAAACAATTGCTCTACTGGTACAATAGCACAGACTTGACTATTCTAAAACGATTAAAAATGACTGAATAGTTTTCCAGCTTCCATTGTGCATTTCACATAACACCTTGTGTTAATCCAGAATCCAATTTGATATTATTCGTTCTCCATTCAAAATGGTCACACACTGAAATTAAGAAACCAGAGCTATTCATCACAAACCGACCATTAAATGTATGTGTGCAAACACACCCAGTGACACGCCTGCAACAAACGCACACACCTGTTCAAATTCTCCTGTAAGTGCACACACATTTTTAATACCCACACGTGTGATTTCATCAACACCATCACCCTGACTACTGAAAGAAACATGAGTGAAAACATCCAATGTTTATGTGATGAAACTACAGCAATGTTTTTAACGATGTATGAGCTCCAGGGGCACTAATAAAAATTCTTAGCATAAACACTACTTGAGCCATCGTCCTTACAACAAAACAAAACTGAAACTTTTTCCATTTTTCTGGTTCCTCTTCAGTGCACATTTCACACTCTGGTTCCTATTCTTGGGTAAATAACTTGAAATCTAGAATATACTACACCTCTTAAATCCGAACAAAATGTGCTGTGGTATAATGTAAATTGAAATATGCATATAATCACAAATTCAGTAAATTTAAAAAAAACAATTCTCACAATTAATATAAAGCTACAACCAGCCTTTTTTTCCCTTTAGACATCTTATTTCCCTGTTCTAAAGTCTTCAGCCATGCATCAGCATTTCCCACTAATGATAAATAATTATATTACCTAATAATATTCCTTACCAAACCCGCTATGCATATTGATTCCCAACTGTACTTCAGTTTCCATCTTATACATACTGTAATCTCTTCTTGCCCCCAAATCCTTCACTTTCCCAACTCTAATTCAACCCCCAAAACAGTTTACCAAAAAATTTGATTCCCTCAAATTAAAAATTATTTTAGTAACAAATAAATTAAAATTAGCTTTTAAGTACAAATGGTGAAAATGTGAGTACAATTTTGAAAAAAACACAAACAACAACAACAAAAAAACAACAGAGAAATCTCAATGCTACTGAAAACACAATTATGAAAATGAACATTTATTATATGATTAGGTTACCTCTTAAATTGATTGCCATTTATGAACACATGTTTTGTTTGAAACAAATTCATCTTTATTCCCCAGGCGCTCAAACAAACAGAGCAATGCTTCAAACAGACATACATAGCATTAAACTTAGAGCTGATATGATTTATTATAACCAAAGTGCTGCAACATCTGATTTTAACTAAATTAATGTTACACATAATGAAATTCTGTATATTGCTGATTTCATAGAAATTTACCACGGCACTCAAGATGTCTTCTTAGCTAATCTAATTAACCATTCATTACTCGATACGTCATTGGAATTTGTTATCACTTATTATGTTGCCTCAAGCAACAATTTTAAATGCATATTCGTGTTCTTTTTCCCGATTTAACTAGAAGATTACTGATGTTGTGTAGTTGCAAACAAGTATTCGAAGGCTTCTGGTATGCACCACAATTTTTATGTAAGAAAAACTATCAGGGTTTCATGTAAAAACAATGACAGCAACAACAACAAAAATTAACTTATAGAAGCAAAATAATAATAACTTTAACAAAAGGTATGGTTACATTCTTTCTTTGTGGAATGTTAGAGTTTTTTTTTCACTTTGTGAACATAATTAGATACAACTCAAATGATCGTTCCCTGCATATTTATCAACAACGTACATCCTATGTACATTTCAAAAAAGGAAACACAAAATACAAAACTGATGCTATCTTACCTACCCACAAGTATTTTGTTCACTAGAACAGAACACACATCACAACGTAACTAACACGAGGAACAGCACCTTCACACCTTACCCAAACAATTTTACAAGCCTAAATGTTTACACACAATTTGGCCAACAAATGGAAACTAGCAAAACATCCCTTGCTCTCCGAATGTTGCCATGAACAATAATAATACACAGGCACTATAACCTAGCTTAAACCCAAAATATTTACACAATTTCAGCATAATCTGCCCTCATTTTTTTTTCACTCCCTCTTCGACAAATAGCACAAATACCTAGGCACACAACCTTTCCAATAATTTGCACACACTCTCTATCAGATCAAATCCAATACAATATCCAAGCATGATCTTGAATTAGTGGATGATAATGTGTAAACACATAATGCATACACATACACACCCCTCAAACACATCACACGCTATTAAAATACACCTTTAAAAAAAAAAAAAAGAAGAAAAAAACGTGAACATGTTACAAAACAGTCAATGTTGTCCATTATGCTTCCATGCCTATATTAAAATCTAGCATGAAAGTCGCTACACATTCTCCCATAAAGTGAGTTGTAAAACTGATAACAGTAGACTCCTTCAGTAATCAGCACACATATATATGTAAAACATACTCCATCCTATGTAAACAAAAGAAGACAAAAAGATACTGAAACAAGTATGTTCACACGGAGACAAATTGCACAAACTGACATAGAATACAAATTTGAGACAAATTGGACTGAAAATGAAAGAACAAAGATTGTCCAGTCAAATTTATTTTTTACTGAAGGCTCAAAATGTATTCAAATACACGTTGATTCATATTTCTCTCTATCCTCTACATTCAATATTAATCAGTATGAAGGCATTGCACAGGAAAAAAGTTAGGAAAGGTTGATTAGTCATATATTTGCTCTTTGTACATATAAACCTTGTGGCTGGAAAATTCAACAAAACTGCATATTTATTAACCATACACAACCTAAAAAAAAAAAATTTAAAAAGCAAGAAAGTCTTACTTATACTACAGCAGCGATTCTTTTAAAAACGCTGCTTTACTCCAAATCAACTTTCCCACAGTCGTACTACCCAACAGTCTACACTCAAAGCAAGCTAGAACATTTGTAACAGAAACAACATTTGTAAGAAACTATCGACTATTCCCGAACGAATTATGAAACATGTCAAAGTGGCAAAAAAACTAGTCATCATGCAAAACAACTTTGTTTCCTTGATACTTCTTTTTGTTGCTTTTTCAAATTTTAAGATATTAAAATTGTGACATTTCTTTCTATCAATATTTAAAGATGATTACAATAGGAATAGTTACCCATAATACAATACCATCTTCTTATTCGAACACGCCTCAATAATCCCACTGCTTTTTTTTTTCCACACATAGTCTTGGTTTGTATCCAATTGACCCCATAGGGCTTTTGAATTTCCAACATTTTTCTTGAAATACAGTCCAAAAACTAGAACAGTGTTCTCACCATGAATTTGTATACAGAAAGAAAAGAGAAACTAAAAGGCAAAGCCCATATGACTAGCATGCCCCTCGTAGGGAATTTAATTCATAATATTCTACATCAAAATTAATGCCCAGTATTGCATTTTAAAATTAGTGTCCAGATTAAGCGTTTTTTGAAACCCGGTTGCATTAAAACACAAAGTAGTTTTCTTATGGAGGACTGCACTGGTAGCCTTGTCATACAGCCTTTTGATGACTTCAATAATTTTAGGGCTGATGTTGTACACTCTCATTGTTGCCCACAGAGCTGCATGACAGACTCGGTCAAACGCCTCTTTGAAGTCTACAAACACATGATATAGATGTTGTTGGTGCTGTAGGTATTTCTCACAGATTATTCTGAGTTTGAAAATCTGTTCAGTGTTTTTTCGCCCTGCCCTGATTCCTGCTTTTCTTCAGCTATGATTTGTTCAGCTTGGGGTTTCAACCTGTTGAATATTATTTTCAGGAGGACCTTGCTGGGATGGCTGATGAGGCTGATAGTGCGGTAATTTTCACATTTCTGAAGGTTACCTTTTCTTGGGAAGAGCGAGGACAAGCGACTGGGTCCATGGTGTAGGCCACTCCCCACTCTGCCAGATCTTGTTAAAGATAATGGTGAGTACGTCAATCATCACTTCTCCTCCTGCTTGAAGCAGTTCTGCGGGTATGTTGTCCAATCCCGCTGACTTCCACTTCTTCAGCGATTGTACTGCTGTCTCAACTTCTTCTCGGAGAATTGGGAGGATTTCTTCTTCTTCTCTGTTCTCAGGACATGCTAGAACTGATTAGTCTCCGTTTAGTGTGTGGTTGTAGAGGTCAGAGCAGTACTCTGTCTATCTGTCCAAGACTTCTTGTTCTTCTGTAAGGACAACAGCGTCATCGGAAACTGGTTCAGAACAACAATCGGTGTTCGTCAGGGATGCCTACTCTCTCCAACACTCTTCAACATCTTCCTAGAGCGCATCATGTCAGATGCCTTTGCAGATCACGAATGCACAGTTAGCATAGGGGGAAGAGCAATCTCCAACCTTCGTTTTGCAGATGACATTGATGGATTGGCTGGAGAGGAACAAGAACTTGAACAGCTGGTACAGACGCTTGACACCATCTCCAGAGCCTATGGAATGGAAATAAGTGCAGAGAAGACCAAAATGATGACCTACAACACCAATGGCATCAACACGGACATCAAAGTCCAAGGTCAATCCCTCAACACAGTGCATAGGTTCAAATATTTAGGAGCCATTGTATCAGACAATGGGTCCTGACAGGAAGTCCTCTCCAGGATCGCACAAACAACTACTGCCCTGGCGAGGTTGAAGCCAATTTGGAAAGACAGGACCATCAGTCTACATTCCAAGGTAAGACTGCTGCGCTCTCTTGCCATCTCCATCTTCCTATACGCTTGCGAAACAAGGACCCTCACAGCAGATTTCCAATGAAGAACACAAAGCATGGAGATGAGGCGCTACAGAAGACTTTTGGGCATTTCCTATACACAGCACACCAACGACTAAGTCCAACAAACAATCACACAAGCCATTGGACAACACGATGACCTGCTCACAGTGGTGAAAAAACGGAAACTCCGATGGTATGGCCACGTCACCAGATCATCAGGTCTTGCAAAAACCATCCTGCAAGGCACAGTGCAAGGAGGTAGAAAAAGAGGTGGGCGGACAACATTCGAGAATGGACTGGTGTGACACTGAGTGAAACAATCAGGGTTGCTGAGGACAGGAAAAGATGGAGTACGCTGGTTAAACAATCATCTGTGGTGCCCCTACGACCTCCGAGTTACGGGATAGGATAGGACAGTATAGGATAGGATAGTTTTCTTGAGATGGTCGTGACCTCTAGCTCCACATTAACACTCATGTTTGATCAATCAAACAACTGCAGAAGTTCTATTTTGTAAAAAAAAAAAAACAAAAAAAAAACAAGACCCAGTGACCTTAAAATGACTGTAGACATTGACCTCTGAGGCTCATATATAACCAAATAAACCAAAGCTGATGCATAAAGCAGCCCAAATATAGAACCATTCAACTGTACGATGACATATTTTGATGTTTTTCATAAGGCCTCACAAAAATTAGTAAAATGTCCTTGATATTTAAGATTAATGTAAAGATCCATTTCTGATATCTACACACAGCAAGTTTGGACTTTGCATCTCTCCTAGTTCAGGGTCAAGGTCACTTCAAAGTACCCATATGAAATGACTTTGGACATCTCCAGTGACCTAGTACGTTTAACTTATACTGAGGTTGACCAAGCTTGCACGGTTGGTGTGTCTCATTGATATCTAACGCATCAAACAATCTAACGCATCGTAAGTCCACTATCAATAAGGACCATTGTAAAACGTGTGTGTGTCATTTTTATACCAAATTGCGTTGATCCTGTTTCCTTGATTTTGAAGTTAGGTCATTCAATCACAGATCATTTTCAAACTCTAGTGGCTACACTCCTTCCTACCAAGTTTGGGTGTGATAGATAAAATAGGTTCAGAGTAAATATCCACATTAAAGTTTTGCATGGACAGATGGCCAGGGATCTTTTCTGGGCTATTCTTTTTGGCCTATTTAGGGCTGATCTTGTGCAGATGTGCAAAACTCTGAAAAATTGAGAATTTTGGGTGAGTACATTGCTGCAAACTTATGATTCAATGAAAAAACATAATAAAATAAATACACATAAAAAAATTTAACAAACTGAAACAGACTCAGAATAGGAACTAAAACACTACACTACAGTGTCGTCACCGTTTTCCTGGCCTTTTGCGTACAGTGTTTGCGTTTTGAGCGGCCGCTTTCTCACGTTTGGCGATAGCGTTTTTTACCCGTTTGGAGCGGGAGTGCTGTTTGCGGAAAACTTGGCGGAATTTGTTGTCCGGGAAGAGGGTTTCCAGCACTCCCTCCAGGAATACATAAATGAAGCGTTTGTTGAGCTGCTTGTGTTGGAACATGTTGAACACGCTGAAAGTCCCCAGTCGCACAGAGTCTGTGCCCATCATGGTGCGCATTTCATCTGCAGGGACAGAAAAAAAACCCACTAAATGTCTAAACAGTTTCAGTAAAGAGACGAGTGGCATAAAAAAGTAAAACAAAGAGATTAGGAACATCAAATCACCACCACAACTTGGTTGAAAGAGGACTCACCCCTGATCCGTATAAAAGATCTGCTGAAACAACCCTAGTGGTAACACTGAAGGCACTCCACCAGCCAGTCACTTTACAATAAAGGCACCACACGCAGGGGATGCTTATGCAATATTCTAATTTATCGAACCCCCGTTTACAAAAACAAAATAGAATATAAACATCATTATAAAATATCAACAAAACACATACATATAAAATACCTATATTGCTAAATAATATTATCATAGGAAGCCCTAGTAACCATTTGGCAGAAAGCGTCCAATATTCCCAAGCTGACCCAACTGACCTCATACACAAATGAGGAGTTTTGGAAGAGTTTTAAAGAAAAAAGGTAGGTGACTGGTCTAGCAAAGAAGAGAGTATAGTAGATTGAAGGAAACAGAGTAGGAATGAGAAAGAACAAAGGAGAAAGACAATGACAGTGGGAATTTAAAGCTCTACATTTCTAGAAAGTGGGGATACAATTTATACAGAAACCTCCGGCACTCCCACACTGAGGATGGGGGAAGGAAGGGGGAGCAGGGGGGGAGGGGGAGGGGGATATATACATCAGTATGGAGAATTTGCATAAACACGAGAACTACTAATAATATTGTGATTTCTCAACTACAAACAGTTGGTATGTTGATATTTTTCAAACGAGAAAAATGTCATTTCTGTTATTATTTGACATTTACTGATGAATGTTACCTGTGATAGCTGAGTACATGAACCTCACAGCAAAATGTTTGTATCATGCCTTGTTCATGTCCCTTAGTAGCAATACAGTATCTGTTATTGGTAGCAGGCAGTAGCTGCCAAAACAATCCAACATCAATACCAACTCACACACAAGAGAAAACTGCTTCAATGTTCTACCGAAATGTATAACTATTGCAAACTACCTTCATCTTTTTAGTTCCATAATTTGTCTAAACCTGCAAAATAGTAAAACGACCGAGGCAAAAATATTCTTATGCAAGTAAAGCAACATTGTAAGATTATGTGCACACCACAACCCAATTATTTCTAACAACGTAAGCAATAAACTGCTAAGCATACCAGGCACGCTACCAAACATCTTGGCTTTACACAACACTCTGGTTCTCATCTTGGTAGGCTCATCTCTCGGAGGCCTGGGTTCCGCAAGAACACCATTGGGCCAGAAGGAATTCCTATACACAAAAACAAAATAGGACACAACAAAAAAGAAATGAAATAAAATTAAATTTAAAACATATAAAATAAATGTTCAATTGTAAAAAAAAGTGATAAAATAAAACACCATGTTCACTATCCACGTTTCACTACCGACCATGTTTATCTTGAAGCAAGAGCACGAAGATCAATCAAACAAGCAAGCAACTCTGAAACAGGTCACCATACAGTAAAATGTCACGAACGAGAAAATTACCTGAACGCTTTCACATATTCAGCCATTTGCTCCGATGACGTCATGTAGTTGACATAGTCTACGATTTTCCTGCAAAGATGAAGACAACGTAAAAAGGGGTCAAAGACACACAGCATCATAATCATGATCACTTTGAAAGAAAAAGGTATTAGCACTCCCCGAGATCTGCATCATGCCCTTGAGGTATCTAGCACACCTCTGCCAATATTTCCTTCTCAAGGAAGGTCAGGAAAGGCTCCATCACTTTACTTCCTTGCCAAACTTACACAGACTATGCAAGGGCAATATATTTTTTACACAATTAAGTTCTGCTCCCTATGCAAAAGGTCGCATTCTAAAATGGAAGAATGTGTATTCTACCTGTTTATTGTGTCACCAAACGTGGCTTTGATGAGCTGCCTGAGAATGGCGACAATGCGTCTCCTGAGCCACATGTTCTTGTGGCGTAAGTCAAACACCTCATCCATTAGCAGCAGCATAATTCGCAGTGGAATGTTGTCTGCTCCCTGTTGGCCAACGGTCATCATCATTATAAAATCCTCATCGTCATCAGGTATTTCAAATCCAATTTTCCAAGGATATTAACCCTTTTGACACTGGTCGTTCTTATAATTACTAGCTAAAAACACTGCACTAATTAAGGGAATTAATTAGTCGCGAGTGGGTTACCATCTTTGAAAGCAAAAATGTCAGTGTTAGAGACAGAATACACATAGAAAACTGTATATCAGTTGAAAGGTAAGAAAATAAAGAATACAGTCAAGACTGAAATAAGTCAAAACACTGCCATGTGTTTTTGAATATAATTATTAGAAAATGAGTTCATGATTAAAAAAAAATCAGAATGTTTTTTCTTCTATTTTCAGGAAGATTTTCTGGATGAAATGTCTTTGAAATACACACTAAATGCATATTTTTGAGTAGGGGGATATGTTTTCTTTGCACTACATAGAGTTTTACATTCCCATTTAGTGTTTTATACACTTTGTGGTGGGTTTAGAAAAAGTCACTAGTTTTGTTATTTTTGCGCGACGACATGGCAGCATGCACTTTTATCATCATAAACAAAATACAAGCAATGAAAAGTAACATTTATTTATTAGAAGAAGTCTCAGGAGTCCCAGAACACAAATAATATGAATAATAACTTACCTCATGTAGTATTATCCAGTTATTTACAGAATAATATGCTTTACAGCAACAACACTTTACAGTCAATGTCATGCAAAACAGAAGAAGGGGTATGGGTCATCTCGATCAAGTTCGTTCTCAGGCACTCTAAACCATGGATTCCTTGCTTCCACAGGTCTCCTCTTCACTATTCTCTTCACTGCTCTCATCACTTTCTTCTTCTTCTTCAGAAACAACATCACTTTCATCACTAAAATCCGATTCACTGAAAGCAACCTCACTCTCACTCTCACTCTCCGACATTTTCTCACAGCTGGCACTCCAAAACACAAGAGAAAAAGACAAATAAAACGCTGTAAACAATCCAAAAACTTCAAAACTGACACTATTCGACCTGGCGGAAGTAGGAAAAAATAAAAGAAATTATCTGATTGGCTGCATTTATTATTAGCCAGCTAACCAGAGCCGGTCTCTCATGAGGCCGATGGATCGTCCCTTTCGTTATTTTCGCTACTTTTGCTTGGGCCGATAGATCGGCCATGCAGTGTTTTAAGGGTTAAACACTGATGTTGAATTTTTCCCTCAAATTCTATATCCTCATTTACCATTGTGCGGTTGTGCTGACATGAGTTCTTCTTTTCAACGTTTCGTCACATTCATGTCAAGTCAAATCATGTTATGGTCACAATATAAATACAAGGTGCATGCCTCAAGAATCAACATAAATTGTACACACACGCAAATACACACGAACTTGCGAAAATAAACAATGGTTACCAAAACTGTCACATATTCAGACACTAACCATGGCCGTATCCAGACCAGCCCCAACTTTACTAGCTGAAGTATCTCCGTCCTCTCCTCCCTGTCAGACAAAAATGAATATTTAAAATTGCACAGTAATCATACTGCAGGGAAATATATATTTTTACACACACAAAAAGAATTAAATAGACATTTTTTTTAAACCAGTGAAATATTAATATTACAGCACCCTTCAGCTGAACATTCCTCATTTCAAATCAACTGAACTCCATGTCAGTGTTTTAATTTTACGCCTTTCATGAAAAGTGTGTTTCCAAAGAGTGAAAAATACTGACTCCTCTTGAGTTGAAGACCTTGCCAATACCATCGGCTCCAGTTTTCACCACGTTACCCACATTCTTGCTGGCACTTCGTAACGGGTTCACAAAAGTGTCCATCTACACACACACAAAAACAAAACACAAAACCACTCCATACACAAGTTCTATTCTTTCACTTTCGGGAGTTCCAAATGGCCCCTTGGTTTAGTGAAGCTTGGTGCATGGTGAAAATTAGATTTACTCATTCTAAGCAGTGCAGGTAACAAGGTCCTGAGCGCTTCGGAGGAAGTGCTACGATCTGGTTGTAATCAACTCAGAGGGAGGAGAGAGAGGATGGAGGGTGTGAGGTGTAGGGTGGTTTCCCCCAAAAAGTGGAATACTAGCACTTGAAAGTAATTCATCTAGTCTCGCTTGAGTGGACTTGATAAGAGCATCTTAGTTAAAACCATTAGTATCTGCAATCCAATTATGATCGGTCAAATACAAAAGCAAGTTCTAGACCAAGTTCTAGCGTTGGGTGCGCGCGCAGCGTAAGGGTCGGGTGTTTTTCTGCTTTGCTCCATCTAAAAGCAGAGAGTAATTTTCGTTTTTCCCTTCGTTCTCTTGTTAAATTCCCTCCAAATCATATCCAGCCTAACCCTCAAATCCCCCTACCCCAGTGAATTGCAAGGTAAGCGAATTGTTACTCATCTTTTTTCTGCCAAAGTACTTTGACTGCATTGTGATAGTACTGTGAGTACCATGTAAACAAAGATGGCGGCGCCCGTATTCAAAACAAGACACACCTTCGTTTCTTTCTCGCCTTAAGTTTATCTTCTTCAAAGTTTCGACATGAATGCTGTTTGCTTCATTATTATCCTCCTTTTGTCAATAATGGAAATAAACCAGGAAATAAATCCACAAGATCAAAACGTAGAAGAAAGTCACTACCCATGTGGCGTCTGCGATGGATCAGTGGGCTGGGAACAGAGAGGCGTTGCATGTGAAAGCTGCGGACAATGGTTCCACGCAAGTTGCCAAAGCATCAACAGTGGATCCTACGACATACTTGGCAGGAGTGATGTTACGTGGCACTGTGCAGTGTGTGCAAATGCTAATTACAGCAGTGTGGCATTCGACCTGCATGGCATAGGCACCAAAACAATCAACCTTTCTGACTCTGCCCTACAATCTATCCCTGATAGTCCTTTTCATCCATACCATACATCATCCCCCTCAAGAGCAAGTAAACAAGATAAACACTCGAGAAGGCCACTTCGCTTCCTGACTGTGAATTGCCAATCTATTCTAGGCAAGGTGGCGGAACTTGATAACCTCGTCCAAAGTACGAAGCCTGATGTCATTCTAGGAACAGAGTCCTGGCTAACGCCACTTCACACCAATGCTGAAATCTTCCCCAAGGGATATAATATCTACCGAAGAGACAGAGTGAGGCAGAAAGGAGGCGGAGTATTCATTGCTGTCTCTGATGATCTGACGTCCCTTGAAGAACCAGATCTATCCACAGAGTGTGAAATCCAGTGGGTCAAAATCAAGTTAAAGGGTAGAAGAACACTCTTAGTAAGCTGTTTCTACCACCCCCATACAGATAACAAGGAAAGTATGAAAGCATTTGTAGAATCTGCCCACCGCGCCTCAAACACCAACAATGCAGTTATCGTTGTAGGAGGCGATTTCAACCTCCCGGGATGGCTCTGGCCATCAAAAACACTGAAGAAAGGAGCCCCACACCCTAACATTCACCATATGTTCATGGATAGCTTGAACGATCTCGGCTGGGAACAAATGATTCAGGAACCCACGAGAGGTGAAAACTTCCTCAACCTGTTCCTCACAAACAACCCCAACCTCATACCAAGAACAGAGATCCTCCCAGGATTGTCAGATCATGACGCTGCCTACATGGAAGTCCAGATCCACCCACCAAAGAAACGCCAGCTACCCCGACAGATTCCCATATACACTGATGAAAGCAAAGAACCACTGAAACAAGCAGCACATCTATTAAATGACCACATAATAAACTCTTACAACGAAGATAGCTCAGTTGAGGAAATCTGGTCAGAACTAAAGACAGGCCTACTAGAGACCCTAAAAAGGCATGTTCGACACAAGCAAGCCAAACCAAAAACAAGCCACCCGTGGGTAAACCACGAAACCAAAAAGCTGATTCGTAAGAGAGACAGAGTCCACAAGCGCTGGAAGAAGAATGGTGACAATATCCTCTATGAGAAGTTCAAATCACTAAAGCGGCTTGTCCAGAAAAACATCCGCCGTCAATACTGGGCATACATAGAAGGTCTAATACTAGACAACCCAGAGAGTGAGACCACACCTCAAAAGAAGTTCTGGAGCTTCATTAAAGCACGCAGAACTGAAGGAATGGGCATCTCACCACTAAAAGACGCAGGGAGATTGATCACAGACCCCAGAGAACAAGCCCAGCTGCTCAACGACCAGTTCCGCTCCGTCTTCAGCCCCAAAGAATCCATCTCAGAAGAAGAGTTTGTGCAGCGCTGCCCTCCACCTAAGGATCTACCCGAATTTCCAACTTGTGGAGAAATAGACATCACGGAGGAAGGTGTTAGAAGGCTACTGCTGAACCTCAACCCAAACAAGGCTTGTGGTCCTGACGGAATCACACCCAGACTGCTCAGGATAGTCGCAGAAGATATCAGTCCAGCCTTCACACTTCTTTTTCGCTGTTCTTACAAATCAAGCATCCTTCCACAAGACTGGAAACTAGCAAATATCACACCCGTATTCAAGAAAGGGGAGAGATACTCAGCAGTAAACTACCGTCCCATCTCCCTTACCTGCATAGCCTGCAAATTAATGGAGCACATCATCACCAGCCATCTCATGTCCCACCTGGAAGATAACAACATCCTTGCACCAGAGCAACATGGCTTCCGACGTGGGCACTCCTGCGAGACACAGCTCCTGGGCTACGTAGATGAGACGACTGAGGAGCTGGAAAGGGGAAACCAGGAAGACACCATCGTCCTTGACTTCTCAAAGGCCTTCGACAAGGTAAACCACGCCCTGTTGATCCACAAGCTCCAGCGCTATGGAATAGGAGGCCACCTCAAGAATTGGATTGAGGACTTCCTGCATGGCCGGCAGCAAGCGGTGGTGGTTGAGGGAGCAAGATCCGATTTCACACCAGTGGAATCCGGGGTCCCCCAAGGCTCAGTCCTAGGACCGAGCCTATTCCTCGTGTATATAAATGACTTACCGACAGGCATCAAGTCCAAAGTTAGGCTATTCGCCGATGACACGATGTGCAGCAACACCACCAAAACCGAAGCTGACCAAAGAGTACTGCAGGAGGACCTCAACACCCTTGCATCCTGGGAAGAACAGTGGTCCATGCAGTTCCACCCAGAAAAGTGCTCCACCTTAAGCGTCACTAGAAAGAGGAAGAAGATCACCCCGGCATACAAACTGCATGGCCACACACTCGAAAATGTCAGCTCTACCAGGTACCTTGGCATCAACATCCAGGACGACATGAAGTGGGGAAACCATGTAAGCAACATCACTAATAAAGCAAACAAGACACTAGGCTTCCTCCGTCGCAACCTCAGGATTGGCAACAAGAAGGCAAAGGAAACTGCGTACAAGGCCTTTGTCCGTCCAATCCTTGAATACGCAGCAACAGTATGGGACCCTCACACAGTCACCGAGACTCTAGCCATCGAAAAAGTACAACGCAGAGCAGCGAGATGGGTCTCAGATCGACATCGGCGTTCATCCTGTGTAGACACCATCATGGAATCCCTCAACTGGCCCTCTCTTGAAGAACGACGACACAGAGCCCGCCTAGAGATGATGTACAAATATCACTATGGCCTAGTATCCATCAACTCCAACTACTTGCCCAAACCATCAGAAAATAGGCTGAGTACCAGGAAGAATAACAGCTGCTGCTACGACATCCCCCACTGCAGAACTCAGTATAGGCAGATGTCGTTTTTCCCAAGAACAATACCTGACTGGAACAATCTGCCTGACGATGTCGTCACTGCAGAGTCCCTGGACACCTTTAAGTCCAGGTTGACCTCCTGCCTGTAACATGATGCTCCTTCCCACACTCCATGCACCCTCTCCTCCCCTATCCTCACTCCCCACGTATCCCCCCCCCTTTCCTGACCCACCCCAACCCCCCAGTCACTGATTCCCCCCCTCCCCCGATCACCTCTGTACCCTTCCCTTCTCCTATTATTATCTAAATAACAATGCATAGCCTCCAGTATCCTCAAAGTACACCCGACCTAAAATACCTCAAATACAAAGCGCGTCTTAGCACCCAAAAAGCGACAAAATCATCAAAATACTGATGTTGGTCGTCTACAGGAAGAAGAAGAAGAAAAAGATGATGCTGTTCACAATTCAACACAGTACAAAGGCGAGAATGCCATCTACCCTTACCTTTCTGGAGAATTCCGACTTGTGTTTTTCCCAGAGTCCAGGTGCAAGGAACTGTACCATCAACTCTTCCAAACCAGGGATCTTTTGCCACAAGTCTGGTTTCAGCAGTGCCTGAATAACAAAAAAGCATTATTCTCCTAACACTAAATTTTGTTTAAATGCTACAAAACTACAATCAATTTTTTTACCCAACCACACAAAAATGTTATTTACCCTACTACTCTTATGACAGTTCTCATGACAAAGATTATGTTTACTTCAAAAAATAAATTCTTAAATTAGTAGCAAAACCACCAAGAGCTGGTACCCAGTGATGACAGCATGCATAAACAGATTAACATTGTATTTTTAAGCGTTGTAAAGTTTAAGCAAATAAATCCATGGTAACATTTGCTTGCAACATCATGCATGGCTTCCTTCTTTCAGAGAAGACTGAAGTTACCTGATATGCATTTCTACTGCGCACTACAACAAACTGACACATACGACTTGCAAACCTTCAGATAGCGGTCAAGTGCTCTCCGCCTTTTCTCTAGAAATTCTTTGCCCATATTTTTCAGCACTGTTTTCCCAGGTAGAGTGGGCCCTTCCAGGTCTGGAAACTGAAACACCAAAATACTTCTTAGTACTGTAAGTACTGCAGGCAATGTGAATGAACGCAAGCTTCTCTGTCACCCATCAAGATAAAAGTCTACCATCAGCAAAAACCTGCCAAATCTCTAGCAGCTTCTTTACTTCAAAACTGCAGACTTGTACAAAATATCAAATAATGCACTCACCTTTTCCAGCAGAATCATGTTGAGATCATGAAAGTCGCTGTATCTTCTGTAGACATCCCAGATTTCCTCATCCTCGGCATATGGCACTTTTTTCTTCACCGTCACTGCAAACACTGCATAGGACTTGCCCGCTTTGTCTGGCTCTTTCACAACACCTAAAACAAGGCCGCCAAAGAAAATAAAATATTGTATACTCTCTACACACGAAAGCTTCACGCTACGCCAAAGCTCTGACCATCAAAGTGTCACTCAGTCACTGCAGCATTGTATCAATGACATGCACTCCACTCCATCGCACCTTTATTTTTTTTTTCTAATTCACCACCCCACCTACAAACCCACTGCTCATCGTGCATGAAATTCAATTGAAAAAGAAGGAAACATTTGGCTATAGACAATGCTTAAACAGCTAGTTGAATTCAATAATTTATTTCAACGTCTTTTCACATGTAAGTGATTTTAGAGCATACACTCTTTCTCATGCATGGACAAACAAACACGAAAATAAAACTAAGAACTTAAAGTTGAATCATACTCATAAAAAGTAACATTACTACACAAATGTGCCAACTGCGGACATGTAAAGTATACGGGCAATGCTTATTATCACTGGACCATGCAGTAACATTTCAATGGATTCTTCAATACTGATTTCTTGTATTTATAAAGTGACAATAAAATACGACATTCATATAAAATATGTTGATGTAAAGAAGTACAAACTATATTTATATTTAAACTATTTAAACAGCTAGCTGTGACAGCTCAATGCCAACAAAATGACTACCAATACTGTTAAACAGCACAAAAAAAGTCTGCAAATTGTAGTGCAAAATGAAAACTGTACTATCTGGATGCAACTCCTTTAGCAACCAAATAATAATACCAATCAGGTGAAATATTGCAGCGAGTGTGCAAATTGTTAGGTTAACAAAAGAAAAGTAAAAACTGCTTTACCTATCATCATCATCTGCATTTTAGTTGTGAATACAGAACACCACATTTGCAATGAAAGTCTGCAGTATGTAGCTAAAACACATTTTTTTGGCAAGGGCTCTGTACCTGATTTTGCTATGTGAGCAGTGATGAAGTAATCGCCAGTAGTTGAAGACCCTCCAGAGTTGATTGAAGATATGGAATCCAATGATGTGGAGTCCCCATCATCAATTCCCTCAGGCACTTCATCCACCTAAGCACCAAATGAGCAACAGCAAAACACAACAACATAATTCAATCTAGATAACAGAAACATGATGCACACAGCCTCTGAGGCTACAATCTGGACTGAGCATGCTATTGTTGAAAGGCTGTGAGCACAAAATTTCACCATTATCATCATCACACTGGAAATTGATCTTAATGCTGAAAGTGACTTGATGCTATAACTGCACGCACAAACACATACACACATACACACGCCCACACTCTCTTTCTCTTTCTCTCTCACACACACACACACATATCACATACACATTCTCATACCTCATGTACATTTTCTAAGGTAACTAATGGTTTTCATGAATTAGTTTCGATTACATATTCATCTAACTATAAAACATTTGAGTAAAACATTTACTATTATAGGCTATAGAGTCAACATAGAAAGTAAACAAATAGGACTCTATAAGAAAATCAACTGCATCACTGAAACAATGCCCCAAAACTTTAAATATAACATTTAGATGGGTACATGTGGTGTCCCCAATGGTCTGCCTAGCCTGAACATTTTAAATATTATATATACAGTCGAACACGCTTACAACAAAGTCCAAGGGAAAAATTTTTCCCTTCATTATAGATGAAGTTTGTTGTTCCCATAGTCGACAGTTAATGGCTGAATTGTGTGTTTGCATTCATTATATCTTTTGTGTCTCTAAAATGAGTCTTTAATGTAAGATATACAGCCCAGAACACATCAACCTGTATTCTCATCAGGTTATGGCAAAATGAGTTGATTTTAGAAGTTTTGCCAGAGAGAGAGAGAAAGAAAGAGAGAGAGAGAGAGAGGAAGGGTGGGAAGGGGAAGAGGGGAGGAGGGGGGGGGGAGATTGATTGATTCTTTAATTGATTGAGCTCCCTGACCTCAAAAGTGTGAGGTGTATGTGTCTACCCCTGTGTGTGTGTCCATGTGCTTAAGCTGTTTTCTGTAGAAGTATCTCATGAGAGAGAGAGAGATAAGAGAGCTATGTTTTCTTTGTATGTTGAAAGGCGTTTTTATTGATATAGACGTTTCTTGTGTTCTCTCATTGCAATAGCGTTCTTTTAAACAAATATTGATGTACCTTCTTTTGAGTGTGTGCGTGTACATGCATGCATGCATGCTTCCTTTCTTGTAGCATTCTGTATGATAATTGGCTTGTGTATGATATACATATGTCCATATTTGATATTTTATGTTTCCAGTGTGCAATGATGTCTTTCAGATTTTAAAGTATTATAAAGTGTTTTCTGTGCAAGAGATATATTACTGTAGAAATGATAATTTGCCTGTGGTGTGAATGTGTGTGTGTGTGTGTGTGTGTGATTGTTTACAAACATCGGGGCAATTTTTAATATGCAATGTAATTGTTGTCATGTTGCTGAATAGTCTGTATTCTGTATTCTAAAAGAAGGTGCTTAGCGTTGATGGTAGAATTTTAAATTTCTTGTCTTTTTCTCTTGTGTGGATAGGCTCCCATATGCAATATTATTTCAAATTTTCTATTAGAGTGAGCTGAATTCATTTCCATTTTTGCACCTTGATCTTGACCTTTAGGAGACAATCAGGCCGATCTATTGGCCCTGCCTGCCTGTGCCAAAGAAAGACAAGGAGACTGATCTGTCAGTCCCAGACAAGAATCGTCTCGGATTGAATCTCAAAGAACAAAACCTGTTAATCAGATGTTTTGTGTCTAAGAACAAACTTCTTGCCTTGCAAATAATCGTTATCTGCGATCGTTTTAGACAGGTTCCAAACTACTGTATTTTCCAGTGGATTTATTGTGACAACGTGAAAGATACACAACCAGCAATCATCCACTCTAGCCATAAAATCTTGTCTGTTGTATTTGTTGTTTTTTAATGGAAGTGAATGCTTCAATTAGCCTTTGGAAAACAATAACAGTCTCAATGAGGATGATGTGGGTTATGAGTGACACCTTTTTTTTGTTCAAAGTGTACTTGGACTTCATTATATTCGTTGAAATTTGGTGTCTGTGATAAGAAAATACATTCGGTGTAAGCGAAGCTACATTGTAACCGTGTTCGTTTATCTGCAAAGTTTTAAGTAATAAATAAGAACTCTGGATCGAAGGGAATCTTTTTCCCTTCAGTAAAAGCGTTCTTTGCTGAAAGCGTGTTCGTTGGATGCGTGTTAGGTTGTACTACTATAACGTGTCTGTTCCTAGTCTCTGCTTCACACCTGTAGATCCTTTCTGCACAGAATACATATCAAAAGGCTGGAGTTCTGTCTTTTTCGAGCAGCCACATGCACCCATGCATTCATTTTAGATTGAACATGCCATGTTCTTCAAGGGAATTTGGTCAAATTAAATTATATGAGGTGAAAGAGTGAGTGGATCCAGTGCAGGGTATGGCGAGAGATGCAAGTCAGTAAGATTGATAGTTCTTTACAATAAGGTTTTACCAACATCATAGCATGGTTCCAGGTGCTTTTGTAAATCATATGTCACTTGGCAAAATAAAGTCTGTTATCTTTTCTTTTATCTTTTTTTGATCACAACAAATGCAAAATTACCAAACCCGCAAGTCACACTACAATCAAATCCCCAACACAACACAACAACAAGGCATATGGACACTATGGCAAAATGGGGGTTAAATAATACAACTGCACAAACAAATATTCAGCTAGTTTAAATTTCTTGATTAATTTCTATTTGCTGTTTATTATTATTATTATTGTTATTATTATTATTATTATTTATATACACGAAATTGAGGACTTAATTGACAGAGCAGCGAAGAACATACACAAGTGACAGCAAAGTAAAGACAACAAGATTGCAAACCATTCAAATGTATTTTGAGACACTTTCACAAATAGCCGAAAAAAAAAAAGCATTTTCCAAAGCATTTATTTTGTTGGAGGTGTTGTGATTAAGCTTTATCCTAATGAAGCAAAAAGGAAAACACTGCCACTATCTGAACTACATGCAAGCACAAAATTATCCCAATCGGCTAACTCAATGTTTAGGAACGGTGCAAAACGTGTTTAGAAAAGCAAATGACCTTGACCTTTAGGAAAGTTACACATAGGAACGATCTATCATGTTTAGCAGTAGATAAAGTAACAGCTACGTAAAAATGATGGCTTTTGGTTCAGTTATTAATAAGATAAAGCAAAACGTGTGCTGTGCAATTTGGAGTGATGGATCGACCGACTGACCGACAGCTAGACTGCTACTGAAGGATGGCCCTTGATTTGAGGTACCTGTATACCAAAACAACAAAATCGCTTCGGCCATGTTTTTGAGAGATTGAGCGACCTGACCTGTGTGGAAGAGCAAACATAATGACATGGGAGGCAGGCCACCAACCTAGGTAATACTTCTCTGAAAGTTTAGTCAAAATCCGTTCAGTGGTTCTTGAGATATGACTTCCTTCCAACAAATTGGCAGACGGAACAACAGACCAACATTTGCCTCGTTCTGATTCCCCCAGATTATTTCAAAAGTATTTCCAGAAATGTCTGGTAATACAAAAATTAATGGTGGGACTGGGATACCCAGACCCATATTAAGGTTTGTGAAACCATTCTACAGTTTATAATAACCTGTACACCACACATTAAGCACAATCACCACACAGCCACATAATTATTAATTGCATGCTACCATAGCATGAATAGAGAAGTGGAAGAAAAAACAAATTTAGTGGCCACACAGTAAACACAAACAACAGAAACGTTACGGCATAGAAACATAATGTTATATAAGATTTTGACTGTGTGTGTGAAGAAAAGGGCTATAATGTTACACAAGTTCAGCAGCAATCTGAGCAACAACATATGAAGTTTTAATTAATTACATCCTTGTCTATACACATAATATTAACTTCATCTGTAATATTGAGCGTTTGCAAGTCTCTACTAGGAAAACTAAGTGTTACCTTAAATTTTGAGTAGGTATTGGAAAATGTCGCAAATCTAAAAACTACAAACAACCAAAATAGTATAGACAAAACTGGAAACAAAGAAACATATTAACAAAAAAAAAAAATAATAACAACAAAACAAAACCACCAGATGAGAAATACTGAAGAATTTAAAAAAATGAAGAATTTATCTGTAGAATACTCGGGGAAAGTCATGTGAATTTAATCAAATAATTATACCAATGGAACTGGGGTGAAAACGTCGAGGGGAAAAACACAACAACAAATAATTCAAAAATGCACACAAAAAAAAGAGTGGAATAGGTATTGTCAATTAAAAGAAATATAATTTAAATAATTAAGATCACAGCAAACTACTTCCAAAAGCAATCTCTAGTTCAACAGAAGATGTGGAGAATGTGCCAAAGAATGCAACAGAAGATGTGAATGAAATGGGTAAAATAAGCGACAGAATAGTGAGATTGTTTTGGTGGTACACACACATCACAAGTTGCTTTTACTGGATAGTGGCCTTTTTATTTTACATTCCTCCCCCTCCCCCCCTCCCAAAATAAATCCATAAACTATTGTCCATTAAAATTTGATTCAAGCTTAGTTCTTTCATTTTGCGCCTGCCCCTCTTCTTCCTACAATCAAGCTTTAACTCTATACTTATGTTGCCTCTTTCCTTTGTCCTGTTCAATGTACTCTCCAAGAGATTTTGGCACTTCATGCCTCGTGAGTCTTTATTACAAACACACTGACAGGTTGTGCTACTAGTACCCAACATAAATCCCATACAACCGTTTAATAAATTAATGCTAATTTCTGTTTCAATTTTTTCCCCAAACCAAATACACTTTTCATGTGTCGGTATTTTCCTCTACCACTCAATCCTTTCACTTTTACCGTCCAGCAAGAGCTCTTCCTTTCTCATTCAATGCAGGCAACAACAGCTCCAGCCCCACAGCAACGGAACACAATTCATAAATCGCATTCCAAAGGGCAATTCATGCACAAATCACGTACGTCCAAAATAAATAGATAAAAACGTGCAGCAAAAAGAAAGCCCGAGCCAGTAAAAGCCCCTTGTGGCAAAGGCCAACTCAGTGACTAAATGGAGGAAAACCACTCCGTAACTTACACTGCCATTCGACCCAGCACCCCCTGAACCTGCGGAGGCGGCCGACAAGTCTAAAGCCGGGGAAGAGGAGAAAACGGGCAACAGAAAGAAACATAGCATCAACAAACAATCAAACAAAAGAAACGCTGCAGCAACAAACACAGAAAAACCACGCAATAAACGTTTCATCTCCCTGTGTATAGAAAAATAATAAACTGCACTTGGCAATCATTGTAACAACCAAACCAAACCAAACTAAAACAAATGATTGGTGATGGAACATAAATGTAAAATATTAAAATTTTGACTCCATGACTGATGCACAATCTGCCACATCAGTTCATTCATTCGAAACCCAAGTCTTTACAAATTTTATGAACTTAATGCATGATCATAAACAAACAGTTTGATGAAGTGTGAAAACAAAAGTCTTGATGCATTCCATAAAAATCAAAGGCAAAAAAGAAAGAAAGAAAGAAAGAAAATGAAAAAATTAGTCATTTTCGTTTTCTTCTGGAGCATGTCTGCATTTTTTTAGCCTAGAAAATCACCAGATCTAGCATCACATATCAACCCTGCACAAATTGACAATGGGTGTTGTCACACTATTGCTAACATGTGGAATAACGTACTTCGATAAATTTAGATACAGGGACTTACAAACACACATACACACACTCATCAGGATTATATAAACCTTCAATGATTTAGATTGTAGGTATAAATCGATATAGAATTACTGCTAGGTAAATTATGTGCGCTTCAAATTGCAACATACTAATTAACATAAAGGCACTGCATCCACAAAGAATGCAAGATGATGAATTTTGGCCACACTAATGAAGGGGAACAATCAACACCGAGTTAAACTTTGTAGTTGTTTTGTGGCTTTATATTTGTTTTGTTTATTACAGTGTTACTTGTGTACTGTCAAACAGCATTTCTGTTTATTTTGGTCGGTATGCTTTAATGATAGCCAGAGAGACCTTTTTAGATCTAAGCACTACAGATAAAGCTGAATCAAGCCTTACCCCAGCCAACAAAGCCTGCATGCAAAAACACTAACATTCCTGACCACTGAATCAAAAACATTACTAAACATTGTGCTATTGAAACTAGAGATTATGCAGCAAATTTTTTTTCTTTGCAACTAAATCTTGTTTTTAGGGAAGAAACAACTTTTATTTTGAAGATACAGCAATGAAATCTGTTTATGTTTAGCAATGCAATGGGAAATTTGACAAGCAAGCTAGAGCAAGCATGTTCAGACTGCTATTATCTGCCATTGCAAGAACTCCATTTTTGTATATTATAATACACAAACAGAGGTAGAAAATAAACATGCACAAGTCACAAGAATTATTTTACAATGAAACAAGAAACAAAATAACTGAACTCACACTACAATTAACTAAGTTTTTTTTTTTTTTTTTTTAACTTAGAACAGGAATTGTATGTTATACCTTATTGTTTCTGTATTTCATTTCTGTTATTTTATTTTTCCTTCATTTTATAGCTCCATATCCAGATAGATTTTTTCTTCCTTCATGTTCAACCATAATCATTATCGAAATGTAATTTTTAAGTTCTGTTACCTTTTAGACTGATGTACTGTGTGAATGGACAGTGAAATATGAAAGATTGCGATTTCCATGCATAAACTACACGGACAAATGACCATTCCATAAAATGAAGATGGCAGCGAACTAAAGAGCTACAAGAATTGTTAGCCAAGCCCTGAGATAATAGGTATATACAACCCAGGAACAAGCCACAACAAGACACAAAAAAACGATTTAGGAGTAAAATAATCCTTGAAACAATGCTCCAGGAAAATGAAAATGAAAAACATACTCTGAACCAAATAATCCGAGGCACTGAAAATTCCAATATATTACACAATAGTTATACGTGAATGAGCCTATAAAAAGAACACATAACTGAAGAAATGAATACAACACAATAAAACAATATGCATTTTAAATATATGTTTGTTTGTTTGTTGTTGTTTTTTAATATTTTTAATTTCCATTCACTTTGATTTTTTATGTCAAACTCCCAAGCACAACACCATGATACTGGTTCTAAGACAGCAACAGAAAAATATTGTTCCCTTCAAAGCACCTGGCTATGCAAAATGCTTCCATTTCCACTTCCCTCTCTTTACATCCCTGTCTTTCTCACACAGTTGCTTCATAAATATGAATAATTTCATCTTTTTTTCAGCTTTCACATCAACTTTGATCTGCACCTTCAACTGAGTAGGCAAACTTCTTCAAAATTTACAAAATCTTTCCAATAGTTGCAATATTGTCACTACCATTATCTTCCTTTGAAATATGTCTTAACTCTAAACAAAAATGTGATTTTTTAAACCTAACATTGTTATTCTGAAGGAAAAAAATACTGTTTTCAAATGGCGTGACATCTACCCAATTTTCCACCATCCCAGTAATCCATCAACATGCCAATTTTTTCCAACGCTAGATATTGAGTTTGATGATTTACTTAACACCTACACATTTATGCACTATGATACTAGAAATATTTTCTCACCATCATCTATACTGAGAGATTCGGGCTCGTGGTTGGGGTTGAGCAGGTTGAGACTGGACAGCAGACGCACGTACATGGGGCACTGAAGGAACTCTTCGTAGTAGTTCATGTGCAGAATTTGATATACCTGTGACGCACAAAAGCACAAGAATTTATTAGCACACTTAGCAATGTTGTAGTTAGAGTAATAATATTACGCTATACTATTATATAAACTATATTATATTATACTAAAGTTTCATACACTGATACAATGTCTATAATAAACACCTGACATCTAAACAAGCCCTTTTCTTCCTGGATCTGTAACAAAAACCCTACAGATAGTTGCATTGCCACTATGCCTTCATTAAATGCTTACGTACCCTGGCTTGCACAACATCAAACACTTCCTCGGAGAACTGGGGGCCGTTAATTCTCTGTATCAGGCCCTTGGTGTATTCTGGCTCCATTCGTATCTTGGATATACCCTGCACAATATGGAACAATTAGTTCAAGGTTCAGCAAACACTAATCAAGGAAACCAATGAATAAACATTAGTTTAGAAGCAATAAGTAAAACAAGTACATGCATGCAAACTAACCAGAATGCTCTATCTCTTTAGCTACTAATTGAAACATTTAAAAACTATAAATAAAAGGACAACCTACTTTGATTATAACCCTCAACCGTCTCAACCCAAACACAATACAATCTAAAAACTTTCAAGACAAAGCTACTTCTGCATCACACGCCTTCTGCCTGAACCCCAAACAACACTAAACTCTAAATCAGCAGCATACTGCGCTTGCATAATATGTACATATTAAGAATACCTTATTGTCCAAATACTGTTCGTAGATAATTTTGGCCGCTCTGCGAAGGGAGCTGAGGTCAGGCTCTGCATCATCTATTATGTTTCCAATCTGTTGAGAGGCAGCTGTTTGGAAACCCTGTCGCAACAAGGGTAAAGACTGATTCTCGTGGTCAGAAACATACATTATTAAGCTATGATCACTGTTTGTTTGATTTTTGTTGTTGTTGTTGATGTCCGAAACATTATATTTATAAATCTCATGAGTCAGGTCCTTGCTTTCTTGCTTCAATCAACAACCACTCACAAACAATCCCTGTCTGTAAATGATGATTATGAAAACTAATCCACGATTCATTAATTGCAGCATTTTTTTTTTCCACTGTCTTATCTACTACAGAGAAATGTGTGCACAAATAAAACAATACTTACCTCTACATTCATGTAGAAAAATAAATAATTGTGACCTCCTTTTTCTCTGAGGAAATCTGAAACATAAATAAAAATACTCTGTACCACTAAGCAGAAGATTGCAGGCTAACGACTAGAAAAGCAACAAGGTCTACTGCAATGAGACAATGAAAGGAACTTGGTGTTACGATTGAGGCACGCACAATAATCACCAACATTGTGTTTTGCTCACAAAGCATGCAATAATAGCATTTATTTACCTTTGATGTGGTTCTATGTTGTTGCTAGAGAAGCTTCACAGAGAGTTTGTTTTATTCGGTTGATATTGTTGTAGCAATATTGAGATCTTTCTGGCATTTTTTGTTTACAGATTCAAGAAATGGGGCTGAATCAACATTAAAAATGTAACACTTGGGTCCAATGATAAAAAGAACAGAAGACCAGCACTTCTATGTCAGTGTACACAAGTTTCAACACCACTGAATACACAAGTTTCAACACCTCACAATAATTGTTTGACAGTGCCAAAAGATGAAAGTTAAGAAAACAAAAAGACTAATCATCTGAATAGCATTCGAGAGAGCAAAGAGTGTAATAAACAAAATGACAGGAGAAAAAAGTGTAATACCAATGAAAGACTGTAGTGCTTGGTTGTTGTTCAGAATGTCATCCAATGTCATCACATACAGGGACTGGTATTGAAGGTAATCAGGTTCCTATCAAGTAAACAGAAAAATTCAACAATAAATCCAAATGCAACACACACACAGACACACACACCCACACCAACACATGCAAACATTGATAAACTTAAAGAATAGTAATATTTTTTTCTGAACAAAGCCTGATATTCATTGTAGATTTTCAAAGGAATCAAAGATAAACTGAAAACCCTCTTTGCACAAATAAATCACCACTGGTCTGTTTATTCTAAACATCTTTATTGTCCAGCATATTCTTCGATCTGTAGAAGCTGGCTGCCCACATAAAAGAAGAAGAAGAAGAAGACAAAGAAAAAGAAGAAGAGTTTGGCACATACTTCTAAGGTTTCCAAGTCTGGTGTTCCTTCTCGTAAGCGTTTCAGTCTCATATTGCACGTATCCCTCAGGAAGACCAGGCTGTTCAGGTTTTGTTTTATGGCAGTGTCTGCGCACGGAACAAAATATTATTATTTAGTTCAGCTTGGTAACCTGCAGCCTTATCTTCACCATTAAAACACCTTGAAATTTCTGGTTTGTTGACCAATTGAAAAATACTGTGCACAACACAGGCATATGCCCACAATTTTTACATTCACTACTTTAAAAATGATTGTATGAACAACATTCAAGAAATAAAGTAGAGAACTGCCATCACCTTCGCTGCCTCCAGTGTCCTTAGATCGCCATCTTGCGATGTCTTCCTCCACTTTGTCACGGACGGCTTCCAACTCCTCTGGGAGATCACTGCTCCGTATCACAGTCAGAAATGTCTCACGGGTAAAAGAACCTTCGTAACACTAAAATCACAAAAAGGCAAAACCAAACATTCAAAATTTCATGTAAAATGCTGACTTTATTTCACATAGTCATTCATGGTTGATCTCATCTTTTCGATATCAAAATAAATAAATTTAATTTTTTTTAAATATATATTGTTGTTATTATTATTATTATTATTATTATTATTATTATTATTATTATTATTATTATTATTAGCATAAATTGTACTGTGCACTTTCCCATTAAAATGTTAGCGGAAAGGCTCTGAAACTGCAGTGCAGCACCCAAAGGACAAGGAATACAGGATCCTTCTTTCTTCCTTTATATCAATCCCACTACCTAATCTCAAATATTAACCGTCACTTTACCACCGAGATATTTTTAGTCTTTTGACCAGGTTATTTTCTAATGTATCAACTCACTTGTAAAGGGTCATGTCACACACAAAAGACAACACAGGTTACTGCCACACAAGCTACAAGTTGATAAACATGAGCGCTTCCACACAAGCTACAAGTTCATAAGCATGAGCGCTTCACAAAAAATGATTCCAAAACTGAGTGGTATTCACAAATGATAGAACTCTCAAGATTGAAGCTGGTTACTCACCAACCATGCCATATATTGATTTATGTAATCTGGATCAGATAACAGATCTACTGTGGGTGCCAAAATGCCGTTCACTAACACCTCCTGAAAAATAAAGTAAACGTGCAATTATTATGACAATATCTATAGTATCTCTAGTATATGTTTCTGATAACATGGCTTTTAACAATTAAGCTTTACGTGGAATTTAGATCCGCTTTGGTAAATGAAAAATCTTTACTTGGGAACCAAGACAGCAAAGGTTTCATCCAATATTCACGATTTTGTAAATTGTTTGTTATTCAAAAATTGTGTTTATAAACTTTTTTTAAATTTTATTCAGTATTACACAACCAAACACCAGCACAAGTAAATTCAAAACACCACTTAATCATCATAAAATTATACAAGTACATTACACTCACTCGGATGATGTATCTGAAGGGCTTGCTGTGGAAATCGTCTTTGGGTAATAGGAGATACAGGAGAACTTCACTCAGGTCTTGCAAGTACTCTGCAAAAACAACAACAAATCATCATCATCATCATCATCATCATCATCATCATCATCATCATCAACAACAACAGTCAGCAAACTTGAAATCCAAATAGAACCATTTACCCCAGACGAAAAAAAGAACCATTAACAGCGGAGGAAATTTTTTTTTTTAAAATCATGGAAACACCTGAGCTCTCATAAGCAAATGCTTGGTACAGAGAAGCTAAACATTTCTCATAGTCTATGGTATTTGGTGTAATTGCTAGAATTTAAATTGTAAGATATTATATTTTTCTTTCTTCCCTTACCCTAATTAGTTAGTTAGTTATTCATTGCTTACAGGGTCCAGCGGACTGCAAAGAGCCGAATCAGGATCACAAAATCAAGACCACAACTTCGCTGAAAGAGGACTCACCCTTGATCCGCATAAAAGATCTGCCAAATCAACCCTAGTGGTAACACTGAAGGCACTCCACCAGCCGGTCACTTTAACCTCACACACAAATGAGAAGTTTTGTCCCGGAAGAGTTTTCAAAACAAAAGGTAGGTGATTGGTCTAGCAAAGAAGATAGTATAGTAGATTGATAGAACAGAGCAGGAATGAGAAAGAACAAAGGAGAAATACAGTGACAGTGGGATTTAAAAGCATTAAAATTTCCAGAAAGTGGGGTAATTAATTATACTGAAACCCCCGGCACTCCTCAGGGGGCCTTACTCTAATGAACACTTGGGAGTAGGTAGTTAGTCATTGTTTATAGGGTCCAGCCTACTGCAAGAATTATCTTCTGCAAGAATAATCTTCATATTAAAAAAACAACATATATTAGTATATAATTGACTGTATTTGTACTTACGTCGCTCATGTGCTGGGTCAGTGCTGACAAGATCCCTGCACATATGGTCTTCCATTTCCACCTCCATGTCGAAAAACTCATCCTCTAGTAGCTGACAGTACTGTTCTGAAAACACAATTACTATGCCCATCATGATAATTTCTCAACTAAACATCTGCCAGATAACAAACACTAGCATCTGAACTAATTCATCTACAAACATGTTACATTTGTTTGAAGTGCTCAAAATTCTTTGTTGATCATGACTGTATTAGTGTATGACTATTCTATAGAAAACCCATAAAAACTGAAACAGGCACAAGTGAAATAAAATGACATGACAAATGTATACTTTATTACATCATGCATACTCATAAAAACAACTGATGAAATGGTGGCATATTATAAATATGAGTCTTGCCGTATAAATATCTTTCACAAAGACATATACTGCTCACGTAAATAATTTAATAATTTGCCTTACCATCATTTCTGTTGGCCCTCACTTTGTCGGAAGCTCTGCGATACAAACGAATGTGGGAAGCAAAGTCATCAACAAGCCTCTGTGTAAAATAAGGCATCCAATCCACATCTTTGGATCTGCAAAAATAACATCAATAATATTAATGGTGGTATTAATGTTATTGATAATGTTAATGACATTCATGATAAAATTTACCACCAATTCAAAGAAGTGAAGCCGCATTTCCACTATGTTTAATGTGTAAGGCATAATAGAATCCCTACTGACAATCCTGCATGCCTGAGATGCACAGTGGTGAAATCTCAGGTTCCCTTTCAGGTTTGTATATAGTGTTTCTTCCTAAAGCAAAAATCTATCCTATCCTATCCCGCAACTTGAAGATCGTTGGGGCACCACAGATGATCGTTTAACCAGTGATTCCATTTTTCTCTGTCCTCAGCAGTCCTAATGGCTTCACTCAGTGTCAAGCCAGTCCATTCAGTTGCCTTCCCACCTCTTTTTCCATCTCCCTCTTCTTCTGCCTCCTTGCACTGTGCCTTGCAGAATGGTCTTTGCAAGGCCGGATGCTCTGGTGATGTGGCCATACCATCAGAGTTTCTGTTTCTTCCCCACCGTGAGAAAGTCATTGTGTTGTCCAATGGCGTGATGGTCTGTCAGACTTCATCACTGGTGATGTGCTGGATATAGGAAATGCCCAGAAGTCTTCCGTAGCACCTCATCTCCATGCTTTGTATTCTCCGTTGTAGGTCTGCTGTGAGTGTCCATGTTTTGCACTAGTGTAGGAAGATGCAGATGACAAAAGAGCACAGCAAAAATAAAAACAAAAAATAAATAAAATAGCAAAAATACTCCATTTAAAGCACACACATAAACGCAGACACATTTATAAACACACATCATTTGTTTATTTACCTGCTGGCAAAGGTGATGACAACTTTCTGAAAACACTGCCAGATGTCGACCAAGAAAGCATCATGATCACTGATCTGTCTGTACCATGGCTTCATGTAATCCCGTACAGTGTATTCCAGAACCTGACAACAACAGTAGATAATTATTAACTAAAGTCCTCATGCTC
Organism: Oncomelania hupensis; assembly: GCA_036898135.1. Lineage (NCBI taxonomy): Eukaryota > Metazoa > Mollusca > Gastropoda > Littorinimorpha > Pomatiopsidae > Oncomelania > Oncomelania hupensis. The sequence continues at coordinate 147,131,557 of CM072511.1, read as the reverse complement.
ATTATCAAAGTCAACAATAATTATTTTAAATGGTAATTAAAACTATTTGTTTTAAAATGCACTGGTCATTGATACTACAACCAGTTAATAAATTTGAACATTTACTATTTCGTGAGTGCAATAATAGTTTTAGAATGACATTTTGTTGAATTTCTAATGGATGTCATTACCATCAACCTCTTTTCAAAAGTAACCAGCATAATAGATATAAGATTCCTTATTGTACATATCTTCGCACTTTAGGGACCTTTCATAGCTTGTGAAAATTACTTTCATTTCCTGGAAGGGGGACTACTTTCTGTAACTGACATCCGCTATTTGTACAGATCATTAGTATGCACAGCGAAAGGAAAAAAGTTATAAATTTAATCGAACCTGGTCATTGCGGCTTCATGAAAACAGGCATTCCCATGAAGTCAACTTCATGTAATAATACATCAATTGTGTGGTATCCAAATTTATATAATTTACTCAACCATTTTGGATGTGAAAATTGGGATCTACATTTCTTTTGAGACTAAACGAAGTATTAGAAGTGGGTTAAGTCCGCCTGTTACAGAAATTGCTTGCTCTTAGGAATTGTCAGAATGAGATCATAATGATAATCTTTATTGGATCCAGCATCACTTTCTCAGTAATCTTACTTGCTCTCTTGACGAAATGAAAACCATGACGAAATCAAGATCACAAGGCTTTAAAGAATCTCTACTGTTATCAGCAATGGTTCATGTTATTACTTTAAAAAAACAAACAAACAATAGTACAAGCATATAAAACTTCAGTTTCTTTACAATATTCATAGTATTATCAGAAAAAGCCTTGTTAGATATTTCCTGTTTTATTTTAACACAAACGAAAACTTGAATGTTTGTATACCTCTTTTAGAGCATCATCAATGACACTTGCACCTGTCATGCGTTTGTCAAAGTTCTTGATCTTTATGGCTGGTTCCATCACATCTTTTACTAGTTTATTGCCACTGGGCGACCAGGGACAATGTCTCATCACACGCGACAACACAAACAGTGAAAACGTGCGACCACAGTAGAACACAATCACCATACACCTGTAAAAACAAATCAATAAAAAAAATAAAGAAAATTTCTAACTCTAAGAGTAAGATAAAGTCATAATGATTAAAACTAAGTACAAATTATAAATCTTAACAGATATGAACGAACAATAGTAAGATAAGAATTTATTCTGATACATCAACTGGTTTGTGATGAAGCAGAGTTTCTTACTTCATGACATATTAATTTTGATTACACACAAGTATATATATTTCCTGCACAAGAAAGCGGAACATTGCTATATTAGCAACTGCTCACATTAAAATGCACATTTTAACAGTAAAACTGGAGTAAGATCAACATTAAGATATTCATTTTCTTCTTCTCCTCCAGAATATCCGTATGGACAAATGTGTACATGGTGATTGCATGCACAGCCTATTCTGTATGCACAGCACTTTTTCCAAATCAAATGCTTCTTCATGGTTGTACTATCTGGGTTTACAACCAACTGGTTTGCTTACTGAATAATATGTCATCCAGTGTAGAAAACAAATAGTACGTACCCGAACAAAACGCAGAGAAAGTAGAAGGAAAGTAGAATTCCCAGCTGTCCAAAAGTGATGAAGTACAGGGTTATTGCAAGAGCCACCCAGAGGTACCCAGGTAGATCAATTCCCCCTAGCAGTTCCATCGTTCTGACATAAAAACAATCGCTAATTAAACCCTGAAACTCTAATTTTCTCGTAGTTAAACGATTTTAACTATTACTGTCACCAAGAATAGTGCTGACGTTCGAGATTTGACAACATAAGCCTCATGAGGGGTGTCAATGGGAGGACCCGCAGATCGAACAGACTGAGCATTGATGTACATTTATAAATCCGTCACAGTCATGATTACAATCGCGGATAGCAACATAACAATATATTAGATGTAAGACATATACCTTCCGTCGGGAATGCACGATGTAACCTGAAATGACAGATTTAAATCCACGTAAGAAGATTTGTTGACAGACGTCTTCTGTTGTCAGCCATGTTGATTGAACCTTGTGACTGAAATATTAACCAATCAGTAAATTTGTAATGACGAAAATAAATGTGTAAACTAATTCCTCATTGGCTGTAAGATTCAAGGGAAGAAACTGGGAAAATTCTACTTTCGTTATTCTCCAAAACGCAGGAAGAAGTATAGTATTAGTATAGTAGTGATGACATCGAAGGTTATTTCTATCCTATGATATCCAGTAACTCGAAGGTCGTTGGGGCACCACAGAGGATCATTTAATCAGCGTACTCCATCTTTCTCTGTCCTCAGCAACCCTCATGGCTTCGCTCAGTGTCAAGCCAGTCCATTCTCGAATGCTGTCATCCCACCTCTTTTTCTGTCTCCCTTTTCTTCTGCCTCCTTGCCTTGCAGTATAGTCTTTGCAAGGTTTGATGCTCCCCACTCTGCATGGTGACTTGGCGTTTTCGTTTCTTCACCACTGTGAGCATGTCATCATGTTGTCCAATGGCTTGTGTGATGGTCTGTCGGACTTCGTCATTGGTGATTTGCTGAGTATAGGACATGCCCAGACGTCTTCTGTAGCACCTCGTCTCCATGCTTTATATTCTTCGTTGTAGACTTGCTCTGAGGGTCCATGTTTCGCAAGGAAGATCGAGATGAAAAGGGATCGAGCGCAGCAGCCTTACTTTCTCCCTGTCTTTCCAAATGGGCTTCAACCTTGTCAGGGCAGCAGTTGTTTGTGCGATCCTGGAGAAGACTTCCTGTCGGGACCCATTGTCTGATACAATGGCTCCTAAATATTTGAAGCTATGCACTGTGTTGAGGGATTGGCCTTGGACTTTGTGTGTCCATGTTGATGCCATTGGTGTTGTTGGTCATCATTTTGGTTTTCTCTGCACTTATTTTCATTCCATAGGCTGGAGGACTGCACTGGTAGCCTTGTCATACAGGCTTTTGATGACTTTAATAATTTTAGGGCTGATGTTTTACGCTCTCGATCATGGTTACCCACAGAGCTGCATGCCAGACTCGGTCAAACGCTTTCTTGAAGTCTACAAACACATGATAAAGGTGTTGTTGGTGCTGTAAGTATTTCTCGCAGATTATTCTGAGGTTGAAAATCTGTTCAGTGGTACCAAAGACTATAAGCTCTTTAATTGGTGGTACTTCGCCTGCCCTGAATCCTGCTTGTTCTTCAGCTATGATTTGGTCAGCTTGGGGTTTCAACCTGTTGAGTATTATTTTCAGGAGGACCTTGCTGGGATACCTGATGAGGCTGATAGTGCGGTAATTTTCACGCCCCTGAAGGTTACCGTTTTTGGGGAGAGTGAAGACAAGCGACTGGGTCCATGGTGTAGGCCACTCCCCACTCTGCCAGATCTTGTTACAGATAATTGTGAGAGGGTCAGCCATCGCTTCTCCTCCTGTTTGAAGCAATTCCGCTCCCGCTGACGTCCCCTTGTTCAGCGATTGCACTGCTACGTGAACTTCCTCTCGGAGAATTGGAATGATTTAATAATAATAATAATAATAACGGATTTTTATATAGCGGGTACTCCAGCCTATGACCAGACTCACCACGCTTTACATAGTCATAACATATAAATACATGCACTCGATGAAACATCACTTTTGCTACAATACACCAAAAGACGGGATAGTAAAGGTACAGACTATCTACAGTTATGTACATAAATTACAACAAAGACAAAAATATACTATTTACAACTATGTACACAAATAACAAAAAAAGACAGAAAGTAGAATAGCAAAAACCTATTCACAGCTATTTATATGCCCGGTTGGGCCCAGGAAGGAAAACAGTATAAATATTTACAGCCGTGTATACACTTACGGATCAGACATAGACAAGAGATGAGAGAATGGCAGCAGGACACAAATCAGTCTGAATAATGCAGTTTGAAGAGGTGGGTTTTGAGGGCCTTTTTGAATGCTTGTGTTGATTGTATGTTGCGGATATGGGAGGGAAGGGAATTCCACTGCTTAGGTGCGGAGTAGGCGAATGCACGTTGGCCGTATGTCTTAGTGCGGGTGACGGGAACCTTGAGTGTGCGAGTGTCAGCAGATGATCTTAAAGTGCGTGAAGGGGCGTAGACAGACAGTAGATCAGCAAGGTAGGAAGGACAAGAATCTGTGAAGAAGTTGTGACAGAGAACAGAGGGTTTGTACTCTATGCGTGCTTGCACAGGAAGCCAGTGAAGGGAATGTAGTAGAGGTGTGATGTGATCACGTTTCTTTGCTCGGAATACTAGTCTAGCTGCTGAGTTCTGAACCTTTTGTAGTTTGTCATTGATGTGTTTCGGGGAGCCAACAAGGAGAGAGTTGCAATAGTCAAGACGAGAGAGGACGAGAGCGCAGACTAGGGTTTTGGTGGCCGGGACTGTAAGATAGTGGCGAAAGGAGCTGATTTGGCGTATGGCCGTGTATGCAGAGCGACAGACGTTGGAGATGTGGTTGTTGAGGGACAGGTCATCGGATAGAATGTAGCCGAGATTTCTTGCAGAGGATGAGAACTGAGTGTTTGTTGTCCCTACTGTAAGCGATGTTGGGAGAGGCGAGAGTGAGGAGGAGGTGTTGTGCTTGTGAATGAGGAGGGCTTCGGTTTTATCGTCATTAAGCTTAAGCTTGTTGAGTGTCATCCATGATTTAATGTCTGTGATGCAGTTCTCCAAGGTCTGAACAGTGGAATTAATGAGAGAGGGGGCGGTGGATTTATACAGTTGTGTGTCGTCTGCAAATGACTGACTCTCAACAGCATGCTTTCTAAGCAGGAGAAGCAGTGGCTTGGTGTACAGAGTGAATAACACCGGCCCTAAAACGGAACCCTGAGGCACGCCGCACACCAAGTCTGCTGTGCTGGAGAAACAGCCATCGACAGTGACTGCTTGTGATCTGTCAGAAAGATATGAGTGGAACCAAGCCAGGACCGAGCCAGAGATTCCAAAATAGTGTTGAAGAGTGTTAAAGAGAATGTGATGGTCGACTGTGTCAAAGGCGGCTGAGAGGTCTAATAAGGTGAGAACGGAGACGTTGCCATTATCTAAGGCGAGCAACAGATCATTGGTTACCTTTAGGAGGGCTGTCTCAGTGCTGTGGAATGGTCGGTAGGCAGACTGGTTGGGGCAAAGTAAAGCGTTATCATATAGGTAGGCTAACAGTTGTTTGAGAACAATTTTTTCTATGACTTTGGACAGGAAGGAGAGGTTTGAAACAGGTCTATAGTTCTTTAGATTATTTTTGTCTAAACTTGGCTTTTTAAGGAGGGGTTTGATGACAGCCGCTTTGAGCACAGACGGAACAACACCAGAGAACAGACTCTCGTTGATAATGTGGGTAATGGTCGGGAGTAGAGGGTCAAGATTCTCTATCAACATGGGGGTAGGAATGGGGTCGAGAGAGCAAGATGTTGGTTTTGAGCTTAAGATGACTTTCTTGACCTCTTGCTCTGTTACTGGTTGAAAAACTTCCATCTTTGCGGTGGTGAGGGAAGGTGAGAATGGGTTAGTGAGTGGGATCTCATGGCTATCAAGAGCGGCCCTTATGTCAGCCACTTTCTGTGTGAAATAGTTACAAAATACATCTGGGAGCTGACATGCTGGATGTGTGGATGGGAGTGATGTTGCATTGCTCTTACCCCTTAGCGCGGTCCTGATTTGGCTCGGAAGAGTCCGCTGGACCTAAAGCAACAATAAATCAATCAATTACCCCTTAGCTGATTGCAAATGTCAAACAACTGTTTACAAGTTTCACTGCTGCTAATTCTGTCGCTAAAGTACCGGGTTTTGGCAGTCTGGACTATGTTTTTTTGCAGCGGTGAAAATCTGCTTGCTGACCTCTAAACCCGATTTGAGCCACTTTTTCTCAGCTTTGCGTCGGTGTTTCTTCGCCTCAGAGAGCTCGTCCGTAATAGACTCGTACCAGGGTGCTGAGCGAGTTGCCTTGACCTTTTTCTGGGCCACGGGAGCGTGCCGATCAAGCACCGCCTGAAGTGTACTATTCAGCTGATCCACAGTGGGGCACAGTTCTGGGGTCACTTTAGCGGTAAGGTCTTGCTTGAAAGCATCCCTATCCATGGTGCTCTGGGGACATGCTAGAACTGATGGATCTCCGTTTGATGTGTGAGGGGTTGTAAAGGTCAGAGCAGTACTCTGTCCATCTATCCAAGACTTCTTGTTCTTCTGTAAGGCATATGCTATGCGTAGGCTATTAGCCGTGCATTTAGTAAGAGCATTTTCTTGTCAACCTGCCAGATTTTTAGATAGATTACCTTTTTATAGTGGCTATATATATATGTGAACGTTAAGGACTGTCACCTATTATTCCTCATGCAGCTTTTCACTACAAATAAAAGACATGTTCTATTAAATTTTGGTTGATGTTAGAGTAAATGAATTATAAGGAATCGTAGGGCCAAGAGCTGTCAGCCTATAATGCCAGAATGTTTGTTTGTTTGTTTATTTCATTTAACGTCTATTCACCGAAGTGATTTTAGACAAGAAAATAAAAGGAAGGTGGGGGGGAAAGGATATGCACTACATGGATGTGGGAAAGGAAATAACATTTAAACAAAATGGTACAACAACATAACATGAAATAAAATTAAATAAAATTTAAGTATTCAAACAATATTGTAAAACTCTTTAAAACAAATAAAAAATTACTATGGAACATGTCAAACTTGTGAAATGTTCATGTACAGAAAAGTCAATTTTGTGAGATTGTCATATACGAATCAGAATAAACTTGCAATTTTTATAACAAATGACCTACAGGACTATAAATTATAGATTTAGCGATGGTAATCCAATATTTACTATTTTTATTTTGAACATTATGAATGTTCTGTGGAATATATTGTGTTATTACCCTGCAATCATGAATGATATGATTTATAGTTAAATTTTCATTGCAAATGCAAACAATGTCCTTGCAATACTTTGTCCTCCAAGAATTTAAAGCAAGACGATGTGCTAATGAGGTTATTGCTCGAGGATACTGGGAATTATCACTATATATTATTTTTAAAGGAAATTTATTTTTTATTTTCTTTTCGATTATACTATACATTTCTTTTGTTGATAAGGGGATGTCAATATGGCTAACGTTGTGTTGATTGTTCGCCCCTTCTTTTGCTTTCCTGTCTGCCCAATCATTATTATTTAAACCACAATGAGATGGTATCCAACAAAAATGAACATTTGTGCCATTAATAATTAAGCAATGTATAAGATAATGTATCTAAAACAGAACCATCAGTATAAATTTGCAAATAAGAATAATATTTTTTATCTATATGTTCATAAGCTTCTGTTGCTAACAAAAATCCATTTTCTTTTTTCCGTATAGCAGTATATTCATAATCAAAGTTTGCTCGCTTAAATTCCCATATTGGTATAGGCATTTGTGGTATTTTTTTTATAGATTGAATTAGGAAATAAATTTGATCCCTGTAAAAGTTCATTTGTATAAGTTGCTATTGTTTGTAAATAACTAATACCCTGTGCTCTTTTTGGATAATCTAAATCAGATCTTACTTCTAGTTCCGTATCAGTGAAATTTTCTACAGCAGATGCTCTAACTATATATTTAGCGCATGATAATTTTCTCCACTCATTTAATGGTAATACTCCAGCTGCTTTATAAGCATCGTCAGTTTTTGTGTGTACTGGAATACCCATAACAATTTTAATTGCTTTGCTGTCCATACTCTGGAGTTGTTTCAGTAAATATTTTGGTGCCGAAAAATATACCTCTTGTCCATACGTTAATTTAGATCTGACAAGCATGCACACAAGATGAATGAGAGTTTTAGTATCACGTCCCCATTTTTGAAAGCTTATAATCTTTATTAAATTTAAACTTTTAACGGCCTTTTCCAACAAATAATGTATATGTTTTTTCCAACTTAATTTAGATGTAAAATATACCCCGAGAAATTTTATTTCCTGTACATATTTCAATTGTTTGATACCAATATAAAATTTTGGCAAACAAGATCATGTTTGTTTTTTCTTCTGATAATTCCAATCCATTATCCTTCATGTAAATATCAATATTGTTCAGTTCATTTTGATATATCTTTTGAATATGTTTTATTTCATATATAGAAGTTTTTCTTTTTAAAGATACATTTACCCATATTGCAATATCGTCAGCATATTGAACTAGATTAATTTTATTACTTACAAATTGAGGTAAGTCATGTAACAAAATAGTGAATAAAAGAGGTGAAATTATAGAGCCTTGTGGTATACCCATGTTAATATTATATGTAGAAGAATAAGAGTGACCTACTTTGGCCATTATTTTTCTTCCATGCAAAAACCCTTTAATATATTGAAAAATATTTCCAGAAAGCCCTATTATTTTTTAATTTGTATAAAAGTCGAGCATGCCAAACTTGATCATAAGCTTTTTTTACGTCAAAAAATGTAGCTAATATATTTTTCCTTCTAGCGAATTGTTTCTTAATGTGTGTTGTTAATTTCACTAAATGGTCTACTGTTGATCTGCCTTTTTTAAAACCAGCCTGATTTTCTGGAATTACTTTATTTTTTTCACAATAGTATGATAATCTATTCATTATAATTTTTTCCATAATTTTACCAGCATGTGATGTTAATGCAATGGGGCGATAACTTGAGGATTCGTGTCGATTTTTCCCTGTTTTTAAAAGTGGAATAATTATTGATGTTTTCCAAATATCAGGCAACACATTATCTTCCCAACATTTATTGATAATATGGAGAAAATGTTGTATCCATTTTAAAGGCATGTGCTTTAGCAAAATGTATGATAACCCATCTGGACCAACTGCAGATTTTTTAGTGCCAAGATAATTTAAAGCATCTGTAACCTCTGTTATTGATATCCTAGAATTCATAAATAAAGAATTATCTGAATTAGGTTCTTTATAATGTTCAGATTTTTCTTCATGTTTTCTTTTTTCAAACTCATCTTTAATTAGACTACTAGTATTGCTTGCATTTGCAAAAAGTTTTCCAAATTCTTCAGATTTCTCCTTTGGAGAAGAAAATAGTTTGTTAGTTATTTTTATGGGACACTTAGGAAGCTGAAAGCCATTTTTCATTTCGGGGTGTCGGATAGTGCAGTGGTTGGAGCACTCGCTACTGTGTCGAAAGTGAAGCACCGTCCGGTGCGGTTAGCACTTGGATGGGTGACCGCGAAGCGACAAACAACAACGCCCCCAGTTGACTCAACTGTGATTGAGTACCTACTCTCTTGAGGGTGGGGAAGGTAAAGCAGCGAGGGAGAGAGTTGGGCATCACCCTCATTACGCTGGCCCAAGATAAGTGTGATCTCCAACATCACGCTCCCCTACGGCCACAAGGCTATGGGACTACCTTTACCTTTTTTACCTTTACTTTTTTCCAAACATTATTAACATTACATGTATTTGATATTTCTGTTTTACAAAAATCTTCCCAATATTGTTTCTTTGCTGATGCTATAATTTTATTACAATTAATTTTTGCACATTTCATGTGCCTATGTGCGGAAACAGATCTACATTTTATCCAATTCTTAAATGTATTCTTTTTTTCCTTAACTGCATCTGCACATGCTTGATTCCACCAAATATTACCACTGTGTTTTTTCTTTACAGAATTTCTCTTAATAGGTATAGACTTATTAGCTGCAGACAATATTGTTTTTGTAAAACCTGTATAAATTGCATTGATATCTTCATTTTGTAGAAAGTCATCTTCAGAGTACAATAAATGCATTTGATACAGATTCCAATCTGCACGAGTATAAATATATTTTGGTATAATATCATCTTCTATTTGTATCTCTGGCTTTTCATTTATTACAGTTAAAACTGGTAGATGGTCACTACCTAATGAATCAGAGTCCACTTCCCATATACTGTCTATTGCCAAATCAGGCGATACAAACGTTAGATCAATGGCAGAAGGTTGGTGTGTTGCTATGTCAGGAATCCTTGTTATTCTACCATCATTTAACAATATAAGACCAGAAGTAATTATATTTTCAATAAAACGATTATTTGTATTATAATTACATCCTTTATCCCAAAGTGTTGAATGAGCATTGAAATCACCAACTATAATACAATTTTCATTTATATCAATTGATTGTAACCATTCAGTATTAAAATCATCTGGTCCTAATGGATAATAAACAGACGTGATAGTAACATACATTTGATCATGAATTTTTACTTTCACGGCTACTGAATACACATCATTTAAATCTTTTGGAATGGGAGACTTGCATGTGACGTAATCCATATCTTTCCTAATGTATATCGCAACGCTTACTTTTGTATTCTGTTTAATAAATGGTGTTACAGGTGGAAAAAAGTAGCCTTCAATCTTAGGAAGTTTCTTCCTTTTTACATTCAATGACTGCAGTGCAAGAACATGATGTTGGTTTGTTGCTACATATTGTTGTAAAGAGTGTACATTTGTGGATATAGATCTGCAATTCCACTGAACAATACTAAATTTATCATCAATCATAAATTTAAGATAGTATTTTTTAAATGAATGTTGTTCAATTATGACAAAATATTTCTGAACATCAGTGACATTAACTTCATTCCTTTTTGATTCAGATGAATGCAGTCTCTGTAAAAGGAACGGTTTGTAGCCCCCGTTTTTGTGAGAAAGGATACACTGTTGTCTACAAAGTGTACATTTTCTTTGACACATGCTGCTCTCAGTGCAGCGTTGGCGGCATCACCTTTCTTTCTCAACTGACCTCTTGGGGGTACAATAGATGACACACAAATGTATGCTGCAGGGAATGTTGCCTTGACTACTTTAATCATCTTTAACCAGTCCTTCATGTTAATGTTTTTTGTTTTGCAGCTGTTGATACCTGCATGAATAATGACATATTCTACTTTTCCATTTGCAGGTACATCATCCAACCATTGGACAATGTCTTCAATTTTTATATCAGGAATGCAGACTAGCTGACTTTTGACGCCTTCAACAGCAACTTCTTCCATTCTGATGCCTCTAATGACGGAGTCTCCTATTATGAGTTGTTTAGTATCTTTGGCTACTTTACTATGCTTTAGCCTTTCAAAAGGAGTACTGGTGATGTCACTGACAGATCTCATGTTTAGTTTAGAAACATCCGGACATTCGACAAATGTGTCACAAGGAGTAGAACATGACACTGTCACTGGTGTTGATTCATCACTTATTATACCATCTGACACCTGTCGTACATTGTGTTTACACAGTTTGATCAGCTGCTCTGCCTTATCTCTTTCAGAGTGTGCAATGCTTGCTGTCGTTGATTTATGTTGAAAAAGTGTTTTGTAGATAGCAAAAAGTCTGTCGATGTTTGTGTCTTGCTCACTAATTATTGGGACAGCTACTTTTTCCAAAAACTCTGTGAAAGATGGTGTTGAGGTTGCAGTTTGTTGTGCAGCTACTTGAGCATATGTTTTTTTTTTTTACTTTCTTTTTCAGGACGTTTCTGCTGTACTTTCTCAATAGCCTCCTGTATGCTCATAGAGCATTTTGATCTTTCTGTGAGAGCATTTTTTAGTAGCACCTTTTTGTCACATCCACGATAGGCAGCTGAGTACTCACCTCCACAGTTTACACAGTGAGGCTTGGAGGCGTTGCAGTTTTGCCTTGAGTGATATCCTCCGCATCTGCAACATCTTTGTTTTGCACAACAATGTTTCAAAGTATGGTTTAATCGCTGGCATCGTGTGCACCGTGGAACTGGAGGACAATATGGATGTACCTTAAAAGTTTTGTCATTTTGTGTCAATGTTGCAGGCAATTTGTTTGATGCAAACACTATTCTTGTTATGGTATGACTACCCCCGTTGGGGTGCCGGGGGTTTCAGTATAAATAGTATCCCCACTTTCTGGAAATTTAGTGCTTTAAATTCCCACTGTCGCTGTCTTTCTCATTTGCTCTTTCTCATTCCTGCTCTGTTCTATCAATCTGCTATACTATCGTCTTCTTCGCTAGACCAGTCTCCTACCTTTTTTCTTGAAAATTCTTCCGGGACAAGACTCCTTGTTTGTGTATGAGGTCTGTTGGATCAGCTTGGGAATATTGGACGCTTTCTGCCAGGTGGTCACTAGGGCTTCCTATAATGTTATTATTTTGCAATGTAGGCATTTTATTTGTATGTGTTTTGTTGATAATTTATAATGATGTTTGTATTCTATTTTGTTTTTGTAAACGGGGGTTCGATAAGTTGGGGTGAAGCCTCAGCCGTCCCCTGCGTGGGATGTCTTTATTGTAAAGTGACTGGCTGGTGGAGGGCATTCAGTTTTCCCACTAGGGTTGTTTCAGCAGATCTTTTATGCGGATTGGGGGTTGTCCGGTCCTGATTTGGCTCGGAAGAGTCCGCTGGACCTAAAGCAACAATTATGTAATGTTATGTAATGTAATGTTATGGTATGACTTGATTTTTTTGCAATGATATTCTTGTATTTGATGATGTTTTCATTGTTCTTTAGAGTGTGTGCATTGCTTAGTCCAAATACTACTCCTTCAGTTGTTTCAGTTGGAATAACACACTTTACATGTGCACCCCCGATGTCAGACAGTGATAATAATTTGTCTTGTTGTTGCCGAGAAACACAATGAACATACCAGTCTCCAGAACGCAGTTTACGAACAGAAGCGACATTGCCTACAAAACCTTGAAATGGAAATTTACTTGATACAGGAAGTTTCTTCAAAGTTACATTTCCCGTATGTTTATCCCGTACAATAATGCCAGAACTACTATGCTACATACCTAGTATAAGACATTCAAAGGGCACAGTTGGTGTTGTTTGTTTGTTTTAAACGAATTCCAATTTTAATTGATCCTGAGGGGCAGTGCCCTCCCTCTCCCATCCCCCACCAACCCTGTGCATTATATATCCCTTTTAATGTGCGTTTTTATTCATGTCCCTAATACACTGATGTGTCTGAAACATTAATTCTATTTATCGTAGCGACAGGACATGCATTTCGCCCGATGGCTTGAGTTCAGCCGAGGCCGTTTACGTGCGTGCCTGGGTCAATGCGATCATTATCAGCAAAGCCGCGTAAGAGCTATGCCGCTGGGGCTGACCACGGTCAGAGCAGCCGAGGCAAGGGAGGTGGGGGGAGAGGAGGGGAAAGGGGGGTGCACTAACACTTTTTATTCGCTAATGTCCGGTTTCCTGGATGGTAAAACTACTGAGCTTTGACAGACAGTGGCCGTCAAAGACTTGTCAAAGGTGTAATTGAAATACTATAATTTTACAGGTCCCTATTCTACGTTCTGGTTTAAATGTTCTCTATCATTACGACGAAAAAGACAAAAAAAGACAATACATTTCAACTGTTTATTCACAATAAATTGACACATATCGGAAATATGCACGAACCAATATACAATTTTGTCCTCGGACCTTCGCTCCAGTTTCTGCCTTCCAGTATATTCTCTCTCTCTCTCTCTCTCTCTCTCTCTCTCTCTCTCTCTCTCACCCTCCCTCCCGATCCTTATATAATTGAGCAAACCTGAAAAAAACCCTGAGCAAATACACAGAGTTAAAAAAAAAAAGTTTTAAAATGCTTGCAAATCGATCAATACTGTGTTATTAAAAAATCCCAATGCCTGAGAACGTCTTCTAATTGAGCATGTATCAACAGACATGTAATTCTGTAGTTCAAAGCAAAACCAAATAGTTTGCAGTTATCAAGTTTAAATAAGGCTTATTAATTTAAGTTAAAGCTGCCCTCTCAGTACCAGTGTCCTCAGCTATCCACATAGCATGAGCTAGGTGTTATACTTAAACGCCAATTTATTAGTTGCGATAATGTGTTAGTGGTGCAATTCTGATTCTTTAATGTATTTCATTTTATTACGTTTTAATTTAGATACCCATGTGGGTATGCGTGAGTATGCGTGTGCGTGTGGGGGGTTGCGAGTGAACGTGTGCCTGTGCTTTACTCCTTAAAAAACTTCCTCTATTAGAGTATTTCAATGTTTTAATGTCCAGTGGAAGGTTGTTTGTTGTTGTAGAGTGACTGAATGTTTTACCGCATCACCAAAACAAAATCCTATGTATTTTGAATTCATTGGGTAATAAATAAATTGTCTTGTCTTAATTCATTGTTCTTATCAATGCATGACGATTTATTTCATATTCAAAACAAGTATAAAAGGAACCAAGGTTTTCTTTTATTAAAAAAAAATATATATATATAAATATATATATTACCCCTTACCCCTCTTCATCTTTCATTCATCTCTCCCTCGGAAAGCTAAGTAGACTACCCGGCATAACCGAGAGCAGTTCCAACATACACATCAAACACAAATAGAAGTCTTCTGTCTGGCTCCTAGCTGTATCACATAATCTAGTAATAGTGTATGTTAAAAGTCATGGTTTTCTTTACCCTGTGTTTATTTCTTACGTAAATGATTATTTGTAATTGTTAATTTAACATTGTAAAAATTTCAATTTCAAAAGATTAACTGTAATTGTTACCCTTTGGACCTGAACCTGAACCCTTTGGACCTGAAACAGGTGGGTCACTGAAAGTTATTTCAACGGACAGGAAAAAATTCAAAGTTCCAGGATCAAGAAATCCACTTTCAGAGATCCATAATCTGTGAGTGTGAGATATACGTCATTATCTGTTCACGGACTGTGACATCTTAGTTTAATCACAGACTATTAATTATCTCTTCGAGTGTTTCTGTAACCTAGATCGGCTGAGGTTTTTGTTGACAGCCTTATTATTAATATGCCTTGGATTATTTGTGTACGTCCATTATTAGGATGTTTTTATGGTGTTGGGTCCTTGTAGACTAGATTCAAACTGCTGTTTCTCAGCGGACCATTTGTGAGCAAGGTCTCTCTCCACCCGTTCCATGAAAGCGCTGTAAGGGTTCCTGTGTCGCCGGCGATGTCTCTGTGGACAGAAAAAAGTATAAGCTTATTAAGTTAACTTACCCATTCATACAAAATTGATCAGCTAAATTACAAAGTGCGTGTATAGGGGTGGAGAGAGGAGGAGGAAGAGAAGAGATAGAGAGAAAAAGTAACAATAATGATTGAAAGAAAGCCGTGTGCATGTCCTGGTAGGCCTCACATACGGTCTCTGCATGGTATAAAACTTCACTGCACATGAATAGCGTAGATACTTTCACGATGCAAATGTTCGATCCCTTGACTCACAGAGAAAGCCTCAGGTTTTTGTGGCCACTGCGTCTTGTCCAAGATAAGGTTCCTGTCCCATTTGGGCTTAGCGGACATAGGCGGCGCCATCTGCCTTTTGGACATCATATCACGTTGCTCTGGACCCAGGTGCAGACCGTGGACTGTAAACATAATTATCAGCAAAATAAAAATCAGCATGTATAACAATAGATATACTGTGGGCGAAAGCAACAACAAAAGGGACTTCAAAGCGTCTACAGTAAAATGTAGGACTGCTATATAAGATATGATGATTGCAGATGGGAGGAGTGGTCAATCAAGGTGATGATGATGGGGGTGGTGATAGTGGTGATGGTGGTGGTGCTGCTGCTGCTGATGATGATGATTTATGACGTTAATGTTGTTGAAAATATTGATGGCGATGATGACGGTGACAAAGCTGTTGCGGCGAAGGAATGGAAGTGACGATGTCGGATATTACAGCGGGTTAATAGAGCATTGTTTGTTGGTGCTGCAGACTGAATCGATTGCAGGGGCAGTAAGCGAACATTTTTTTAAACTAGAAACAGGATTGTCTGGGTGCCTCACGTTTCGCCTACTCGCGTTTCGTCTATGCTTTGATCTCGGTAATGTTGCCCCTCCCCTTTTCACAGCGCGTTGCCTATACAGTCACTCGCAGTTCGCCTACAGAGTCGTCTTGCATATCTAAAGTCGAAAATCTCTTTCACAAGTCTTTCACAAGTCCAGGTGCGCGTCATTCTCTCGCTGAACAGCGGCAGGCAAGGACGAGCCTGTCAGCTAAGGACAAGGCAGCGCAAGCTCCTGGTAAGCTGGCAGGCTAGGAGTCTGTCTTTACGAGCTACAGCGTTGACCATTCGCTGAGGTGTTGGGCATCCTTCTTCATCTGCCAACCTGCTTTTTCCACTGCGGCGGTTACTGTTGAGCATTGCATAGCCGACCTGCGATTTCTACTGCGGCGGTCTGCCGACCAGCATTTTCCATTGCGGCGGTCACCAGGCTTGAGCTCACACCTGCTCACGGAGACGTTCTAACCCACAGACGCTCAGCATGCCGATATGAGGAGGATGCACCGTCGGGGCGGAGCGGGGGCCTAACCGGCGGTGGCAGTACAGAAGTTGACGCTGCTGACGCGGACTGTGGGTGATCCCGATACGTCACTCCACTTAAACTCTAACCTTCATCTTCTTTCAAGTTGGGCTCCTTTGGACTGGGCGTCGGTCGCGTTGCGCGGAAGGGCCCTCCTCGTCTGCCTCCGACTGTCCCGGCCACTGGTTTCCCTGTTTCTTTCACTACGATTGGGCGACGTGGGATGTCCTGTGGAGAGTGGCGACCTCCGGACTACAGGTGTTTCACCGCCAGTGGCACTCCACGCTTCGACTACCCACCCTCACGCGACCTCTGCTTGGCCACCTTCTTGCAGCCTCATCGGCATTTTCTCGACGGCCTCCTCAACACACCTTTTCTTGACTACCCTTGTCGTCCCGCTTGGCTACCTTGTGACATCTTGTACCTGCTGCGTGCGGTCAACTCTATCAGCCTTCTATTTCAACGAACATTATTCTGCATCATCGTGCTATTCTCAACGCTTGTCGCAGCTGCCCACGTGCGCTCCATCTTCAAGAGATCGTCTTACAGCATCACGAACTTCCACTGTATCCAGCTCCAATCGCTCACCTTGACTTCTTATTACATCGGACTGTCAACTCTACTAGTCCCCTATACGCATTGTGTCCGGGGACGGTAATTTATACAACCAACCAACCATCACAAGTCCACGCTGTCCTTTATACGCAATGGGTCCGGGGATTTTAATCTATCATCGTCACAAGTCCCATCATCATTCATTCGAGGTTCGTCGCTTCTCGTTGTGGTGTGTGCTCCCATGATTGATTTCCTAATCGCCCTGAGGCAGCGTCTCTGTTGTGTGCTTGTTCTGCCGGGACTTTGCGTTTTTCTACGTTTCTTCGCTACGTTGGACAAGGAGGGCGCCTAACCTCTCGCTGCCTGGTGTATACGAGTTACAGTCGCTATGTGCTGCTGGAGCTCCGCATACTTGGTGATTATCGTTTTGTCCCCCAGAGACCGCTGTTTCAACCCATAGGAGAGGGACATATAGCCGTTTGTGCTGGCCCTCTCCTAGTGGGTTTTACCTTTTATTGCAACTTTTAGGTACTGAGTCCTGGACTCGTACTGTGTTTGCTTTTCCTTTTTATCCTATTTCTTATTGTTGGATGTGACTTTTAGCGGTGCCTATCCATTTTTGCTTTTAGTGATATGTCTAGAATTTTAATGTGGTCCTGAATTGGTTTTTAATCTTAGCTTAGTGGGTTTTTTTCGGCCGGGGAACCGGTTATGGGAAAGCCTAAAACTCGCGTGCCCCCGGGGCGCCAGTGCACCTCGGGGGTTAGGCTGGACTCTCCGGTGGTAAAAAGCCGTTTGGATACCGACGACGCGGAGATTTGTGTCGACGAGTCAGTGCCCTGCGTAGACCCTGCCCTCGCGGTCGGCGACTTGGTTGCCCCTTTGGAGGGCGGTTTATCTACACCTGCCCGTAAGAGAACCTGGGAGACTCTGATTCCTCCCAGTCGTCCTCCTCTACAGATTCGATCGAGGTCTCGACCGTTGTAGCTGATTCCTCCCCAAGCCTGGCCCGGGATGTTTTGGTTCCTGCCGGTGTGTCTCCCTCTTTGGGGGCGGAGCGCGTTGAGTGTCCTCCTCGGCCCGTCTTGTCTCTCACTTGATCCTCGTGAGACGGAATGGACTACCGTCGCCGGTAAACGCAGAACGAAAAACAGGGTGCTTTTGAACCCCCCCTTCCCCCCCTCCTTCCTCGGTTAATAGTTTGTGTCGCTTTCCGGTTACAGTTAAGCTCCTGAAGAGTCCCGACTTTGTTACTTTGAGGACACTGGGTTGGCGGCTGGTCGAGATGCTGCGGGCGGCCGTCGGCCCGGTTGATAGAGTTCGGCCGTTGGGTGACGGGTTTTTGGTGGGGTGTGCCACTCGTGCACAGCAGCTGAGGCTGGCCGGGACGCCCACTTTGAGTCCGTACTCGGTTGCCTGTTCCATCCCTTGCCCTGTGGTAGAGGGTGTTGTGCGGGATATCCCCTCCACCGTTTCGGAGGAGGACATATTGGCCAAGTGCGAGGGCACGGTCGGTCCTGACGGTTTCGTCCGGGCGTGTGCTATCAAATGTTTTCGCCGTTTGCCTCGCTCGGACGGCTGTCCGTCGACTACAGTCAGGGTCACTATTGAAGCCTCCAGTCTGCCTCCTTTTTTTTTAATTGATAAACCATAGAGAATTTCCGGTGAGGCCATACGTTGCGGAGGTTCTCCGCTGTTATAACTGTCAGCGGTATGGCCACACCAGGAAGTTCTGTAAGTCCGTTCAGATTTGTTCGTCCTGTGGCGTTTCCGGACACTCCGGCGCCCAGTGTAACGCCGAGCGTAAACCTTGCCTTAACTGCCTAGGCAATCACTCGGCCTCCAACCATAAATGTCCCGTCATGAGGGAGCGCGTTCTCGCGAACCAGCTCAGGGCTGCCCAATACACGCCGCGAGCCCAGGCCTTATGCCAGGATCGTCAGCAACTTTCTGCTTCTGCACCTCCGCCGGTGCGCGCTACATTCTCATGGAGAGCACCACGTGCTCCCGTCGCCCCTGCGGTGGTTGATTCTCCACCGTCGCTTCCAGCGGACCGTACTGGTCGGCCTCCTCCCCTTGTGCTGCCTGCAACCAACGGGATTTCGAACCCTTCTGACGTGTCGTCTGCGCCTGTTTTAGGCTGCCACGACCCTTGGGTTGTTGTGCGCAAATTGGAAAAGTTGGTCGAACAACTTGCCTTTACTGTCGCTGGGCTTGCGGACATGGTCCGTAGTTTGGCTGATCGGACCCAGCCCCTGCGTAGTCCTGTCTCCTCTGAGTTCGGCGCCCAGACCGATGCCGATTCCGCTAACTGTGACGCTATGTCACAGACCCCCTCTGGTGGCGGGGTCTCCGGCCTTATTGCTAGAGACTCTGCCACTCAGGTGAACAGTGGCCCCTCCAGCCTGGAATTCTTTAAACAAATGAATGAATATTCCAACCTTCTTTCCCCGCATTTTGAGCCGGTGCAGATCGATTACGCCATAGCTCTTTTCCGTTGGGCATACGATTCAGGTTTGGCCGACTACTCTCGGCCGAAGGGTCCCCCGTGGCACCTCAAAGATAAGCCGAAGTGCCCGCTCTTAGGGAGAGGCCATCGCCGTTAAGGCTTCCCGTTTTCCTCGGCCGAGTCCTTTTTTAAAAAAAAATTCATACATTTTTAATTGGCCCTGTGTTGGCCATATTCCTCAACTTTTAACCTTTTTAGCTTTCTATTATTTCTTAACATTAGAATTTGTTCCGGCATTTGTTGCTGGTTGCCCGTTTTAAAATGTTTTAAAATTAATTTCGACCCGTTTCTATTTTTCCATAGCTTGGCAGACCTGGTCTGTAAAATTTACGTCCCCGGACACATTAAGCATATAGGGGACCTGGTCTGTCTCATATTAAAGCCCTCTAATTCGTTCCTTTACGTAATGTTATCACCCCACTCCTTATTCCTAGTTGTAGCACCTATTCCTCCCCATACGGCCTTTCATCTCTTCCTCGGGCATCGCACTTCCTTCACCGCGACCAGCCTTCTCACATCCTCCCGATGCGGTCTGCTTACTTCTACCAATGTTGCCTAGAGCGCTCCGCTTCTACACATCTCTTCATTTTATCTACATACCATCTTCTACTACTTACCTGTCTTCTCTACAAGCGTACAAGCTGTGACGCCGCTACATCTCCTGTTCCCTATCTCCATCCGGGGACGTTAAGCATTATTCACACTCACAAGTCCCCTATACGCTAATGTGTCCGGGGACGTTAATCTACATACCTGCCTCTCTCTCTCTCACTCAGTCTGTCACGTGGGGTTTATGGGCTCTGCACAATGGAATTATGGACCCTCACGTTTATTCGGTGGGAACTGCTAGTAAGTCACCCTATGAATTACTTTAATAAATTTATTTGTTTAGCTCGTTCTGTGTTAAGGTTGGGGTACAGAAATAGATAGAAAAATAGTAAAAGATTACTGTCACACTAGCTTTCACACGGCTATGAATCATATGTAGTCCAGCCACTTGATAACAGTTAAAATCACACATTTATTTCTTCTACTCTATACAAGATTCTCTACGTACTAATCTAACTTAAAAAGTCTCAGTCACTGCTAATAGTTCGATCGCTGATAGTCTAGGCAGCTGTTTTTCTTCCTCGGGCACTTGCTATAATATTTCATGTAGATTTGGACTACTGTGGTCCGTTTTACAGTTTCTGAAGAGTTGGACTACTGTGGTCCTGTTATGATCAGTTTAAGTGCACCTTCGCCTTATGCACTTAACTCATGTGTGGGGTGTTCGAAGTCCTTCTGTGAGGTAGCTTCTGGTCCACCTGTGTCGTTGTGTAGTTGGGTTCCCTTGCCACGCTGTGGGGTCTGACAGGGTGTGTTTCAAGGTCGCTCTTTCCGACTTGTGCGGTAGAGTCTCCTCAACCAACTAGTCGTTTCTGTTGAGTGGGGTGCACAGGATAGCTCGGGATAGCTCGGGATAGCTCGCCTGCTCGTCTGTAATATAAGAGACGAAATTCTGCACAACCCTGAATAATCGGTTTGTGCAGAGCGTCTCACTGAAAGCCAAAGTAGCCCTCAGTGATAGCTCCACATCTCTATACATAAGCGACGAACATTCTGCTACTTCCGGGGTCCACTGGAATCTCACTCTAAATTCCTATACATACATAAATATCAATCGTGTCTAACTATACACATACAGAATTAATAATATTATAAACATTCGGTGGTACAGCCACTGGTCTGCAAACATACATATAAGTTAAACAACAGTGGTTCCGTACGGGATACAACATGGCGGCGCAACCGGTCGTGTTTCGCCTCGTGGTCGGCTCTTCCACGTGGTACGGCAAATTCGGATTAACAATTCACATTTATGCATAGCAAATTCCACAAACATAATTTCAACAATAATATAAATATATCACGATGAAACAGAAGGGTGTTCATTTACCTGTTTGACAAGTTCAGGCCCGTAGTGACTTGATAGAATTCTGAGATTCTAAAGTCCTGCTTCCTGGTCTATGAGTGAAGATAGTTCTCTGCTAGCTAAGTAGATGTTACTTCTCCCTCGTCTCACACACGACTGATTCAAACTGTGTTAGGCTCTGACACAGTCAAAACTGCTCTACCCACTTAGCCTGCTGGTCATTGGTTAAAATAGTCCGATTCAAAACTCAAGTGCTGACTCACTGCGATGTGGGTGGCTCGCTCGCTGTGTGTGGTCTGCTGTGTAATATACTAACTTCTCTACTGTTACAAAGACTACACATGGCTAAATAGTCAATGAGCAGAGTTAATACTAGCCAGTTCGTGACAGGCTCCCTCAACTGAAAAAAGGCGATGACTACTGGATTCGACCTTTTTCTACTACAGAGCCTAGTTTAACGCTGCACTATCCTAGGGTCCTATTTACACACTAGTTAAGTTGCTCTACCTGCGCTGCAATGCTGTGCCAGGTAGCTATGGACACTAGTGACAGGGTTTTACTGGGCGGGGACGAATTCTGGTGCTGTGGCCCTTAGTTGTGTTGGGTGGGCGACAGCTGCTGTGTCCTCCACGAGATGGCGACTGAGGTAGTCGGCTCCGTGGTTCTCTTTGCCGGGGATGTACTCGATTTGGAATGAGTATGCCTGAAGGGTGAGTGCCCATCTCATCAGGCGAGAGTTCAAAGACTTGGAGGCTGCCAGGAACGATAGTGGTTGGTGGTCCACCTGAACTGTGAAGTGGGTCCCATACAGGTAGAGTTGGAATTTCTGTATGGCCCAGACTAGTCCAAGACATTCTTTCTCCGACGTGGCGTAGTGGGTCTCGGCGGGTCTCAATTTCCTGCTGGCGTAGGCGACAGGGAATAGCGTCTCTGCATTCTTGGGGTCGCGCTGTAGCAGTACTGCTCCGAGGCCTAAGTCGCTTGCGTCGGTGCGAAGAACGAATGGCTGAGTCAAATCGGGTAGGTGGAGTACTGGCGCCGATGTCATTCGGTCCTTGAGTGTTTGGAATGCTGTCTCGCATTCGGCTGTCCATACTACTTTGTCCGGGGCGATTTTCCGGGTTCCATTTGTCAGTGGTACGGCGATGCTGTTGTAGTTGGGGATGAACTTCTGGTAGAAGCCGCAGAGTCCTAGAAACGACTGTACTTCCTTCTTGGTCTTGGGCCTAGGAGCGTCGAGTAGGCGTTTCACTGTCTTTTCTACCGGTCGCAGGCTTCCTTGACTGATGGTGTGTCCCAGAAATTCTAGTTCCGTGAATCCAATCTGACATTTGGTGGGTCTTGCCGTCAATCCCGTGTCTCTGAGGCGGGCGAGTAGTTGTTGTAGGAGCGTGACATGTTCCTCCCACGTAGGTGTTGCGATGAGGATGTCGTCCATAAACGAATGTAGGTGCTCGCTGCTCAGGGGTGCCAGGAGTTTTCGCATCATGGCACTGAAGATGCTGGGTGCGTTGTGGAGTCCGAATGGAAGCACGTTGAACTCGAAGTGTCCTTCCATAGTGCTAAACGCTAGGTACTTTCGGACTTGTGGTTGTACTGGTATCTGGTAGTATCCTTTGCTGAGGTCGATGCGTGAGAAGTACTTCGCTCGCTGTAGCTTGGCAAATAGGTCGGTCTGGTCCGGGAGTGGCTCTGGCTGGAACTGCGTTACCGCATTCAGGAGTCTGAAGTCGATGCACAGTCGATGCTCTCCGTTGGGTTTTCGCAACAATACCGTGCCTGCGCTGTAGGGTGAAGTAGACTCTGAGATGATTCCGGCTGCCAGTAAGGTGTCTATCTCTTCCTTGATGGCTCGCTGCTGAGACAGTGGCATCGGGTAGAGCTTCTGGCGGACGGGTGTTGGGTCGGTCACCGTTAAGGTTACTTCGACGAGGTCTGTCCTCCCTGGTCGGTCTGTGAGCACAGTCTGATGTTGGCGAATGACCTGTCGTACTTGCTGTTGCTGTTTAGCGGCTAGGTCTCCGTTGAGTATCACGTCTTTGTGGGTTTCTTTGGAGTGCAGGGGATACTCTACTGCATTGGTCTCCATGCTTTCTCCTTCTTCCGCGATGGCGATGGCTAGCAAGTTGTGAGTGCTGGGGGTCGCTGGTCGGTCCGTATACTTCTTGAGGAGATTGATGTGGTGGTATCGGGCTCTCCCGTTCACCTCTACTTGGTAGACTGTCTTGGATTTCTTGGCAGTCACCCGGTACGGTCCTCTCCAAGCGATGTCCAGCTTGTTGGTTATACTTGGAAGTAAGAGTAGCACTTGATCGCCGACTTGCAGTTCTCTGTCCTTCGCGTGGCGGTTGTAGTACTTCGCCTGACGGGCTCTTGCCTTCTTCAGTGCTTCACCAGCTTTCTTCCACGTTGCTTTGAGGGTTTCCTGCAGGTCTGCGACGTACTTGGTGGCACCTCTTGGTGTGTCGTCTATCTTGGCTTCCGTCCAACTTCTGCGTAGGGCTTCTAGCGGTCCTGCTAGAGGTCTGCCGAATAGCAATGTTGACGGGGTGTAGCCTGTGGCTGCATGGGGCGTTTCTCTGTATGCGAACAGTGCCGCATTCACGTAGGTGTCCCACGCTTCTGGATTGTCGTCGGCGACTTTCCTGAGGATGGTGAGAAGGGTTCCATTCAGTCTTTCTACTTGTCCGTTGCTGGCGGGGTGGTATGGTGGTGTGCGAATGTGATGTACTTGTATCAACTCGAACACGTCTTGCATCAGGCGGCCGGTGAACTGAGATCCGTTGTCCGTTCTAATGCTGTCCGGGAATCCGACTCTGGTAAAGATGGCGATGAGTGCATCTGCAATCTTCTTGGTGTCGATCGCTGGCAACGGGACTGCTTCGCACCACATCGTACATGCGTCGACGAGTGTGAGTAGAAATCTGTTCCGCTTCTTGGTCATGGGCAGTGGTCCCACTATGTCTACTGAGACTTGCTGGAATGGTACGCCGACTACTACCGATGGTCCTAAGGTAACTGGTACGGTATGATGTCGCGGGGAATATCGTTGACATTGGTGGCAAGATTTCACGTAGCGCTTAACATCCTCCGTGATTCCTGGCCAATAGTAGTGTGCGCTGATCCTCTGCACTGTGGCTCCAATTCCCATGTGTCCGCTGAGTGGCATGCTGTGGCCTAATTCTAGTACTTGGGCTCGAAGGGTGGCTGGCAGTACTAGTTGGGTGTGATCTCCATCTCCTTGTCGATGTAGAACTCCCTCTTCCATGTAGAAGTCTCCCTTGTGCGGGGGTGTGTGCGCCTTGGGTAGCTTCTGGAAGCACTTCGCTATCGAGGTGTCTTCTTTCTGTGCTGTTTTGATCTCTTCGAGTCCTGGATTCGGAGCGAACTCGGGCTGGGGTGGTTGGGTTTTAGCTTGGGCCCTGGTTTGCACTGCAGCTATCTCTACAGTTTTAGGGGGCGTGCCTAAGAACACATACCTACATCCTAGCACTAGATCATACAGGGGTTTCTGTAAAACAGCTGCTTGGATTCGTCCTGTGACGTAGCCTACCTACTCTCTACTTCGATCCAAGCTATTGGGCAAGTAGTCGTCGGTTTCGTCAAGTCTGCTCCTTGTAAGTCGACTGTCTTGTCTGTCAAGTCCGCGCGCGATACGAGAGATTCGCTAACTATCGCGTCGTATGATAGACCTGTGTCATACAGACAGTTCGCTTCTTTTCCGTTGACCTTGACCGTGTCTGTCACCGATGGGTGATCTCCGATTGTGTGTGGCTTGTTACCGCTACTTTGAGTTAGAACTCTGTGCGCTGGCCGGCTTTCGCGCTCTTCCCTACGTTGTGCGGCCAACTTGAAACATTCTGCGGTGGAGTGATTGTTTCTGTTGCAGAACGAACAATACCGTCTCTGTTCTGCAGGACCTCTTTTCCCGAATTCCGTGTTGGGTCCTTTATTTTGCCCAGGTCTGGGGTTATTCGGCTTATTCGCGGTGCGCTCTTCCCGGGTAGGGCTTCGTTTCTGTGCCTCTTTCCCGTTAGGCTTTAGGTCTCGCCTGAAGCTCTTGGCTTCTCCGTGTGCGGCCACGTACCTATCTGCGACCTTGACCAGATCTTCTAGTCTTTCCGCGCCCTGCTCTACTGAGAATGTTCTCAGCTCGGGGGTCATGGTTTCCCGTAGCTGTTCCCATACTAACAGTTCTGTCAGTCCATCATACGTCTTAGCCGTGGCTGACTGGCTAATCCACTTATCCAGCATTGTAGACAACCGATCCGCGAACTGCGCATAGCTCTCTCCTTTCACTCTCCGGTTGGTGCGGAATTTTTGCCGATAGCATTCTCCTGTTAGTTCGAATCCCGTTAGGAGTGCCTCTTTTACTTTGTGATAGTCAGTCACTCTGTCAGTCGGTAGCTTACTGTAGATGTCATAAGCCTTTCCTCTAAGCCCTTGACTAAGCTTAAAAGACCAATGAGTGGGATCTAGTTTGTACTCTGTTGCTAGACGCTCAAACCTAGTCAGATAGAGATCTAGACCTTCTTCTCTCTCATTGAATGTTCCCAGTGGAAATGACATTCCTTGTACAGGGTTGGATGCTACCTCTAGCTGATCTGAGTGGGGAGGGGTTGAGGAAGAACTTGAAGCTCCTGATCCCAATCTTCTTAGCTCTAACTCATGCTGTCTTTCTTTTTCCTTTTCTTCCCTCTCTTTTTCTTTTTCTGCCCGCTCATACTCCCATTTCCTAACTTCTGCTTCTCTCTCTGCTGCTAATGCTGCCTTCTTCTGTTCTCCTTCTAATTCTAATTTCTTCTGTTCTCTTGCTGCTTCTAACTCTGCTTTCTTTTGCTCTGCTTCTAATGCTAATTTCTTCTGCTCTGCTTCTAGTTCCAGTTTCTTTTGCTCTCTTGCTGCTTCTAACTCTAGTTTCTTCTGCTCTGCTTCTAATTTCTTCGCTTCTCTCTCTGCTGCTCTCTCTGCCTTAGCCTCCTGCTTCTCTACCTCTGCATTTATATACGCAATTAGGTCTCCCCCTGCTAAGTGTAAAGCTTCTCCCAATTCCTTGAAACGCAATCTCAAGGCCACTGGGTCCGACATTGTCAAAAGTGTCTATGAACAACCTCTGAATCAAGTGGAATACCAAAACACTAGCAATATTGCAATTCAATAAAAACAATGCAAAGACAATCAAATTCGTAATCAATAATAGAATAAAACAAGAGTCAAATGGCATACAACAGTTACTTAAGCAAAACCTGCAAAAGAACAATGCAACATACAGACACAAAAATAATTGAAGCAAAAAAGGTTTTTAACTAAAGAATAGTGCACCACAACTGATCAGTGTTATACCCTTACATTATTCTAAGTTATTCTACTTCTACTGTTATCTAATTTTATTGTACTCAGATCCGGTTATACCCAATTCCTATTATACACAGATCCTGGCAGGCTGTCACGTGGGGTTTATGGGCTCTGCACAATGGAATTATGGACCCTCACGTTTATTCGGTGGGAACTGCTAGTAAGTCACCCTATGAATTACTTTAATAAATTTATTTGTTTAGCTCGTTCTGTGTTAAGGTTGGGGTACAGAAATAGATAGAAAAATGGTAAAAGATTACTGTCACACTAGCTTTCACACGGCTATGAATCATATGTAGTCCAGCCACTTGATAACAGTTAAAATCACACATTTATTTCTTCTACTCTATACAAGATTCTCTACGTACTAATCTAACTTAAAAAGTCTCAGTCACTGCTAATAGTTCGATCGCTGATAGTCTAGGCAGCTGTTTTTCTTCCTCGGGCACTTGCTATAATATTTCATGTAGATTTGGACTACTGTGGTCCGTTTTACAGTTTCTGAAGAGTTGGACTACTGTGGTCCTGTTATGATCAGTTTAAGTGCACCTTCGCCTTATGCACTTAACTCATGTGTGGGGTGTTCGAAGTCCTTCTGTGAGGTAGCTTCTGGTCCACCTGTGTCGTTGTGTAGTTGGGTTCCCTTGCCACGCTGTGGGGTCTGACAGGGTGTGTTTCAAGGTCGCTCTTTCCGACTTGTGCGGTAGAGTCTCCTCAACCAACTAGTCGTTTCTGTTGAGTGGGGTGCACAGGATAGCTCGGGATAGCTCGGGATAGCTCGCCTGCTCGTCTGTAATATAAGAGACGAAATTCTGCACAACCCTGAATAATCGGTTTGTGCAGAGCGTCTCACTGAAAGCCAAAGTAGCCCTCAGTGATAGCTCCACATCTCTATACATAAGCGACGAACATTCTGCTACTTCCGGGGTCCACTGGAATCTCACTCTAAATTCCTATACATACATAAATATCAATCGTGTCTAACTATACACATACAGAATTAATAATATTATAAACATTCGGTGGTACAGCCACTGGTCTGCAAACATACATATAAGTTAAACAACAGTGGTTCCGTACGGGATACAACATGGCGGCGCAACCGGTCGTGTTTCGCCTCGTGGTCGGCTCTTCCACGTGGTACGGCAAATTCGGATTAACAATTCACATTTATGCATAGCAAATTCCACAAACATAATTTCAACAATAATATAAATATATCACGATGAAACAGAAGGGTGTTCATTTACCTGTTTGACAAGTTCAGGCCCGTAGTGACTTGATAGAATTCTGAGATTCTAAAGTCCTGCTTCCTGGTCTATGAGTGAAGATAGTTCTCTGCTAGCTAAGTAGATGTTACTTCTCCCTCGTCTCACACACGACTGATTCAAACTGTGTTAGGCTCTGACACAGTCAAAACTGCTCTACCCACTTAGCCTGCTGGTCATTGGTTAAAATAGTCCGATTCAAAACTCAAGTGCTGACTCACTGCGATGTGGGTGGCTCGCTCGCTGTGTGTGGTCTGCTGTGTAATATACTAACTTCTCTACTGTTACAAAGACTACACATGGCTAAATAGTCAATGAGCAGAGTTAATACTAGCCAGTTCGTGACACAGTCCCCCATACGCTTTGGTGTCCGAGGATGTTAATCTACCTTACTACTACTACTCCTCTCTCAGACTTTAGTCCCCTATATGCATTCGTGTCTGGGGACTTTAATCTATTAAACTAAACTAAACTTTCTCTCTCTTTCTCTCTCTCTCTCTCTCTCTCTCTCTCTCTCTTTCTCTCTCTCTCTCTTTCTCTCTCTCTCTCTGTGAAAATCTTATTAATTTTAAAAAAAATAAATTTGAAATATACGAAGAGAGGAGGGGGAGTGTGGAGGGACGGAGGCAGAAGGGGGGTGGGGGGGGGGGGAATAATGAGCTTAAGCCAAATGTCGGCCTGTCCGTCAGTCGGTTCGTTGGTCAAAAACCGCTGACCGGAATTTTAACACACTTTATAGGAACATTATCTAGGTTACTGGCCTGCTTCCAGTACCATAATAAAGAAAAGATCAAAGTCATTGGGTGTATTTGTTGCTAAACACGTTAGCTTGTTACACTCGTTGTTGTTGTGTTTTTTTTGTTTTTTTATCAGTTGTTGATTCAGCCCCGATGCGTGAGTCCTGATAAGGGTAACTCGGATTCGTTTATCCACGCAACCTGTTCACTCAGCAACAAGGCAGGAGTCGTCGTATGAAGTTTTCCAAATTTATTCAGGGTATATCAGCAACTGAATACAATCGCTTTTCACTTTCTCTCCCTCTTCAGATAAGTGCATCAATTATATATAGTTTTTCTAGACTCCAGATAACGTCAGAACATTCCAGCGTGATGCATTACAACCAATCAAAATAAACTTCGTCATCACTGTTTTACGTCATACAACTTTCTTCATTATGAAAGAATCTCTCGGCTGTTACTACATTTATCGCGAAGCTTCGATCGATAGTAAACAAGCAACTCTAGAGAATTCTCCAATAATATCGACCAACGAAAATTATCAACATTATACAAAGCTTCTTCTAACAGCAACGCAAAATTAAATCAAAGGTAAATACACTCTATTATTGCATGCTTTGCAAAACAAAACGATCGGATCTATCGTGCGCGTCTCACACGTACTACCGTGCGCATCGCAAACGTAACATAGCTCAATATCTTAAACTAGAAGGATTTATCTCGCACAGATTTTGAAAAATCTGGATTTTCTTTTTTAATGGATGCTATGCATGTGAGTTAAAAACGAATTGATTTCCTTGAGTTTTGGTATACACGTCCTTTAAATCCTTCAGTAGCAGTCCGGTTGTCAGTCAATCGGTCGGTCCATCGCTCAGAATTTCACAAAAAAGAAAAGAAAAAAATCATAATACTCCTTTTTTGCCTTATCTCAAGAATAACTTAATCGAAATTCATAATTTTTCTTTTGCTAAGAATGTTAGATCATTCGTATTTTCTCAAAGATCGCGGTCATTGGGCTTCACGTTTTGCCGCTTATCTAAACACTGACTTAGCTAATTTGAACTTGTTGTTGTTGTTGTTGTTGCTGCTTGCAGATAGTTTAGATCATGGCCTACCATTACATGTTTTCCTATTGCTTCGTTTGGATAAACTCGAGTCACAAACCCGCCACAACAGTTAACACTTTTGAAAAAGTGTATTTTCGGCTATGTTTGTGAATGCCTGGTAATACATTTGAATGGCTTGTTATGCTGTTGTATTTCTACACATCTTTTGAAAAGGTGAGTCTGTCTATCCATTAGAATGGTCTGCTAGCTTGTCGGTCTTGTTTTCTTAGACTGTTTTCAACACGAAGTTGGCGAATAGGCGAACGCGATTAGGCGAAACGTGGCGCAGCGCATTTTCCTCGGATGAATGTCTGAGGTCAAACCTAACTGGGCCAATCCAGTTAGTCAGTTACACTCAGAAGATGAATCAAACCAATCTATTCCTTCACTTTAAAGCTAATGATGTAATGCTAATATTCAGTGTGCAGTTACGGTTGGTCTGTGATATACGGAAGACTAATCGAGCAACTTCCACACAGAGCATATTTAGCTGCATTTTTCTCGACTTAAAAGCGCGGCCTATCTATGATTCATTCAAGATTCTTTTTAATTTAACGACTGAAAATTATGTTTATGATAATATACAATGCGCTACTTCGCTTGGTAGGCCTATATGATACTCAGAAGATTCATGCAGCGCTGCCCACCCAGAGTATTTGAGGCTGCTCTATCTGAAATGGGCACACATATAGCGTAGCTGAGACTAAACGAGGGGCTTCTCCCTCTAGTAGAACGAAGGTCTCGTTTATTCTTAGCCACCCTATACGATAAGCACTTAAATTTATAGACCTAGATCTTAACAGCTAATATTCAGGGTACCAAATCTGTTGATCTCAGCTACTCGGGCAAAATGATGACCAAAAATGACCAACAACGCCAATGGCATCAAAATGGACATCAAAATCCAAGGCCAATCCCTCAATACAGTGCATAGCTTCAAATATTTAGGAACCATTGTATCAGACAACTGTCCCGACAGGACGTCCTCTCCAGGATCGCACAAACAACTGCTGCCCTAACAAGGTTGAAGCCCATTTGGAAAGACAGGACCATCCGTCTTCATTCCAAGGTAAGGCTGCTGCGCTCTCTTGTCATCTCCATCTTCCTCTACGCTTGCGAAAGATCTACAACGAAGAATACAAAGCATGGAGATGAGGTGCTACAGAAGACTTCTGGGCATTTCCTATACAAAGAACATCATCAACAACGAAATCCGACAGATTATCACACAAGCCATTGGACAACACGATGGCATGCTCACAGGGGTGAAGAAACGGAAACTCCAATGGTTTGGCCACGTCACCAGAGCATCAGACCTTGCAAAGACCATCTTGCAAGGCACAGTGCAAGGAGGCAGAAGACGAGGGAGACAGAAAAAGAGGTGGGAGGACAACATTCGAGAATGGACTGGTTTGACACTGAGCGAAGCCATGAGGTTTGCTGAGGACAGAAAACGATGGAGTACGCTGGTTAAAGGATAACCTGTGATGCCCCTACGACCTTCGAGTTACGGGATAGGATAGGATAGGTATCAAATCTGTTGATCTCAGCTACTTGGGCAAAAATAATCAAGTAACGCCCATACACCGCATTTGAACGCTGCACTGATAGCCCATCTGAGTCGAGATTCTTATTGAGTTATTCCTTTAAGTGTCAAGATTCTAAGCTTATATCGTACAAATCTAGCGGCTGATGCTTGGGGTGACGAAACACTCGCATCAATCTTTAAGATAATGAGATCAGCCTGTTTGCCGATGAGCAATAAGTTCGAGGTTAACGCTAGCTTTTGAGACTGCATCGGATTTGACATTTCTTACATCAGCCTGAGCCAATCGCAGCTAGGTTTTGCTTAATCTTCAATCTCCGTCTGAGTCGCCTCTTTTGATTGTTGTCATTCAAGCGTATCGTGTTGTGGTACTAATGACTTTTTGCCTTGGTACAATGGTTGCGGATTTGTTCTGAAATACCATTGATATACGCCGAATCGCAATCAGTGCATTTGTGTAATGTTAAGCACATTTTTCTTATGCTCGCACAGTCATTCGCCTGTCTTGCAATGGACAAATTAATTGATAATCATACATATAAAATGTGAATGGACGCTGTAAGGAACAATTGTTACTCCCTCGGTTTGGAATGTGTGTATCTAAATTAATACAAACTTTGCCATTTGATCCTCTGATTTGGCTCGGAAGAGTCCGCTGGACCTAAAGCATCAACCATGTAACAAACCTTGCCTACATCAAGGTAACGTGCAAGAATGGAGGTAATTTTAAATCGTCTAGTTTGAGATAAATTTTTATGATTTGTACTAGATTATCTAACTGCATGTGAGCGGGTGTACATGTACTTATTATTTGCCAGAACAGCCCAGAGATAATTAATTTCCAAAAACATGGTATACAAATTAATCAAATATGCAATACCAATTCCGAACAGGTAGGGACGATAGTAGTACCAACAAACGTCGCTATGAATCAAGATATCCGTTAAAGTAAATAACAGGAAAACCAACGGCGCTGGATATAAAGGGAAACTTGATATCGAATAAATTAATTAATGACAATAATGTTCTTTAGATTTTAATTTTAGAAGAATAATTTATACTACAGTTTTCACAGCATATGGAAACTTAAACTGTCTTTGAATAATTACGTTTGTTGAAATATTCTTTCTGGTGTTTCAAAGAAGAGAAAATAAGAAATTGATAACAAAAAAAGATAACTATCGCTTAAATAAGATTACGATTTTGAGGAAAGAAAAGAGGAAAACGTTGTCGACGACAATGATGACAGCAACGACGACGACGACGATGATGATGATGATGATGATGATGATGATGATGATGATGATGATGATGATGATGATGATGATGATGATGATGATGAAGATGATGATGATGATGAATAGATCCTTACTAGTATCGAGGCGTCCAGTTTTGAACTTGAGATTGTACGGATCTCTCTCGTAGCCTGTTTCAAATTCGTCCAAGCCAAGTTTCTTGATAGGGGGATACTGCAACAAGAAATGAAGAGTGGAAATGTAGGCTAATAGCTTTTGGGGCTATATATTGTAATCTTTTCCCAAGCTTTATAGTGAAGTGCACATTATTGCAGCTAGGAAAACGGCAATGGAAGTACAAGAGTGATCCCATAATTATGTAGGCCTAAATATATTTTAAAAATACCCCCCATATTTTCTCCGTTATCCATGTGTGCATGGGATAAATGGCGGTGTGGTAGAAACATTATGTACTGACCATTTTAATTATGTGATTTAAATTACTTTCTCTATCCCTGTGTAAAGTGGTGTGGTGGTGATAATGGTGGTGGTGGAGTGTGCGTGTGTGTTTGTGTGTATCCCCGTTGGGGTGCCGGGGGTTTCAGTATAAATAGTATCCCCACTTTCTGGAAATTTAGTGCTTTAAATTCCCACTGTCGCTGTCTTTCTCATTTGCTCTTTCTCATTCCTGTTCTGTTCTATCAATCTGCTATACTATCTTCTTCTTTGCTTGACCAGTCACCTACCTTTTTTCTTGAAAACTCTTCCGGGACAAGACTCCTTATTTGTGTATGAGGTCTGTTGGATCAGCTTGGGAATATTGGACGCTTTCTGCCAGGGGTCACAAGCTTCTTATGATGTTATTATTTAGCAATGTAGGCATTTTATATGTGTTTTGTTGATAATATATAATGATGTTTGTATTCTATTTTGTTTTTTTTATACGGGGGTTTGATAAATTAGAGTACAGCATCAGCGTCCCCTGCGTGGGATGTCTTTATTGTAAAGTGACTGGCTGGTGGAGAGCTTTCAGTTTTACCACTAGGGTTGTTTCAGCAGATCTTTTATGCGGATCAGGGGTTGTCCGGTCCTGATTTGGCTGGGAAGAGTCCGCTGGACCTAAAGCAATAATGATGTAATGTAATGTAATGTTTGTGTTTATGTGTGGATGCGCGCGTGTATATTTTGCATACTCTCAAATTAACTGCACCTATGCTGTCTAATATTAATGCCCATGCCAAATAACGAATTTCAAGCTTTGCTGCCATGGTCGCAAGGCGCGTGCTTTAGCAGTACATGTAATTCCAGATTGCATTCACTGATTCTGTGTTTTGTCTCACAATCAATAATTCTCATGTCTTTATCTCTCAGTCGGTGTTCATATGCTGACCACGATCGCAGGGTGGACTAATGGGAAGACTATCAATAATCGATTTCACCGTCTATGGGTGCCGATACAGCTTTCAGAAAAATGTGCTGAATGTGTACACATGCACGTGCGTGCGAGCTGCTCATTCAGTGAAACAGATCAATAGCCTAATGTTTCCATTAGGCCTATTAAATGCGTGGTCCTTTTTTGGGGTAGAGGTAGGACAGAGGGTTAAACGCATCTAAATGGCCTTTCAGAATCAGAATCCGATTTTGAATCTTTATTGGCCCAATAAGAAAAAACAAATACAATAAAATTTCGACACAAATCAGATAAACGTCACCAGTACAGCAGCAATGATTATTTTTGCTGAAGCAAAAACAACAACAGCTTACAGAGGAGCGTGCATAACACACATTAACAGGTTGTATTCATGGTCTCAAGCTTAGTAATGGAATTAACTACGGCTATAGAATGGCCTTTTGCGTTCGCGTTTGCTTCCCTTTTATATCCAGATACACAAACGGCCCACCCCATTAGAACAAGAAGAATTGTAGTAGTTGTTGTTTACGAGCAGTGAGAGACACGGTGTACGATTATCTGGTTGCATTCGATCCCTTTCTTCAAAGTCATTGATCTGTGCTTGAATGCCGCCTTCTTGATATTGAATAGGGATTCCCCGTCTTTCTAACATTGAATAGAGAAGCAGGACCATTCCGTCTATTCAAAACACGCGCTGGTTCTTCTGTTGCTTGATAGGGGGTGATTGAAACCCTTAAAAGTCGACGCGATCAGGAATCGGAAAGATTTGTGGCATGTATTAGCTGGATGTGTGCACGCTCTTAATTTCTTCCTTAATTATGTTTTTTTTTTTTCAATGTTCTTTCTTTCTTTATTTCTTTCAAAAAACCCTCTAGCATTCTTTTTCTTTTTCATGTAACTTTAGACGTTAATTGATTAAGTGTCGTTTTATGCAAAACACTTTAAAACACTGACAAAAAGTAATATTAGCCTATAACAATTTGGTACACTCTTAAATTTTGTACTTACAGCCTATAGCGACTAGGCTAAAATGCTATAATACAATACAATACAATACAATACAATACAATACAATATAACTTTATTGTCTGATGTTCATCACATACAGAAATTTGTCTTTGGCTCGTCGTCCGCAAGAAGCATGCAATATACCCATTGTATATACACAACTAGCAGAGACACATTCATTTCGAATGACACAACAGCAACCTTAAATTCCAATCAAATACAGACATTCACAACCTAAATTCCACATCACTAATAACTAATAATTTTACATTCATGCAAAAAAAGCACACACCCACACACAAAATAACCTAATGACAGCACAAGTTAAGTGTTGTCTTAAACTATACATATCACGGCCTAAGCATGATTATAATGGCAGTGCTTAAAAAGTAGAGGCATGACTAGAACATTCTACATTTACCTATACATAGACAGTCAACAATCAATTACATAATACAATGCAGTAAAAACATGCTTAGAACATTAGAATTTTTGAAATAAAAAAGAAACACAGCAAAGACACAACTGACAAGGTTACCTATCTCATAACTAGATTACATTTAAGAGTACCATAACAATGGTTAGGATCATTAAAATAACAAATTATATATTATGTGACTAGAACAAGTTCAATCTACTAATTAAGAATGTCATAACTCAGCAAATTACATCCAAGCATTCATAACAATTATGATGATCCACCCCCCCCCCCTCACTAATCCCCCACTCCCACCCCCACATTCTACAATGGCACACCCTATTCTTTCCACCCCCACCAATCCATACCCACACTCACAACTAAAAGTTGTACATTAATTTAGATTGCCTTTTGCATGGAGATGAAATGCTACAGAAGACTTCTGGGCATTTCCTATACCCAGCACATCACCAACGACGAAGTCCGACAGACAACACGATGACATGCTCACAGTGGTGAAGAAACGGAAACTTAGATTATATGGCCACGTCCCCAGTGCATCAAATAATAATAATAATAATACAGTACATTTATATCGCGCGGTACCTCGCAAACGGTAAGGAAAGCGAGCTCGCCGCGCTTGACAACACACGTGCAATCACACACACACACACACACACACACACACACACACACCCCCAAACACACACACACACGCACACAGAACACGTATACACTTATCAAAATGGTTAAATAATTACAGTTTTAAAAAAAATGTGGCTATGCAAAACAACAGATAATATGAATACCAAGAACCGAGCAAAGACCATCCTGCAAGGCACGGTGCAAGGAGGCAGAAGAAGATGGAGACAGAAAAAGAGTTGGGAGGATAACATTCGAGAATGAACTGGTTTGGCACTGAGCGAAGCCATGAGGGTTGCTGATGACAGAGAAAGAAAGAGTACGCTGGTTAAAGGATCATCTGTGGTTCCCCAACGACTTTCGAGTTTCGGGATAGAATAGGATAAGCCATTTTGCTTGGATCTAACCAGTGGAGTTTAGAGGGAATGGGGTGGTTGGGGGTGGGAGAAGGGGGCTGCTGCAGGGGGCAACAGCTGATTTTCTGAATTATTACTGGGAGGCACGGCGGCCTAATGGTAGAGCTTTGGCTTGCGGATCTGAAGGTCCCGGGTTCGAGCCCAGGCCGTGGCATTGTGTTGTGTCCTTGGGAAAGACACTTTACTCCCGTATCCTACTCCTTCGGATGAGAGTATAAACCGAGGTCTAGTCTGTGCCGCATACATTCCATCATAACGGACTTTAAAGATCCTGACACTCATGTCCTAGACGGGTGAGTGCCGGTAACAAGAACACACCCAGCATGCACCTAGGTCCTTCTCCCCCATCCCTGGCTGCCCAGGATTGTGCTCAGTTGTCCGGGCGTCAGACTACGCGCCCAAAGGCTGCGGGTGGGCGTCTCGGGCGGCTTGAGTTAGATTCTGTATCGGCTAGCGCCTTGAACAGCTCTTCAGCTGGAAAAGCGCTAAATAAGAACGATTAAATAAAATTAAATAAATAAAATAATATTGCCCAGGCTTTACGCCCTGAACATGAAATGCAGAGCACAAAACCCTTGGTCTTTGGAGATCGTAGGGTTCCTAGTACCAATAATAATGTATTTTAGATTCTAATAATCTACAGTAATAGGACTACTACTCTCACCTGTCTGAAGTCGTGAGGTTTGGGCGCATTGTAGTGACCTGCAGGGTACATGCCCTCAGTGACAAACTGTTTCTTGGCCGTGAAAGGTCGTGCGATGTGGAATCTCGTCACCAGGTGAGGCGGTGAGGAGGGTCTTTCACGAAATATCAACGGCATCAGGCTTTCTCGTTCTCGTGTGATCTTTTCCCTTTGACCTGGAATTGTTCCATATAGCCAAGGTTGTTGCGAGTCCACGGTATTGCGCTTGGGAGGCTTCGGATCGTAAACCGTGTATCTAAAATTTGAATTAAAAACATGCACGAGAATGAGCTTGAGAGCTTCTTCTTCGTTATTTTGTGTTTTGTGTGCGTTTGTTCGTTTGTTTGTTTTCAAAAAGGCGAATCAAAAGTGCTTATCAAACAAGCTAAGCTTTTGCCATCAATGTTCGTTGCTCTTGGTGTTTGAAAAAATAAGGAAAAGAGCAAGAGAAAAAAAGAGAGGAGGTTGAGGAAAATCTGTAACTTCACAATCAACAATTAAAGGACAATAAAGGTCAGGATGATGATGATGAGGATGATGATGATGATGGTGATGATGATGAAGATGAGTTTAGATAAGATAATATAAGATAAGATAACAATGTTACTTAACAATGGTACAAGAGTAAGCACTGGGTGTGCTTTTCTACATCCTGCCCTTGGGGTTTGTAACAATAACAATTAGTAATCCTATATCAAAATAAATACTGCTAAATACTGCCAAGATAAAAGTGGCAATTTTCAGTGTCCGACTTAGCAGTATGATTGCTCTGGTGGTTCAGTGTTGATTTAGGTCCCTAAAAGAAGAAGAAGAAGAAGAAGAAGAAGAAGAAGAAGAAGAAGAAGAAGAAGAAGAAGAAGAAGAAGAAGAAGAAAATAAATGCAGCTTAGTGCACATCGATGACTTACCGAAAGTCGGGTGGCGGTCGTTTCCAGATGTCGTTGTCGGGTTTAGCAGGAGGCGCTTTGTAATTTTCACTACGGGTCTGCAGCAGAGCCTCGTTGGCCTCGTGGGACGTCTTGGCGTGAAAGCCAAACTGGACGATGCCCAGCGATGACGGGTTGTCACTAGGTGTAGTGCTGGAGGAATGGACTACCTCCATCCCTCCGTACTGCGACCCTCCTCCTTCACCATCCCAACTCATGGTTAATAGGCTATGTGCTGGTGCTTATAACAAACAAACAAACAAAAAATTTCAGTTGTTATCAGCTCGACTATTATAATGGCGAGACGATCTGAGTAGCATTATTTTCCAGTTAGTCTTTTTTCGGCCATAGAACACTTCTCAGCACCATATCAGTTCAATCTCGATCCTTATGTGTATGACCCCATTTAGGACCAGATGGCTTATCAAATATACGAGAGCTTACTCATAAAACCGTTCAGTTGTGTTACAATCCAACTGTGCGTTTTGTGAACGCTTAAAATGTTTTATTCCTTTAGTGTGTCAGTACTGAGATAACTAGTAAATGCTGTGCTTGTTGAAGTAAGGGGCATAATGCTATTATTCGGTACATATCCCATAGCCACAATTAGTAGGCTGGCATCAGAAGCTACTTATAATTATAATAACTTATAATTTTATAGGACTCAGTGTGTGTGTGTGTGTGTGTGTGTGTGCGTGTGTGTGTGTGAGTGTATGTGTGTGTGCTGTGTGGTGTGCTGTTTTGTTGTGTGCTTGCTTGTAAACTTATACCTTGTGGACGTACGTGTGCGCGCGTATAGACAAAACATAAATATGTGAGCGCGCGGCCGTGTGTGTCTTGTAATCTAACGATTGTGTATGTGTGTTTGTGTATGTGTGTGTTCGTGTGTTGTTGTCGTTGTTGTTGTTGTTGTTGGTGGTGGTGGTGGTGGTGGCGGCGGCGGTGATGTGGAGGTGGTGTTTAAGCTAACTAATTCAGAACATTGAAATCTAACGTCCAACCCACGATTGGCGTTATGATTGACGGGTACTAAAAACCTGAATGGTTGTGAGAGTGTAGCCGTACCTAGCATTGCTTATATTTGTGGGACAAATTGCAGTTAAAAAATACTTTTGTTATTTATTTAACCTGAAAGTCGTTATCACTTTGTTGAAGAATTAAACTAGTTCAGAGTTTAAAAAAAAAGCCTAAGTACTGTAAATTCTGATTCTAATAACTCTTAAACGAAGTGTTTTGCGCCTTTCAAAAAACTATTTCGCCCACTGCATTTACCACACAAATATTAGCAATGCAACGAGGAGATTGTCACAACAATACAGTAAATCACATAAGGTGGTTTAGCATATTATGGTAATAGGCTACTTATGCTGGAAGGTTTATTTAAATTTTTGTCATATTTGGACCAACCCAAAAAAAAAAGGGAGGGGGGATCAATATAATTTTTACCGTGTGAGAAATTATCATGTAAACGAAGAACGGACGTATCATTGTTATACTCACGGTCACTTGCGTGATTGGCAGGAACAAAGCTCGAACGCCACTCGATAAACACACTATGTGTACACTTTGATCGCACTTGTATGCTTACACTCTTTCACCTCAAGATGAGCGATCATAAATCCAGTCACTGACGAGGAAACACACAAGTGGTGAAACGGATCTTGTAAATCGCGTTTGACACGCTTCTGAGAAAAATGTTCAGAAAAAATAAGCTGCTAGGACACTCTCATATATCTGCACTGTCACAAAACACTTTGCCAATAATACGGGTGGTTAGACGTTGACCGGGTACGAGTGCGAGCCGCCATTGCGGGTCGTCAAGCGATAGCGTCGCCGTCGTTAAGGGGCACCCCGGGTGGGATTACAGGGCTTGGACTTCCTATGAGCGGAAGGTAATTTGTGTAATGGTAAGCACTTAAGGAAGACAATCATTTGAACCTTTTGCACAATCACGCATGCATGCAGTAAGTCTACCGTCATGAGTATCTCAGTAAAACGAACTTCCGTTTGCCCATAGAGATAGAAAATTTGACAGTTTAGTTAAAGTATTTGAAAATTATACTCTAGACACATGCACGTTCACAGTGACGCACACCGTCCCCCCCCCCCCCCCTCTCTCTCTCTCTCTCACATAGGCCTAATTATACACGCAATACACATAGCCTAATTCAAATCACATGACTGCTACGACTTCTGCTGCTGCTGCAGCTGCTGCTGCTACGAATACGATCACTTTATTATCTCAATCAAAGAGAAATTCACACGTGGTGCCAGATATAAATGTTACAAGACGATAAAGAACGGTATAACAACAATAAACAGTAAACAGTAAAACAGGATAAAAGTATATCAAGAAGACATTACTAAATTAACCATTTAAAACTACTACTACTGCTGCTGCAACTACTACTAGGCCTACTACTACTATTAAAAAAATATGTCGGGGAAAAAAATCAGATGATAAATGCATGGTAGCCAGGATAAAATCGATAGAATACGATAAGAAACACATTGGAAACAAACGTGTTATGAGAAACAGACAGATAGACACAAGAAACTCGACCCCCACACTTCGTATCTCCACTTTATTGTGAGCATGAGAGGTATCGTTTTTGGAGGTACGCGGCGAGTCTCAGCTACGTTGTGTGACTCGACCTTTCTATTGAGGTTCGTGGATAGAAGGTTCGTGGAGGTTCAGAAACGTTTTTTCGAGGTTCTCATATCCCGAACCTAGGTTCTGAACCTTTTTTTTCCCCAGTAAGTTCAGTAACCTAGGTTCGGAATATGAGAATCTCGAAAAAAAAAGTTTTTGAAGTTCCACTAACCTCCTAAACTAGAGATCCTAGCTAGAAACGCTAATAGGATCGCTTTAAGCCTACGATACATGCTACAATGGATCTCAACCAGACCAATCGCTGAAATGGTTTCTCTTTAAGGGCTGGCAAAGCAGCCAATCAGCGCGAGGCTAAGAGGTCAAACGCCCTATACGCGGCTGATTCAACTTTCAATGGCCGACGACAAGGGACGCTGAAAGCAGAGGAAATCTCAAAAGAAACCCCAAGCTGTTGTGATCAGGTAATAATTTCACATGTTCACTTTTTGTGTAATGAAACTTCATGTTTGCAACATTTTATGCGCTGTGTTATTTTGTGTCAATGTGTCTGTGTATGATGCGTTTTGTGATAGCATTATTTAGTTTACTTCATATAGTACGAAACAGTCATAGTGACTGATGTTTATAGAAATTGTTCCGTTACCGACCAAGAACTGCAAAGGACAGATTAAAGAGAGAAAACTACAAGCATTCATTATTTCCATCATGGATTGTTACCCGTTCACTGCTGCTTGGATTCCTGCACAGTGTTCTAAATGTGGAACAGTTCGGCCACTCCATTGCTATTCATTGTCGATTTCAGCTTGAACTCTTCTATATTATATCAGCTGGCAACCATTTCTCTGTCGCCTTTTCAAGACTGTGGCTTTTAGTTTACACTGTGTAATATGTGTACGTACGTGGTTTGTGTACCTTTTCCCTAAACCTAGAGTTATACGTAAAGTGAGTAGTGAGGCCATTTAAAAAATACAAACTTTTACACTAAATTAGTATATGATCATAGAAGAACTTATTGCTAATCCACATTACAATGTAAAGGTGAAAGTTGTAAAATAAGCATATAAGTTGCTTAAAATACATTGTGTCCCTCGAAAACATCTCATCATGAGCTATTTGATACACTTCATATAATATCAATATGTCACTTGGTATCACAGGCACACAATGAAATCAATGTAAATTTTTATATATCTGCACACTGCACACGTTTTGTAATGGCCTCTTTTAATTGGAAGGTTTGTGGGGATTCAAAAACTTTTTTTTAGAAGTTCTCAGATCCCAAAACTAGATCGCTGAACCTTTTTGATTTTTGAACATCACAAACCTTCAAATTAAGACAGACCATATGGGAGATAAGCCATGTAGTGCTTATAGCAGATGATCTTTAGAAAGTTCAAACACAAAGTTTAGGTTCAAAATTAAAAAAATTATATTGGACACAAAATTTTTATGACTTCATGAATATTTTTTCTGTTCTACACTCTTAATGTTATGCATATTGGATTTATGAATAGTAAGTTTATTCGGCAGAGAGCATCAATCGTGGCAGATTACAGCAACAATTTATCAGTCCAGAGTTCCCTAATATCCACTGTAGTGCTTTTTTGCACAAATGAGAGATAATCTGCGTTAATTTGGTAATTTCGTGTCTTTGATCTTTTGAAATGCTGCATCAGTTTATTTCAAACTTTAGCACAATGACAAATTAAAGGATCCAATTTCTTTTATAGAATTATCTACTTTGATTCAAATGTTCTGAAATACCGTCATCTTTGAAACAAATATTTAAAATGATGGAGTTCAGACTTCCACCATTTTCACCCTTTCATTTACAGCACTGTTAAAAGCTACCTACAGTTCGAGTCCAGAGCGAGCGAGTCTCTATCCCAGATTGGACTAGGCTGAGTGGCCTGAGAGATAGAAAAAAGAGAGAGAAAAAGAGAAATTTATAGATCACTGTTGTAGAAGTCTACTTATAGTTGTCTACACATTTTCTTTCAAATATTCATTATATTGTTTTCCTTCACAATTTTTTTGTTGGTTAATCAGTTTGTGCATACTTTTTCCTCATGATCATATTTGCCTGGGTACTTCTTTTTGTGTGTTCAGTATACAAACTTTCATGATTTAACAAAAAAAACAAAAACATGCAGAGTACAGTGTGTGAGAAAGAGTTTTCCTAAATTTACCTGTGCCACACATGGTGCGGGTACTCTCTAGTTTCTCATAAAATTCTAAGATACCTATCATTCATTGATACTATAGCATATTTTCTATCACTTTTTGTCAGTGCCGGTAAGTTTAGTAAAAGTAGCAGTTCTGTGGCCGACTTTTTAGTTATGATCCACCTCATAGGTGGTCGCACATTAGTACAAGAATGAAGCAAGCTTATTCGATACAACCTTTGAGTTCGGGTGGTTTGTAAGTCAGCGCCTGACAAAGTTTTTGGTATTGCATTATGCAAATGGCTCAAAGATTATGAGGGGAAAAAACTAGGTGCTCCTAGTTTCTTCAGTCTGACTTATATTTTTTGTTTGTCTCCCTTTCATTGTTACTTATCAGAACTTTACTGATTCATTTTATGCCAGCATGCCATACATGTCATTATTGTCTTGAGTCTTCATGATATTGTGTGTAACCCTCGCCAAGTATGATGAAGTTGCCAGTGTAGTTCTTTATCATGTTCTTTTGGGGTGATGGTATGAGGAGGTGTAGAGTGTAGTAATAATGATTATCACTTGTACCATCTTTTCCAGGCTGTTGTTGCATTCTTGGTGTGTAGAAAATAGCA
Organism: Oncomelania hupensis; assembly: GCA_036898135.1. NCBI lineage: Eukaryota > Metazoa > Mollusca > Gastropoda > Littorinimorpha > Pomatiopsidae > Oncomelania > Oncomelania hupensis. Next base: position 147,088,099 of record CM072511.1, on the reverse strand, counting down.
AAAATAGAAAAGGGCATTTATTACACCCTTTTCAATTAATTAATTGTTGACTACATCAGTAACATTACTTGTGTAACTGTCGTATCCATGTACGCACATGTACACGGGCCTCTGTATGTTTGTGTGTGTGTGTGTGTGTGTGTGTTTGTGTGTGGGCGAGAGAGAGAGGGGGAGAGAGAGATAATCCCTTGTGCCCCTGTAGCTGTCAATACGAAACTGTCGAAAATATACTAAGGTCAGAGCAAATTCTCTCTCAATCCTCGCGCAAGATTAAATAACGTTATCTAACTTATTGTACATAAAGTAATCATTTTTTAAACAAGATAATCAACTCCTCTTCTGAACCACGCAGAGTTTATTAAACAGTAAAATCGTTCTCGTTCTCTCTCTCTCTCTCTCTCTCTCTCTCTCTCTCTCTCTCTTTCTCTCTCTCTCTCTCTCTCTCTCTCTCTCTCTCTCTCTCTCTCTCCTTCTTCTTCTTCTTCTTCTTCTTCTTCTTCTTCTTCTTCTTCTTCTTCTTCTTAGTACTGTGGATACCCCGTTAATGAGGAAATGATGCCACAACTTTCTCTCTCTCTCTCTCTCTCTCTCTCTCTCTCTCTCTCTCTCTCTCTCTCTCTCTCTCTCTCTCTCTCTGCAGTTCATGTTCCTTCTTCCATTTCCCTATTAATTTTTATCTTTGTCATTTTTCTTATCATCATTTTTGTCACTTTTGTACAATAACATCAACTTGTTCTTCCACCTTAATTATTGATTGGGTTTGGTTTACCTCTTTATATAATTGGATCTGATTTATTATCACTTATATGAATTTAGAATATTTGTTGCCTGTCATATTATGTTTAATTAAACAGGGCCAGCTTATATAAGCTTGCTTGTGCCATTCCTGTACACAGTACAATATTTTTCTTTGTCATTCTTTTCCCCATTAAACACATGTTTAAACCAGAGAGAGAGAGAGAGACAGAGAGAGAGAGACAGAGAGAGAGGAATATTATTATAATTATTCATGTGATTGTCCAATACTAGAAAGCAGGATGATTCGTTTTACTTCTTGTCTAGTGAACTTGCATGAAGCTGTTGTAAATTGAGTCTGCACTGGGTAATTTGCCAGGGTGTTCATCAAGTCTTTCAACCTGTGGAATGGCTGACGTTTTAACGTGCCATAAAAGATTTACAAAGGGGCGAGGGACAGTAAAGCGAGGGATGCTAAAGGTCGTAAAACTGGACAACACAGGGGCTGTCTGTGTGGTGGGAATTGACTGTCCAGAGTTAATCTCTCCGGTAACGGTGTCTGCCCCATTGGGAATTGCCTCCACTAGGCGAGACCTATAAAATAATGTTCTGGCTAGAAGATGTGGAATGATGTGCGCACGACAGACCCTGAAAGAAGGTTGAGTTTGGTTCCCTCATCACTACATAATCTCTTTCGTCAGGCGACCATGTTACTTCCTTCCATCCCGCTTTTGTTCGCCGTGTGTTTGTGTGTTTGGACTGCATGCCTATTATGCTATCAAATTTCAGTGCTTTGTTCTTCACCATCTTCTATCCTTTAGTTTTATTTTTAAGGGACTTGTCTTTTTTACACTCACCCAAGCGCACATGCATATATTTACTTGGAGAGAGAGGGAAGGCAACCAATGAAAGTTGATTGCTAACTGTTTTAGTTCACGGGACATGTTATGCAAGCAAGTTACTGAGGTAATGCACTAACCTATCCTATCCTATCATACCCCTTAGCTCGGAAATCGTTGGGGCACCACAGATGATCTTTTAACCAGCGTACTCCATCTTTCTCTGTCCTCAGCAACCCTCATGGCTTCGCTCAGTGTCAAGCCAGTCCATTCTCGAATGTTGTACTCCCACCTCTTTTTCTGTCTCCCTCTTCTTCTGCCTCCTTGCACAGTGCCTTGCAGGATGGTCTTTGCAAGGCCTGATGACATGGTGACGTGGCCATACCATCGGAGTTTCCGTTTCGCCACGGTGAGCACGTCATCGTGTTGTCCAATGGCTTTTGTCTGTCGGACTTCGTCTTTGGTGATGTGCTGGGTATAGGAAATGCCCAGAAGTCTTCTGCAGCACCTCATCTCGATGCTTTGTATTCTTCGTTGCAGGTCTGCTGTAAGGGTCCATGTTTCGCAAGCGTATAATGCAGCTAAGGCTGTGTTACTCGATGAGAAGGCTAATGCCGACTGATATCTCATTCAGCTGGCAGCCATTTATCAGCCGTCAGTCATCTCCGTTGTGTTGATCACAATCTGTCTGCAACTTCAAGGTCTGATCGCAATGGTGGCTGTTGAAACTCTTTTCTGAGATACTTTGGGTGAATAATGCACGCGCCCCCTGTCACCTTTATAATCTTCACAAGTTTTGGTTTAAATCGAGCTGTCGATGATGGGTGAATGCCACAACGTGGATACTTTCCAGGTTTCCTCTTCTTCTTAGAGAATTGCGAGATTTGATGTGCTCGCAAAGATCATGTTTTTCTATAAACTATACGCGATTTGTTGTGCCCATTAAGTAATTTATCATTTCACGCTATCTCATCGTCTGTACGTTGTAAACTTCCAACAATAACCGCATAAATGGCCCACGTTTTTGTCCTCGTTATTTACAAGGTAAAACGCGAGAACATGAAGTCTGGCAGAGTCAACCATCTGTCGTTCCTGGCATCGACCAGCGTCACCAGGTTGCGGCATCAGAGGTGGCGATAGTGGCAGGTGACTAACGGGGCGGAAAATCCTTCATAATGATCTTTCCATCTCGGGCTCAGCCTGAAACGCAAGTATCATAGTGTTCATGCTCACCCATAGTCATAATATATATATCAGAACTCAAAAGAGCAGATGCGGGGCGAAAGATGCTAAATTGGGCGGAAGGGCGATTATAAATTATAATATGGGACGGACCTGCAAATAAGAATGAATTGAAGTTCTTATGCCTATAATTATAAGAAGAGTAAGGAATGGATTCGGGTAGGGAAATCGAATGAGGATAAGAAACGAAACAGATGAAAAAAACTACTTATTTTAGTATTGCTTACATGTAAAAATTTCCATGCATTGTCAAACGTTTATTAATTATAATAATAATTTTTTTTATTTTAGTATATTTTTTTCCTTTCTGAATTTATATATTTTCTTCGTGGTATTAAATTCAGTGCTTGTTTACAATTGAACTAAAGACGTGAAAAGTTTGGAAACCGTACCAACAGACTAGTATCTGCAAATTACCTTTATTTTTACATTCTGTGTGACCTTTTCAGGAATGGGTAGTCATTCTGCCAGTTTAACTTTGTCTCCACTAGTTACTGTTAACTATGCAAGTTTGTTCGAGTTGTGTTACTGTTTATTTTTGCTGTAACATTAGGTACTGGGGATTGTTGGGTTGGTCGTGAGTGGCCATTCTTTGGAGATTAGTTTATAATGCCCAAGGGTCCCCCATGACATCCACAAGATTTAGTTAATCCCTGATGTGATCATATGACGCTCGTATTCTCCTGTGGTCCTTCAGCTTGAACTGGCCTTGTGAACTTCAATTACATGGTGAGCCGTCTTTCCCAAATAAACAGACGTACGGAGATTGAAATCCAACAAAGAATATTTTCCGGCTATAGAGTGGGTGAGTGGTTGATGTGGACATCGGCCGATTGGAGATTGAAATCCAGTATTTTCTGAGCGGGAGGATGAGGGTGGGTATGAAATTGGACTTTGCTGTTTTGAAATGCGACGGAGAGCCAGCACCATCAATCAGTCATTGTAATAATCGCGATGTCAAGCTACATTCTTACTGCAATTTACCTAAAAAGTTGTCCTGCCTTGATGGGATCAAGAAGGGCTGGTCAGACAATGTCAGATTGGAGCAAAACCGATAATCACTAGCCCTTCTGGCGAAAATTTAATCCCGACATCAGCATTTTGGCCGGAGGCCTGAGCTCTTAAAACCGGTTTGCAATGAGTGACGGGGGTGAGCGCGACTTGAGGAGGGGGTCTTTAAATGGAAATGACTTTCTGCAACTTTGAATCATTTTCATTTTCAAATTGCGTATTAATTGACGTGCACAGGTTACAGTTTCAACTCAGTATAAGTGTTATTGTAATGCTCACAGCGGTTATTCTTTTAAGTTATAATGGGACAGTTTAAACGGTTTGATCAGTTGTTGTTCCTTCACACGGTTCAAATTTCTAGTGTTATTTCATATCTTTACTTTGTTTACACCAATTTTATTGAAACTATCCGGTTTGTTTGAGAAGATGAGGTGAAGCCCATCAGCATTATTGTGTGACACCATCTTGCTCGCAATTTGAATGTTGACAAATCACTTTCACGGTGTATGACCTGTGGAGTGAGAGTGGAATGGTAGCACTGCGCTTTACTGCAAGTAGCGATCTGTTGGCATCCTTAGCCATCACAATGGTCATTAGCTTTCTGTTGGTGTCTCCCAGATGGTTACGGTCCAGTTCTCATCGGCCCACCGGCCCCTTTAGGCGCAAACGAGCCTCAGTGTGCTATTAATGGTCCCAGCACAAGGGTCATCGTTATCCTGGCCCCCGCCGATAGTTACCCCAAGTCCAATCACCCCTCATGGGAAGGGAGACGACTGATGAGAGGAGTCTGAATAATGTGACCAGTAGTCAGTGGCCTATGCGGTCCGGTGTCGTGTGACTATAATCTTTTAGTTTGTTGCACTATGCGTCCTCTGAATGACGGATATGGTTATACTATTATCAAAGTCATAAATGATGTGAAATTATTACTTTCGTTCTCTTGTCATTGTCAGCCCTGGAGAATGTCTTTATTTGACTGACGGATCCAGACAGCAGCCTTCACTCCACCCTTTTTTTACACCTGAGAGGCCGAATGGTCATTTCCAACGGCTACAGTTGGCGACCGTTGCTTTATAAATACTTCATTGCTCAGCCGAGAACAGTCTGTGCCGTGTTTACCTCACGTATTGTGGTATCTAACTTGGTGTGATAGCTTTGCGCGCCTTACTTTGACTTGACCAAGCTCGCCTGTGGACAGGCCCTCTAGATAGCGTTGTTTACAGTCTAGTAACTGACCGACAAACCCAGTACGAGTGTGGACGAAGAATCTCTAGCAATGTGATTTTGAACACTTAAAGCTCGTATTCGTCTCCATGGAAGTGTTGGTATTTAAGTGTGTGGTCTATAATCACGAGTCTTTGTAAACCGGAAGCATTGTTGACTGAGGATAGCAGTCTTTTCACCAGCCGTGTCACAAACGACACGATAATCCAAGACTTGGTCGTTTTGGTGATTCAGCCTTATAAACTGTGGAGATCGGGCCGGCATTAGCGAGTTTCTGCATTAGAATGGTAAGCTCTTTAGAATTATTGTGACTCTTTGAAGGACTTCGCAAATTTGTTCTTGTTCAAAGCCAGTGGAACTAAACATTAAATGAATTATAGACAGGTAAGTAGGTATTTCCCATTTGATCTCTTAAATGTTGATTTGTCTTTCGTGTTCATTTTTCGTTCACGAAAGAATACATCTGCACTGGTTTCGTCTCGGATTATTATTATTATGTACGTTTTACATTAAATACAGTTGATGTTTTCATTGTAACTGTGGTCTTTGCGTGTTCAGCAAGAGAGATGGCACTGAATGTTTCGTTATCTGTGTGACTAACCGATTCGGATTGGAGTGAACACTCAAATGTTTCTGGCACAAGTACCGCCAATAAGAACAGATGGTCGGCGTCTAAGTGTAGTCTTCGCGTCTACTTACTTCTGGCTGACTTGAAACGCCTTTACGGCTTTAGTCTGTTCAGATGTAATCGCCAAGCGCTGTTAACTAAGCGAATTTAGACGACTTCAAAATGCGCTTAATGGAATAGAAGGACAAAGAACTTTTTCATCGGTTTATTGTATTCAGAATCGAGTTTTTTGACTCCCATGCATAGAAATATGAGTCTGTATACTCACCCACCCCCAAAAATTTGCAGTTTTTTTTTTGGTTACGAATCTGTGCGAAATGAGTCCTAAATAATACATTAAAAAAAATAATAATATAACGAAAAAATTTGTCCGTCTGGACGTTTACAACTTACAGTTGGATTAATATCTCAGAACCTATTTCAACTATCGCAACCAAACTTTGGAAAGAATAAAGATGGTGTATATCCATGAGACCTCATAAATGACCAGTGAATGAATGACTTCACTTCAAGGTCAAAGTCACAAAGTCAAAAAATGTTTAGTAAAAAATGCAAAATGTCCACAAAATTTCACTTTTTTCTAAGTTATTAATATTGAACTTATTTTTTTGGTTCATGATAGATATCAATGAGCCACACATTCTACGCATATTTGGTCAACCTCACTCCAAGTCACTGGAGCTGTCCAAAGTTAGTTAGTATAGGTACTTTGAAATGACCTTGACCATAAACTATGAGAGATATAAAGTTCAAACTTGTCGTATTTATAGATGATGGATTGTTTCAGTTTTATTCTTGGCAGTCATGTTCATGTTCAGTATTGCAAGTTTTATAAGGAGCTTGTGAGTCATATAGGCTTTGCCCTTCTAATTTATATACTTAAGTTCCGTTCTGTTATACTTCTTATAAAGTAAGTTTGAGGTGTTTCAAAGTGCGAAAAAAGTCTCATCCGCGCTAAGAGAGGACAGTTGGCTTATATATATCATACGTTGTTGTTTTTTGTTTTTTGTTTTTTAAAATCTAACTGATAATTTGCGAAATTTGAATATAAACGTATCTGAGTGTCTGCTAGTATGAGCAACAAGTAGCTAAAATCTCCTTTAGAAATAAAATACAATGCACGCCACAGAAACACAAATAAGCAACCAAGCGGAGCGTAAACAAACCCCCAATACGTTGCAGTGGACTAGGCAATTATGTGTTTATCGTCTGACCTTAATGACGGCGTTAGGCGATAGCGGAACCCCGTTATAAGCCCTGACCAAACCGGTATGACATCACGAGCTTCCATATCACCTACAGTTTCATGGTGGTGTTTTTAAGTTACACCGGCACTGAGTGATGAGCAACCATTTTCACTTTGCAGCTTGAGGGGGCAATATTTTCTTATTTTCTTTCTACAGGACTGTCCGAATCTGTGCATTGAGACCCTCGTTCTCACTTTGGCTTGTTTAATCGAACGTTGCTTCTCCATGTTCCAACAGCATTTCTATGAGCGATTTGGAATGACCGTCCAGTGAAGAATGTTCAAAATTTCGGCATAGTTTTATATATTAATTTTTTTCTGACCGGTTTTCGTATTTAATCTGCACAAAACATGAGTAAGTTCTCCCCCTCCCTCTCCGTCCGCCGCCACATAAACTCTTTGGACTATTTTTCCTGGAATCGTCTGGCAGTGGACGATGCCGACGTTGTTGGTTTCTTTGCCGCGCGCGGATTGAGACTCTGGCTCTATATAAGACGTGCTAGTCCGTGAAGCACTTACATCTTTGATATGATGATGATGATCATTGTTGTCAGGGGGGCGACGTGGTGATCGTCCTTAACGCTGATGCAATAGGACGTTAAGCTTCGTTTTCCGAAGCACTTTCAGTTTCAGTGTCAGACAAGGGCCTTCTCTGACCTCCTGGAGGCAGAAACGACAGCAATGATCTTTGCCTCATGGTTACGATAGTGTTAAGTGTGGTGAGCAAAGAGCGGAGCTATTGTGCGTTCGTGATTTTCCAGTACGATCTCTCTTGCCTGCTTTAGCATCCAGCTGTTATTTTGACGTCATTTTTGACGTTTCGTTGACACACCTTGCGACACCAAGAATCATCAATTTGTTTTCCTTGAGACAATGGCTACATTGTATCAACATGACACCGGTCACAACAAAGCCATATAACTCTCTCTCTCTCTCTCTCTCTCTCTCTCTCTCTCTCTCTCTCTCTCTCTCTTAAATACTCCAACAAACCGACAGAAATTCCTCCTTTTGGTATCAGAATACGTCCTCACTTTGACACTGCAGGCATAGATGTTGACTCTGTTAATGATGATCAATTGCTAACTGTACTTCCACCTTGGAACCTCATCAACCCTATTATAAATTTCAGTCTCACATCCTTCAAAAAGACCGAAACTTCCGAAGCTGTTTATAAGCAACAATATCTCGAACAATGTTCATTGTATAAAGGATATAACAAACTTTTTACAGACGGGTCGAAGAAAGGAGACTCGGTTGCTGCTGCGTCGGTTTCAGGAAGACACCTAGACCAGCATTTGCAACAGCGTCTACCTGATTTTTGTTCTGTTTATACAGCTGAGCTCAAGGCAATTCATCTAGCTCTGAAACAGGTTTATCAATCCAAAAGAACCTCGTTTTTAATCCTGTCTGATTCACTGTCAGCACTTCAGGCTCTTTCCACGAGAAAGATATCACACCCTTCTCTGGCAGAGAGATCCATAACCTCCACACAGAACTTGTTTCTGAGGGTAAAAAGATAGTTTTTATGTGGGTACCTAGTCACATGGGCATCCACGGCAATATTGCAGTGGACAAAGCGGCTAAAGAAGCACTGCATCTAGATTTCCCTTCAGAGATTTTCCAGTTTGTTCCATACTCTGACCTGCGTTGTATAACTGGAGTTTAATGTAAACGGCTGTGGCAGACTGAATGGCCTAAGCAAATCAATAACAAATTATTTCAAATTCTTCCAGACTTATCTGCTTTGCCTAACTTTGGGTCCACCCGCAAAGAGGAAACTGTTTTGGCGATCTGCTTCTTTGCCTAACTTTGGGTCCACCCGCAAAGAGGAAACTGTTTTGGCTCGCCTTCATATTGGGCATACTTATGTCACCCATAGTTTCCTTTTAAAAGGAGAAGAACCACCATAGTGCTTTGCATGTAACAAATCCTTTTCCGTTCGTCATTTTATGTCTGAATGTGCTGATCTGGTTGATTTAAGGGAAAGATATCTTGGTTCAGTACCTTTTAATGAGGTTTTTAAAGTATGCAATGGTCAGAACCTGTTTCAATTTTTAAATGATGTTGGTTTGTTTTATCGCATCTAAATCATGTCGTCTTGTTTTGTATTCTTGTTTGGATTTTATTGAAGAGACTGATTTTATTTACATCTTTCAAAATATTTAAATGTTAACAGTTTAATTTGATTTTACTTAATTTTTTTTGTGGTCCTGATTCGGCTCTTGGCAGTCCGCTGGACCCTATAAGCACTGAGTCTCTCTCTCTCTCTCTCTCTCTCTCTCTCTCTCTCTCTCTCTCTCTCTCTCACACTCTCACTCTCTTGTACAGACAAATGATCTTTTTGTTACTTTTTTCTCTGTCAAATCGCCCATTTAAAAAATAAATCGGTTTGGCGAATTTCAATCGGTAAAATACCGGAAATTACCGGTAAACGCGATCACTGTAGTGTATAAGGGGCCCCAATGACTTTTTAAACTGCTTACATAACCATCGGAGAGCTTTCACTTCAGTAATGTAGATTAGTAAACCCTTTTATTACCGTACTATGAAGTGTTAAAGTTTGAAAAATGAACTCACTCCCTACCTTATCCAGCACACGAAAATATTGATTTAAACAACTAACTTTGCACCTATTTCAGTATTTGGGTAGTGGTGTACATGAAAGCAATTTCATACTATAACTTTGCTCTGTGGGTTCGGGCAAATAGAATAGACCCAACGTTTCCCGGCGTGTCGTAAGAGGCGACTAACAGGGGTGATGTTAGCACGGCATCACTGGGCGAAAGTCTTCTACACAGAAGTCACCGGCCAGGGCGGAGGAACCTCACGTTACTACAGGTTCAACGACCACGTGCTCAGGGCCAAGGCGAGCCACACTGTATTCGTGGATTTCGGCTGTGGCCAACAGCCTGGAGAGGATTGGGCCCTGCCAGGTCTTTTTTTGCCCAAGACACACTACATGATGACACAATCCACTAATTCCATACCGGATCGGTCGTCGCCCGGGCCGTCACCCGGCACAAGGACCGCGCCTTCCGTTGGCCACCAGGACGGAGGTGTTAAGTATGCTACTGATGGACAATATAGCAAGATCCGCACGAGAAACAACATCGTCTTAGGAACCTGGAACGTCAGGACCCTAACTGCGGAAGGAAAATTAGAAGAACTGGCCCACGAGCTGGACCACTATCGATGGAACGTTCTAGGTATCAGCGAACTGCGCTGGAAAGGCCTAGGTGAAACAACGACTGACAAAGGCCACAAGCTCTATTTCAGCGGTAGAGATGACAGGCACGAACACGGCGTTGGATTCTTGGTCCACAAGAACATTCTAGCCACTGTCATGGGTTGCCGCCCAGTCTCCAGTAGACTCATTACCATCCGTCTGAGAGCAACCCCTTTCAACATTACCATCATCCAGGCCTATGCCCCAACATCAGACTATGAAGACAGCGAAGTGGAGGATTTTTATGAAAATATACAGGCGGTCCTTGACCAAGTGCCGAAGAAGGACATAGTCATAGTGCAAGGCGACTGGAATGCCAAGGTTGGCCAAGATGCGCACCGCAACTGGGGAGACACATGCGGACCCCACTGCAACAACGAGACAAATGACAGGGGTCTGAGGCTATTGGAGTTTGCCAGATACAACAATCTGGTACTGGCAAACACGCTTGGTCTCCACAAAAAATCCAGACGATGGACATGGCACAGTCCCGGCGGGGAACATCACAACCAGATCGACTACATCATGGTCAAGAAACGCTTCAGATCAAGCATCAACATTGGCAGGACACGCACTTTTCCAGGAGCAGACATTGGAAGTGACCACGATCTCGTGATGATGTCTTTCCGGCTCCATTTGAAGAGAGTAAATACAGCAAAGTGCACTAGGCTGAAGTTCGACCTGGACAAACTGCAAGACCCGGAGGTGGCAAAAATATTTCAGGCCACAATTGGAGGGAAATTTGCACCACTGCTTATTTTGGGGGCAGGCGAAGTAGATGTCAACACCATGACCAATACCTTCAACTCAGCTGTAACAGATGCCGCCACTGAGATCCTTGGCAAGCACCGACCAAAGAAGAAGCCGTGGATCACACCTGAACTTTTGGATCTGTGTGATAAACGAAGAGAGTTAAAAAAGAAAAAGAACACCTCACAGGGAGCTGATGTCTACCGAAAAATCAACAATGACATCCGAAAAGGCATGCGCACAGCAAAGGAGAACTGGATAGAAGATCAATGCCAGGAAATAGAGAACAATCTGAACAAGAACAACAGCAAGAAGGCCTACCAGACTGTGAAGCGGCTGACAAGTGTTAAACAGCCCAAAGTCTCCACTATCCAAAGCAAGTCTGGCATTTGCCTTACAGAAGAACAAGAAGTCTTGGACAGATGGACAGAGTACTGCTCTGACCTTTACAACCATACACCAAATGGAGACCCATCAGTTCTAGCATGTCCCGAGAGCAGAGAAGAAGAAGAAATCCTCCCAATTCTCCGGGAAGAAGTTGAGGCAGCAGTGCAATCGCTGAAGAAAGGGAAGTCAGCGGGAGTGGACAACATACCAGCGGAACTGCTACAAGCAGGAGGAGAAGCGATGACTGATGCTCTCACCACTATCTGTAACAAGATCTGGCAGAGTGGGGAATGGCCTACACCATGGACCCAGTCGCTTGTCATCACTCTTCCTAAAAAAGGTAACCTTCAGGAGTGTGAAAATTACCGCACCATCAGCCTCATCAGCCATCCCAGCAAGGTCCTCCTGAAAATAATACTCAACAGGTTGAAACCACAAGCTGAACAAATCATAGCTGAAGAACAAGCAGGATTCATGGCAGGGCGAAGTACCACTGAACAGATTTTCAACCTCAGAATAATCTGTGAGAAATACCTACAGCACCAACAACATCTATATCATGTGTTCATAGACTTCAAGAAGGCATTTGACCGAGTCTGGCATGCAGCTCTATGGGCAACCATGAAAGTGTACAACATCAGCCCTAAAATCATAGAAGTCATCAAAAGCCTGTATGACAAGGCTACCAGTGCAGTCCTCCATAACAGCGTCATCGGGAACTGGTTCAGAACAACAATCGGTGTGCGTCAAGGATGCCTACTCTCTCCAACACTCTTCAACATCTTCCTAGAGCGCATCATGTCAGATGCTCTTGCAGATCACGAAGGCACAGTCAGCATAGGGGGCAGAGCAATCTCCAATCTTCGTTTTGCGGATGATATTGATGGATTGGCTGGAGAGGAACAAGAACTTGAACAGCTTGTACAGAGGCTTGACACCACCTCCAGAGCTTATGGAATGGAAATAAGTGCAGAGAAGACCAAACTGATGACCAACAACACCAATGGCATCAACACGGACATCAAAGTACAAGGCCAATCCCTCAACACAGTGCACAGCTTCAAATATTTAGGAGCCATTGTGTCAGACAATGGGTCTCGACAGGAAGTCCTCTCCAGGATCGCACAAACAACTGCTGCCCTGACAAGGTTGAAGCCCATTTGGAAAGACAGAACCATCAGTCTACATTCCAAAGTAAGACTGCTGCGATCTCTGGTCATCTCCATCTTCCTATATGCTTGCGAAGCATGGACCCTCACAGCAGATCTCCAACGAAGAATACAAAGCATGGAGATGAGGTGCTACAGAAGACTTCTGTGCATTTCCTATACCCAACACATCACCAACGTTGAAGTCCGACAGACCATCACACAAGCCATTGGACAACACGATGACCTGCTCACAGTGGTGAAGAAACGGAAACTCCGATGGTATGGCCACGTCACCAGATCATCAGGCCTTGCAAAGACCATTCTGCAAGGCACAGTGCAAGGAGGTAGAAGAAGGGGGAGACCGAAAAAGAGGTGGGAGGACAACATTCGAGAATGGACTGGTTTGACACTGAGCGAAGCCATGAGGGCTGCTGAGGACAGAGAAAGATGGAGTATGCTGGTTAAGCGATCATCTGTGGTGCCCCTACGACCTTCGGGTTATGGGACAGGATAGGATAGGATAGGGAACTTAGTATAAGTTATAACGGATAGTGTATTCATTTATTAATCAATGACTTTTTAGTATAAGTAGCACAGTTTGAATGATGCCATATTTTTTCCATTCGTAATAGAATTATAATTATAATATTAATGATATTAACATTCTATACTTCAGCATGAGAGGAGATGAGACTTCAGCGTAAACAAAATTTGTAATAGTTTATGTTCGCGTCAACAACAGCGAAATATTACTTTCTAGTCATGCTCTGGTTTTCGTCTAGTTAGTAAATAACGTAGACCAATGACTGTAACTTCAAAAATCCCTACACCTTTTGGGGACCACATTATACCGTGTTAGCACATACATTTTGTTTAAAATTAAAAATTGTCGCTGTTTGCTCTTATTGCACTGTCCATTCCGGCAAGGGTTGCATGCTCTCTGAGTCTCTCTCTCTCTCTCTCTCTCTCTCTCTCTCTCTCTCTCTCTCTCTCTCTCTCTCTCTCTCTCTCTCTCTCTCTCTCTCTTTCTCTCTCTCTCTGCCTCCTCACCACCCTCCTCCCCTCCTTTCCCTCCTTACTTCCGCCATCTCATTTTACGTCATCTGCTTCTTCAAACCTTCATCTTTCATCCAGGTGCCTGAGAGTGGTCTGCTCACAAAACTCGGTAACTGTTAAGAAGGACAGCTTCGCGACTTAAGAAAAGTGACTAAATGGCATTTCCTCTATGAACTCGCTGACCCTAACTTATTAGTGTCCTTGGAGATTAATTTTGGATTAGCCACTCGTTCTCTGCTTTATTTCTACGCCGTCCATCAACTCCTTCCTTTTCCCCAATGGTCATTCAGCAATGTTCTAATGCTCTGGGGCATCGGAGTTTTACACTAGATACAAGTGGATTTGTTGAATTGTAAATTGCATACGATATTGATGTTGGTATGCAGGGCAGAATGCCGACAACTTTTCATCTGATGTATTCGTATTTTGTCTTGTTACTGCGAGTTGTTTTAAATGATGACTGAAGGAGCAGCATCTAAAATTTGGTTATCCTGATTCGGCTCTTTGCAATCTGCTGAACCCTTTAAACAATGACTAACTAACAAGTATTTAACATTTGACGGAATGTCTGATTCCTGACAGTCCCTTGCGGATCCGTTAAAATGGGAATTCTGTTGTAAATTTGTAGCATTGTTATTTCCAACTCCTTTTAGTGTTCTAGGTTGTCCTTGTTAACTGTAGAAGTTTATTCTCAGTCCTTTATTATAGCAGTAACCTCTAAACTTAGAGTAAATGTAACTTTACTTCGCTGAAGTGGAAGTAGTACAACCTGATGAGAGTGATAGAGCAGTTGAGTGCAGAAGATTGAAGGGCTGTGCAGATCTGCCGAAGGAGTCCTAACAAGGTCTAATAATGATGGTAGCGTTCAACAGGCTTGAAGGTGAACCCTGGTAGTTTCACTTTTATGGTTATAATCAGTCAGTGTCTTAATGATGAATACTGCTACTCCAGGCTTTAAATCTGTGGTTAAATGGTTTTGTATTGCCGGCAGCTTTCTTATGATTTATAGTCCACTAGGTTGGTACGTTCATTTATATACACATGTTTATACTAGACACTCCTCTCACTTAGCCCCATATAGGGGTCGAAATTCGCGTGTCAACGTTAGTCCCCTATACGCTATGTGTCCCGGGACTTTAAATCTACCTACGTAACGTAACGTAACGTGTCAACGTTCTCATTCGTCTTCATTCTACTGTCTCCTTTACGCGAAAGTGTCGGGGACTCTACTTGTGTTGTCAACGTTCGAGCTAAAGTTGAGAGCGGCAGTTGAGTCTTGAAGATCAGCCACATTCAGACGGGTACACATGATAGTCCCCTATACGCTTATGTCTCCGGGGACGTTAATCTACATTGCCGGGGGTTTCAGTATAAATAGTATCCCCACTTTCTGGAAATTTAGTGCTTTAAATTCCCACTGTCGCTGTCTTCATCATTTGCTCTTTCCCATTCCTGATCTGTCCTATCACTCTGCTATACTTTCTTCTTCTTCGCTAGATCAATGACCTACCTTTTTTCTTGAAAACTCTTCCTGGACAAGACTCCTTGTTTGTGTATGAGGTCTGTTGGATCAGCTTGGGAGTGTTGGACGCTTTCTGCCGGGTGGTCACTAGGGCTTCCTATGATTGTATTATTTCGCACTATAGGCATTTTATATGTATGTGTTTAGTTGATGATTTATAATGATGGTGATATTCTATTTTGTTTTTGTAACCGGGGTGTTCGCGTAGTTGAGGTCAACCCTCAGCCGTCCCCCGCGTGGGATGTCTTTATTGTAAAGTGACTGGCCGGTGGAGGGCATTCAATTTTCCCAGTAGGGTTGTTTCGGCAGATCTTTTATGCGGATCGGGGGTTGTCCGGTCCTGATTTGGCTCGGAAGAGTCCGCTGGACCTAAAGCACCAATAAATCAATCAATCAATCAATCTACATTCCTTCCTCCTTCCGGGTACACAAAAATTGATAACATTCATTATGCATACGGCGCGTTTCACAAGCGTTGAAGAGTGATCGTCGAGATCGCTTCAGGCTACGTCCGATCGTGAACACTCGTAAGTTTTCATATTTATCGGCTCTAAACACTGTGGAACAAAGTCAACCTTTTGCGCGATTGAAGTTATTAACTTATTAAGATCTATATATTTTGCAGACGCGATCTTCGACCCTATTGCTTATGCAATACTATACGATAGCGCTTTATCTGTGTTGCCAGATTTGCGTGCTGTCTACAGTACTCTATCATGTATGAGGAGTCCAACTAAATTTGCCGAGTCCTGTGACGGCCTACTAGCGCCAAAATCGAGAGTTACCAGTATCACGAAATAATTGAAATTAACACGTGTACTGTTTAATTTTCGGAGATACCGGTAATCCACAGTGTTAATTAACAATTATCAGTATTTGCCACGCCTTCCTAGCGCCAAATTCTGATAATTACAAATATCATCAAATAATTAAAATATTATGGAATAATTACAATTATCAAGAGATAATTACAATTATCATTGAAAAATTACAAATATATTCGCATGATCATGTTTAATTTTCAGTTTTGGCTGTAGCAATCCGTCTGGAAGTGCGCCAAAACCGTAAAATGTAATTTTCACTTGATAATGAAAATATTGACGTGTTAATTGTAAATATGTCGTAACTGACTCGTTGATATTTGTAATTATTAGGTTTTGGCGCTAGTAGGCCGTCATATATGTCAATTACACAGAACACACGTGTTAATTACCATTATCACGGATAAAATGTAACTGCAAGTTTTGGCGCTAGTAAGCCCGGGAAGTGCTTCAAGCAGAAGAATAAGCGATGACTGACGCCCTCACCATTATCTGTAACAAGATCTGGCATTGTGGGGAGTAGCCTACACCGTGGACCCCGTCGCTTGTCATCACCCTTCCCATAAAAAGTAACCTTCGGGAGTGTGAAAATTACTGCACCATCAGCCATCCCAGCAAGTTTCCTGAAAATAATACTAAACAGGTTGAAAACACAAGCTGAACAAATAATAGCTGAAGATTAAGACCAAGCAGGATTCAGTGCAGGACGATATACCACCTAACATATTTTCAACGTCAGAATAATCTGCGAGAAATACCTACAGCACTAACAACATCTTTATCATGGGTTTGTAGACTTCAAGAAAGCCTTTGACCGAGTCTGGCATGCATCTCTGTGGGCAACCATGAGAGTATACAACATCAGCCCTAAAATTATAGAAGTCATCAAAAGCCTGTATGACAAGACTACCAGTGCAGTCCTCCACAATAGCGCCATCGCATCATGTCAAATGCCCTTGCAGATCGCGAAGGCACGGTCAGCATAGGGGGTATAGCAATCTCTAATCTCCCTTTGCGGAGGACATTGATGGATTGGCTGCAGAGAGGAACAAGAACTTGAACAGCTGGTACTGAGGCATGACACCACCTCCAGAGCCTATGGAATGGAAATAAGTGCAGAGAAGACCAAAATGATGACCAACAACACCAATGGCATCAACATGGACATCAAAGTCCAAGGCCAATCCCTCAATACAGTGCATAGCTTCAAATATTTAAAAGCCATTGTATCAGACAATGGGTCCCGACAGGAAGTCCTCCCCAGGATCGCACAAACAACTGCTGCCCTGACAAGGTTGAAGCCCATTTGGAAAGACAGGACACATCATTCCAAGGTAAGGCTGCTGCGCTCCCTTGTCATCTCCATCTTCCTATATGCTTGCGAAACATGGACCCTCACAGCAGATCTACAATGAAGAATACAAAGCATGGAGATGAGGTGCTAGAGAAGACTTCTGGGCATTTCCTATACTCAGCACATCACCAATGACGAAGTCTGAAAGACCATCACACAAGCCATTGGACAACATGATGACATGCTCACAGTGGTGAAGAAACGGAAACTCCAATGGTATGGCAACGCCACCAGAACATCAGGTCTTGCAAAGACCATCCTGCAAGGCACGGTGCAAGAACTTAGGAGGCAGAAGAAGAGGGAGACAGAAAAAGAGATGGGAGGACAACATTCGAGAATGGACTGGCTTGACACTGAGCGAAGGCATGAGGGTTGCTGAGGACAGAGAAAGATGGAGTACGCTGGTTAAACGATTTCTATGGTGCCCCAACGACCTTCGAGTTACGGGATATGATAGCATAGGAAGCCGCATAAGCCAGAATTAGGCATGATCACGTGTTTATTGTAATTATCAAGTGAAAATTATAATTATTATGTGATAATTAAAAATTTAGTTTTTTGCGCATTTCCAGGCAGATTGCTAGAGCCAAAGCTGAAAATTATACATGATCACGCAAAGATATTTGAAATTTTGCAATGATAAGTGTAATCATCCCTTGACAAATGTAAGTATCCCATGATAATTGTAATTATCTCATGATATTTGTAATTATCAGGTTTTCGCGCTTGTAGGCCGTCATAGAGTCCTGATGACGTGGCCTCAATTAGTACATGCTGAGTGTCATGATTCTTTGACTGATACAGTGCAGCTGTTAAGCTTTGACATTTTGTGAGCTACTCTATAAGCAGTTCAGTGTATTCCTATACTCAGCAGAGGATTTTTTTGAATTTCCTGAAAGCAAGCATCGTTAATGAATACTAAAACGAGTCTTATTATATAAAAATAGCCCATTTATAACATTAGTCTCTTAACGATCCCAAGTTAGTTGGAGAGATCCGTAAAGATTTGAAGTGTGTATAGCACTTGTTGCGAAGAGGTACTTTAAGTGTAATTTTTATAATATTGTAAAGGTGGCGAGTCGTCCTTAACGCACACGAATTTGGAGTTAAAACTTGTTTTACGACGTACTTACTATGTTTTATTATTATGTTTTATGAAGACGGACGTTTTGCGAGAGACGTTGTCTGAGATGGTTGTCTACCTGCAAATACTATCGTTACCGTGCTTTATTGATATGAATGTCTTAAGACATATAGGCCTCATCACACATTAGATTTTTTTTTTTTTAAATTATTATTCTTGACCCCAATACAGACTACTGCTTATATTCTGGGCATGCAGACACTGACAACTTAACAGCAAGCATTGAGAATCAACAAATGTTCTGTGACCTATCATCACAATGCTCTAGCAAGTTACTATCAACGCTGGCTGTTCCCTTTGGATATCGCTATGCCCTGTTGAGTTAGGAGACGATACACGTAGATAAAGATTCGCTTACGCAGTCCAGAAGGTTTGACGCTGGCCTCCGAGATCTCATAATTTCCTTTGGGATTAGCCTTTTGGGATATTGATACTGATAGCACCACTTCACTCCACTCCAGGGAGTGGGACGCACAGTCTTCGTTCTTGTTATAATTATGCTCAAGATATTTGATCTCTACAAGGTGGGAAGACCGTACCTCACGAATGTCAGTATACATTTTAATGTTAGAATGATTGTTCATCTCCTTATTATTTAAAATGTTAGCCCCCTCCCCTTCTCCCACTACACGCCCCTCCCACCCCTTAATAGTACAGCAGCAATGCACTGCGTAGAACGGATACAACTGAAGACTACTTGTGGGGTGGGCTGGGGTCGCAGCAGGAAAAAAAACCATTCAGCCAATGCAAGACGTTCAGTTCCACTCCAACATACGTTTTTCAGCTACATCTGTTTGGCCCGTGGCTATTCATTTTCGTGGTCGATGGGTCCTTGCCGGGAGCTCTTACCCGATGCTAGCGCGACACTTCAAACTGTGGCAGGGTTGTGTAATGTTGTGAATGAATGTTGTAACGAACTATTATTATTAGTGCTATTCACGAGGCTGTTATGAATGAATTTTGTAACGAACTGTTAGTATTCATCAGGATGCAAAGAGTAACTTTTTACTTTTGCTTGTTTAGAGAGTTAGACCAAAGAGCTTATTACGGAAAGGGGGAACTTCCATTATGTCATATAATACAAAAATGCGAGACGCTCTCACGGATTATTTCCCTTTGCTCGGGCTGGCTATATTTCATCATCTGCTATATGAATGATCTGTGCGTGGTAACTTATTGAGCCTATGCCATTGCAAAAGAACATTTTTATGGCAACGTTTGCAAAAACCAAACTTTTAACCATCATTATTATTAACATTCCGCTACTGCTGTCCTTTTTTTTTTTTTTTTTTTTTTTTTTGGTTATGTTTACTTATTGACATTTATTAGGTGCTTTTATGCTGCTTATGTGTGTATGTCATAGGTTCGTTTTCTGCTCTGGAATTTATTATTTTTTAATCAACGACAGATATTTTAAAATTAAAATATGCATGACAGACTGTTTCATTTAACCGAAACTGTGTAAATCCGTAATCGTGAGAGAGAGAGAGAGAGAGAGAGAGAGAGAGAGAGAGAGAGAGAGAGAGGGGGGGGGGGTTGGGGGAAGAGAGAGCTCTGTCATTCAATCAATTAATCACAATAAAGCACAATAACAAAATGTTTCACTAATAGTGTGGATTTAATTTATATCAGGTGTCCCCCTACCCCCAACCCTCTCACCTCCCACATCACTGGCTTAATATCAGTCACTTCATGGAAAATAATTAATCAGACAGAACAATCAGAACCTAGACTACAACATTCCACGCAATATAATCTAATGCGCAGAAATTCACAGATCAGAACAAGGACTGAGTTTCTACATTACTTTTTTTCCCCCGTTTACACTCAAACGAAAAGGGATTACAACAGATCAAGGACCATTTTTGTGCCTAGGTAAGGGGTTATCTTGCACAGTATTTGACCACGAGGAGAAAACAGACTTAGTCTAATTTAACTTGTTAACATAAGCAGTTTGACGAAGCCAAACTGCCAATCTGACATCTATTTTTGAAATATAAGCACAAATATAGTCAAACAACCTAGCAATAACGTAAACAGTAAGCGACCTGTTGAACGTAAACTGTCAGCAAGCAAACTGTTTTGGATTTAGCACATAGGTATAACATGAATCATTCAAGCCGCTCTCCGATTGTTTTAACACTAACGGTCACTGCAGCGGTCTTAGTTTAGGCCTACATAAACACACAAAAAAATGAAGTTTTTCAATTGCAAATTACCTTTCTTTGTCTAAAGGACTTGCCAACACAACTTTTCTTGTATCTGGCATTATGGCAATTGATGTCTGTGCAAAAGTCACCACCCTGTTTCACTCAGTCGCCTTTTGACTTTCTGCCACGAGCCATTTTCAGCATGTCGACAAGGGAGCATAACTCGTTCCTTTCGTCTCGCGGTTCTGTACCAAGTTCCCCCTCTTTCTATCATTAAGCTCTTTGGTTAGACCGATAGGGTTAACATTTAGCTGTAGCCTGTTTTTAGCCTTGGGCTGGGTGGGATTCTTTTGACGAATCGGATTACAATTGCTTGAAAGAAAGCCGCTGCTAGCTACAAGTCTCCGATTAGATTTCAAACTTTGTCGCCAGTTTCTAAATTTCTCCCTCACCACTTGATGTTCTAACCGTCCGGCGTCCGACACAAACTCTTCGAAACTGTGTACTAATTTAAATACAGAGTTAGAGAATTTTAATGTACGACTAAAGGAAAAATGAAACGTTGTTTTCCCCACGTCCAACCCTGTGATAAAATAATAAGAGGAATTTGAAGTAAATGTTGTTGACAGTTGTAAGGAGATAACCTGGTCTTGAACTGAAGAATGTACATGTTAATGTTATTCTAATTTAAAATCTGTCCTTTGGGGCAAACCTATTCCTAGAAAAATAACGTCCAGTCAATGACAATGTTAGTGGTCACCTGTGGTGCTCTTTCATCACAGGAAAAGAAAACTTGTGTAACCAAGGTGACATTGGGTTCCATACTACAGTATGATTCTATTTACATTTAACCGGACGTTCTCTTTGGATTTTGGATTGATTTCTATTCATGTGGCTCACCCATGAAATGTTTTCACTAGTTAGAGCGCGATTTATAATAATGCATCGTTGCAGGAAATTACAGTTTTATATTTTAATTAAGTACACAATGTGTCTAATTAGTTGGACAATCACGCGGATTTATAGATTGAAGTATGTCATTAAGAGAATAACAAGAAAATGCAATTGATAGAAGTAGTAACTAACAGTAGAGTTGACAATATGTATAGTAAACTTTGCATGAGACAAACGAGTTCGCACGAACTAAGCGTCGCATACACAGAACATCTGTTACACGGCAGTGGCCGATTCAGCCCCGATGCTTGAATCTTGTGTAACTCGATTTCGTTTCTATGCAGCCCGTTCGCTCAGCAACAAGGCAGGAGCCGTCGTTATGAGGTTTTCCAACTTTATTCAGCATACAGCATCAACAACTGCATATAGAATCCCTTGCCAAAAGCATCTAACTACCCTTACAAGTAGACAGCGCGCTAGTTATTGACCTTGACCCTTTATTCAATAAACTACAAAAACGCAGTACGTTCCAGAATGACATAATCATCCAATCAAAAATAAAACTCGTCGCCGGAGTTCATGCTCCGCCTTACGTCATAGTACATTCTATAAACATCTAGATTCTTCGATCAATTAACCACACTAGTTTGACCGACGGAAACAGGTAAACATTACGTAAGGCCCTCCAGCAATGGCAAAGATCAAAGATAAGTAAAAACTATTATCGCACGACTCGTGCCTAAAACACAATAGCTGCTTGAAATCAAAGTGAGCGTCTTAATCGTAACAACAACAATGCAATGCAATACATGAATCAATCAATCAATCAATTATTATTATTATTATTATTATTATTATTATTATTATTATTATTATTATTATTATTATTATTATTATTATTATTACTATTACTATTAATCAGTGGAACGCAGTGCGGAACAAAGACCTTAAGCTTCAAAGTGCAGTAAGAATACAAGATGAGAATGCCTAGGTCAAGGAGTTCCCGTATCCGCGACTATTCCCTGGGTGTTTACGGTCTAGTTGATGCTTCCGATCAACCAGTTGAAATACTCCCACTCCTTCCCCTAGAGGCACCCACAGGAATGACTGAGAAACTTTTGTTTAGTAGCATCAAGTTTCAGCCTATTAAATTTTAGTACTTCGCTTCACGAGCCATCTGTATTACTTCTGATGGACTATATATTCACGCTCTATGCAGATTATCTGTAAGAAATGTAGCACTTTGTTTTTGGCACTAGGTCTTTAAACAGTAGTTTGGGACAATAGACAGTAATTTTCATGTTGCCTTTGACAGCAGGTGGAAACATTGGGGAGATGGTGGTAATTGGAAATTGCCAGTCGTTGTTGACAGAAAAATGCTGCTGGTACGTGCAGTCTCCCTCCGGTTTGGTGGGTAGTGATGGTGCATTTTGACGCTTTATGCATAATGTCTATTACAATTGTAACTAGTCTCTTAACACGTCGAACATTACATGATTATTGCTTTAGGTCCAGCGGACTCTTCCGAGCCAAATCAGGACCGGACAACCCCTGTTCCGCATAAAAGATCTGCTGAAACAACCCTAGTGGTAAAACTAAAAGCTCTCCACCAGCCAGTCACTTTACAATAAAGACATCCCACGCAGGGGACGCTGAGGCTGTACTCTAATTTATCGAACCCCCGTTTATAAAAACAAAATAGAATACAAACATGATAAATTATCAACAAAACACATACATATAAAATGCCTACATTGCTAAATAATAACATCATATGAAGACCTAGTGACCACCTGGCAAAAAGCGTCCAATATTCCCAAGCTGATCCAACAGACCTCATACACAAATAAGGAGGTACCGGAAGTTTTCAAGAAAAAAGGTAGGTGACTGGTCTAGCGAAGAAGAAGATAGTATAGCAGATTGATAGAACAGAGCAGGAATGAGAAAGAGCAAATGAGAAAGACAGCCACAGTGGGAATTTAAAGCACTAAATTTCCATTTTTTTTTTGGTATCAGTTTATAGTCCCCTCTCTTCCCGATAAGGATTTTCAGAGAGGAGACTGTAAAAAATTAATTTCCAGAAAGTGGGGATACTATTTATACTGAAACCCCCGGCACCCCAACGGGGGTAATACGTCGAACACGTAGAATAACGCATTCACAACGAAGGATAAAGTTTAGCGTTCTAGTGTATGAGCGTTAAGCACGAATTGAGCTATAAAACCCTGCATACAAATGCACGTAATGGACACAGTTATACAGATGCTGTAAATGTATACTTCTAAGTTCTATGCTGTAAGGTGTCAGATTAGTCGCGATCACAGTGGACACATTTGTTCGTGCAACCGAACGCCGTTTATCTTTTACATAATTTTGTAGTGCTGCTGCAAGATTGCATGCAGTCTGAGTCCTTGTCGACTACATAGCACAGGTATATTTTGAATCCTATCCTATCCTATTCTGTCCCGTAACCCGAAGGTCGTAGGGGCACCACAGATGATCGTTTAACCAGCATACTCCATCGTTCTCTGTCCTCAGCAGCCCTGATGGCTTCGCTCAGTGTCAAACCAGTCCATTCTCGAATGTTGTCCTCCCACCTCTTTTTCGGTCTCCCTCTTCTTCTACCTCCTTGCACTGTGCCTTGCAGAATAGTCTTTGCAAGGCTTGATGATCTGGTGATGTGGCTATACCATCGGAGTTTCCGTTTCTTCACCACCATAGCGGATATGACTAAAATATTACGTCGGACATAGATAGAGTGCCTTCAATGAAAGCATCAAAGACCTAACAACACAATACTATTACATTCTTTGAACTCACAATAGGTTCCTGTGTTGTTTGGACAGTCATAAATTCATATCGGCGGTTTGTAAATAAATAGCGCTGTTACCCTTTTTAAGATATGATATCAGGCGAAGAGGGTCGTCGTACTACGTGTCAACACACTTTGGTTCAGTCCAAAGAAACGGGGTTCGATTTAGTATACTTCAACTCATCTTTGATGTTCAGTGTATGACTTAGACCCTTTAGAAAGAAAACACACTGTTCAGGCTTTGACTGATTTAAAGACGAATACATGCTATCTGCTGTGAGTATAACAACTTGGGGTTAGTATTTGCCAGAGTATCTAACGACCGCACGATAGATTGTCGGATAAATTTATTTTTATCTCTGTGTCTATGTCTGTTTGATAAACGTTTTAGAGTGTATGTGGCACTGAAGCGACCGTGTGATTCTCAGTGTGTGTCCTCGGAAATTTAATTCCAGGAGAAAGATGCTTCAGCTTGGTACGTGCGTGGTACCTATCTGTTATGGTCTTTCAGATTCGTTCTGCAGCATGCCCGGCGAGTACGTCTAGTCGTTACCAAGATGGCTTCTTACTAAATAAACCGCAACAATATTGCGTGTCAAGCGCCATACTGAGCAGTAGGAGCCATCTGGTCTTCATTGCTTTCACATTCACGGACAGTTTTGATATAAGATATTATGATCGTGCAAGGCTTGAAATTGGAACTGTCTGCAAGCTTTGCAGATAGTTACAAATACCTAGCACGGCTAACTTCTGCCAAGTTCGTCGAGTCTTATCTACGCTGTGTGCATAGATTATCTATATTCCCTTCTGAACAGGCCCACATACCATCCAGAGCAGTTAGAACAGTGTTTTTTTTTTTTTTTTTTTTTTATTTTTATTTTTTTTTTTTTTTAAAGACGTTGGCTTTACTTTCTTACTGATTTCTTTTTTGGTACTAAAGATGCCATGTTATTAAACTGCTCAAGCGTAGCTTTGTCGCACTCGAGGAGATGCTTACCTCTCATTGTGATTTGGAAGTGGTTTTTAACAAGGGGTGGAGGCGGGGTTTGTGGGAGGCTTCATCCAGAATCAGTCACGGCATTTAATTCGTTGGCGGCGGGAGAGAGTAGGAGTGTCTAAATTCTTCCGGCTATGAGGTGAGACGCTTATTTACACTCGGGTAAGGAATGTATCAGTGTTGACAGAGAAGCACAACAGCGTTAAACCGTTGGTTTTTTTTTGCCTCCGTCATTCTCTTATTTGATATATTAAACGGAAAGTGGTTTTGTGTAGGGTGATGATTGTATCTTGGTGACCCTGGTTATATGTTAGTGATTGTGAAAAGTAGAACATTATAGTAGTAGAAATCGGTTGTGTACCCTCGAACGGAAGCAAAAGACTCTTTGGTCGCTTTAAGACTAACGGTGGAGTTCAGTTTACTAAACTGGTGTGTGCGCACAACAAATATTTACTCATCAATGTCAGTGAATTTGCCGTTCCTTGTGTCACAGAAAAGTGTCTGAAAATTCACTTTCCGTAGTAATCGTTGCTCAGGTAAGCTGGGTTTTTGACTCGCATGCATAGCAATGTCTGTCTACTCACCTCCAAAAAATGTGTTCAAGATTTTTGCAAATATGTTCGAGATGAGTCCAAAAATGATATTGAAAAAAATGTCCATCCGTCCAACATCTGTCTGTGCAAAAACTTTAAAGTGGCTTAGTATTCAGAATCTACTCCAACATTCAAATCCAAACTTGATAGGACGGTGCATACCAATGAGCTCTATAAATGATCGGTGAATGAATTACTTTACTTCAAGGTCAAGGTCATAGGGCATCAAATGTTAGTAAAAAAAAAAAAGAAGACATTTTTACACACTTTTACTTTTTTTTTTCTAGGTTATTAATATTGAACTTATGATTGTTTGGTGCTTGGTAGATATCAATAAGACACATATACTAGGCACATTTGCAAGGACTAAAATGATCTTGACCTTCAAGGTCAACGCAAAAACGGAACATATATGAAAGATCAATCTATCATCTCTAAATACAACACATTTGAAATTTATATCTTTCGTAGTTAAGGGGTCAAGGTCACTTCGAAGTACCTATACTAAACGACTTTGACCTTGGAGTAAGGTTTAGTATCTAATAGGTACTTCGAAGTGACTTTGACCCCTTAACTATGAGAGATATAAATTTCAAATTTGTTGTATTTAGAGATGATAGATTGATCTTTCATATATGTTCCGTTTTTGCGTTGATCTTGAAGGTCAAGATCATTTTAGTCCTTGCAAAAACATAAAAATATAAGTCTTCGTACAGTGGAATGAATTTGATCAAACATGTATGAGAGGTCACTTGAAGGTCAATGTCATCCCAAGATCAAGGTCACTGAAAATCAAGGTCATCCCAAGGTCACCGTTTTTTGGCATATACAACTTTTGCTGTACTTTATTTGATATTACATGAGTGTATTTGGCATGGGAGGTCAGTGCCATCTCAAGGTGAAGAGCATTGAAAGATCAAAGTCGTCATTGCTTTGCATTTTAATACCAATGTTTCATTTAGTTTTTTTCTGGGCACTCATTTTCATATTAAATATTGTTAATTCCATAAGGAGCATGTGAATCATATGGGCTTTGCCCTTCTAGTATTTTTCACCATTCTTCTATTGGCATTGGACTTCATCATGGGTAATCTATAACATATATATATATTTTTTAAAGCTTGTACCCTTTTTTTTAAGGATGTGTGACGCCTTAGCGAGTTTTGTTGTTTTGTTGTTTTGCTGGATTATTTATTTTGAATTACTAGTTCGTTGTTAAAAGAGATTGCATAATTTCTGTTAATGTTGCGCCTACTAATAATATTACCTAATAGGGATGTAGCAACGTTTTTACCAGAACCAGAACTAATGTTGGTGTTGTTCTTTTGGCTGACATTTGAACACTGTGTTTATTGAAGGCGTTCACAGTGCACCAACATTTGCATCCTGTTGCCGGAGAATGGTCCTGTTTCTGTTTCCAGAACATGCTTTTAATGGAGTGTTCGTCTGAATAAAAAAGCGTCCTCCATACCCAAAGCCGTGTGAATGGGAATTTGTTCTGTGCCTTTTGGACGTGTTTTTAGTTTTTACTTGGCCGGTCAGCTTGACAATGTTGACTTGGGCGTTTTGTTTCTTTGTTCTTTGAAAAAAAAAAGTCAAGGTCCTGCGCCCTTCCCACACTCACCAGCAGAGGAACCAACCATCGAGATAGCATTTGCCTTTTGAGGAAAAAGTGTTTAACTCCCGACCTTGACGCCTTTAAAAAACAAACGAAACAACCAAGTCAGCGTTAATGACGTTGTTAGTGTGAGCGCTGTCATTACTTTTTTTGGGGGGGTAGGGGGGGGTGGGGGGTGGGGGGTGGGGATGGGTGGTGGGGGTAGAGGGTGGTCTTCAACTTTTCGATGTTATGATGTCTTTCTCTCATTTCCCATAATTATCTTTTACGCCAACATCCCCCCCCCCCCCCCCTCTCATTGTCTGGATTGGTTAGGTCTGTTGTGCTGCTTTCCCTATTTCATTGTTTGCCAAATCTGCGGTAGTTTGTTTCACCGTTGGATCCACGACCTGTAACCAGACCCTCTAGACTTATTGAACTCTTAAGTTAAACAAAATAATGAAGTTTTGTTTGAGAGGTAACCATACATCATTATCCATAACCCAGAGTTAGTTCCATTCCTATACCAACCTTTTCTGTAGATCAAATCTTATAAGACGACTTTGTACAATCGGGAAGCAAATGTGTTAGAATGATCATGCGCGTCTTTAAATTAACGTATCAGCTTAACTAGTATCACAACATTGGATGAAAATACATAGCAGTCTTGTCGTAAACTAATATTATTTTTCAGTATTATTAACGAAGTTATTGTTTCATCATTGAGGTGTGAGTCTTGGCGGCGCCATACACAACAAAACTGGTAGAGTATGGAGAAGTCTGGGGATCGCTTTTTCTTTTTCTTTTTTTTTTAAAAATAAAAATCAATAACTAAAGTATTATTTCCTGTTTGTTTTTCAAACAACCGTTTAAAACTGTTACCAGTGAAATCCAGAGATGTTTTTGTAACTGTGCAAAGTTTGCAGTACGTTTTGTTGTTTCGCAAGACTTGTGTCATTGTTTTCGTTCAGTACGCTGCTGTTCCATTGTTGCGTGCGCGCCAGCCCACCCCACCCCTTCGAGGCTCAAAACTGGGAGCCTATTAGTTTGGCTTTTACGCCGACTGGCCAAGACTTTCAAGGTCGGACTACAACACAAGGTGACAATGGGCGGCGAAAGAGGGAGAGGGGATCACGCACGACAAGTACAGGGGGGAAGCTCAAATGCTCAGTATTTGGGAGAGAAAGGCAGTGACTGGATAGATTGGAGAAAGGAGCTGTGTCTCAAGCCAGAGACCCTGTATTGCTTAGTGTTCAAGAGAAAATGGAAGAGATTAATCGTTTTCTTCACCCATGGTTGTTGGAGGGCACTCATTTTGACCACTGAATATTACACATCGCATTTGCGAGCCGTTTTGTCCGTTGGTAGGTTTCCTCACCATTTTTGTGCAGAATACTTAATCACCCAGATGATTAGACAGATTGCGGAAGATTGTTTTAGTTTTTTTTTTTTTTTTTAAATTAAAAAAACAACACTTGGCACTTTTTGTAGCTTGCAACTTTTAATATACGCGGTATGCACCAACGGGCAATATTTAAAAAGGACTCCCATTCGTAATCTGTAGTGTTATATAAGGCTTATCAAGGTCAGCTATTGTTGGGTAAATTGGGCATTCTAGTTGTGTGCGTTTTCGGTCTTTAGTAAGGAGAAGAAACGGAAACGCCAATGGTATGGCCACGTCACCAGAGCATCAGGCATTGCAAATACCATCCTTCAAGGCGCGGTGCAAGGACGCAGAAGAAGAGGGAGACCGAAAAAAAAAGGGTGTGGGGGGTGAGGGGGAACAACAATCGAAAATGGACTGCCTTGACACTGAGCGAAGCCATGAGGGCTGCTGAGGACAGCGAAAGATGGAGCACGCTGGTTAAACGATCATCTGTGGTTCCCCAACGACTTTCGAGTTACAGGATAGGATAGGATAGTAAGGAAATCGAGGCGCTGGACGATCAATTATCACGTATCGCTTTCCGATCCACTTGCAATCGCCAAGTCTGTGACTCAACATCGAGCATCAGAGGCTTCTGAGGCATAACATAAGTTTCAACTAGGATCGACAAGTTCAAGTTAAATAATCGCTGACACTCGGTAATAAGACTGCTGTTATTTCCATTGGTATTGGATACTCTTGTCATTGCTTCTTAGCCTGTTGGGCGACAGCATCCCCCTGAGTGCTTGTTAGTGTTACGCCGCTGCGTGTAGCAAAGGGAAGGGGAGAAAACCTAGGACGGGGAGAACAACCTATTAGTGTTTGTAGGTCTGATTTAGCACCTGTCACATTGAGACTTCAGGGAGGTACAGTGTACAAGTTTTTGGTCACGTAGTGTAGAGAGGCTGAGTCGTGGCTGACTATGGGACATTCATTTACTGTAGCAACTCTGTGCTGTACCAGGGCTGCAAGATTTGTGCATACATACTTGTCACTGTGAAATGGAAGTTTAAATTGTGAGTCTCAAAGGTTTACACTTACAGTAAAAACCTGTAGATTTTAACATTCACCAAAAAGCGTAATAACTAATACAATGACACGTTTTACAATGGACAGTTCTGTGTGAACATAGAACATAGAAATGCATAAATATGTTAGGTATGTATCATAATTACTGGAACTTGGAAAACACAGGCAACAAATTAGAATGGAAAGAAACATGAATCTCTTTCACATGTATTTTATGAATGTTTCTCTTGTCTGTGCTTCAGATCAGTTGAGGATGGAATCTCATCCTAGCAGCAACAGTGACAACAGCAGCACCAGCAGAATGCACTCTGCCCAATCACAAGTTCTTCAGCTTGCTACTTCAGCCCCACAGTTGTATGAAGAACTTATTGTGGCTCACATCACACGTCGCCTGGAACTGGATGACACAAAGTTTGAAATCTTCCTTCATGGCGAGCCACAACAGAACCACAGGAAAACTCCCCTCAGCATATTTAGACGAAATTCTAGCAAGGACGAAAGTGCACTGAAAGAGGTTCCTTCAGATGTTGTCAACGCAATATGCAAGCTGGTGCTGTCGCTGAAAAATCAAGAAGACATTACCATGGAAGGTATATTTCGCAAGTCTGGCAATGCTGTAAGACAGAGGGAGCTCGCACAGTTGATTGTGGAAAATTGCACAATGGATCTCAGTCCCTATACTACCCATGATCGAGCAACAGTTGTGAAGAATCTCATCTCTACTGTCCATGAACCATTGCTGTTGTCCAGGCACTTTGAGGCCTTTTCACAAGCTATTGGTAAGTCCATAACAACCGTTTTGGGATATTGAACCTGGTTTTGTAAGGCATATGATAATTTTATGTGGTAAAGTTTCAGTTTCAGAACTTAAGAAAACAGAGGAATTTACTAGTATAGGTTGATGTTGGTCAGTTGCAATGTATGCAAGGGACAATTTGCTGATCATTTGCTTCACTTATAATACTCATTACTGTTAACATTGTGGCAGATAAGGTTTTATTTGAGAGTTTTCAAAGGATCATGCACATCTTGCTAGAAGCAAGAAAATTCTGACTGATTTTGGCTTGAATGTTTCAAATGGTAATAAATGTTGCTATGTAAATATTGTTTAGTGACAATTTTGAATAAACAAATGTGAATTTTTTTGTTTTAAAATGAAAATTAAAACATAATCAAGAAATGGAATGAACTGTTTTATTGTATTAACTGTGCACATAATTAGCATTTTCTCTCATCAGTGATAACAGTAAATGTCTGTTTAATTTCCAGGGCTTCTTGGTCGTCAGCTTAGCAGTAACCAGTTGGGATCCAAACGCGTACGTGTTGAAACAGGGAAAGAGAGGTGTATGCGTGCCATCCAGCTGCTTCTCCTGCGGCTTCCTCACAACAACCTGTTTGTCCTCAGACGCCTACTACCTCTCTTGCACGATGTTGCTAATGAAGAAGCCAATAGAATGACTGCCAGCAGTTTGGCCAAGCTCTTCGCTCCTCATTTCTTGTGCACCAAGGAAGCCATGGCAGACAGTGCGTTGTCAGATGGAACACTCCAGACAGCGATGGATGTTGTCACCTTCATGATTCAGGAAGGCGAGGTCGTCTTCGATGTTCCCTTAGACT
This sequence comes from Oncomelania hupensis, assembly GCA_036898135.1. Lineage (NCBI taxonomy): Eukaryota > Metazoa > Mollusca > Gastropoda > Littorinimorpha > Pomatiopsidae > Oncomelania > Oncomelania hupensis. The sequence continues at coordinate 147,056,648 of CM072511.1, read as the reverse complement.
TTCTGCGAGAGGTGGACCGCCATCTCCAGATATTGGAGAAGCAACGAGAGCAAGATGGTGTTGATTACCGTAACAGCGATACAGCCTCCGTCAGCAGCATGGACATGCCCAGCCCCATGGTAGCCTATGTGCCAGCTGATGTGCAAAACCCAACAGCTACAGAGCTAGCCAAGCTGGCAGACCACATCCGTACGTTGGATGGGCATGGGCGAAGCAGACTGGAGAAACAACTCCGTAATACCATGGCTTTGAAGGCCTGCTCTTCACCTGCTACCCCAAAATCTCGCAAGCATTTTCGCAGCAAAAGTATTGGATCGACCATTCGAGTAAGTTTTCTTTCTCAATTGAATGGTAGGGAGCACGGTCAATGCGACAGATTCTTGTGATTCAGATTTCATTTCTCCCTGACAAATTAACTTCAAATGAGGTACATTAGGTAGTCAAAAGCCATTTTTAAAAAATGATTTCCTCATCACAAAACTGACATAGATTTAAAGAGCTTTTCATTCTGAACACAGTGGTATATTTTTTTTCCCCATAGGACAAATAGGTAAAAAGTTATTAATGTTTGAAAATGCCGAATGTTGGTGTTTTTTTGGCAACGTTTTGGAATTGAAGAAATTGACAACTTTGGAGTCTCAAAGTGAAGCCAATATTGATACCAGGAAGCTGATTTTTGACAGGTAACCCCTTCATATGTTATACTCCAAGCCCAATTTTCTTCAGGCCTATCCCATGTAATGTTCAGCCGTTTTGGTGCTTCAAAGTTGGGAAATCATCAAATTCGCAGTGCGCGCCGGCAAATTATAGGCCTACTGGTGTGCTACTACGCTCAGCACGCGTGTCGCTAAATAGGCCTACGAGTACGCCATGACCGCAAGAATTCCCGAACACCGTTTGGTTACACTTTTCTACGGCAAAGCGCTCCGCGATACAGTAATGCACAAATTAATAAATACCCTAGTTTTATAAAGGAAAGTCTGCTCTTTATTTCTTGCTAAGTTTTAAACTTCTAGTTAAAATCAAACTTACATCAAAACCGCTGTATCCACTTTGTTCGGCTCGTAACAAAATGTTTACACACGAGAGCCTTCCAGACTTATATGTAAATGAAGCTAAGTATCCAAACTTGTCATTGGTTCTTATTTTTAGGCCATCCAATGAAGTATCGCAAAGCGCTTAGACTTTGAAACGAGCCACCTCTCAGCAAACGACAGTGACAATTTTTTCGCAGCGGCATTCAGCGTTCGGATAGGGGCGTATTCAAAAGCTGTTTTCTCGGAATCTTTCGCATAAACATGCATTAAAAACAACACAGATGTAAAGATAAAGCTTTCAATTTTTATTTGAATACAGCCACTGTTCGTTTTGATGCAGTTTTACATTAATAATAAGTGTTGAAAGTGAAGTGAAAACTGAGTCAAAACTGCTGAGCGGACAAGAGCCAATGAAGGGCTTGGAGTACGGAAAAAAGCATCATATTATTTAGTTTAAGCACAAACGTGTTATAACGTTGTTATTGTTATTATGTTAAACGTCACTTCTGTGTGGTATGCGTAGATTGCACAAAGGCTTTCTCCGTTTACATTTTTCTTATATTCTGAAAAAAGTATTCTTTTTGGGATGGGGAATGGGTAGAGAGATGGGTGGGCGGGAGGGTGATTTAGGGATGTGTGGGGGTGGGTACTATCACTACGTAACGTTTTGTCTTACATTATTTTGTCCTTTGCAATGTGTAATGATTTTGAGAGGTTTGAAAATGTTGTAGTACACTGATAAGGTGAAATACATGCCACGGATGTCTAACTCAAGATTTTCCTTTGACCTAGGTTATTGTGGCAGCACTTATCCAGCAGATGTTATAGTGTTGATTGTCCAGGTTTGGCTGTTTTCAGAAGCGACTGGCTTTTATGAACAGCAAGAAAAAACAGGCGTCTTGTGATGCAGAAGAGTGCACTTTGCAACCAGTTGTTGTGGTGAGTAATGTCTTCATTACTACTGTACTTCAGATGATTAGGTGTTTTATATGGACTTTTTTTAGCCCCTGTACTTCAGATGATTAGGAATTTTATATTGACCATTTTTAGCCCACAGATGGAGCCTGTTTAATTTAGATGTAAATACTGTATAAGCATAATAGATAGTTAGGATAGCTTCTGTTGGTAAATCGTGTAACTATAAGGAACAGAGAAATGTTCTACTAGCATTTAACTTTCTCTAAGCTTGAGTTACAAAAATGTTTAACTTCTCTGAACGACTTCAAAACAGATTGAAAAGCAGAAAGAGTATCGAATATACTGCTGGCATTAGACATAAATGATAATGTTTCATTATTTGTTTCCATGTGTTTCCAGCAAATCAATTTTGGACACAGTCCAGCTCGGGCCACTCCAGCACATGTTGCTGCTGCTACCGTTAACCCCACCCAGATTCAGGCTCCTACCCAAACTGTTGCCACTCCGTCTAGGCACAGCAGTCATCACTCGCAACAGTATTCCAGCCCTGTCACGGAAAACAGCAGTCCTCGCCGTCTCAAAAACAACAAACCTGCCAAGCACCGCAACCCCCACCAGCGTCGCTTCAGTGAAGGGGATGCTACCCCTCCCAAGAAGGGATGCGCCACTCAACCAAGAGAAACCTGCGACCCTCCAGAGACCTTCAGTGGTGTCAACGATGAGAATATCCCAGCAGTGTGCCCTACTCCCAATCCTGTGATTGAGAAGCAGGTGGAAATGCTACAGAATGCCAAGACAGTGGCCCCTGAAATTCGACGGATCTTGTCTTCCAGCAGGATGAACTACTCTCCTGCCATCCTAATCACCGACATCTGTGAAATACCGAAGAAGGTAGGTTTACTAAACATACTGTGATATTTTAAACAGTGTGTGGTGTTCTAATGACGTATGTAGTGGTTCAAACCATGTTTTTCACTTTTTTTTTTTTTTTTTTTAAGTGATGGGTCCGCAAAGATGTGCATATCCCAAATTATTTGGTAGATTCTCACGTGAACTTCACATGTTGAATAATAGAATTATTTAACTTTGATTTGAAATCATCTTGGAGGTAGGAATTCAGTTATTGCTGTTGCATGTGTTTTAAAATATTTTGCTTATTCGTTTGCAGGGCCATCGTGGAAGGTCACGAGAACATCGCCAAGTTGTCTCACCCTCAAGTCGGGAGACAGCCCTGTAGGTCTGTGTTTCATTCCTGAACAGAACCAGTCAATCCAACTACTTCATTACATTCCCTATCTACATGTGATGCAGCAGATTGACTGAATTTTATATAAACCTTAAAGTTAACCATGACTTGTTGGTGAATGGCATGTTAGGAGGAGAGTGGACAGCTGCAATATTTGTTTGTGACGTAGTGTGGAGAGAAGACAGTATTCTTTGTGTAAAACAAACAGTTTACACACTTGTAGAGATTTCTTCTGTCTGGAGGATGCCTTGTCGTCTGCTGTGACATTTCTGTGTAAACATGTCACACCGGCCTAGCCTTGCCTTGGAAGACTTTGTGTGAAACACTTCCATCTAACCAAGCTAACCTTTGATTTAAAAAAAAAAAAAAGTTTTGGGTGGGTGGGTGGGGGGATCATACCAAGTGATTGGAAATTGACCGCACAAATAAAAACAAAACAAAACAAAAAAAGAACAGAAAGAGAATAAAAAAGAAAGAAAGAAAGCAAAAAAGCTTTTTTCACTATCTAATGAGAATCCAAGGAGTCGGAGATCATGAAACTAATAGGAACTTGATGTGCAATCATAGCACTTTTTTTTCATGATGATCGACTTCTTGAAACCTTTGTGTGTGCGAAAATGCAGTATGTCTGTTAGGTTGAGCCATATGATTTTGAATAAATTGGCAGCTACTTCTTCTTAGGTCACGAGGTGCCAGTGTTAACAAAACAAATGTTGAAATCATTCATCATTGATTTGCATTTGTGACTTTGATTTTAAAAAAAACAACTGGCTAATTGTGCACTTGTAATAGTTTTATGTACCTAGTATATCGGTTTAGAATGAATGTTCTTATTGCAAGATTGATCTGTAAGAATTCAAAGAGAGAGATTTATGCTGAATACCTTGTATATCGGACATGTTAGAATGCACAGAGAGAGAGAGAGAGAGAGAGAGAGAGAGAGAGAGAGAGAGAGAGAGAGAGAGAGATTATGCTGAACACCTTGTATATTGGTTCAAAAGGACTTTAATTTGCAGAACTGATTTGTTAAAATTCAAAGAAAGATTATGCAGTATGCCTCATCGGTTTCTTTCTGCAGGATAAAAAATAAAAATAAAAAAATTCAAAAGAGATTATACTGAATATATATCAGTTCAACAATTTGTTTTTTTTACATTGCTTGTAGTTTTATTGTAGAATTTAATTTTTAAATGTTATAAACCAAAAGAGGGAGGTCTGAAGATAATGCTAAATAACAGTAAACATCTATAATTTTAGAAATAACTTTTATATGGTGCTATGAAAATAAGCCAGCTGAATGCATTGTTTGTTTTAATTCTAGTTTGATCTTAAAACAAACACAAAATTTAATGATGAACATTTTATAAATGAATGTGTAAAATAATGAAGGAAAAAAAAGAAGATGAAACGCAACTTATCTATGTAAAGAAAACGAAAGTGATTTTTTATAAAATGGAAGTGCATTTATTATGATGACAAAATATTAGGTTTTAGAACTGAAATTTTAGAAGAAAGAACATATTTTAAATATGGTTTTAAGGATCTGCTTCCACAACTGAATGCTATTTTTGCAATCAGTAAAGTTGCTGTAGAAAATAACATGTGCCACATTTGACGGTTCAGATCCGTTTCATTACAGAGTTATTGAGCTCCAAAATTGCCATGTTTACCTGGGCTTTCAAAAGCAATTAGCAAAGGAGGTGACGTTACAAGGTTAGGGAAATGGAGGGGAATGTGACAAAGCACTCGTCTTGAATGACGTCTTTTTATGAAACTGGAAGAAGAACTGTTTGCATTTGTAGGAGGTGTTTCCAGTAGTAGTAGCAGCAGTGATGAATATGGAGCTAGCTGTTTCTGCGCCTAAACAACGATACATCCTTATCAGAATGAGCCGTATACTTTGAAAACAGATGAGGGAATGATGAAGGAGAGAGAGATCTTGAAGAGGATGACCAAGTGGGGAAATTCGATCTAATGAGCAAATGTACAAAATTGCAAAAAGTACTTTTTTTAGGGGTAGGTTAACTTTTAGAAAATGGTCAGGACAATCTATCGGGCTTGCCTTTTCTGACCAAAAAGGCGAAGAGGCAAATCCGTCAGCCCCTGACGAGATGCATCTTGGAATGGTTCTTAAAGAACGAAATCAGTTAATAAGATGCTGTTTAGATCTATGAACTAACTTCCGTTTAAGCAGCAAATATCTGAGCCACAGAGTTTACAACCGCAATGGACGAAGGTCCGAAAATCGAACATTGTGAACGTCGCTTTTGGGGAACATTTTTTTGACGCAGTGCCTCTTGGCCATTTCGAACAACAGGTTCCTACCTTCTTTCCTGTTGAATTTTTGCACATGAAGCTTGTACTATACAGTTGTATAATTTATGATTATATTCATTACCAAATGGTTATGAATAGAGTCCGCCATTTTGACTTTAATTGAAGACGAGTGCAACAAACTTCCGGTTATATAGAACATGTCTACTGTACAAGGAAGCTACACAAACGGCTCTGGTGCTCATTGTGCTATTAAAGGCTGCAGAACAGTAGTAAAAAGCTACAAGAAGCATTAGGACGAGAATGTTTTGATCACAGACCTCTCACGAGGAAAGAATGTACGTGTGAGCCACCATTTCAACTGCACAAGCAGTTGTTATGAACAAAACAAGCAAAGATCGAGGCCTACGAGCGAGCCGCAGCGAAAACCAACTTCCGCAATATGGAACTAATTTTAACGTGCCATCGGTTGCTTCGTGCGATCAGTCCTGAGATTCAAGTGCAAGGACCCAATTATGTGATCTAATCGTGCATCTTTCACACTATAAGATTCTAGATAGTCCTTTATAATTCTCCATCTGTTCACCGTCAACGCCCTCGAATAAAACGAGATAGTTGAAGATGTTGGGATATGTGACAGGTGGCCAGCAAGACATGTCATCAATCAACTTCGATGAGGGCACCGAGGCAGGATGAGGAACCTTTGTGCCATTTTTAAAATTTAACAGATAGTCATTTTCATGTTTTCATCGTTTTTCAGCCTTTGCTAAAGTCGCCATGAACATAAATTACTTCAGAGAGAGATGGACAATTCCTTTGAATCACGGCAGATTTTGTCGAGACTGGAAATGGCTTGCACCCCAAGTAAATCCAACCATTTCAGAATTTCAGACCATTCTAGAATTTAACCATTTCCCGTAAACTCGTGAATAGGAATGGGGCCTTGTATTGTGTAAGGAAGCTTATCTTTGACTTCATCCCATTTGCCACTGACGATTCGGAGTGCAGACCTGGAAAATCTATAAGTACTTTTCTGTGCATCAACATTATTTTGTACCTCATCAGCTGCGTTATAGTTTTTAAAGGTCGACTACCACCAAAAATACTACACTCTTTCTGAATCTTAACTTAGAACCTACTATTTGACAATATTTTTGACAAACCTTTCATCAATCAGACAGAAGTGCATTAGTTATAAAGTTTACAGTGTCACTTCCTTAACCTTTCCATCTCTCTCCTGTTGTAAAAAAAATCCAGGTGTGTATTTTCAAAAAATATCTCTGTAGAAGAAATTAAGATGATTTGAGTTGCCAAACTGTTGCATATGTTCTTATTGTAAGCACCCTTACATGTGGATAAAGTATTGTTTAGGGAATGAAGATTGAAGAAATACTTTATTTTCTCAAACAGAGAACTGAGGAAGTGAAGAAATTAAGAAGAAATTATTGTGGAAGTAGACCTTTAATGTCAAGATTTTGTAACCGTATAATGATGTGGCACAAAAGGTATAGTGTACACTGTAATTATTTCTTTTTTGAATAGTTGGCAAGCTGCCTTTTTATCAAGAGTGGAGATTATGCCTGTTTGAATAAGTCTACAGGAAAAGAAAGTTGTACAGTTCTAATAATTCCGAGTAAAACAAGAGAGGAAATCATTTTTTGAACTAAAAGTTGTTGCTGTGAGTGTTGTTTTGCATAGCATTCAATGCTATTGTCTGTTGACTCAAAATTGTAAAACTTTTGTGATTTTTCGCAGTTTTAAATTACATATGTATGTGAATATATATTATTTTATCTGTTGTATAGTTTAATTTTGTTTGTGTGTGTGTTGATAGAAATGTTAACTCAAATAAGATGGATTCAGTCTCTTAGAACTTGGGAATACTGATGGAATTAGCAATTGCTTTATTTAAAATTTTGCAAATTATGTGGAATCTAACCCTGCGTGCATGACTGATCATCATGATGATCTCTACCCTGTGCAGAATATATATCAGGGATAGCTCACAGTGGTCAGAGCGCACAACTTGTGTGAGTGCGTCTTGGGCGACTGGGTTCGAATCCTGACTTCAGCAAACTATTTTGTGATTGCTGGATATTACGGGCCAGCGCCTTGAGAAGCTCTCTGAGCTTGTAAGTGCGCTATATAAGAGAAATCTCTTACTTTAATGTGAGCAGGAATACAACAGAAGATAAGAGAAAGGAATGGAGCAGACTGAAACTGGGGATTTGGAGGGAGGGATAAATGATTGAGTTGATTGGCAGTCCATGGATCTGCAGCTTTTTGTTTCCTTTGAAGGCGATGCATTGTATATTTTGTGAGAAATTTGTTCAAAATTGTTCAGTTTTAATTGCTTTTGTTTGGGCTGGTTTAGGGGTTCATGTTTTCATGTTCATGTTTATTACTCTGACTGTGGTGCATATGCCTACAGATTTTGTATTGACATCTCGGCTGATACCTGTAATCCCATTGCAAGATTTTAGTTGTCAAAGTACTCGCTGTATGTGCTTTTTTAACAAGCATGTTTAGTTTAAAATGACTGTTATAGACTGGGTGCAGGTGTTGTAATTTTCCATTGCTCAATCAATTTGAAAGTTGGTTTTCCATTAAGTTTTGTTTCTTAATTTATGAACTGTATGGTTGTACATTGTATGAACATGTTGATGAAATCACTGCCCAAAATTAATGTGTATTACTATTATGTATTACTAATAGTGAGATAACAGAAGTATTATTTTCCCAGCAGTGAAATAGTTGTATGTTTTTGCAACCTATCACCAGCACAGTTTAAATTCAGATTCACCATACTTTGAACATTTATAGAAACACCTTGAAATCTGAAATACAACAGTAGTATTAATCAATGAGTTAAATTAATAACTTTAAATCACCATTAAACTTAGATTGAGTACAAGCTATAACATTAACACAACACACAGAGCTGTCTAATTGTAATAGGAAATGTGCACATGCATGTGTGTGTGTGTATGTGTGTGTGTGTTGAAGGTACATGCATGTGCACATCAATTTTCCCTTATCTGTTCGATTATCTATTCTAGCACTTAGTTCAGCCCTTGACTGGATCTTTTTCTTGTACAAAAACGTTGTCTTCTCTTATATTTTTGGTCTGAGCTGAACTTAGACTTTGTATAGTTTTGACAGAGGAAAAAATACCAATTTCACTGTGATACTGACAACAACAAAAAATCTGAATTTGAAACTGTGCCATGCAGACAATGAAAATAAGATGCAAATTAATTTTTTTTAAATAAATATTCTGCTTGATAGATATATGAATTGGAATGCTTTGTTCAGTGACATGAGTGTAGTCATAAAGCATGCATTATATTCTAATTTAATTACTAACATGACTTACATTATAAAACATTGTAAAGATTACTGCGTTTTCAACATCACATGTACCACTCTTTGACTCGCATGCATAGCAATGTAAATCTATTTATTCATCCACCCCCCAACTCCCCCCCCCAAAAAAATCAAGATTTTAAAAAAATCTGTGCAAGATGAGCCCTAAATAGTCTATGAATGACATTTTGAAGATATAATTTGTTTCTGTCCATCGGTCAATCCGCCGTTCGTATTTGCAATACTTGCAAGTGGATTAATAACTCAGAACCTATTTCATCTATCACAACCAAACTTTGTAAGATGGTGTATATCTTTGAGACCCCATAAATGCAGACCCGCCTACTCTCCCGCTTTTGGCGGGAGACTCACGCTTTTGACATGTCACGAAATACATATTATTCAATCTTTATTGTTTGCAAACACGTCCTGCTTAACGCTAATGCCATGTCCCATTGTTATTATATAATGTCTCCCGCTTTTAGTCTGAGGGGGTAGGCAAGTCTGTAAATGATCAGTGAATGAATGACTTCACTTCAAGGTGAAACACACAAGATCAACAAGTTTTAGTTAAAAAATCCAAAACACAAAACCAGTTTCACTTTTTTTTCTAAGTTGTTAAAGTATTTATCTTATGATTATTTGATGCATGGTAGATATCAATGAGACACACATACTATGCAAATTTGGCCAACCTCACTCTAAGGTCAAGGTCATTGGAGCTGTCAAAAGTTGGTTAGTTTAGGTACTTTGACATGACCTTGACCCTAAACTATGAGAAATATAAAGTACAAACTTGTATTTAGAGATGATAGATTGGTCTTTTCTGCGTTAATCTTGAAGGTAAAGGTCATTTTAGGCCTTGCAAAAACATTTTAAAATATAGGTCATTGTACAGTGAAATGGCTGGATATTTAATAATTAACATTTGTACAGTGCCATTCCTCACTAGAGCTCATAGCGCTTTACAGAAGAAAAAAAAAAAATAAAGTGAAAGCAAATCATGAGATACCAAATCTGAACACACGCACACTTACATACACACACCCCCACATACACGCACACCAACAAACAACTATGACTGTGTGTTAAGTATTTGACGAAGAAAAGTTTAAGATCGAGATTTAAGGATAGACACTGTTGAAAATGTGTGTGTTTCAGTCCAGAGCGAAAGGAAAGAGATGATTCAAAAGCGTGCAGAGCTAAAGGAAGAGAATTCCAAACTGCAGGGGCTGAAAAGCAGAAAGAGCATTCGCCAAAGGTTTTTGTTTTCATACAGGGAATACGAAACTGGCAACTGTCGTCAGTATTTAACTCGTAATATGCAACAACATTGGGTTATTTGATCATACATGAGCATGAGAGAGGTCACATGAAGGTGAAGGTCATCCCAAGGTCACCTTAAAAAAAAAACAACACATACAAACTTTTGCTGTAGTTTATTTGATTGTATGGGAGTGTATTTGCAGCCAGAGGTTAATGTCATTTTAAGATCCAGAGCATAGAAAGATCAAAGTTGGTATTTGAATTTTAAAGACACTATTTAATTTTTGGGGGCACTCATTTTTACTCAAGTTCCATAAGGAGCATGTGAGTCATATGGGCTTCGCTCTCCTAGTTTCTTTTGTGCTATGTATGTATTTGTTTTATTCTTAAAACTTATTGATAAAACTTATAATTCAAACATAATTTCGATTTTTTTTAAAAAATAGCTTTTTTTTAATGTGAAATTGTGGGGACCATTTTTTTTGCTTGGATCAAAGAGTCAGCTGTGTGATGTCACAATTTTCTCCTTGATGAAAGTGAGGCATGTTTTTGTTGCTGTGATAGTACTAAATCTAACATTGAAGTTTGAATCCATGATATTGGTAAAAATGAACCTACCATGTTTATAATGATATTGGTAAATGACTTAATCTTTGGGGAATATAAGGATTTGTTTCCATTGTTATTCACATTTGCTTTAATCATCAACCCCCGTGTGTGTGCTGGGGGTTTCAGTATAAATAGTATTCCCACTTTCTGGAAATTTAGTGCTTTAAATTTCCACTGTCGCTGTCTTTCTCCTTTGTTCTTTCTCATTCCTACTCTGTTCTATCAATCTACTATACTATCTTCTTCTTCGCTAGACCAGTCACCTACCTTTTTTTCTTGAAAACTCTTCCGGGACAAAACTCCTCATTTGTGTGTGAGGTCTGTTGGATCAGCTTGGGAATATTGACGCTTTCTGCCAAATGGTCACTGGGGCTTTCTATGATGTTATTATTTGGCAATGTATGCATTTTATATGTATGTGTTTTGCTGATATTTTGTAATAATGTTTGCATTCTATTTTGTTTTTGTAAATAGGGGTTCAATAAATTAGAGTATAGCCTCAACGTCCCCTGCGTGGGATGTCTTTATTATAAAGTGACCGGCTGGTGGAGTGCCTTCAGTGTTACCACTAGGGTTGTTTCGGTAGATCTTTTATGCAGATCAGGGGTGAGACCTCATTCAGCAAAGTTGTGGTTTTGATTTTGTGCTCCTGATTCGGGGCTTTGCAGTACGCTGGACCCTGTAAGCAATGAATAACTAACTAACTTTAATTATTTCTGAAGCAGATGGGATAGAGGGTAAATCTGTTGTCCATCTGCTTATGTATGTGGGCATCAGTACAGTTGCTCTCTTTAAATAACAATTGTAATTATTTGGAACAGTCGTGTTGACTGATTCATGTTGACTTGATGAATATCAAATAAATAATGATACAATTCTTTTTTCCAGTTGGATGCTCACTTTGTTTGTCTGTATTTAGTTTATTTTTCTCTTGCTCTTATCTCCTTCTCTCTATTTGCCTGTCTTTGCTTTCCCCAATAGTATCCCTAGTTTCTGGAAATTTAGTGCTTTAAATTCATACTGTTGCTGTCTTTCTCATTTGTTCTTTCTCATTGCTACTCTGTTCTATCAATCTACTATACTATCTTCTTCTTCGCTAGACCAGTCACCTACCTTTTTTCTTGAAAACTCTTCCGGGCAAAACTCCTCATTTCTGTGTGAGGTCTGTTGGATCAGCTTGGGAATATTGGACGTTTTCTGCTAAATGGTCTCTAGGGCTTCTTATGATATTATTTTAAAGCAATGTAGGCATTTTATATTTATGTGTTTTGTTGATATTTTGTAATGATGTTTGTATTCTATTTTGTTTTTGTAAACGGGAGTTCGATAAATTAGAGTATATCCTTAGCATCCCCTGCGTGGGATGCCTTTATTGTACAGTTACCGGCTGGTGGAGTGCCTTCAGTGTTACCACTGGGGTTGTTACAGCAGATCTTTTATTCGGATCAGGTGTGAGTCCTCTTTCAACCAAGTTGTGGTTTTGATTTTGTGGTCCTGATTCAGCTGTTTGCAACCCTCTGGACCCTATAAGCAATGAATAACTAACTAATTGTCTCTGCTTACAATTTTTTCTATCTCTCTGATCTGTGTAATTCCAATATGTACCTCTGTGGTAATTCTTTTTCTCTTTCCGTATATAATCTATCTATGGTGCAGTAGTGTAGTAGTTTGAGCACACACATGCACGCTAGAAACATTTCGTGACATCAAATTAAGCATGTAGCCTACATGTAACTTGCAAATTAGATGGAAAAGTGGATTACAGAAATGTTGCATGCATATCATATAATTATCAGCATAGATCTTACGAGAAGAAAAAAGGTGTGAACGGGAGGGGTGGGGTGGAGGGAGAATAAACAACAACAAATACACACGCTAGAGAGTTAGGCATCATTGCGCTTTCTATAGTCAGATATTTTTGTTACGTTCTTGTTGCCGGTCTGTCAATGAAGCTTATTTCCCTTTATCTTACTTTGCCAACATCAACATGGCTGACATCACGAATGTTTTCAAAGCAACGGTAAAAGCAGTGAAATCACAAAACAAAGTACAGAGCAATGGAGCAAGTGGTGACACAACCACAAACATATTACCAGCTACCAAACATAGAGGAGATTTTGAGACAAAAGCCAGGGAGGTGGTGAGTATTTGCAGTGATTTTAGTGATGTTATCTGCTTTCAATATCGTTATCGTATTCTAATTCAATATGTTCCTAAAACGTTTAAATGAAAAATAAACTAGAACTTTGATACACAATATTAACCCTTTCGCTGCTAAGGGGAAATTTATTTGCCATGCAAATCAGGCTCGGGATTGTAAACAATTACAAGAAATTTTAGCGAGAAATAACTGGGTAACACTTCTACTTCTAGTATACAGTGACTAAAGTATTATACACATTCCTAACAGTAACAGTAACAAAGTAAAAGGTAATTTAATTTTCTTTACAGTTGTTTTAAGCAGTCAAGGGGTTAATATTAGAAATAAGTATGCTCACGAATATAAATAATTCCCATATATTCGAAAATAATCGAAAGCGTATAGTAAGTAAAAGGTAATTTAATTTTCTTTACAGTTGTTTTAAGCAGTCAAGGGGTTAATATTAGAAATAAGTATGCTCACGAATATAAATAATTCCCATATATTCGAAAATAATCGAAAGCGTATAGAGTTATTTGAAAATAAATTATACACTACAGAACTTGTACAAAATGTTTCAGACTAAGAACATCACAAAGCTGAGGGATTTTCTTCTTGAGCATCGGAAGGATTATGTTAACGCTGGAAGGTAATGTCTTTGCAGAGATAACACATTTTTTGGTGAAGCTAGAGAATTCAAATTCAATGGCTTGCTCTTTTGTTTACATGATTTTCAGACTTATCTCAAAGTTTTTGTCATAGCCATCTTTTGTTTTTTTATTCACTGTCAGATTCACTGATGGATTGTCCAATTGACTTATGATTTACATTATAACACTTATTACATGTAGAGTTTTAATTTTATTATAAAAAAGTTAATGCTTTTATTTAATGCTTTTCCAACACAAGAGCTGCTTAAGGCAGATGCTGGATGATCCAGGATCTAACTCAAGCCTCCCCAAGGTGCCAACGTTTCTGCCTCAGGTACAGTATCTGATGCCTGAAACAACTGAGTACAATCTGGAGCATTCTGAGGGCATAGAAGAACCCAAGAATATGACTGAGGATGAAGACAGAGGGACCCTGGAATCCTTTCTTCTTTCTTTGTTGCTGGATTGTGTAATAATATAATAATATTGATACTGATTTGTTAATTATAAAGCACCTTTTGTGAATGCTGGTGGATTGGGGCCTTCTTTAGTGATTTTACTACAATAATAAAAGAATATATTTTTCTTTAAAACTTTACGCATTTCAGTTTGTTAGCTGGCCATTTATCAGCCATGAGTGATGCAGAACGAGACCAGATTGACAATGATGCACAGAACATTATCAAGACTTGCAGAGAGACCATCGGTAGATTCAGACAAGAAGCAGAAAAACAGAACGTGCATCCCCAAGTGAAGGAACATAGAGCCATTGTCATCTTTCTTATTGATGGTTACTTGAAAGGTATAAGTATAACCTTTATTTTTACTGACATGAAAATATTTGTGACTGTGTTCAGAACTGAAACTACTGCTTTTCGGGAGTCATGACCAGTAGTTTTTTTTTTAATCATCTGTTCTGAAGAAGACAGAAAGTCTGTTGCATGGAAAACAGAACAACTTCTTAGCAAATTGTATATTTAATATAATTGACTTGTCAAGTCTTGGTTTATGACAGTGACAATCTTTAGTTTATTTATAATCAAATTTATGGCTATTGTCATGTCTCTGTTTTCAGCTGTGTGCCGAATTTTTAGTGAACAGAAAGCAGTGAGAGTGAAGAGAGTTGTGGACAAGAAGAAAATGTAAGTCTAGAGCTTTGAGCTGTTTTCATGCATACACACAAAAATGTGTGTTATGGCACATTAGATATATCTCTTGTTATATAGTAAGTTTACTCTGTTCATTTTATATAAAATCATTGTATTCTAAAAAATGATCATGATCTTGATCTTAAGGCACTTTTACTGTTTTAGCTCAGATTTGCTTCAAAGTGCACTAACATGCATATCACATTGAAAAAAAAAAATCCTAGATTACTATAGTTTGTAATAGAACACTGATAACAACAGGCTATCGCTTATCTGCAGAAGGAACTTGCAGAGAAAGGACTATGTTTGCGTTGAAGCAAGACATGATAGAGTAAGTTACAGTTTATTTTAAATTGAATTAATGAATACTTTTTTATTCCCAGCTCTGACCTGGAACCTGAAGTTACACTTACAATACAGTGCGCTAGTTAATTTAAATTTAATACATTGTTACTTTTTTATCCCCAGCTCTCGGCTGGAACCTGAAAAGGTCAGAAGTCACGTTGCTCGTCTTCAGACACAGAAAGCATCAGATGACAATGGACTCCATGACAGTGAAAGAAAAACTGTTGGTTGGTTCAAAATGTTTTAACTGTGATTAATAATGATGAAGAAAAATTATATAACATCAGAGTCCGCATATTTTTTTCACCAGGTACAAAATTAATAAACCTTGTATTTTGTAATACATACACATATCCTTACATATATAGACAATCTAGATGAAACAAATTAAAAAGTACTTTAGTGTAAGTGTGGCTGAACAGGAAACAAATTGTGTGTTGCATTTTGGTGAACTAGGTTGAGGTCCATGTCGTGCATTTTTGGAATGGAACATGCAAATAACCAATGGTAAATTATTATTATTTTTAAAAAATTAGTTTTTCTCATCATGTGTTGAATGTTAAAACTCACAAAATCTTGTTTTGTTTTGTTTATGTCAGTGATATTCGTAACTTATTTCACAGGTCCAGGTAAACAAGAGCCCAAACCTACCCGACCTCAGATGGTAGACTTACAAGAAAGACTGAGCTATGAGGACCCAGATGATACAGACATCTCACCAGAAGAAGCGCAGATGGTATGCCCAAGCACTGTCACTGAAAGTCATCAGCTGAACATATTTCATTCACATTTTATCAGAAAAAAAGTATTTGCCAGATTGAGAGTAAAACGACTGAGAAAAGACAACATATTTTTATGCTGAGATCTAATTAAACGTGTGAGTGTAAGTATTGTGTCTGGCATCAATCAGGTAGTCTTAAAAAGGAGTCTAGAAAATAAAACGGATACAATGTGTGTATCCTGGTCTTACTTCAGGCTTATTATACACAGCTGTATTTGAGTTTTTAATGTTGTTTTTGAAGCATGTGTGTATGCTTACATTGAAATAAAATGTGTTGCAGTTTGAACAGGAAAACCGGGCTCTTTATGAAGAGATGAACAGCATGGCTGAAGATGTCAGGTAGAAGAAAGATCTTGTTTTGAGAGAGAGAAAGGGGAAAGGGTGAGAGGAAGGAAGATGTTTGTGTTGAATGGGATAGGCAGGATAAGGGAGGTAATTACATTTACTCTCTTATGTGTTGAATGGGATAGGCAGGAGAAGGGAGGTAATTACATTTAATCTTTTATAAGATGTGGACAACGTTGAAGACATGACTTTCACTGTTGGAACAAAGGAATTGAGGTGATAGGCTGAGTGGAAGGAAGAAGTGGATGGCTAGAAAATGTCTGAGATTTGCTTCCTAATTAATCATTGTTGTTTTTGTTACAGGCAAATCGAAGGCAAAGTAGTTGAAATTGCAAAGCTGCAAGAAATTTTCACAGAGAAGGTGTTAGAACAGGTTTGTACATTTTGAGCTAACGTTTTGCTCTGGAATGAAGCAAAAATAACAACGCAGGAGTTTAATAGTTTGTCTGAACTGTGATTTTTTGAAGTGACAATGTTAAGAGATTCCCTATTCTATCCCTAAACCTGAAGGTCGTTGGGGCACCATAGATGGTCGTTTAACCAGCGTACATCTTTTTCTGTCCTCAGCAACCCTCATGGCTTTGCTCAGTATTAAGCCAGTCCATTCTCGAATGTTGTCCTCCCACCATTTTTTCTGTCTCCCTATTCTTCTGCCTCCTTGCACTGTGCCTTGCAGGATGGTCTTTTGCAAGGCCTGATGCTCTGGTGACGTGGCCATATCATCAGAGTTTCCATTTCTTTAACACTGTGAGCATGTCATCGTGTTGTCCAATAGCTCTTGTGATAGTCTGTCAGACTTCATTGTTGGTGATGTGCTGGGTATAGGAAATGCTCAGAAGTCTTCTGTAGGACTTAATAGATTCATCAATAATAATAATAATTATGATGATCTTGGTGCCAAGGCTTAAGAGGATGTAAGTGTCTTGAATAGCAAACTAACTTCCTTACTGTTAAATTTACACGATATAATAATGATAAAACTTTAAAATATGAATAAATCTTGAACTATTGCCTTTAATTTTTAAAAAAATCAAATGGATTCCGTGCTTGCAGGACAAGCAGATAGATATGATTTCAACAACCGTTGTGGGAGCCACTACAAATGTCCAAGATGCCAACGAAGAAATCAGAGACGTGAGTCTGTTTGTTTGTTAATGATTTTTATTTTCATAAATTAATATTTTTAAATATTACCATTTTGAATTTTTTGTTGCATTAGTCATGTTTTTTTTTTTTTAGTTTTTAAAAATAATGTTAACAATTTGTATTTGTTTGTTTGTTTTTTTGCTTGACTTTCAGGCTATAAAAAAGAAAGCAGAGTTCAGAGTGTGGATCCTATTTTTCCTTGTCGTATGCTCCTTCTCCCTTCTCTTCCTTGACTGGTACAACGGCTAAGTCCACAGTAACTGATCGCCTAGTTAATTAGTTGTAAATACAAAATTGTACTGAATTTTGATTGTAAAAGAAGATATTCTGATAACTTATCTTGCTTATCGCTTCGCTATGTATTTTTTGTTGTTGTTGTTTTACAGTTCTTTTTTGTTTCTTTGGTAGTTGTTATTAAATTGATTGCATGAAATCAGTCCAGCACAGCTTCTGGTTGAGGGCTTGAAGTTCTCTGCCTAGTTGGATTGTTGTGTTTTATTTCCAGCAGTATGAGAATAGGCCTAAAAATTCTATGCTCATGGCCTTCTCTGCAGCTGAATTGCATGATTTTGAGATTGTTCCTCACACTAATCTTGCGCTAAATCGAATGAGATTATCGCACTGTATCGGGCTGTCGCTCATCCGGAAATGCTAAAACAGGTGAAGGTCAGTGACAGCAGTAGTGTGAAGGAACAGAAACAGCCTACAACAATTTATTTCTAGCCCCAATCGCCATTTTATCCGCGTGTTCACAAACAATGACGCAATTTTTGGGATTCAGGAAAAAACACAAATGACAATGAACACTTGATGACGCACTTTCTCATGTGACGGCTTTACAAGAAACGCCAGCTCGCGGGAATGCGATATTGAAGGTGGGAAGAAGTCACAGAAAATCAGTTGGGGTGTATTATTTATAGGACAGATTATCGGATATGAAAGTGTCCAATTTTCATCCTTGAATTGGTGAGAAAGCGTGCACTATCATAAATGTCACCATTTTAAAAGTGTGTACTCTTTAAACACAGTTTGAATTCGTCATCCTGTCAGGTGATTAGCTGAAAGATTAGATCTGTCGGAAATAAAAGACACAATCCAATTAGGCAGAGATTTCGGTAGTCAAAGATTATTAGGTCAAGGAACATATGGGAGCCAAGCTTCCATGCTATGAAATTCTGTGGATGGGATGAACAACTTGCGTCTCTTTTATTAGTTGTGATGTGTTTTTCCAAGCCTTGATTTTGTAATAAAGGTTTGTGGAATTGAATGGATTTGCAACAATGTTGATGCTTCATTCTTTATTTTGGAGAGAAAAGGTATATATTTAAATTGCTGTTAAAGAGTTTTGAAACATTTATTGTTTACCAAAAAGCATCTGGTCTGAGGTTGGTTTGATTTTTAAAATAATTATTCTTGAGGTGACATGGGTTCAATTTGCTATATGGAGCTGTTTACAGTGTTATTGCTGTTGTTGCTGGTTTTGTTATTGTTACATTGAAAAATCATGTTCGCCATTTAGCTATGGATTGTGTTAAAGACACTGTGCAATGAATTTCGGTTGTGGGAAGTTGTGCATTCTATAGTAAAAGTGTGTGTGAATGATTAAACTAGGAAATGCAATACTTAATGAGTGTTTTAATGAATAAACGATTGAAAGATTTTATTGGTTGAGTGTACGAGTGAATGAATGCATGAACTATTTTATAGACTGAAGAAATGACTGCTAGCATGAAAAAAAAATTTGAAGGAGAGTGTAAATAGTGTAATTGATATACATACACACTATTTACTGATTATGTTGTAGTTAGCATTATATTGCATTGGATGGTGCTAGTCCTTTGTTGTTGCTCATGTCCTTTAATAATAAAGATTACAGTTCTTGACTCATGTTGTTAGATTTGTATGTTGGTGCTTTAGCAATGAATAAGCAGTTGGATTAACACTGCCACACCTCATCCATTTTTGTACTCTCCCCTCCCATACCCTTCTTCATGGTCCAACATTAAAAGATGAATAACACCAAAGAAAGTTTAGTTTCACATGTGTTAACTGAACATTATTTGATAACCCCACTTATCCCTGGATTGTCTAATGATTGTATTATATATTTACATATAAGGCTACAGTACAATATTTATGACGGATATTGCGATACTTGAGTTGATGAGAGTTAAGTCTACATTATGTACCAAACATTATGTGAAATGGTGAACTGCATTTTACAAACATGCTTACTACAAATTTATGGCAACAAATATATATAGCAGGAAAAAGTTTGAAAGAGGTTTTTGTGTTAAAGAATTGGCAAATACACATAAAAGTTGATGCTTTCACTTATTTATTCTCATTTTCAAATGATAACATTACAAAGACATACCTCTTTTGAGTAAGAACACTTGAATCAAAGTTGCTGCTTTCAATTTATATATTGTCAATTTCAAACATTAACATTACAAAGAAATGCCTCTTTTGAGTAACATAAAAATCACGACTCATTTTATTAATGTAAAAAATTAATGATGCGTGTCACTCTCAGAAACATTGTTGCAAATTTCTGGTCATCAATAAATACACCGTATCAATAATGAAACCACACATCACACCCCAAAGCTATTATTACAAGTCATTAATGAATTCAGAGCAGAAAATCTTGCTGATTTCCAGAAAAAAATAAGAGTACAACACAGAGGTTAAACACACTGAACATGCTACGATAGCATGGATATTATAAGACATCAGTCAGTCAATCAATCAATACTGGTATACACTAGACTCAAATCGGCGTAAGACAAACATAAGCAAATGCGGACATCTTGATCAGTCAATAATCAGCAAATTACATTCTCTCCCTTGATTTCTCATTCAATCCAGAACACAACCCTTCTTCAAAACAATGTTGGCGTACTGTGCAGATTCCCTGGAAAGAAACGGGAATATATAATTTATATGTATATAAAGCCAGGATAAAGGACATTTTTAACATAATCTGACAGGAGATCAACCAGCAATCGGCAAATTACGTACATTATCTCCCTTGATTACTCATTCAATCCAGAACACAACCCTTCTTCAAAAATATGCAGGCGTATTGTGCAGGTTCCCTGGAAAGAAACAGGAATATGTAATTTATATGTATATAAACTTGGCCAGAATAAAGGGGATTTTAAAAATAAAAGCAGTCAATCATGCTTTTAAAGAAACGAAGAAAAATTTAAAAAGTCAGTTGCACAGAATGCTGCCATTACCATGCTGCCGTCACCAATTGTTGATATTAAATAGATCAAACCGAAAACTTACCCAGTGTGCACAATAGCGTAGGCTTTCTTGGCACGTTCATAAAATGCAAACCTCTCAACAAACTCAATTTGCACCTGAAAATAAATGAAGTGGCAAAATTCAACAGCCTATTCTCTGTACCACAACACTTACCACTTAGCATTTTCACTGTAATTAACACAAATAATTCTCACACACATACACATATTTTTATCATCTTCTCTCTCTACTACTAATAAGTACATTTATCATGCGCCACACGATAAGCATACACCATACACACAAACAATCTCAGTTTTAACATTCATTCAACAAGTAAGCAATATACTTAGTTCAAAGTCGAGTCAGGGAAAGGTGTACTTGGGACGACTCGGTAAAAAGGCGAGTTTGCAGAAAGAAGAGGCAGACTCGAGTTGATATACAGATTGAGGCAGGCCATTCCAGACTGAAGGATCTTGATAAGAGAAGGAACAGAGTCCTTGTGTTTTGGTTTGGAAAAACGGAACTCTGAAGATGCAAATGTCATTCATAGATCTGAGCTGACCTGATGGAGCGTAGATTTGTGTGAGTTCTGATATATACTCTGGGGCTGTACCAGAAAGATTTGAAGCAGATACAAGAAATTTTTATATTGGAATTCTTGTAACAGGTAGCCAGTGGAGAGATTGAAGCAGAGAAACATTTTTGGCCTTGCAAACCAAATAGGCAGTGGAATTTTGAACTTGCTTGTCAAGAAGATATTTTAGGCAGTCATACCATTTGCTGTTAAAATAATCAATTTGAGAAAAAATACAAAGGCACAAAGGAGAGTGTGAGTGACCTCGTGAGTGAAAAGATGGTGGAGTTGTATATGTGCAGCTTTGCAAGTGTTTTGAACATGATCAGACATGCTCAAGGACAATGCCTAAATTCTTGACGATCGGAAATAACTGAACATCAGCGTTGTTAAATGTGAGAGTTGTGGGAAGAGAGAGCATCAGTGAATGTTCTGTTAGTTCTCACTAACATGCATTCAATTTTGGTGTCGTTCAGCCAGAGTTTGATATCATGCATACAGTGTTGCACTGATATTTGTCTGATTTTAATGCCTGTAGTAGTGCTGTCTTTATATAGCAGCACTGGTTATCATATGCAAACGCATACTGGTTTATAGAATGTCCTCTAAGATTAATACTGTTTAAACCCAATGTGTCGGTGACCTAGGAATACATAAGATAAACAAAAATAGAAAATTTAGATCAAACCAGATTTGTAAAAAAATACTGATGTATGCACACCAACTCTGACCTCTTTTCCTTCAGCAGCATTCACTATCTCCTTGTAGGTGTCCCAGATTGGCACTGGAAAGTTTCTTGCTTCGTCTGCTGGCACTCTCTGCATCAAGGCCACCTTCACAAGGTTAAAGAAAAAAGGGTCATCAATACAAGCTACAGTGAAGAAAAATAAAATAAAAATAAAAGAAGTTTAAAATAAGTAAGTGGGGAGATAAACTACCAAGTCCGAGGTCATCATAACAATTAGCATCACACAAACATTAGCAATGAAAAGTTGCATAGCAAAATATATGCATAAAATAATACGGTAAGTAGCTTAATTTAAAACAACAGCAGCAACATATCACATGTCCACACACTCGCTTGCATCCATACATGCACAGGCACACACACACTTACATAACTCCTGACCATGCTTTAGAAGTTCAACATCGTTATGTTTGTGTACAATCTAGAACAAAGAAAAGGTTTTGTAGGCTTACTACATCGATATTATCAAGTATCGAGTAACATTAAAGGCATATCATCAACTCACTGGCTGATCCACATACTGGTCAAGAGGATACAGCTCAAGCACAGCCCTCAACAGTTCTGGTATCTTTATTCCTATACAGAGATATAGGGTATGCATTGACAAAATATGTTAATTAACTGAAATTAGAAACAATAAGCAAACTGACACAATGTCTAAGTTTCTGTCCCAGCATGGGGATTTAAAACAAGCACCCATAATGAAAACATTAGAGCTCAACAGTAAGCATTGGGCATGTATGAAGAGGTAATGTGGCCTCATTAGCACATTTCATAACAGGATAACAGGATAACATTGGGCATGTATGAAGAGGTAATGTGGCCTCATTAGCACATTTCATATTAACCCTTTCACTGCCAAAAGGAGAACGACACTGAGTTACAACTATTTTGACAGGCAAATCTGGCCTAGTATTGTAAAAAAAATCACAAAATAATCTAGCTTGAACTAAATTAGAAATAACTGGTTAACTCTTTATACATTTATGAAAGGTAATTTAATTTTCTGAATATGCTATTTGGAAAAACATAATTAAATAATATTTTGTTTCTTGTTTTTAAACAAATATTTATTCCAAATGATAGATAGTGAGAAAAAGAGAGAGGGTGGCAATCACATCATATGTGTTGTAAATTTGATGTATGGATGCGAATTATTGCTTTTATTTAATGCATAGCTTTGCGGGCATGTGGGTGGGATGGAGCAGGGCGGGCTACCACCCACCAATGAAAAGGGTTATCATATCTAACTTAAGAATAAGCAGCCAATGTTCTGAGCTTTCCGATTGAGCATTATTTGGTTTGCTGATGGCTTAACAGTACCGAGAGAAAAAAGTCACAATGATGATGACGAGATAACACGTCATTGGCAAATTTTGTCACACTATTGTATGATGAAATATCTCGTCATAAGCAGTCAAAGAGCTTATATTATAACCGAAATTTAGATTATTACAATCATTCAGTTATTTCATCAGTAACACATACATTTGTAATCTGGAAGTCAGCCGAACCACACCCCCAGTAAAGTTTAACTTCATATTTATAATATATTGCATTCTGTTTACAACACACATCACTTTAACATTTATCTTTTATTGTGGATGTAGCAGATTTTGTACAGAAAAAATACTGGGATGGGCGGGTGGATGTGCACAGTTCTACAATTATACTTGGGTTTCGAGAGGGGAGGAGGAGGGAGGATTCTACTTCTACTTCTAGCTAGTTAAAAATAAAACACTGCACTCACCGTCTGCCCTAATTTCTTTTGGTCCAGATTTGCAGATGGAAGAGCTAGGAAAGTGAAGATCTGCCAATACTGAAACAAAAATAATGCAAAACAATGAAAGTTCTTTCTACATTGATGTATACAAACCCATCACACTGAAATGCACACTGTGAATGCCTACGTGTGTGTAAAGTGTACACTGTGCAACACGAGCTCAGTTTATGGAGGGTTGACGAGGGTTTAGAGTTGTGACAAGATCAACAGTCTTACTTATTTCATCGCCATGACCCATTGAACACAATGCGTGCAGCAGATCCGGCGACAAAACCTTGGGAACTTTCTTTAGAGGCATTTTGCTTTCAAAATGAATGCTCAATGTTCGTGCAGACGCCTCTTCACTATCCAAGGGGCGTAAATCAAATAGCATTAGTTCGAAAATTCATATGCGTAGTCTCCCGTTATTGGTCTTGGCAACCTCTAGCGTCAACCACTTCAGAGTAGGCTAGTGGAGATTGAGTTGCTATCCACGGAGCTTTTCACTAACAACACAGGTCAATGAAGCGTGGCGGATTTGCTTCCTGAGAAGACCTCCCGAAGTGTGCAGGAGTGTGACTGCAGTCATGTCAAATTCTTGTCAAGAAAGTGCGTCTGTTGGCAGGGTGAGAATTCGATAATTTTTATTTTTATTTTTGGATTCCCTTCTTTCAAATCTTTTCCTATTTTGCACATATAATTAGTTACCGCAGATGCATTACCGGCCAGTGCTACCTTTTTACAGGAGAAGGAAAGAGCACACGTGTGAATTTTCTGTGTACACTTTAGCCATTTATTGGCTATAGTCTATACAAACCAAAGTAATTGAACAAACGTGATATATTTAATTTAATTACAACGATTATACCAGAGCAATTATACTTAGTTGGAGAGTATATATTTATTGATACCTTCAAAGCAAACCTCAAAGCTCATTTCTTCTCTAAAGTCTTCTCCTGATCTGTTCTGTCTTCAACCTGTTTCTTCCATATTGCCTCATGCTTTAGTTGCGTGCGCAGGCACGTTATTGTGTGCGTGTATGTGTTTGTGTGTGTGCATGTGCCTGCCTGTCCGTTTGTGCTTGTGTGGGAATCATTTTGTTTATTACTGCCTTTCCCCCATCTGCTTTTTCGCCTGCTCCCAGGCATGTATGTATATGTATTGTACTAATGTTTAATGAGTGTGCGAATGCATGAGAAAGCGCTTTGAAATGTTCCTTACTAGTAAAACACATTATTATTATTATTATTATTATTATTATTATTATTATTATTATTATTATTATTATTATTATTATTATTACTATTATTATTATCCTAGGATAGGATAGGATACATAAGGTAATGGAACATGTCAAATGAATTTTTTTTTCAGCACCACTCTGCCAGCTTTAAAATCATCAGTTCAACAGAGGCTTATAGTGCTGGCTAAATCCGTACTTATAGATCTTAGCACTATAATATTACGCAACTATAATTATATGTATACCATATTTTACTTCGTAATTAAGTGGGTACATACAAAAGCTGTGTTTTGAAATGGTGCTGTAATAGTCAACTTGATCATTATTGTTTTAGTTAGTAATTGTAATTGATAATTTTTATTCACCCCTTTTCTAATCTTCATTTAAGTAGTGTTTCATGATAATGATAATCATGATGATGAAAATGATACGATGATTGATAAGTGTAGTGAAAAAAAGATAACGTTTCTCCTTGCAGAAATTGTGACTGTATAAGAATGAATGAAGCAAGCTGAATCTGGGAAGAAGCTGAAAGTTTGCCTTTGTTTGAACAAAGACACAAACTGTGCATACAACGTATTCTGTCAAAATGGAGTCGGACAAGGACAAGATGACAAGAAACGACAGAGAGGAGACATACCGCAGGGTCATGAAAGGTCGACTTACAGACCTGCCTCCAGAACCATCCAATGCAGTCCGAGTTTTCTTCAGCTCCACTTTTACAGGTCAGCTGCATAATATATTTAAATTAAATTTTAAAAAGAAAAACTTATTTGTTCTTTTTTTTTCATTTTATTTTTTTTATTAATGTATATACAGAAATTATTGATGATTTATCCATTCATAATTATATTCTGAAATTACTTACCATTGGTAAAAATCCATTTTTTAGCCTGAGAGCAGTCTGAGTAATTTGGGCAACATTTATTTATTTATATATTTATTTGTGCATTTATGCATGTTATTTGTTTATTTATGGATTTAATTTATTTTTGTTGATTCATTTCTAATTCAGTCAATCTTGAATACTGTGATTCTCCATGTTCCAAACAGACATGACCGTAGAAAGGAATTTACTGATGAGAGAAGCAGTACCTTATATCAGGGACTACTGCAAGGACAGGAACTTAGACTTTCAGGTGATTTTTTTGTCATACTAACTTAACCCTTAATGGGAATACCCAGAATTGTGTGACACTCTGATTTGGTTATTATTTCTGTATTCCCACTCCTGTGTTGAGAAGGCACATAATATAATATAATATAATATAATATAATATAATATAATATAATATAATATAATATAATATAATATAATATAATATAATATTAGTATAATTTTAGTATAATTTATTTTAATTTAGTATTTATAATGTAATTTCTGAGTTTGTATTAGCATTACCATTTATTATTATTATAATGTAATGTAATAACTGTAATATAATGTAATATCTGAGTTTGTATCAGTATTATAATTAATGTTAATTATAATGTAATGTAATAATTGTGATATAATATAATATGAGGGTTTGTATTAATATTACCATTAATTCTAATCACCTTCCCCGTAGGGTTTGTTAGAATACTTCCAGTAGTGCAGATAACATCTCGTTCCCACCCAGATCCACATGGTAGCCACTATTAGGTCCTATTATTTCTACCCTTACTCTATGGTGGGTACCAACTTTAATCCATTTTGTGAGTATGTGTGTGAGGGATAAGGGGAATGGGGGTAAAAGGTGGGTGAGTTCATATAGGTATGCACGTTATGAGTTTGTGTGGCCAGGATGGCAGTTCAAGTTTGATCAGCATTGCACATTATTTGTCATTGTAAACTATCTGTGTGCAAGGTCTTCTATCATATCCTTCATTTGTTTGACAGAAAAGATAGATCCTTCTCCCAGGTCTGTAATAAATTTATCTTGACAAATCCGAGTATTTATCTCCACCCCATAACAAAACGAAATAACAAAAAAAAATCTAGAAGGGCCCATTTATTTACACATAGCGATTGTTGTGGCCGCATGGTCTAAGGCAGGACTAACTTGCTTTGTCCACAGGCTAGAAACCAATTACTCCTGACAAGTGTGTGATCGATACTGCCTCTGGGCTTTATGTTTCTCTGAATATTATTTACTTTCTACTCAGGCAACGTCTCGGGCTTTTCTCCGGGTACTCCGGTTTGCTAAATTTCAAAAACACAACTAATATTAGGTAGATTGGGTTTGGGCACACCAAATCCCAGAATTCCCTGATAAAAATAGACAATAAAATGTCAACAACAACAAACAAATATATATTTGTATAGTTGAGTTTGCATATATATATATATGATTTTCATGGTTGATTTTGCATTATTGTTTGTTTAACATTATTTGTGATTACTTTTTGAAAAATGAACATTTATGCTAGCATGGGTTTGCATGGGTGGTACAATTAGTTGATTAATAATATCCTGGCACACTGCCTGACTGACTGATTGACTGATTGCAGGTGGTGGACATGCGATGGGGAGTGAGGGAGGACGCTAGTTTGGAACACACCACTACAGATGTTTGTCTGCAAGAAATAGAAAACTGCCAGAGAGAATCTGCAGGGCCTAATTTTGTGGTAAGTATTGTCTCCCTCATACAGATGTTTCATGGGGTATGTGAAGAGATGGTATTAAGTTTTGTCATTCTTCCCTGACATATGGTGACAGTTTACTAGTTTAGTTAATTTTATTTCTTTTTATGAGCTGTTTGATATGAATGTAGACTTGTGATTGTAATAATTCATGTCTAGGTCTTAAAATAAAAAAATATTATTTTCTTACGTTTTGTTAATATGTAATGTTGTTTATTGTATAATGCTTTTGTCAAGTGATGTGATAACATAATTATTGTGGGGATGTTTTAGATTTGCCTCATGAACTTGTGCTTCTGTGTGTGCATGTGTGGGTTTACTGTTAATAATGTACATAATGACATACTTCTGATTCAGCAGTTTTAACTGAGCTTTTTTTTTTTTTTTTTAATCCGGTATTTGCATTAGTATTGGTTTTTTTTGTAATGCATTATAAAGTCCAACAAACCCATTCTTATTGGGATGCCACACTGTGTGTGTGTGTGTGTGTGTGTGTGTCTCTCTCTCTCTCTATTTATATATATATATTCATACATGCCCCTATGACCTTCGGGTTACGGGATAGGATAGGAGAGGATAGGATATTTATACACACACACACACACACACAATTACAGCAACCAATTCCTATATTTGTTTATGTGCCTGTATGCATAAGTGCGTTTGTGTGTGTGGTGTGCATGCATGTGTGAGTGTGTTCTTGTTCCTTGTAAACGTTTTTTTTTTTTAAAATTCAAAATCTGCTTTGGTTTCCTAATTCAGGCTTTTCTGGGAGACAAGTATGGTAACTGCTTTCTGCCGACAGCCATCCCTGTGACAGAGTACCGCACTTTGAGGCGTCTGGCCTCCTGGATGGAGAGAGGCGAGTTTGAGACTGTGGACAAGTGGTACATTGTGGACACGAATGCGGTGCCTGCAGTGTACAGGATCCAGTCCATCACTGCTGTTCTTCCCCACTACAATGACCCAGACCCTCAGAATCGCATAGTGATGCAGAGGGTGAGTTGTGGAATGGGTGTTGTTTTAGAATTGGAAATGTCTGCATTTTAGCGAATCCCCAGCAGTGTTCGTGTTTGTCAACTTAAAAATTGTGTCCTTTGCTAGCAGTCTTTGTTACTGTGATGGGGTTGACGGCGAGGAAGGGGGGAGGGGAGAGAGAGGAGGTGGGAAGGTGAAGGGGAACAGTAATGTACTGGTTTGTGCACATGCTAGAAATATATCATTACACCATGGCGAGCGTGGATGCCTATTGAGTGGGAATAGTTAGTATATTTAGTTGTAACCACAGAATGGCACAAAGGATGAAACTCCCCAACTGTGATTGGTACCTGGCTCTGTTTAGAAATGGTTGGTTAATCTCAAGCTGGTCTAGAAATAAGAATAGACCTCTTGCCGCTGTCGGGATATTACTAAGGTTATAGAGGCCTATCATATCATATCCTATCCCGTAGCTCAAAGGTCGTTGGGGCACCACAGATGGATCATTTAACTAGCGTAATCCATCTTTCTCTGTTCTCAGCAACCCTCGTGGCTTCATTCAGTGTCAAACCAGTCCATTCTCGAATGTAGAGGCAGTATAGGCCCCCAAAACGACGATGCCCTTGACCCCCATGTCAGAGGCTGTCGAGGTTATAAGCCTACACATAGCCTATGCTTCCTATATATCTGACATTCAGCTATAGACTCAAGGTCACCTGTTTAGTGAAAACTGGCTTGTTTGGCTGAGTGGGGGAGGGAAGAGTTGTGCTGGTGTCATGAAGTTTAGGTCTTTATTGGGTAGGCAAAATAATATATTTCAGAACTGAGAAAATGAACCGCATCATAATATTGTCTCTGAATCTACCATTTTTGTTTGGTTTTGTGCATGCAGCATCAACAGATGTGGCTCAGAGACCAGGAGAAAATGATGAGCGTGTTCAGGATTGTTTCTGATATGGCTTACAACAAGCGCATGATCAACAAGGAGGAGTACAGAAAGTACTATACTTCAGGTATTGAAAATACACCTGCTCTTTTTCTCTTTGAGTACTTTTTATTTGTTATTGCGCATTTGTTCTACTTCAAGATGCTGTGCAATTCTCCATAAGGACAAAGGTATGAATCCATTATTTTGGGGTGTTAACAGCTGGTTTCAAAGTTTTTATTTGTGTGAGGTAATCTGATTACTCTGTGCATGTTTGTGTACATTTTTACCGAATAAGTTTACTTCTGAAGTCTGAGAGTGTTTGATTCTGCTGCGTCTTTTATGCATGAAACATTTTGATTAGATCTTTTGAACTGGGAAACATTCTATGTAAGACAGTCTGTGTTTGTGGCTCTTGCTTGTCTTTCTTTTTGTCATAATAACCATTGCCATCATCATCATCATCATCTTCATCATCTTCATCATCATCAGCATCATCATCATCGCCACGACCGCCACTTCCACCATCACCACCATTCTCATTTTCCTCATATTTTCATCATTGTTGCAGCCTAAATCTATTGTTTTATTTAATTTTAGTCACGCACCAGGAAATTATCAGAGGCATACCTTACAATCCGGACGTGGTCAACAAAAACGTGAATGCTGTTCTCAGTTTCCACAGAAATCTGACTGAAATTAACTGTCAGGATACCATTGCTAGTAAGTTTATTTATTTATTTATTTACAATTAATTACTTAATTACTTATGGAATTTATAGATATTAGTTATTTTGGTTTTGGGTTGACGGATTTGGGTTTTATGTTGATGTCCACTTCATGCAAGGATAATAATTACTTAACTTAAACAAGGAGTGAGCAATACATAATTTAAAAAAACAAACAAAATGCTCGTATTGATAGAAACATTAGCTGTTGGTGATATGGTATGATTCATGTTTAAATAGTTGTTTTGTTTGAAGTTTAATTTGTAAAAAATTTATTTTATGCAAAGTTTGATAAACTCTTCCACATGATTGGTTTAAAAAGTAACAAGAAATTATGAAGTTTTATAACAAGAAATTATGAAGTTTTATCTGACTGTTTTGTGGCTTATATGACGCCAATATTTTTCTGGTGTGGATTGATTTGACTTTGGCTTGTTTTATCTTTTTGTTAGAACGCTTCATTGACCTGACCGAGGAAGGGACAGTGGATAAGCAGGCGGCAGAACTGAGACAGCAGCTGAGAAATGAAGTGGTGACTCCCTACCTACACAAGTCATGTACCAGTGACAGCAGTGTGTCCTGGTCAGCAGGGAAAGGGGTTGATCCTGAGAACCCTGATCACAGCGCCTACCTCAAGACATTCAGTGACACGTTCACTGCCAAGATGACTGCCATGATCGACAAGTGCACTCAGGGGAAAGACGCCACGGCCACCAAGAAAGAGGAGTTGTACTATGAGGTTGCCACCCACTTGCGCTTCTGCAGAGAAAAGTGCAGGAACTTTTGTGGGCGGGAGGACATTCTCCATGAGTTGCACACACTGCTGGGCAAAGTGAACATTCTAGAGCCTGAAATCAAAGAGACGGCCAAAAAGGCCAAGGAGAAACTCCTTGAAGACCAGCCATTTGATGATGAAGGTGGAATGTGGAGAGAAAGCGAGATGTTTGAATCAGAGAATGATGGGGTAGGTATTCAACAGCCGTTGGAGATGAATGCACAAAGGCAACAAGAGAAGGAGAATGAAGAGAGAAATGAAGGCGTGCGGAAATTGATAGACATGGGAGAGCGTACTGGAGCCACATTTGCTTATGGAGATACATTCGATGACATTGACTCTGACCCCAAACGGAACATTATGGAAGAGAGCATAGCCATGCCAACAGTCGAGAGATTCAAACATCCGGTCATCATCCATGGCATGGGGGGTAGTGGAAAAACGGCTCTGATGGCTCGATTGGCTCAGTTGAGCTGTCGATGGATTCCTGGCTCTGTATGTGTGGTTCGATTCTTTGGCACCACGGGGAGCTCCACAAATATTCGTGATGCCCTGGTCAGCGTGGTGGAGCAGATATTGTACCTGTATGACCTTAAAAGTCCAACCGGCTTTGATCTGTCGGTGGACTTTTTATACCTAGTCTTGTACTTCAGTGCTCTGCTGTGGCGGATCAATTCTCATGAAACCCCTCTATTTATTGTCCTGGACTCTGTTGATCAGCTGTCTGGCGCTGACTATGCGCACTTGATGCAGTGGCTGCCCAAGGTAAATGATCAGTAGGTTCTGTGATTTTCATTGTTAACGTGGACCCAATGTTAACGTATGAAGGGATGTCCTCATGTTGTGGGCCAAAGAGGAACTTTGTCAGTTTTATGTCTTCAATCAAGCATTTAGTTTAGGACACAAGTATATCAACTAACAAGTTAGTATCTCGTATTGCCCCCAGTCGACGTGCGGTGGTCCCGTTTAGCTACAAGCTGAGACGGGGAAATCCCAAACCTAAAAATAGAATAGAGAATTCTGGGAAATCTGTTCTCGCGAAGATGTGCTCGCTGAAATGAAACGAAAGTTGGGAGAGGAACTGCATATTTCTGGTAGTGAACAAAGGCAGAAACTTGTCAGCAGTATTATCAGCGATGGAGTTATAATGGACGAAGTGCTCCATACCTATGAAGTTGCCTTTGCTCGAGCAAAGAAACTAAAGAAGGATTTAGCCGACGTTATTTCAGAAAAGGATTTCTCTACCCATAATTCCCCTGGGTTTTGAAGTTTCTAAAAAGTTATTTCAGGCCGATGACGCTCTATGGAGCACAAAGCATGTAAAGGGAAGCAATCGGTTGTACGCGCACGTCGATAGAGACATAGAAGAGAGATACTAACTTGTTAGTTGATATACTTGTGTTTTAGGAAGATTTACTTATGTTAAATTGTGACACATCTGTTTTGATGTTTGTATGTGTGTGCGTGCGTTGTTGTTGTTTTAAATAGACAATGAGATTCCTCATTAAACATATAATTTACTATCCTTGCAGATGGTTCCTCCAGATGTCTACTTTGTTGTATCCATGGCAACAGACCACCCAAACGCTTGCAACATCCTGGATAATGCAAAAGAACGGCTACCATTTGAGGAACAATTTGTGGAACTTGGACGACTTGAACAGGGTGCGGCTGATAAGATGGTTCGATCCATTTGCCATGCTGCTGGCCGCACTCTTACGGCTGCGCAACGAAATTTTGTGCTGCAGACTTATGCCAATAGTGGGCAGGTCAGTTTGGTTGGTGAATGACGTTAATATTATAACAATTTGCCCAAAGATGTTTTAAAAAAAAGATTTTCAATTACTGGTTTGGTGTTTTATATTTTGCACTAGGTATTGATTGTACCAAACAAATGTTATGTATCATGAAAATGTCACTGCTTCTATTATTCTTTGCTGTTTGTATCTTAATTCTTTTTTTTCTTTTTCTTTTTTTAAATTCCCGTTTTCTTATGCTGTACATTTGGGTCCACTTTGTCAGGTTCTTCATCTGAAGCTAATCACTGAACAAGCACTAACATGGAGGTCTCACTACAACTTGTCTAGCCTGACTCTTGCCAATACTTTGTCTGAAGCAGTGGAGCAGCTCTTTGATCAGCTTGAGAAAGAGCATGGCCAGATTCTCGTCTCCAAAACATTGGGTAAGTGGAGTTATTACGAGTTATTTTCTATCGAGCTGTTTTCCCCAAATCGTGGGCTCAAAGCTTGATGATTGTACTTGAAGATCTCCATGTCATTTTATCTGCTGCTTTATTCTGGAAAGTCAAATGTACTTAATTGGATAGGTTGTGTGGAGATGGTATGAATAGAGAAAAAAATGGATAAAAAAAGGTAGAGAAATGTAGAAACCATAACATTCAATGAAACAGCTCTTTGGTGAGCTTGAGAAAGATTTTAATCTCCCAAATATTTCGTATTTATTATGCAGACAGTATGAATTAATGACAGGTGTATACAGAGAGAGAGACCTCCAAAAGTAGATGAAGAATGAAGAAAACGGAGAATAATATTGAATTGTGTAGGTCTTTGATTAAATTAAAAAAGGCTTCTAACATTACAAATAGATGTTGCAGACTTCCACTGTGCAAGGCTGTAATGAAACAGCATTATAGGCTGTAAGAAAACAGCATTACAAAAGAATGTTGCATGAACATACATGCATCATAGTTCTGGACACAAGTCCTATAGGATGTATCATGAGCAGCACATTTATATGATGATGATGATGATGATGACGATGATGATGATAATGATGATGATGATGATGATGATATCAACTTCTACTATGCAGTAATCCATCCTGAGAAATGCTCCCCTGTATCAGTTGTGCATGGATTAATTAGATTATATTTTCTGTGCACATGGCAGGTTTCTTGACGGTTGCCAAGTCGGGTCTGACAGATGGAGAAATGGAGGACCTGCTTTCATTGGACGATGACGTTTTGCAGGATTTGTACATCTACCACTTACCTCCTGACCCTCAGGTCATCCGTCTGCCTTCTGCCCTCTGGGTCAGCATTAAAGGCCAGCTGTCCTTTTACCTAACAAAGCAGCAAGCAGGTACGTTGCAGGTCTTTTCTGTTTCTTCTTTCTTGTCTCATTAATATTTCTGTATTTTTTGTTTTGTGCCTGTTTGTGTTTGCCTGCATTAGTGTATTTGACTTGCTCACTATAGTTGGCTGGCTTCCCGGGATCCTCTTCACCACTGTTGAACACAGAGAAAGTGAATCCACTTCCATTGCTTGATCCTTATCTAACGGGCTTACACCCTAATTTTTCCTACCGTTGTTTGGAAGAGAGGTACTTAGGGCGTAATAGCGGATGGTGCTAGTGATGATGATGATGACTTGCAGGTGATCAGTTGATTTTCATGTATGTCTGACTGAACAGCAAACTCCTTGGTGCTCTCACAGGTGATCGTCAAGTGAATGTCTGGTACCATCGTCACTTCAAGGAGGTGGCAGAAAAACGTTACGCCACTGCAGACCTAGCTCCTCAGCTCCATCGAGCCATGGCGGACTACTTTCTTGGCATATGGAGCAGTAAGCCCAAGCCTCTGGAGCTGTTCAAGGGCAAAAAAGGAAGCTATGAAGACTGCATGCGTGGGGTGCCTGCACAGCCTTTGACATTTAAAGGTACATTTGAGATGAGAAGAAGATGGTATAGTCACTTTGAAGATGATGATGATGAAATTGATGATGATGATGATGATAATGATGATAATAGTAATGATCATGATTATTTTTGGTCGCACATCTTCCCATTTCTTTGCATCGTA
This sequence comes from Oncomelania hupensis, assembly GCA_036898135.1. Classification (NCBI taxonomy): domain Eukaryota; kingdom Metazoa; phylum Mollusca; class Gastropoda; order Littorinimorpha; family Pomatiopsidae; genus Oncomelania; species Oncomelania hupensis. The sequence continues at coordinate 147,021,942 of CM072511.1, read as the reverse complement.
CTGAATTTTACAAAGTAAATGTGTTGAACGATCTTATTGTCTACACGCAAATGGAGTATAATCTTTTGTGGTCGTGCTGTCAAGCTGTCATCATCATCATGCCTTGGTTGACTGATATCCTATCCTATCCTATCCTGTTCCGTAACCAGGAGGTCGTAGGGGCACCACAGATGATCGTTTAACCAGCATACTCCATCTTTCTCTGTCCTCAGCAGCCCTGATGGCTTCGCTCAGTGTCAAACCAGTCCATTCTCGAATGTTGTCCTCGCACCTCTTTTTCGGTCTCCCTCTTCTTCTATATCCTTGCACTGTGCCTTGCAGAATGGTCTTTGCAAGGCCTGATGATCTGGTGATGTGGTCATACCATCAGAGTTTCCGTTTCTTCACCACTGTGAGCAGGTCATCGTGTTGTCCAATGGCTTGTGTGATGGTCTGTCGGACTTCGTCGTTGGTGATGTGTTGGGTATAGGAAATGCCCAGAAGTCTTCTGTAGCACCTCATCTCCATGCTTTGTATTCTTCGTTGTAGATCTGCTGTGAGGGTCCATGCTTCGCAAGCATATAGGAAGATGGAGATGACAAGGGAGCGCAGCAGTCTTACTTTGGAATGTAGACTGATGGTCCTGTCTTTCCAAATGGGCTTCAACCTTGTCAGGGCAGCAGTTGTTTGTGCGATCCTGGAGAGGACTTCCTGTTGGGACCCATTGTCTGACACAATGGCTCCCAAATATTTGAAGCTATGCACTGTGTTGAAGGATTGGCCTTGGACTTTGATGTCCGTGTTGATGCCATTGGTGTTGTTGGTCATCATTTTTGTCTTCTCTGCACTTATTTCCTGATTGACTGATATACAACTATGTTAGGTCTGCTCTTGGCATACGTGTAGATGCTGCGGCGCAAGGGATCATATTCTTGGTGCTGATGCTAGTGCTTTTTTTGTGCCTGTTATTGTTCTCTTGTCTTCATCTTATTTTGGTGGTTATTTATTAATATCGGTAATAACAAGGTAGTTTCTAAAAACAGCCGTTAGTGTGGTAGACAGATTGATGTTTAATTGTATTTGTTCATTATTACTATGATTATTACTATCAGTATTATTTCATTATTGCTTTTAATTACTGTCATTTTCATGGATAAGGGTAGGTACGCAAATGATAAATTGAATACGGGGTTGGGCCTCTGAACTTTGCCCGATGGGTGTACATGCCATGGCTTGAAAATGTCATGGGATGGGGTATGGAGTGTGCGGGAAGGAAGTGGGAGAGGCTGAATGCTTGGGTTTGTTTTTAGTTCAACTTAAAAACAAGATGAAATGGTTGAATGGAAGTTTGGTGCTGCTTGCTTTTATGAATGGATGTTTTATTCTGTACTGACTGTTTTTGTGTGAGTGTGACTGTCAGTGATTGTGGTACACTGCAAAGCAATGGTCCTTACTGTTTGTTGGGACTATAAAGATTCTGATTCTGATTGTGATTGTGATCATAATGGAAAGATGTTTTTCCATCTATACCATAGGCCCTAGCAAGGTGCTGTACAACCAGCGTAAGTTGATGGAGCTGCCGCATCATCTGGCCCGCTGTGGCAGCTGGGATGACTTCCACACCCATGTCACATGCAATGCCAGCTTTTTGGTTGCGGTCTGTCAGTGTTTTGGAGTTGGAACTCTCATGATGCAGCTCGGGGACATGCTGGCACAAGGTCACCCAGAAGACGATGAGGTGAAGCAAAAAGTCAAGGACACAAAGTTTTTACGAGCCATGATCAGGCTGGGCATTGATGACATCCGCCGTGACCCCAATTCTGTCCCTATTCAGGTTTGTTTGTGCATTTGATTGGCTGATTTTGTTACTGTAGGTTCCAACCAACCAACCAACCAACAACAACAAACAAAATAAGAATGATTTGATTTGATTTTGATTTTTGACACTTTATTGTCCCTTTTAACCAGGAAATTCTGGGTCACCTCCCCTGGGGAAGGCGTATTCGCAGCCTGTGGTGCAGCCTACCTAATGTAATATTAGTTGTGATTTTGAAATTTTGCTGGGGGGACAAACCGGAGGACCCTGGGAAAAAAGCCCCGAGATGTTGCCCGAGTTGAAAGTAAATATTTGGAGAAACATTATGCCCAGAGGTAAAATCAATCCCTCACCTGTCAGGCGCCATTGGTTTATAGCCTGTGGACAAAGCAAGTTAGTCCCGCCTTAGATCACACAGCCACAACGTTTGCTTGAAGATTATGCTCACCTGACCTGAAAAAGGAACATCATGCTCACCTGACATCAGGTTCAGCATGCGCTAAACCTACTGTGTGAGTACACAGAGATAATTAATTTGTGAAACAAAATGTATTCTTGGCACCCTATCATAACACAGATGCTTCACAGTGTTCAAAGCAACAATCATCAGCTGAATCAAGAAAGATTGATCAGATTGAGGGTTACTGCTGTTTAGGTCCTAAATTTAAATAGTACAACAAATCAGCAGGCACAATGGGGCTGATTCATTCATTCAATGATACAGGCTTGTGTTGTTCAATAAACTTGACAATTTAGATCCATATCCAAGTAGATGTCTTTATTCGATGTTTTGAAGATTTTGATCACCTGAGCCCTCAGTACAGAGGATCAACAAGATTTTATGGAAATGATAAGTCAGTGATAATGATTGACTTTGTTCATTGTGCAGGCAGTTTAGATCATTTAGTTTATCTTTATATTATATATTTTTTTAAAATTATAGATCCTAGGTCAGCTGGGCCCTCAGTACAAGGGATCGGAAGGATTAATGGAACTGGTTTGCCAATGCCAAGAGTACCTGGAGAGGGCAGACCAGGCCTTGATGGTACCTCATAACGCCTTCATGCCAGCACCTGGCGGCCTGCTGCTTTCTTCTTTAAACATTCGCCTTTTTCTTCTGGGTTGGTTCATCACCCTTACTTTAAAAAAAAATATCTGATTTTGCTTGTTATCGGTACACCTTCACAGCGGTAAGGACCCCTTCACTCCCCAGACATGACCTTTGTCCCTTGTCACCACCAGGGTCTGGACCCTGGCCACAGTTTGGACCTCCCTCTCCACTTGCCTTACCCCTTGATCCGACCCTGCATTCTATGGTAACTTGAATAAAAGGGCAATGTAAGAGAAGTGAAGACACTGACATGCAAGCTAGTTTGTTATGCTTATGTTTGCCTCGTTAACCAGCAAATAGCCAGGAATAAAAGCTTGTTCCTTTTGTTTGATTAAGCTGTTGGGGCAAAGAAATATCCTCTTGAGTGGTTACTGCTGCTTGTCAAAGACAGAGTATAAAACCTAGAATAATGTATACTTTTATATTATTACAGGAGCAGACAGAAAGGAAGAGTCTAGCATATGCATTGACGAGACCAAGAACTGCTTATATGTCATTGAATGGAACTCCAGAGAGCCTGACAATGTACTGTCTGTTGATTATGAGAATGGAGGGGCGCTCCTTGGACGAGAAAAATTCCCCTTCTACATTCACTCCATGCAATTTGCTGCAAACAAGAGGTGAGGAAAGAATTAGTCTGACTATGACAGTGATGACAAGGAGGAGGCAGAGAATGAGGAAGAAGAAGAACAAGCAAATTATGATGATGATTAGATGATGATGATGATGATGATGATCATGATCTTGGCTGCAAAGAGAATTGCATGTGACATCAGGTATTGCGTAACATTATTGAAATGAAAGAAATGCAAATGATTTGAAGAAGCAATTAAGGGCATGTTTTTTGGGGGACCATAATTGTCTGTTTTCTTGAACACTAAAGAGAAAAGATAAAGATTAACAACAAAACCCAACATGTATTTGCTGATTATCAAGTAATGTTTGTTTGTGCAGATTTATCCTTTTAAAAATCTACCAGAAACTCTCCAAGTATGATGAGAAATATACATATGTCCTGTTTGAGGGTGGTCTGGGTACTCTGCCATACAAATTTGACAAAACTGTGACTTCCATCAGTGTGGCCTCACATGGCAAGCTTGTGGCTTTCGCTTATGAAGATTCCAGTAAGTATTTGGTTTTTGATGTTAAATGTACAAGTTTGATTTAGATTTTAAAGAAAGATTGTTCTTAAATTGTGTGCTGATTAGTTTAAAGAGCGAGCTACTGAGTGTACGCACCACCGAGATCTAGAGTGCACAAAAGTACTTCTTCTTCTTCTTCTCCTTCTTTAATGTCCATCGCTCATACTTGACAATTACTGACATGTTCGGGGGTAGTTTTTAGTACTGCTTTACCAGTTAACCCCAATTTCAGGGCCCGATCGGGCAATTGGAAATTGGAACCGACTCAGGCCCGATTCGGGCGATTATTGGGCTACCCGAAACTTACTCGATCGTAACCCCACGTTCACCGAACACTAGCCCGATTTTTGATAAAGATTGGGCGATCGTTGGGGTACCCAAAACTTACCCGACCATAACCCAACCTTTGCCAAACGGTAACCCGATTCCGGCAAAGATCGGGCATACAGCAGGATACCCAAGACCAAACCTATTGTAACCCATCTTAAACCAGAAACAACCCCGATAATGCCCCATCCCTGGCCAATGCCGATTTACCCTAAAATCATATCCCACATATTGTTTATGATATGTGATTGCATGAAGAAAGAATTTAGATGTCTGGTGTTAATAGGGACTGTCGGCACAGGCGTTTTTGTTTTCGGAAGTCCTTGATGTGTCCCCACTGAAGTATTTACACACCATTTTGATAATTATATATATTAACGTGATCTTCATCGCTATCGAAATCGTTTGTAAATACATAAACGAAAGGCAAAGCCCCAAAAAACAACCACAGTGGAATAGGTTTTCGCAGGCAAACAAAATATCCGAGCACATGCAACTGTAGAAGAAAACAACTGTAGAAGATTGGCGCCTAAGGACAACCGGAAACGACCAGCAGTAATGGGCACGCAAGTTTACCCTTGGCTTATAATGTATAAATAAATACAATAGTTAAAAGAAACACTTTAACAATATTTTACATATTGTATGATAAAAATTAGGAATTATAAGCACAATTAAATAATATCTTGCTGAATTGATTTTGTATAAATATTTTTCACATACGTACGCCGCAACAAATGGGAAGCAGACGAAACAGTGCACAGACAGTTCAGCCAATGAGAAGTGAGAGTAGGCCTATGTTAGCTTGTGCGCAGCGTGCCTTTGTGGTGGGCAGAATCGGGCGACACGCGGGAGCGCGAATCATTATGCATCCCCATTTCCGGACTCCGCTACGCATCGGGTTTTTGTAAAGCAATATCGGGCCCCTACTCTAAGCAGACAAAAGTCGGGATAAGTACTGTGATCTACGCACCGCGAGTGGGGCCCAGATTGGGCTGGTTTGCTGGGTTGTGAGTTCTTTCATATTCTATCCTATTCTATTCTATCCTATCCTATCCTGTCCTATCCTATCCTGTAACTCGAAGGTCGTTGGGGCAAAACAGATGATCGTTTAACCAGCGTACTCCAGCTTTCTCTGTCCTCATCAACCCTCATGACTTCGCTTAGTGTCAAGCCAGTCCATTCTCGAATGTTGTCCTCCCACCTCTTTTTCTGTCTCCCTTTTCTTCTGCATCCTTGTACTGTACCTTGCAGGGTGGTCTCTGCAAGGCCTGATGCTCTGGTGATGTGGCCATACCATGTGATAGCGTGTATTACCTTTGATTTAATTCTGCGCTTTTGGTAAAAAAAGCTTTGTATAATGTTGATAGTTTTCGTTGATTGATATTGTTGCAGCATCGTGGAGAATTTTTTGGAATTACTTGATTATTATCGATAGAATTTTCAAGATCTTACGGTTTACAGCTGTGTAGATTCGTAAACATTATGTGTCGTAAGACGGTGTGTAGTTCCGGTGGCGAGTTTTATTTTGATTGGGTGTTATTGCGTCATGCCAGAGTGTTCGAAGCTTTTTCGGATTGCAGAGAGGCTATATAAGTAATGCACTGTCTGCTTGTAAAAACATGATTTTTTTTAGTGATTTTTGGAAAGCGATTTTGTATTCAGTTGTTGATGTTTGCTGAATAAAGTTGGAAAGCTTTATACGATGACTCCTGCCTTGTTGCTGAGTGAATAGGCTGTGTGGATAAACGAATTCGAGTTGCAAATATCAAGATTCAAGCATCGGGGCTGAATCGTTTACTGATAAATATGTGTAACAAATTACTGGATCTGATACCTTGTTTGGCTGAGGAACACAATATAAAACGAACTTTCAAAATTTTGTAATAAAAGGCGCATTCAGAATACCAGGTGAAGTAACATGAACATTTGATGCACTATAAGACTGATCAGTTGGAGTGACACATCTGACAAACGATGTTGGCTTATTTTTCTAGGGACGGTGTACATCGGCAATCCAGACCGCAAATCACGGAAAATTCAAGTGAAGCAGCACATGCTGATGGATCAACCTGTCCACCTTGTCCTCTTTTCTCCAGAAGCCACTGATTTGGTTGCTGTGGATACCATTTTGAACATCTCAACCTATAACGTGCAGCAGGTGCGGTTGGTATTTGGCTGCCTTTATATCCTCACTCAGAAGGAATACTATCATACCACACTGTAACGAATTACAGCAGTAATGTGAGTTTATTCCTTCTGGATTTTTTTGTTTGTTTTGTATATATTTCCAGATAATGATAATGTCTGGAAATACTTTGAATTAGTCGGGAGTCAGAACGTGCCAAATGTCGGTCGGGCTGTCAGTCCGTTGCATGCCGTATTTCAAAAACTATTGAAAGGATTTTGACCAAGCTTCATATGAGCAATCATTACCTGGGTTAGTGACCAGCCTCATGGTGCATATGTGTGGGAGGGGGAGGGGGTGGAGTGTGGAGGAGTGGGGGGAGTGTGGAGGAGTGGGGGGGGGAGTTTGTGGTATGTGGGTGTGTGTGTGGGGGTGGTGGTGAGTGGAGTGTGTTGTGGGTATGTGTGTTTGCGTGTGTGTGTGGTACTTGTACTGCTGTGTGTGACTCTCAGCATTGCGAGTGAGGTGTGTTTGTTGGATGATGTTTTACCAGCTAGGTGCATTGGTAATTGTGTATTCTTATTGCATATGGTTTTAAACTGTGGTACTGTGCCTGTTGTAATTCCTTTTCAGCTAATAAGGAAGTGTTTTATTGTATTGTATTGTATTGTGCCATAATATTTGTTGTACTGCAAAGGCGAAGGTCATTAGGGCCGAGCTTTTTAAAATCCAAACACAATTGGCTCAATATTTCAAAAACTGATTTTGAATCTGAACTGATTTTGTTGAATTTTGGTGTACAGATACTTCAACTCATGGCCAGTTATCCAGTGACAGTCTGGGTGTCTATTGATCTGTCGGTCCGTTACTGCGAATTTCCCTTTTTTTTTTTTCCAGAACACCGTTTTTACCTCCTCTCAAGAATGATTGAACAGATTTTGATTATGTTTACAATATGGATACTTTAACTACCGCATTTTTTGTCATTCATAATGCACTATCTCAAAGGTCAAGATTGCTGTGGCTCATCATTTTCTACACACGTTTTGTACTGCATCTCCAAATTGGCCGAACCAATTTTGATCATTTGTTACATCTGCTTGCAGATAGTAGCCTATCCCATCAGGTGCATCAACACTTTTGAAATTGCCTTTTTCTTTTTTGAGCAATGTGTGTGTTTCTGGAAATATATTTGAATGCGTCTTGTTTCTCTAGCTTCTACTCCTACTTTTGTCCTGATGCAATAATGTTTGGTTCAGTAGATCTCTGAAGATTATCTACAAATTGCACTATTACAGCAGGAAGATTTTGATGTTTGACTGCCTTCATAGTTTATGTATGTATTTTATCTTCTCTCCATCCACCCATCTCTCTTTACCCCCACACCCCCCTCACCCACCAATTTTTGTTGATGTTAGGTTACATTTTGTTGTTGTTGAAAATTCATGTTATTTATTACCTAATTACTTACTTAATTAATTAATTTATTTATTTCACAGAAACAGACAGTTTCTCTCATCACCAGTACTGAACGAGATGCAGGATTTTTTAAGTGGCAGAGACCAAGAGGGGCTGAAGTATATCACATCACACATACAAACCTGCTTGTCAGGGCCATAGGCTGTGGCATTTCTGCCAGTTCCCCTTCTGTGTTTGTCATGGACCTGGTCACGAGGCAGGGCAAGAGTCGATTCACCGACGACCGCATGAAGTACGACTTCACATTGTTGATGTTTGACGAGAAAGACGAGTTTGTGCTTGCGGCTCACCAGGGCAGTGTAAGTATTTCATGTTACGGGACGTTAAGGAAACCAAAGTGTTTCCAACACAGTGCAAACTTTTAACTGATTTTTGTTGTTATGAAGGCAAAGGGTTGTTGCAAAGTTCACACTTTTCGCACCAGAACACGTTTCTCTCCAATCTTTGTGCATCAGTATACCAACTTTTGTTGTTGCTGAAGGAATGTAAAAGAGGGTAGGACGAAAAAAAAGATTCAGAAGAAAACACCTGGTGTTTATCACTTATATTCCCCTAAATTTATATTTTGTTAGGTGTTTTTGTAACATTTTACATTCTTGTTTATTTCAAAAGGATGGTTTTTTCAATGTATTTTAGAACATGTGTAAAGTTTAACCACAGTGGCATTACCCAAGTTGGGTGCCTGCAGCAGGTCCTCTATACATAAACGGTAGATAGCACACAGCCACATGTATGATAGAAAGTGAACGAACACAGTGCCCCTAGAGCTCCATTGCTCTACCATTTTACCCACTGAAAGCAAGGAATGGTAAAACGTTAATTATGTATTAACAAATCAGGCCGGATTTGTGAGCATATATTCAAGTGGCATATTCATTGATCTGTTGCTGTTTTTTCTCAGGGTATTACAAATGGCAACACATACTTCCCTGGTTTGATCTGGCGTCTGTCAGATGGAAAGCAGACTACTATTGATGCTCAGCACAGTTGGCAGACAGGGTGCCTGATAGGGGAAGAAACTTTGTACTGTATTGCTGCATGGGGAAAAACTGGGTCCATCCACATTCTGAGTTGCGGCCCTCGAGATGACCCTTTCCCTGAGGGGCAGCTGATGATGGAACTAAAAGACCATAGCAAATCCATACTCTTCTTGAAACCTATCGAGGTAATGATGAGCAGAGAACATTTATGATTTGAACTCTAAAAGTTCTTGCAAAGCGCGACAGATGTAGTGAAGCCTTGTGCTTGTTACGTGTAAACTACTACATTGATTATATAGTTGAGCCAAGCTAGGCTCGCTATGCAACAACAGTGGAGTCCTACACATTGAATCAACCTTAAACTTAGTTAGGCTTAAGCAAATTCTTCAGAATGTGTCATACTCAATCTGTGTATCATAATGTTCCGATGTCAGAATTCTTTTACGCTACAGCCAAAATTGACTTTAAATTGTATCACTTTTTGCCCAGTCAAAATGAACCATGAACATTGCTATTTTGCCACTTGATCTGTATCAGAGAGATACCTGTTTGTTTGCATGACATTCCAGGAAAGCTTGCCAGACAATCCTGTCAGCTAAAATGGCTGCTTGCCATATTTTCAATGCCATGCTTACATTGGGTGGCTTTACCACAACATGGCAAAGATGCACACAATAATACATTATTCATTACGCTAACTCGACCGGGTAAGCCTATTTATTATTTGTTTTTGCGGTGCAGAGCAACAAAACCTTGGTGTCAGGAGCGGAAGACAACACAGTTAAATTCTGGGACTTGAAGCGCATCTTGAGTGGGAGGCATGTGGACGAGGAAGAGGGCAGGTCCAAGAAAGAGAGGAAGAAGAAGCCAGTGGAGGAAGAAGAAGAGTTGAGTGAAATAGAACGACTGGGCAAAACTACTGCCCTCGCTGTCACAGGGTGAGTACAGAGCTTTGTTAAATGTCCAGATATTATCTGGAAATACATGTACTTTGAATAGTCAGGAATCCGAACAAGCCAAATGTCAGGTTGCTAGTGGGTCAGTCTGTCTGTCAGTCGGTTAGTCTGTTGCATGTTGTATCTCAGGAACCAGAGAATGGATTTTAACCAAACTGCATAGGATCCTTACCTTGGTTAGTGGCCAACATCCCGGGCCATCATATTTGCTCTACCTCAAACATCGAGGTCACTGGGGTCTACTTGTCACTTAACATGTTGTGCTCTGTATCTAAAATAATTAAATAAAAATGGCTGGATCGATTTGGTTGATATTTGGAATACGGGTACTTCAGCTGATGGCCAATCATTCAATAGCAGTCCATTTGTCAGTCAAAGGGTTGGTCAGTCATCCCAAAGTTTGTTTGTTTTTTGTTCACAGCTCTCTGTTTGCCTTATTTTAAGGATAGGTGAACTGAATTTGATTATTTTTACCATGCAGATACTTTAACTACTGAAAGGGGAAGGTTGCTGTGCTTCATCGTTTTTTTTTTTTTTTTTTTTTTTTTTTTTTTTATTCTTTCAAAATATCACATAATTAGAAAAAAAAAATACAATCACAACATTTATACTACATGACTTACTTAGTAATTAACTTACATATCACACACACACACACACACACACACACACACACACATACACACACACACACACACACACACTCATACACACTCATACACTGAGGTTCTTCCCTTTTTTCATTTCCGTGGAATATTTTATAAATTCAATATTACAATGATCAGAAACTGACTAAACAATCACATCTGTATCACCCACAAAAAAAACCCAGTGCTCCCACAAATCATTGAATTTGTCTAATTCAAACCTGTTACGTGCATTATGTTTTTCTACTTCGTACTTCATTTTTAAATATCTCCTGAATGCATACAATTGTGGCAGTACCTTATCAAATTTACATTTATAAATAAAATACTTTGCCACCAAAATGACATATTGGAAGGTCTTTGATACTGTACGGTCATGAGAATATCCAAGAAGGACATGAACTTCAGAAAAATCAAATGCCTCATTTACCAAACCACTATCAAGTAATACATCACGCAGGTTACTCCAAAATCGTCTCACAAACCTGCATTGAAAAAAGAAGTGTTGAATATTTTCACGCGCTTCTTCACAAAAGCTACAGCATTCATCAGGTGCAATACCCATGTATTGAAAAACAACGTTAGTACCAATTATACGATGAACCAACCTTATCTGAAACCATTTTAATTTAACTTCTTTTATCGCTTTTATTTCATACAGAATGTTTTTCCAGTTCAGTTCGCACTTAAGTTTTTCTTCCCATGTTTTACAAAAATTTGGTGTTACATCATCCGACATTAAAAGATTATAATACAGTCGAGCGCCCTTTTGGACAGAAAATAACGTTTTAATAATCAATGTATCACCCATGGCCATATCATTCACAAGCAGTATATCGCTCTTTCTAGCGTATTCCTTAACTGCATTTATACAACCACAATAAGTTAGAAAGTGGCCTCGGACATTATACTTTCTTACAAATTCATTGAAAGACAAGAAACTGCCATTAGGATGAACGAGGTCTTTTACTTGAAAAATATTTTTAGACGACCATTCGTTTATGTATAAACACTTATTCCCTACTTTAATGTTTTGATTATAGAAAATTGGTTCAGCTAAAAATTCTTCAGATTTTGTCACATGGATACGTTTACCAAATAGGCTATAAGCATGAAAAACGTCTTTCCAGAATTGGTTTAAATTAGCAACATTTTGTGGCAAACATGAACCAACCGTTTTTAGATTATTAGCTAAAGGAAAAGTACCAAGAATAACCGATTTCCATTTATGCTCAGTTAAATAAATCTTTTTAACCCAAGTTAGCTTTAAACTGTACACATACTGACGGATGTTCGGAATACCAAGTCCTCCTTCTTCAACGCTTTTCATGGATATTTTTCTACTAATTTTGTCCCTTTTCCTTCCCCAAACAAAGTCAAAAATAGTTGTTTGAAGTGATTGCATAGTATGGTCAGGTGGGTTTGGCAGAAGCAGCCAAAGATAAGTCAGTTTAGAAAGTATTAACGATTTCAAAATAGCAACTCTACCCAGGGGGGTGATCTGCCTCTTTAGCCAAATGCCGTACAATCTTTTAACTTCTTCAAATTTATTATTAACATTAATATCGATTATATCCTTCAGGTCGTTTGTAAACAGAATACCAAGAATCTTAAACTGTCGTGGGTTCCATTGTATGTTTAAATGCTGCATGTATGTAACTGGTGAATTGCGTTTATTACCTAACCACACTGCGTTTGTTTTACTCGCATTTAGGAATAGCCCTGAGTAATTTCCAAATGTGTTGATTGTTATTATTGTTTCCTCAAACGAAGCTTTGTCCCCTTCTAAGAAGATTTCTGTATCGTCAGCGTACTGTGATAACTTGTGTTCTGTTTCGTGTATTTTAATACCTTTAATATTATTATTTTCCCTAATCATGGTACCTAGAATTTCTGCACATAGAATAAAGATATAAGGTGACATGGGGTCTCCTTGTCTGCAGCCTCTAGACACTGGAAACCAGCCAGACACTTGTCCGTTTGCAGAAATACATGATTTACAGTCAAAATGTAAGGTTTTAATCCATCGACACATGTCTTCACCAAAACCAAAGGCTTTTAAGGTCTTAAGTAAGAAATTCCAGTCTAAACTGTCGAACGCCTTCTCAAAATCACAGCAAAGGAGCAAACCGGGCGCATCCGTGGCAGTTACATAATCAATAATATCATAAACTAATCTAATATTATCCCCGATAAATCTATTTTTAACAAACCCAGTTTGATCTTCATTAATTAATCTTGGTAGAACTTTTTTCATTCTATTAGCTATAGATGTTGATCCAATCTTATAAACGACATTAAGAAGAGAGATTGGTCTCCAATTCTGTATCCGCTCTTTTGGTCTATCAGGTTTAGGAATACAAATAATAACACCTTCTTTTTGTGTACACGATAACTCCCCTTTACTAAATCCTTCATTTAAAGATCTGACCACGAATGCGCCCAACTGTCTCCAGAACACTTTAAAAAACTCTGCAGAAAACCCGTCTGAACCTGGACTTTTACCATTTTTCATGTTCTTAAGTGCGTAGCTGGCTTCCTCAAGACTTAGAATTCCTTCAAGAGATTCCGTTTCAAACAAGTTTAGAACGGGTATATTATCAACTAGGTCACTGATTTCACAAGTTTCTAAGTCTCTTTTAGTATACAAACGCTCATAGAAATCTTTAACCTCGTTTACAATAACATCAGTATCGCTGGTTACGGAGCCATCTTTTAAAGTTAGTTTATTTATATGTTTATTAACGTAATTTCTCTTTTCCAAGCTACAGAAATACTTTGAAACCTTCTCCCCATCTTCCACCCATCTAGCTTTAGAACGCAGTAACACACCCCTCATTCTATGATCCCTTATGTTTATTAATTCTTGCTTGTCTTTTTCAAGAGATGCATGTTCTTCCACATCTAAGGTTTCTTTTCTTTCAAACTGTTCGATCCGATCTTGCAATACTTTTTCTTTTTCACCAGCCTCCCTTTTTTTAACAGCAGCGTATGAAATAGTCTTACTACGGATTTTCATTAATAATACATCTAAAAACAATTGGTCTGAAACCGTCAACTGAATATCCCACAGCGGTATATCATCTAACTTATCTCTATTATAAGGGAAAACTGCGTATTCAGCTAGGACAGATTTAATTTCACAGTTTATTATCACTAAATATTTTCTATCAAGTAACAAAGACGAGTTGAATTTCCAAAAAGAATGTCGGGTATTTTCTTTTCCAAACTGCAACGTTAGGGTGACTGCGGAGTGATCAGTTCTGTAACCAGGCTTTATATCCACCTCCTGAACAAAACACGAAACAAGATCAGAAATTAGGAAAAAGTCTAAGCGGCTTTGCTGGAGAGGAGTGTTTCTACGCCAGGTATATCGTTTGCAGTCAGGATAATTTGTCCTCCATATATCTGTTAAATTTAAATTGTCCATCATTAGTTTAACCTGATCATGAGCTCTTACATTATTTTTCTGTCTGTAGTTATTGCAGTCTAAATCGTAGTCTAATACCAAGTTCCAGTCTCCCCCAAAGATAACATGTTCACATTCTTCATACAACTTTACCGTTTCTTCAAGTTCTATATAAAAACTGGGGTCATCATTGTTTGGCCCATACACATTAACAATCACAAAATCTTTCTCATACATCTTCAAGTGTATTATAAGCCAGTTACCATTTACATCTCTGTGAACATTACATATTTTATATTCAAAAACACTATTAAAAAGAATCGCAACTCCTCTCGAATTAGAAGCGAAAGAAGCGAAAAAAGCATCAAACCCCCATTCATTTTTTATTTGTTTTTCTATTTTTGGATAAAAATGTGTATCTTGCAACATGCAGACACAGTATTTATTCTCTCTCAAGTAATGAAACACATCTCTTCTCTTCTGCGAGTCCCCTAACCCCCTACAGTTCATTGAAACAAAATGTACTTGATTATCTCCCATTATATAGCATATAAACAAACAGTTTTATCTTTTCCAAAGTGATCAAACAATTCCAGAGCTATCCAACAATGTGAGTATAAACATGTATACCCAAGAGGTAGGCAAGATTTCAGTGACATGGAAAACCAACAAACACCACTTCAATACTTGTTTGTATAAGGAAGAAACCCAGTCATGTCTCACTCTTACATCAAACAACACAATCAACCCATTCATTCTACTTTTCTCGCAACGATTATCGTACATCGATGAGACGAATATAGATTACTTTCAAACCTCTTACCAATTCTGAAAAAGAAAGCAATTCTATGTGAATGTTTAAATTGCACAATACAATGATTCCTTTGAAACTGTTCAAATGAAACACACAAAAAAAAAACAACAAAAACAACAAAAACATTATATGCAAAAGTGACAAAATGCAAGACACCGTAGATACATTATTATGCACGAGCAGGCACCGACTCCCACCACACAACTTATCCTACTCAGACAACCAGCAATCGTCAGTTTGTTTTGGCTAAAAAAAGAGTAGTCTAGTGTGAAAGGTCAAGGACCCGCTGTGCGAGCCAGCGCCACTAATCGCAAAAAGCAAAACAACATCGCACAGCTGGTGCACACGCCGGCTACTATTCAACATAAGTGAGCCTAAAAGGTATTCACAAGTAAGAAAAGGAATCGAACAAACAGCAAAATTAAGCGACTTACACATGAGAATTATTGTGTCCCTAACACCAACAACAGAACAACAACACTGATGTCAAAACTATAAACAACATTAAATTTTAACCAGCCAATCAAAACGATGACACACAAAGAGTTATAGTTTCATTCAAAACAGCAGTTTGCAGTACGGTTGAGTGTACCTGTACCAATCCGCCTCATGTCTTACTTATATTAGGCTTTTTGAACGTGAGAAAGAGTGATGTATGATGAAGCAGCTAACGAAAAAACCTTTACGTGGAACTAATAATAGTTTTTTGTGTACAAACATAGCACAAGAGATATGTACAAGATTGACAGTATGCATGCATAGCATTAGTTATATAGTGGCTAATTACATGATCAAAATATACATTCAGCCAAAACATCTATATTCTCAAATGAGTTATTCTTCCTTGTCACATAACAGGAAAAAACAAACAGACGATAGTTATAAGACAATGATTTGACAGTTAATATCTATATAGATTGTTTATAATGTACTTCACTAATTGTACATATATGATCATGACCATTTCTGGCATACAAAACCATACCATTGATGCATGCTATCTAGTAAAACAGAAGACTTGTAGATTTATATACAGATTAGCAGTACGACTCACATGTTTAGCACACATATTTCACATGTCAAAGTGTAGAACATAAAAGCATAACATGAAGAAAAAAAAAAAAAAAAAAAAAAAAAAGAGAATACAGGAGATTTCTGACAACATCAACAATATATTCATTCTATTCTTCTTTCATGAGGGATTGTCTTAATATAAAATACAACAAATATATAAGTTTTTTTATGATTACAATGTTGCCTGTAATACAAATTTATATACACATATCTCAAAATAATATTCAATATAGCCATCTTACATGAGGATTATCTTACATTATAACAAACAATCAATCACACACACAATAATACAATAAATAAGTAAATAAATAAATTATAATAATAGTAATAACAGATCAAATAAAATATATTATCTTACTTTATGATTACAAGGTTCTTGCGCTATAGATACCTAGTATACTAGGCACACACGTACATATACATGTACTCCAATGCCTTGTTCATTCCTATTAACTAGACGAATTACAAACTAGTAACTAGACAAATTATTATTTGGTAGATTATACAAAACAAATAAAACATATTTATAAGACAACAAAGTGTACTTTGACACACAAACGGACATTTATGTTTTCATTAGGCTAGCAGTGCCCAGCACTCCCTCTAGTCACTACCAATTGCCCCTTACAGAGCTTTAGACAGCACTGTGTTGACATCTGCACCACATTTTATGCGAACTGTCTTACCATTATAGTATACTAGGCACACAAATTCATATACATGTACTCCAATACATGTACTCCAATGCCATGTTCATTCATATTAACTAGACGAATTACATACTAGACAAATTATTATTTGGTAGATTATACAAAACAGATAAAACATGTTTATAAAACAATAAAGTGTACCTTGACACACAAAACGGACATTTATGCTTTCATTAGGCTAACAGTGTTCAGCACTCCCTCTAGTCACTACCAATGGCCCCTGACAGGGCTTTAGACAGCACTGTGTTGACATCTGCACCACATTTTATGCGGACTGTCTTACCATTCTTCACCTTGGCAAATACTCTACCGTTACTTGTCCAAGATGCCAAGGATGCAGAGTGTTTGTAAGCCTCCTTACACAACCTAGCATTCTCCGCTGTCAGGTCCTCTCCCACAGACACCTGCTGACCCTTAAGATTCCTGCGGTTGGCAAGAATTTTGTCGCGCTGCGTCCTGTCCTTAAACCGGATGATGATGGAGCGCTTCTTCCTGTCTCCTCCTCCTACAGCAACAGCACCCACCCTGTGGCAGGCTTCTAGGTCCTCTGGTTTGACGTTGACGCCGATGGAGTCGGTGAACAGCTTGCAGACCTTTCTTGCTGTTTCTTCAGGTTTCTCGTCTTTTCCTTCCTGGACGTTGAAAATTCTTAAGTTCGAGCGCCTACCATACTGCTCTATGTCGTTCATCTCACTCTTGGTTTCTTCAAACTTTGACGTCAAGACATTCTTCACTCTGATGATTTCGTTCTTCAGACTCTCATTTTCCTTCCTCATTCGTTCGTTTTCTTTCTCCACTGCCTCCAACTTCACCTCAACGTCATGACATCTCGCTTCCATAACTTCGCACCTCTCCCCTATCTTCTCTCCCACACTCTGCACTTCACTTCTCATCTTTCCCACCTCTCCGCTCACCCAATCTCTTAGCTGTCGAATGTCTTCTTTCGTAGATAATAAAAGCATGCTACGCTGTAGCGACCCTAGTGTTTCTTGAATGGACATGTTGGACGAAATTTCACTCTCCACTTCAGATGAGTCACTTGTCTTGCTGGTTTTATAACTCTGCGAAAGTATGGGGCTATCACTTTCAGATGCAGAACTGGAAGAGGGGACTGCTTTTCTTTTACCAACCGGCGAGAAGTATGTAGATATTTCCATCACAAACACGCTGTAATACCATCACAATCAAAGTAGTCATTCTTTTTTTAAAGTCAAACTGTAACTGTTGAAGTCAAAGTATATATTATTATATTTTAAAATGTATAAAGTATGTACTGAAATAGTCTACTACTGAAATTATCACTTTCTTCTCAGGCACATTTTCAAGTTCAAGTTTCAATTCACATCCTTTTAGTAGGCCTACAACACAGTCATGGTCACAACATAGTAAGAGGTTTGAACTAGAATTGTACAGTGATTACATATCGGCTAATAGCCTGTTAGGGAGCGATGCAATAACACGTCTTACCCCTACGACGTTCGCTCACCGAATCATCGCTTCATCGTTTTTCTAAACATGTGTCTCAAAGTTGGCTGAACCGGTTTTGATAATATTTTGGGACTTTGCCAATATTTAAGATAATGGCACATCATTCAGTGTGTTCATTTTGCTTCTTTCCTATAAAATCGACTCGCAACACTGCCAAGTAAATTAACACTTTTGAAAATGCTTATTAATTTTTTTTTGCAAATTGTATATGTGTCTGGAAATTCACATCAACTCTTGTTATTTTTACTGTAATATTTATTTGTGGTTATTATTGTTTTGTAATATCTTTTTGATAAATGATACGATACATTACAGTACAATACAATGCAATACAATACATTACAATACATTACCCTACAATACAATATAATACAATACAATGGAACTTTATTATCCCAAAAGGAATTACAGCTGGCATGGAATTACATTTTTTAATTGATATAAATTAACAACACACAATAGGAAGTCACGGTGGTCTAATGGTACCGTAGTGCTTTGGCTTGCGGATCTGAAGGTCCCGGGTTCGAGCCCTGTCCGGGCCAGTGTGTTGTGTCCCTGGGAAAGACACTTTACTCCCGTTTCCTACTCCTTCGGATGAGAGTATAAACCGAGGTCTAGTCTGTGTGTCGCATACATTCAATCATAACGGACTTTAAAGATCCTGACGCTCATGTCCTATAGGGGTGAGTGCCGGTAACAAGAACACACCCAGCATGCACTTGGTCCTTCTCCCCCACTCCCATTTGGCTGCAGCGTCCTCAATAAGTTGAGGTTGGCAGCCCCAAAACGAAAGAAGAAGAAGAAAGAAGAAGAATCCACTTTAATCCACATCACGCTCGTCATAAACAATATACCAACTTTCTCCCTCTCTGTTTCTTCCACCCACACCAATGCACACACATCACAGATGGGCGAGCCAAGCAGTTGTATGCCTCGTTATCACAGGGTATCCTAGAGCACATGTGATGGGATTATACTCGTAATACATGATATTATAAAAAGCAAACAAAATCCGCTATCACAGTCAAGCATCACATTGATAATTTCTATTGATAAACATTAATAAAGACCACCTTTGAAATACGCATGTACTCTCCTTACTCAAAACAATACTTTACCAAAAAAGCAGTAAAAAGCTTAAAACTTATCCAATGGAACCAAAAATAAATATTCAATATTTAAAGGTGTTTAGGAACACTGTACCTTAAAGCTAGGTAAGAGAGGATAAAAAGGTATAAAAGACACACACAAACATGCACGCACGCATTCACACACACACACACACACACACACACACACACACACACACCCACACACTAATTTCCAGAAATGGTAATTGATGCACCTGATGATGATGATGATGTTCATTTATAACGCGCATGTCTCCATCTGTTGTCGAATGCCCAGTGAGCGATAAAAAAAAGAACAACACAAAAAATCCAAAAACAACAGGGAAGATAAAGTCTGATGTGGGAATGGGGGGATGGAGGTGGACAGCAGAAGTGAGAGAGATACCTGGTTCGGTAAGTTACTACTAGTGAGTCTTCAGTCTTCTCCTGAACGACTCGACACAGTCTGCACTTTTGACAGTCTCCGGTAGCATATTTCATAACTTGGGGACTGCGTTTTGTAAGGATCGGGCGCCAGATCTCTTTTTGTTTGTCTCCTCCGAGGGCGGCAGTCTAAAACGGGGACTGAGAAGACGAGCGAAGCTGAGGAGATCAAGCAGGAAGTTGCCACCTTGAGTGGCTTGAGATAGAGCCTGTCCTTGCCCAGCATCTTGAGCAGCTCTTTGAACTGGAAAAGAGCTACAAGAACAGTTCATGTATGACAGTGTGGGGGGAGACTGGTCACACTTGGGAGATATAGTCCCTCTTGAGGCAGCCAGAGGGAGTTTGTTCCCTTGTTGTTAGTTTGGCCATATCAACAACAAATTATTTCAAATTCTTCCCGATTTGTCAGCTTCTTTGCCTAACTTTGCATCCACTCGCAAAGAAGAAACAGTTTTGTCTCGCCTTCATTTTGGGCATACTTATGTAACCCACAGTTTCCTGTTAAAAGGAGAAGAACCACCATGGTGCTTTGCATGTGATAAATCCTTTTCCGTTCACCATTTCATTGCTGAATGTGCTGACCTGCTTGATAAAAAAGAAAGATATTTTGGTTCAATACCTTTCAAAGAGATTTTTAAAGTATGCAATGGTCAACACCTGTTTCAATTTTTACATGATGTTGGTTTGTTTTATCGCATATAAATCATGTCGTCTTGTTTTGTGTTGGTTGGATTTTATTGGTAAGACTGAATTTAGTGATTTGATTGAAGAAAGAGAACATATTTTTAATACATCAGTTTTAGAGAAGACTTTTCAAGAGGTGTCAGGTGAAAGTTTGTTTGAGTATTTAAGAGTAACAGGCTTGTTTTTTAAGATTTGAACCATTTTATAATATTTTAAGATAACATCTCTCTGGTCCTGATTTGACTCGGGAGAGTCCGCTGGACCTAAAGCAATAATCATGTAATGTTATGTTAGTTTGACTTTGAGTGGCTCCTCCTGTGCAGAGTCCTTGGGTGTAGTATCACATGTTATTGGTGAAGCACTCTGTTGAAACATTTGTTCCATTTTAGCCCCATGTAATGAAAGTGTATCACATTTAAAAAGAGATGGGGTTGATGAAGGTAATTCAAGGCGCCCTTTCGCTGATAAATGTGAACAATTTGCGATTGCGTGTATAGGATGGACACCCGGCGGGCGTATCTCGGCACGGACAAGGGCGTCGTAGCCTTCACCCACATTTACCAAGACCACTCTGCCTCCGTTGAACTGGTGACCTTGGCAGATGATCTTCCACCTGTTCATCTGATGGTGCTATCCAAGAACGGCGATTATCTCATGGTAGCAGCTAATGACATTGTGGCAGTCTTTGATGCCAGATCTGGTAGGTTTTTGTGTTCTAGACTGTGTGTGTATAGTAGGGTGTGGCTTTGATGAGAGAGAGAGAGAGAGAGAGAGAGAGAGAGAGAGAGAGAAAGAGAGAGAGAGAGAGAGAGAGAGAGAGTGAGTGTGTGTTTTTGTTATTGTTATTATTATTATTATTATTATTATTATTATTATTATTATTATTATTATTATTATTATTATTATTATTATTATTATTATTATTATTATTATTATTATTATCATGTATTCTGAAGGTGTGTGTGTACTTGTGTGTGTGTGCTCACATGCAGGTATGGATATAAAGGCCATGCCCTTGTGTGAAGTTACATTTTTTGCCTTTATTTGTTTATTGTACATACGATTATATGTCTTGGTATGTTTTGCCTGGTTTTGGGGCTCTTTTTATATTAAAAAAAATTTAATACTTTTAATCTTTGGTAATTGTACTGATGTCACTCACTCCTTCCATGTTATTAGAAGAAAAAGCTGTTGACAACAATTATAGTTAGTATTATTTTGCTGCTGCTGCTGCTGCTGCTGCTGATGATGATGATGATGCTGATGAAGCCTTTTGGTGGTTCTGTCGGACTGTTGGTGAAGCTATCCTATTGTTGGTGAGGCATTTGTCAACAATGTATGATATAATTTTGCAGGGGAACTAATGTACAAAATGCCAGGCGTACGGGGCAGGAGAAAAATCGACTGTATTGCAGAAGGTGGTAACACAGGAGCTCTTTGTTATGGCGGAATGGAGGGCAAAGTCAAACTCTGGGACCTCAAAACAGGTTCTGCTTGTATTTATTTATTTATTTGTTTATTTATTTGTGTGTGTGTGTGTTTATGTATATCTATTTATTTATGTATTTTTGTACTCCTACCTTCCACTTTCTTTCTTATTTATTTGTTTTGCTACAAGTACAACGCTGATTTTAGTCAGCTATTTCAAAATACAAAGAAAAGCTGCCGCTTCTTCCTCTTCTTGTGCTTTCGTGTTGTTCGTGTCCTTTCCTTTTTTTTTTTTTTAAATGTCTTTCTTTATTTTTGTGTATTTGTATGGTTATTTCTTCATTGTCTACATTCTACATTGTCTTGCAGATTTCCTTGGTAGCAAAATCAGGTGTGGTTTTTTTGGTCTCCTTGTGTGTTAATTTGTTTTTGTTTTACTTGTCTCCTAATGCGTTTTGTGTATGTTCTAGGGGAGGTGTTCAAAGAACTGGAAGCCCTGTACGCTTTCAATGTCACGGCTGTCAGCAGAGGGGGAACAAGGGTAATGATTATGACCGTTTTGTATGAATTTCCTATACTATCCTATCCTAACTTATCCCGTAACTTGGAAGTCGTTGGAGCACCACAGATGATCATTTAGCCATCTTTTTCTGTCCTCAGCAATCCTGATGGCTTCGTTCAGTGTCAAGCCAGTCCATTCTCGAATGTTGTGCTCCCACCTCTTTTTCGGTCTCCCTCTTCTTCTACCTCCTTGCACTGTGCCTTGCCTTTTTAAACAAAGAGCCAGCTCTCATTCTGATTCAACCTTACACTATGCGCTGTTTTGAGGGATTCGCCTTGGACATTGATGTCTGTGTTGATGCCATTGGTGATGTTGGTCATTCTTTTTTTCTTCTCTCTGCACTTATTTCCATTCCAAGGCTCTGGAGGTGATGTCAAGCCTCTGTACCAGCTGTTCAGGTTCTTGTTCTTTTCCAGCCAATCCATCAATGTCATCCACAAAACAGAGGTTAGAGATTGCTCTACCCCCAGTGCTGACTGTGCCTTGGTGACCTGAAAGGGCATCTGACATGAAGCGCTCTAGGAAGATGTTGAAGAGTGTTGGAGAGAGTAGGCATCCTTGCGTTAGCCGATTGTTGTTCTGAACCATTCTGAACCATTTCTCAATGGCACTAGTAGCCTTGTCATACAGGCTTTTGATGACTTCAATAATGTTAGGGCTGATGTTGTACACTCGCATGGTTGCCCATAGAGCTGCATGGAAAGGCTTTTTTGAAGTCTACAAACAATTAAATGATATAGATTTTGTTGCCTTTTCAGCTTTTCAAAAGGCAATTGATCCATTTCTTTCAAGACCACAAGTGATTTTCAGGGTTTGGGATGTGAGAATTGATTTTCAGGTTTTTCCGTTGCATTTGCAATGGCACTTGACAATGTGAGAAAATATGAACTGTTTGGGGCCCAAGTGCATTTCTAAAGAATAGAGGTTAGCGTTTAGACAAGAGTTTGGGAATAAACGTGAACCCATTAAAGGTATTTCTGATGGGTCAGGGCCTCTTTAAGCTTACATTTGAGGTATGAATAAGCTAGCAAAAAACGGGCGGTGCATTTATTTGGTTAAAGGCAAAGCACTCTCTCTCCAGTTGTTCACTAGGGAATTCATGCTTGAAATGTATATAGATTTGCAGCTCAACATCAGTTGTTTTCATGTGGGAAATATTGTTCTGAAGTGCACTGAATTCATAGTTTTAAAATTCATTATGTAAATTGTCCACAGGTTGTGGGATCCATGTTTGAATTTCCTCTGGTGATGAACATCTTCTCAGCGTCACCAGAAGATCAGTTTGCAGGAGGAAGCAATTTGCAAATGGATCGGCTTGACATCCAAATGTCAGGGCTGAATTTTGTTTGCATTAGCCCTGATGACAGACTGGTGGCCGCTTGCGCTAGCGATGGTACCACTCGCATTGTCAGCACAGAAAATAAATATCTTCACCGACTGCAGGTATATTACTATGATACTGTTCAACTAGTCCTAAACCTTTCCAGTCCTTCTAACAGATACTACTACCGCTGCTGCTGCTACCACTGCTCCTACTGTTGTTGTAGCAACTACTACTACTACTACTCCTACTACTACTACTACTACTACTACTACTACTACTATGGCAGCCTAAGAAATAACTGGATGTATCTGTTACGTTGAAACGCGTATGAAAGTATGTCGGAAGCGCGCACGATAGATCTAATCGTTTCGTTTTGCAAAGTATTCAATAATGGAGTTTATTTACCTTTGATTTGAGTTTGCATTGTTGTTAGGAGAGGCTTTGTATAACGTTGATGATTTGCGTTAGTCGATATTGTTGGAGAATGTTCGGGATCTGCATGTTTATTACTGTCGATAGAAATTTCCCAATGGATATCGAAGGTCGTGAATGTTCCCGGAAGTAGAGGAAATGTGTATGACGTAAGCCAGTGATGACGATCTTTAGTTCGATTGGTGGCAGTGCGTCATTTCTACCGTGTACCAAATTGTTCGAGAAAAGAGAGAGGTTATTTAATCGTGTGCCGAGTTGCTGTTGAGAGATTGTTGTTGATAGTGAAGCTGGAAAGAGTTGCTGTGAAAGTTGTTGAGTTGAGTTGAGAATTGTATGCAGTTGTTGATGTGTGCTGAATAAAAGTGGAAAACTTCATACGTCGACTTTGTGACTTGTATGCTGTTTGGACGGGCTGCGTGAATAAACGAATCTGAGTTACACAACTATCAGGAATTCAAGCATCGGGGCTGAATCAGATACTGATAGAAAACACCAACATCGAACGGAGTGTAATATTTTGGGGGTCAAGCCGCGATTCACGCCATAGCCAAGGGTTCAACTGCTACAACAAGCGAGTCAACGTTACGAGAGGCAGTCATCGAGGGTAGTCGCCAACGAGTTGCGTCGAGAGGGGCCAACATACTGGGACTACATCACCGATAGGTTCGGGTTGACTGCAAGGGCATGTAGTCGCTGAAGAGTTGCTTCGTGAGCGAACAACAAATCGGGACTACGTGGCTGCCGCAGGACTACGTCGAGGGACAGTCTCGGAGCTACATCGCCAGTGTTACAGAGAGCGGCGAGCTGACGTCGCGTCTACTTCAGCACAGGAGCGTATACATCAACACCAGCGTGGTGCAGCGTCGCATACGACGAGGACAGCGGGGCCTGCGTCAGCGAAGGCGACTAGTGACAAGCATCAGCGCTACTGCAGAAAGCGTGCTGTTCTAGAACAGTCTAGAAAGGTACAGCACAGTCAAGAACTTTCCAGAAAAAAAAACTTTCTAGAAAAAGAACTTTCCAGAAAAGAACTTTCCAGAAGCATCAAGATGGTTGACTTCTGGCAGAAAGGGATTCAACTGAATCTAAAAGGGAAACAGTTGACGGAGTACGTCAAGTCCCAGGAGAGAATACAAGAAAGAGAATTAGAAGAGCAGCGTCGCCGTGAAGAACGAGAATTAGAAGAGCAGCGTCGCCGTGAAGAAAGAGAATTAGAATTGAAGCGTCTGGAAATTGAACAGCAGCGGCAAGAAAGAGAAGAGCAGCGTAAAGAAAGAGAAGATGAGCGCAGGCGTGAGGAAAGAGAAGCTGATCGGCAGTTCCAACTAGAGTTGGCGCGCATCCAGCAACAGCAGCATGCGCCACAAGTTATCAGTGACAACACGGCTCCAAAATTGCCAGCTTTCGTCGACGGGAAGGACCAGATTGACAGTTATCTGGCGAGATTCGAAAGGTTCGCTGAAAGCTCTAACTGGCAACCTCAAGACTGGGCAATTCGACTGAGTGCACTTCTGACGGGGCAAGCTCTCGAAGTTTACACCAGACTGTCGAACGATGACGCCAAAAACTACGACGTCTTGAAAGAGGCCCTGTTGCAGTGCTACAACTTTACAGAGAAGGGCTACCGTAAACGCTTCCGTGAATGCCGGCCTAAGTCAGACGAGACGCCAAAGCAGTTTGTGGAGCGCCTGTCGTCATATCTACACAAGTGGGTGGAGTTATCAGGCGAAAGCAAGTCTTACGACAGTCTCCATGACCTGATCGTGAAGGAACAATTTCTCAATGCCTGTCACAAGGACCTAGCGACCCACTTAGAAGAACAAAAGCTGCAGACGCTTAAAGATGTGACTGAGGCTGCTGAAAGATATCTCATCGCTCATGGGAAGACCCTGGGGCCACCCAGCGCGACGAAACATTTTCAGAAGACTGCAAACCATGTGAACCAGATCCAGGGAAGCCAGACGAGCCAGAGACAGACGGACTCCACGCCTCCTCCCAGGGAAGGGCATTCAAGAGGCTGTTTCACCTGCAACGCTACAGACCACAGGGCGGCTAATTGTCCTCAAAACAAAAGTAGCGGACAGCGGAGCAGTACGGACAACGCAGCGGCGGGCAACCGGCAGAGGCGGTTCTCCAATCAACGGCAAACCAGTAGATCTGACCATCAGGTGTGCGGCGGGAGCGTCATTCTTCCGAGTGAGACCGAGCGCACAGCTACCCCTGCGGACGTGCAAGAGTGCATGACCGATGGCCAACTTCTCCTTGCCAACGGAAAATCCATCCCCGTCGTCGCCAGCGCAGCTGTGACCGTCCAGAACATGCCTGTTTCAAAGGGACGCATCGGAAATCATGAAGTGACTGTCTTAAGAGACTCTGGCTGTAGTGGGGTCATCGTCAGAGAAGACCTAATCGCTAAAGAACAGTTCACTGGCGATTCAAAATGGACACTTATGGCCGACAGCAAATGTTTGAAAGCGCCAGTTGCGAAGATTCATGTCAACACCCCTTTCTACATAGGCGAAGTCGAAGCGGTTTGCCTGAAGAAGCTGCTGTATGATTTGATGATCGGGAATATCGACGGCGCGAGACGACCCGACGACCCCGATCCAGAGTGGAATCCTGCCTCAACCCAACGCGCCGAAGTTGTGGAGGAGGATCCATTGCCGTTTCCCGATGGAGACCTTACAGAGCTGCTACGGGACAATGTGGTTACTCCGGCTCAGCCCTGCCGACCAGAGATCGTCGGTGCTGTTACTACCAGGGCCCAGGCCAAGAGAGACAAGACGTCTACGCCACTGAAGGTTGCCGACAACTCTAAAGCTGCCATCGTGGACAGAGATAAGCTGATCCAGCTCCAGGAAGATGATAGTACTTTAAACAAGTACAGGAACCGCCAAGACCACGTGACCAAAGGCAGTGGTACGGTCTATTTTGAGGTGAAGGCCAAGATCCTGTATCGAATCTTCCAGCACCCGAGGGTCAACGGAGGGAAACAACTACGTCAAGTCTTGGTACCGTTACCCCTAAGGCGCCAGGTGATGGAAGTAGCGCATGACTCAATCATGGGAGGTCACCTAGGCATCAAAAAGACGTCAGACAGAATCCAGGCGGTGTTCTACTGGCCAGGACTTCATGCGGACGTCAGCCGTTTCTGTCGATCATGTGACATTTGCCAGAAGACCATACCTCGAGGAAGGGTCCCGAAAGTGCCTATGCAGAGGATGCCTCTGATCGACCGACCTTTCAAGAGGGTGGCCTTAGACTTAATCGGCGAAATAAGACCTCCGAGTGAAGAAGGTCATCGGTGGGTACTGACTTTAGTGGACTATGCGACTCGGTACCCAGAAGCAGTGCCACTGAAGAAGATTGACACTGAATCTGTAGCAGAGGCACTAGTGGACATGTTCAGTAGACTTGGAGTGCCTGAAGAAATTCTGACAGACCTCGGGACGCAGTTCGTCTCTGACTGCATGAAGGAGGTCAACAGACTGCTGAGCATCCGGCATTTAACTACGACACCCTACCATCCGATGTGCAACGGGCTTGTCGAAAAGTTCAATGCTACGCTGAAGTCCACCCTGAAGAAACTGTGCAGCGAGCAGCCCAGACAATGGCATCGCTACATCAACGCCTTACTTTTCGCCTACAGAGAAGTACCGCAGGAGTCCACTGGCTTTTCTCCGTTCGAGCTGCTGTACGGAAGAACCATCCGAGGGCCGATGCACATCCTAAAAGAACTGTGGACGAAAGAAGTGGACACCCCAGAAGTGAAGAACAGTTACCAGTACGTGTTTGAGCTATGAGAGAAGCTGGAGCAGACTCTCGAGATAGCCAGAGAAAACCTGAAGAAGTCCCAGGACTGTGGAAAGCACTACTATGACCGTAGGGCTGTGAACAGGAAGTTTAAACCTGGCAACAAAGTGCTTGTGCTGCTACCTACTGATCACAACAAGTTGCTGATGCAGTGGAAAGGCCCGTACGAAGTGGAGACCGTGGTGGGGATCAACGACTATAAGGTGAAGGTCGGCCAGCATTCCAAGATATACCACGCCAACCTCCTTAAGCTGTACGTGGAAAGGCCATCAGAGACTGTGCACGCAGCCACAGCAGCTGTGACCGACGACAGCTTTGACAGCAAAGAACTGTTGGAACTGGGAGACTTCCACAGCAAAGAAGGCATCAATGATGTTAAGCTAGGACCAAGCTTGATGGAAGGTCAAAAGATGGAGTTCAAGGACCTTATGGGCGAGTTTCCCCATAGCTTCAGCGATGTCCCAGGCTCTACGACTTTGGTCGAACATGAAGTCCACACCCAGACCTGGAAGGAGCATCTGCAGACTTTGAGGGAGCTGCTCCACCGTCTCGCAGAAGCCAACCTGACCGCGAGACCCAGCAAATGCATCCTGGGAGCTGACAACGTCGACTGCGTCGGACATCCGATGGAAGAAGGAGACAACGGAGGACGCACTGATTCCAGGGAAGCCCACGTGATCATCGTCTTTGACCCTGGGCCGATGACGACCGCAACTGACAAGGGCGTCGTCTCCTTGCGAACGAAAGAACATTGACTGTGTGGACAAACTAAGAATATTGGTAATGACAGACTTGAAAATGAAAAACGTTGATTGGGTAAATGAACTGTGAACATTGACAGTATCCAGAAAGATTTGCAGATGAGAAACATTGACTCTGTGTAAATGATCTGTGAACATTGACAGTATCCAGAAAGACTTGCAGATGAGAAACTTTGACTCTGTGTGAATGAACTGTGAACATTGACATTATCCAGGCAGATTTGAAGATGAAAACCATTGACTCTGTGTAGATAAGCTGAGCGCAATTACAGTATTCAGAAAGTCTTAAATTAGTTTCAATTGAGGACTTTGTTTGTGCATTTCGTTTCAACGTTGTTGAAAGAAATTGGGTAAATTTCTTCTTGAGTGGGGGGTTATGTTACATTGAAACGCGTATGAAAGTATGTCGGAAGCGCGCACGATAGATCTAATCGTTTCGTTTTGCAAAGTATTCAATAATGGAGTTTATTTACCTTTGATTTGAGTTTGCATTGTTGTTAGGAGAGGCTTTGTATAACGTTGATGATTTGCGTTAGTCGATATTGTTGGAGAATGTTCGGGATCTGCATGTTTATTACTGTCGATAGAAATTTCCCGATGGATATCGAAAGTCGTGAATGTTCCCGGAAGTAGAGGAAATGTGTATGACGTAAGCCAGTGATGACGATCTTTAGTTCGATTGGTGGCAGTGCGTCATTTCTACCGTGTACCAAATTGTTCGAGAAAAGAGAGAGGTTATTTAATCGTGTGCCGAGTTGCTGTTGAGAGATTGTTGTTGATAGTGAAGCTGGAAAGAGTTGCTGTGAAAGTTGTTGAGTTGAGTTGAGAATTGTATGCAGTTGTTGATGTGTGCTGAATAAAAGTGGAAAACTTCATACGTCGACTTTGTGACTTGTATGCTGTTTGGACGGGCTGCGTGAATAAACGAATCTGAGTTACACAACTATCAGGAATTCAAGCATCGGGGCTGAATCAGATACTGATAGAAAACACCAACATCGAACGGAGTGTAACAGTATCATTAATTGGGTGTGGCAATTTTTACCGGGTAGAGTCCAGACAGTCAGATTTTGGAAATGCTAGGTCTGGAAAAACTGAGGTTTTATAATCCCCCAAGGCAGTATTCTAGGTCCAGTGTTATTTACAATCTTTATTGATGATTTGCCTGAATTAATTCAAAGCATATTTGTAACATTTTTGCAGATGATACCAAAATATATAACCTTGCCAGCAAGAAAACCATATTGCAAGAAGACTTGGATAGAATACAAACTTGGACTAATTAGTGGAACCTATATTTTAATGTTGATAAATGTAGTTTTGCATTTAGGCAGGAACAACCCTGAATATGACAACCTGATGAACACGGATATCCAGAAACCAATATTGATGTAGACTGATGAAAAAGATTTAGGAGTAACTTTTGATGTTTAGTTTTGATATACACGTGAACAATTGTGTTAAAAAAGCAAACAAAATGATTGGATTAGTAAAGAGAACTGTTAATTTCCTTGATAAGGATACATTTGGCAAATTATATAAGGCATTAATTCTACCTCACTTAGAATATGCAAATGTTATGTGATGTCCAGTGCTCAAGAGGCAATCTATAATGATAGAAAGAGTTCAGATATGAGCTACAAAGTTGCTGAAAAAATGCCATTCTATGTCTTACACAGAGAGATTGAAGTATCTCAAACTGCATTCTTTATACGGACGTAGAGTTAGCGGAGATTTAATTGAATCTTTTAAGATATATCAGACATGCCTACCCTCAATTTGAAGTTTCCGTATTAGCTTTTTCAAATTTCAGTATTACTATTACGATTTCCGTATTTACTTTTACTACCTATTGTTTTTGCACTCATCCTTTTTGATATTATGCGAAGAATCCAGTGATAGATTGATTTGCTGCCACAATGTTCTTTTTCTTCTCCAAAGCCTCGTAATTCTTCATATACTGTGGGCCTTTCGCGTGCCGCTTGATGTCGTTCATAACACCGGCGGAGATGCCAAACTGGTTGGCACAAATCATACTTTCGAGTCAGTGCTGCCGCAGATAACGAAAGGACACTTTTCCGAATACGAGGCAAGAAATGTCTGCACCTTGCGCGTTTTTTTTTTGGAAGATTCAGATTCACAATCACATTGCTTAGCCATTCGTTTTGAACGCCATGTTTTAAATTCTGTCTCACGAGCACCGATCTTTACTGCGACTGTGCAAAAACGGGTTCGGCAAACTTCGGTGCCTCTACCGGAAACTTCGATGTCACAGGTCTCCACTGTGACTGCGCATTGCGGCATTAAACCTTCGGAAAAAGGTCATGCGGTGCATTACCACAGGCCAACGATTTCGATTTTTTTTTCTTTATTATTTTTTTAAATTTCCGTACCGTAAAACAAATATCCGTATTTTCCGTAGCGCTTGCCGAGTTTTTCAAATTTCCGGAAAAAATACGGAAATTACGTACGGGTTGGCATGTCTGATATATATAATAAAATTTATGATTTAGAATGGTCAGATTTTTTTCCTCTAACAAATCATCACAACAAAACTAGGAACCCAGAAGATAAGATACTTAAGCAGCATTCTAATAATTACATCAGAAAATGTTTCTTTACTGAGTTTCTTCACAATGGAACAGTTTACCAATAACTATAAAAAATGCACAGATTAATTGTTTTAAAATCCAGCTAGACGCAACACAAAAATTCAGAGATTTATTTTATTGCTTTGATGAATAATACAAATAGGAGAAATGCATGCATATAGACCCAAGCAAATGTGGGTGAGATAGGATGTTAATAAGGGCTTCAAGACCTGTGTCGTCCTCAACCTACTACTACTATTACTCCTACTACTATTACTACTACTACTACTATTACTACTACTACTACTACTAAATTAGGTAAAGGTTTCCCCATAACCTGTATGAGAGAGGGAGGCAATAGGGACTCACTTTTCTCAGAGCCAGCTTTGTTAGCTCTTTCTTCTTCCTCATTGATTTACTATCCCTTGTTGTGAAGAGAGCCAGTTATACTCATTCACAGCTAAGTGGAATGGGATCATTGTTGTGTAATGTTTCTGTTACGTTTGTGACGCGCACTATAGTACGTGTGGGACGCGCTCAATAGATGTGATCGTTTTATTTTGCAAAGCATTCAATAACAGAATGTATTTACCTTTGATTTAATTTTGCCTTGTTGTTATAAGAAGCTTGGTAGAATTTTGATAATGTTCGTTGGTCGATATTATTGGAGAATTCTCTAGAGTTGCTTGTTTACTATCGATCGAATCTTCACGATAAATGTAGATAGCTGAGAAAATTCTTGGACTGAAAAGAAAGTTGTATGACGTAAGACAGTGATGACGAAGTCTATTTTCATTGGTTGTAATGTGTCATGCTGGAGTGTTCTAAATTTTTCGGAGTATAGGGAGACTATATATGTGCCGCACTGTTTCAAAAGAAAGTTGAAAGTAGTTGAGAAAGTGAAAAGCGATTGAGCGATTGTATGCAGTTGTTGATGTACGCTGAATAAAGTTGGAAAACTTCATACGACGACTCGTGCCTTGTTGCTGAGTGAACAGGTTGCGTGGATAAACAAATCCGAGTTACACTTATCAGGAGGATTCAAGCATTGGGGCTGAATCAACTACTGATAAAAAAAACAACACCAACATCCAGTGTAACAGTTTCATTTCTCAACATGGTTGATGGTCACAGGACAGGTTCAAATGCCCGCTATGCTGTTTTCAACTGTACATCTTTAGATGGCAGTAAGCCTTAACCACCAAGTTGTGGCACCAACTTCAAATAATAATACAGATTTTTGTTAACATATCTTAGAAAGAGGTAGTTTTGGTTGATGGGCATTGAGCTGGTTCTCTGTGCCGAAGGTTGTGGGTTCGAACCTCGCGTGAGACGAACTTGTGACTTAGTGACTTAGGTACGAGACTTTTGAGGACATTGAGGGTTTTCTCCTGGTACTCCTGTTTCCTCCATCCCTCAATTGAAGAAAAAGTGTGTGATAGCATCTTTTATTATTATTAGTAGTAGTAGTAGTATTAGTGCCTTCGCATGTAAGAAAGAAAATGTTTGATGTCAAGAATGTTGTAAATTTATAGTAGGAGTTCAAGCTGGTGAAATTGTTACAATGTTAATTTTAAATCTTCTTAATTAATTAATTTTTTTTCTGTTTAATGTTGTTGTTGGTCTAAAATCACTATGTGTACAGACCTTAAATTAAATACATGAATTATTATTATTATTATTATTATTATTATTATTATTATTATTATTATTATTATTATTATTATTATTATTATTATTATTTACTTACATTTGCTGTTACATCTAATTTTCAGCAAAGGTCCACCCCCACGTGTGCTGTGTTTAGCAGTGACAGCAACCAGCTTTTGACTGGAGGGTACCGTACTGTTTACGTATGGCAAATGGGGACTGGGCAGCTCGACTTCAAACTTTCGCGACACCACGATTTCATCACCAGTCTATGTTTTGCACGGGATCACCGCTTCTTGCTGTCCACTTCTTTGGACAGAACAGGCAAGTCTTTTTTTTAAATGCAAACTATATTTGAAGACTAAGAATGTTGTATTTTTGTGATTGGAGGAGGTGTGTACTAAATTCATGTGGCACAGTTTCTAGACATATTGTCAGAGCACATTAGACCTTAAACAGAATTTGTAGTTAATTCTGAACATTTTGTGTTTGTTGTTTCGTTTTTGTCCTTGTTTTGTATATTTTATAAAACAAAATGGTTCTGTAGCTAGCTTGTTTGCGTGTGTGGGGGTGTATGTGAGTGCATGTGGGTGTGTGTGTGTTTATATTACATGTTCCCCAGTCTATGTGCATGTACTTTTTTGTGGTTTGAATGATCATTGTCAAACAATTTGTTTGCGATGGGCAGTGGCAGTGTGGGATGTGAAGACAAGGGCCACGGTGTGCATGGTTCCAGCGGTGTGCGAGCTGCACAGCATCGGCCTGCTGCCGGACCTGTCTTACCTGGCCTACACGCCCGATCAGTCTGCCAGCATCGCTATAGTCCGCCCGAACCCAGCCCTCCAGCGTTTACTGGAAAGAGGAAGGCGGTACGAAGAGGTGGTGGACGATCCGGAGACCCTAGAACAAGCCAGTTCCTTTGCCACCGTCTTTAACACATTGAAAGACACCACCAGGAAAACTAGCCAGGCTTGCGTCATTTTGTAACTGAACTTTGCACTTGGAGCCGTTACAATAGTGAAGGTGGGCTATTTTTTAATACACGTAAATTTCAAATACCATAGGAATTTCTCGCACTGGTGGGGGGAACAGAAACTCCGATGGTGTGGTCACGCCACCAGAGCATCAGGCCTTGCAGAGATCGCCCTGCAGGGCACAATGCAAGGAGGCAGAGGAGGAGGGTGACGGAAAGGGATGTGGGAGGATGGCCTTCGAGAGTGAACTAGCTTGACACTGGGCGAGGCTGTAAGGGTTGCTAGGGATAGAGAGGGATGGAGTGCGCTGGTTAAACGATCATCTGTGGTGCCCCAACGACCTTTGAGTTATGGGATAGGATAGGATAGGATAGGAAATTTCAAAGACTCCCAAATTTTTAAGCTTCGGCTTATTTTCAAGCTGGCTATCATCCAGATTGTTGTTCACTTTTGTGAAAAAAGACTGTCTATGTTTTAAAGCCAATGTGTTCAAGTTGATCTCTGAACCCCAGCAGCTGAAGTAATTGTTAGAATCTTCTCTTTAATTTGTTAAGTATGCAGTGTCTTGAGTTATTTTTCCAAATGTGCCATCAGAAGAATGAGCCAGGCCTGTAAGATTTTTATTTTAGCAATCTGTGCTATAAACCAGTGAGGGAATGTGAAAAAAATAATGTATAAAAAGAAAGAACACAAATTTATAATGATGTCTGGTATAGGCACTTTGAAGTGATCTTGACCTAAACTATGAGAGATATAAAGTCCAAACTTGATGTATTTAGAGATGATATCAATCTTTTATATATTTTGTTTTTACGTTGATCTTGAAGGTCAAGGTCCTTTTAGGCCTTGCAAAAACATACAAAATGAGGTCATTGTACAGTGGAATGGTTGTTTATTCAACCTATAGTATGCAACAACATTTGGCTTAATTGATCAGACATGCATGAGAGACCACGTGAGAGTCAAGGTCATCCCAAGGTCAAGGTCATTGAAGGTCAAGGTCATCCCAAGGTCACCATATTTTTAACATACTACAAATTTTTGCTGTGCTTTATTTGATAGTACATGAGTGTATTTGGAGCAGACGGAAGTGAATGTCATCTCAAGATCTAAAACATAGAAAGGTCAAAGTCAGTATCAATTCCATTTTGTTTTTTTCTGGGCACTCACTTTCATTTTAAATATTGCAAGTTCCATAAGGAGCATGTGAGTCATATGGGCTTTGCCCTTCTAGTGTAAATATTGTTACACTTCCCTCTGGCACTCCCTCCTTTTGTGTGTGCAATGTTTTGGTAATCTATTGTTGTAATATGTTGTTGTTGAATGTAAAAGAAAAAAAATCTCTAAAGGTAGTATTTTGTAATGTATAGGTTTACAAGGCCTGTGATATGTTTATTATTTTGTCATTTGTGCAATTTAAAAAAAAGTTTGTTAACTATATTTTGTTGTTTGTTGTTTCTTGTTTCATCGATACATATTACTCACAGTTTAAAGTTGGAATGATATCAATCGTGATGTGGTGAGATTTTGTCCCTACCTCCCCCCCCCATCCCTCCTTCCTTCATCAGAAATGGTTGACTGTGATACAATTTGCAATAATGTGATTATTACATTTCCAAATCATGTGTACCTTTAGTCCCCCAAATGTCTGTGATCCAGATTGCTTTGTGTTTGCTTTACTGAACGAAACATCACTTTTTGAGTAAATAGTTAAGTAATTATGTAGTGTATGAGTCTTTTCAGTTTCAATTTAAGATTATGATCTCTATGTTTATATGTCTATCTGTGATGTGTGTTTTGTGTGGTGGTGGTGGGGGTGGTGTGTGTGAGTGTGTTTGTGTGGGTGTGTGCGTGCGTGTATGTGTGTGTGTGTGCATGTGTGAGACTGTAATTGTAACTCAGAAGCTGTTTTTGTTATTAATATGAGTTATCTATTCAACAATCATTTGAATGTTCCCTCAGGATACATCACTCAGTATGCAAATTGCATTATTAATCTCTTGGCAGTTTTTGCAGATTAATGATGATATCTTACTGTTTTACTTTTGGATATTGTACGTTGTCTTTTTTTTTTTTTTTTTTTTTTTAAAATTATGAAGTTGTGGTGTGTGTTTATGTATGTGTGTGATTCATGATTCTAGAATTAATTCAGTTACGTGCCCCTATTAGGGTGTGGAGGATACAAAAACATAAGCATAACAATCATAATTCAGTTGTCAGAAAGTAACAGTAACATTACTAACATTTCAGTTTATGAGCAAATGTTTGTGTGTGTCTCTTGTGTGTATGTTTGTATATATGAGAGATTTATTTGAAGTGCCATCTTGTTGGATGGTCTTGATCTAAGTTTGTATTCTAATGATCCATTATTCCTGATCAGTTCAGTGATGTTGGTTTCTTTGTGCAATGGCTGGGATGCGGGTCTTATCTTTTTTGTTATTTTGCTTTGTCACTTTAAAAAATAATTTTATGTATTTTATGGCATTTACGATGGACATTTTAAACATATTTTATCAAACTGCCTAGCGAGTGATATTTTTCTTTAAAATATATTGTTGTTACTGTTTTGTGTGCCTGCCACACACCAAGATCCGAGCTCAAATTTAGTTGGTACCTTTGCTCACACTGTTGCTATACATGTTTGAAGATTCTGTGGTTTATTGATACAGATTTTGCCTTGTTATATGCCGAGCCAAGCAGCAGGTATTTTTGTGTAAGGGTACATTTTTGTTGATCTTTTTGAAAGTGCCGTTATTTATCATGGAAATTACCATTTGTCATCTTAATGTTATGCATGTTTGTACATGTATGCGTTTTATAAGGGTTTTATAAGGGTTCTGTATTGTTATCTATTATTTTCATTACACAGTTGCTTTGAGATATAAATATA
Organism: Oncomelania hupensis; assembly: GCA_036898135.1. NCBI lineage: Eukaryota > Metazoa > Mollusca > Gastropoda > Littorinimorpha > Pomatiopsidae > Oncomelania > Oncomelania hupensis. The sequence continues at coordinate 146,985,217 of CM072511.1, read as the reverse complement.
TTGCAATAAAAATGTACAATTTCGTGAGGCATTATATAGATATAATTTTGATAACCACCTCCATTCCACCCACCCCCCAAAAAACTAACAAAAAACAACCTGAACAAATGTGAAGAAAAGTGCAATTTGAAATTGCTACCTGATTTTGGTGTCTTGCGACAATACTGCTGCCTTTGACAATCATTTCATATTTTTAACCATGGGCAGCAGAAGAGGTTGGATATAGCTTTCGTTCCCTTTTGCGACTAATAATGATTACAATGCTTCCAATTCTTTCACTATGGTCCAGTGCATTTCCTGACACCAACCTGCTCATTCCATTTATTTTATTCCAACTTTTGACTGCCAATCACCAATTCGAGCTTTTTGTTGATAGATTTTACAGCCATTAAAAAAACAAAAACAAAAACTGAGCCTTCTAGAGGGTATCATGTTGTCTTTTATGTTGGATGGTTTGGGGGAAGGGAGATGAGAGGGAGCACAGGGAGTGTCTTTCATGACATGCAATACTTTTCAGGCACTGTTTTGATCATTTTATTATATATAATTATTAGGATGTACCGTTTTATAAGCTTTTATATTACTTTTGTTTTTTTAATTGGTGTGCATTAAGTACATTTTGTTCATTTGAAATGCAATCAATATTACCTGTACAGTTTGTCCCCCTGCAATATGGTACACCCATACTGCGTAATTTGAAATAACACTTTTTTTTGTTTGTTTTTGTTTATGGGGGATGGAAGGTTGGGTGAAGGGATATTTTCCTTTTTGTTTTTGTTTGGTGATATTGTTTCCCAGTGGGGATAGCGGGGGATCTTTTAGTATAAATAATTGCCCCACTTTCTGGAAATTTAGTGCTTCAAATTTCCTTTTTTCGATCACTCTTGTATTTTTAATTTAGCTTTTCTTTTTTGTTGTCTACGTTATTCACTCTTTCAATATGTCAGTCACCTACCTTTTTTCTTAAAAAACTCCCCTTGATGTATGGTGTCTGTTGGGTCAGCTTGGGGATATTGGACGCTTTCTGTCAAATGGACACTGGGGCTTTCTATGATATTATTATTTAGCAATTTAGGCATTTTATATGTATGTGTTTTGTTAATATTTTATAATGATGTTTATATTCTATTTGGTTTTTGTAAACTGGGGTTTGATAAATTAGAGTATAGCCTCAACATTGCCTGCATGGGGTGCCTTTATTTTAAAGTGACTGGCTGGTGGAGTGTCTTCAGTGTTACCATTAGGATTGTTTCAGCAGATCTTTTATACGGATCAGGGGTGAGTCCTCTTTCAACCAAGTTGTGGTCCTGTTTCAGCTCTTTGTAGTCCACTGGACCCTATTAACAATGACTAACTAACTAACAAACTAACTACCTACCTCAATCTCCATTCCCACTGTAGATTGTTCTAACCTATAAAGGGAAAAGTGAAAGCCCCAGTTGAAAACCTGTCTTTCCTTTATAGGCCTGACCGATTCACTGCGGCAACAGTACCCCCGTTGGAGTGCCGGGGGTTTCAGTATAAATAGTATCCCCACTTTCTGGAAATTTAGTGCTTTAAATTCCCACTGTCGCTGTCTTCCTCATTTGCTCTTTCCCATTCCTGCTCTGTCCTATCACTCTGCTATACTATCTTCTTCTTTGCTAGATCAATGACCTACCTTTTTTCTTGAAAACTCTTCCTGGACAAGACTCCTTGTTTGTGTATGAGGTCTGTTGGATCAGCTTGGGAGTATTGGACGCTTTCTGCAGGGTGGTCACTAGGGCTTCCTATGATGTTATTATTTAGCAATATAGGCATTTTATATGTATGTGTTTTGTTGATAATTTATAATGATGTTTGTATTCTATTTTGTTTTTGTAACCGGGGGTTCGCTTAGTTGGGGTAAAGCCTCAGCCGTCCCTTGCGTGGGATATCTTTATTGTAAAGTGACTGGCCGGTGGAGGGCATTCAGTTTTCCCACTAGGGTTGTTTCAGCAGATCTTTTATGCGGATCTGGGGTTGTCCGGTCCTGATTTGGCTCGGAAGAGTCCGCTGGACCTAAAGCAACAATCAATCAATCAAAAGACTCCTTGTTTGTGTTTGAGGTCTGTTGGATCAGCTTGGGAGTGTTGGACGCTTTCTCCCGGGTGGTCACTAGGGCTTCCTATGATGTTATTAGTTAGCAATTATAGGCATTTTATATGTATGTGTTTTGTTGATAATTTATAATGATGTTTGTATTCTATTTTGTTTTTGTAACCGGGGGTTCGAGTAGTTGGGGGTAAAGCCTCAGCCGTCCCCTGCGTGGGATGTCTTTATTGTAAAGTGACTGGCCGGTGGAGGGCATTCAGTTTTCCCACTAGGGTTGTTTCGGCAGATCTTTTATGCGGATCGGGGGTTGTCCGGTCCTGATTTGGCTCGGAAGAGTCCGCTGGACCTAAAGCAACAATCAATCACTCACCTCAATCTTTCCTAGCAGCCGTTTTGCCAAACACCATCGCACTATGGATTTATATAACACAAAGACTGCTTTGAAATAAGAATGCTCTTTCAGGGAAAAAAACAACAAACGTTTTCAATAACATACAAAACAATTTTGGTTGTTTTTTTTGTAAACAGCAGAAATTTGTCTCTCCACCCTTTTGAATAAAAATGACACCCATCGTTTTGCTCCATTTTTGTGATGTGCATGCAGTTCCTGTTGTGTTATGTCTCATTGGCCTATAAATACAATATGTTGAATATAATGTTTGTTGTTTTTTAAAAACACTGGATTAAAAATATAAAAAAATAGAACAGATAATTTCTCAGACACTTTTGGAGACAATGGCAAGTCTTCGGTTCCCTACAAAGACAATATGTTTTATTTATTTATTTATTGTATGTTTAGTTGTTTAATGAATTGTAAACAATTAATTTTTTTGATGATTTGATGGAAAACCCCATCTAATAATTAATTAATAGAGTGCATTTTTTAATGTTGTTTTACATATTTTAAAGTTGGTTATTTTATTAGTAAATGTCTTGCTTTGTCGTTAATTTGATATATATCTGGAGGTTAACTTTTATTATTATTATTATTATTATTATTATTATTATTATTATTGTTAATCAAATGATAATAATAATATTCATTATCATCATCTCCATCATCATCATCATCATCATCATCATCATCATCATCATCATCATCATCATCATCATCATCATCATCATCATCATCATCACATTTATTGCTTTTGTCACCACATCAAGTTATGTAGATTAACAAACTGCACACGATGCCACTCTGCACCCGTTTGCGTTCAGCACTTGTTATTATTATTATTATTATTATTATTATTATTATT